>OX422207.1:454949005-455549005 GCA_949130495.1 Sambucus nigra
CCTGACTTAAATTTCCATAATTGCTATTTTATTCACTCGTGACAATTTTAATAAAATCAATTTTATATATTACTTTACTCAGTTAGTTATATTTAACAAATTTCCAATAATTACTAACTCTCGTCACGCTAGTAAACATTTTGAATAAATTTTCGGATAAATATTAAATTAATATCTCAATTTAAATTTAATACATCCCCAAATTTAAAAGCCATAAAAATACGGGGTATTACACACATCTTATTGAGCCCTAAAGAAGCACTCAGGAACCCTTAGACAATTCATTCAATTACTTTCTAAGGTCCTTAGGAGTACTGACGAAGGACGCAAGACCTCAAACTCCCTTCACCAAAGCTCAAGGGGTCTCCTATACTGTAATACGCAACTACATTATAATAAACAATCATAAAACCTTTGTAGAGTGGCCGTAGGACCATCTCTTGAGGTCTGAACCACTTTAAACCTTTGTCTTAGACTTGACACTAATCTCCTCTTACTTCTAAGGTCTAAAGGGGATCACTTATAGGTTTAAAGCAAGGTTCTAAAAAACATGAGGCCTGATCGAGGCGTCAAGGCCAAGCCTTAAGCCTTAGAAGCCTAGGTGGGCCTTAGGCGTGAAAAGGCATTTAGGCCTTTTTAATATATTTTAACATTTTTAACTATAATAGGGCTATTAAGAATACTAAAATGGTACATGCCTTAAAATATGTCTGCATATATGCAAACTAAAGTACTATTTTTTTAATATACTAAGAAAAAATACAAAAAAGAAAAAGAAAAAATGCGCTTTTTTTATGGGAGGTAGAGAGGTTTGGGATACCATTTGTTTTTTGATTGTTTTGAATAAGATATTGGTCCGATTTTTTAAAAAAGGTCTTTAAAAGGCTATATCGTTTCACTAAAGTGTTTTTGTTTTTTAAAAAAAGTGAACCTTAAACCTTTTACCAAGAAAAAGGCATAAAAGGCCTAAGGCGGGGCATTTCTCCCAAGCCTCAAGCCTAGGCGCGCCTTTTAAAACACTGGTTTAAAGGCACTTACTATTTTAGCACTCATCAGTTTGGTACAGTCTATGCGAACAACAAGTTCCATTCTTTCCAAGAACATAACTTATCCCTTCCAAAATAGTGACTACTACTGCCTTAGCTCGTTCTTTCAAGGAGATAGAGGGCCAGCGAAAAATTCCCTAGGAGAATCTAGCCAACATACTCAGTAGGCTTTATTTACCCCTAGTGGAAGAAAAACATATGGTACTAGAGAACAGCGATACAGGGGAAAACCACAGACCTTAGTTAGAGGAAGAAAACAATCGGGAGGGTTCTGCTAGGAACCGCCAACGATCTGTAACACACATACCAATAAAGGATAGGCTATCACTCCTCAGAGACCACTCTCAAGGAGGTTTTAAGGGCAGCTAGACACTGGGATGGAAAGCTACAGAAGATGAAAGATCAGCGGGTGAATTTCCTCAATTAGTACAAGATTCAAACTCCCAACACCATAGATGTGGTCCTCCAGAAGACGTTTTCTCCATTATCTAATGATGTTATACATTTTGCCCTTCTCCAAAATGGAAACACAAATGAGGAAACACAAATGGTTTTGTTCAAGTTGCCAACCCAGAGACATTCCTGGTTAAATCTTTTGGTGTAATCTCTGAAGGATTCTCTAGCCTTCTATCTGAAGTGGAGGAGGGAAGTCACATGCTTCCTCTTTTTTACACAATGCTAAAGGACCTTAACAAATCCTATAAGGTGAGGCCTGACATGAAGGTGGAAACACAAATGGTTTTGTTCAAGTTGCCAACCTAGAGACATTCCTGGTTAAATCTTTTAGTGTAATCTCTGAAGGATTCTCTAGCCTTCTATCTGAAGTGGAGGAGGGAAGTCACATGCTTCCTCTTTTTTCAGCTCCAATGATATGACTAATGAAAATAATTCATACTTAAAGAGGCCATCGAAGGGGTGATCAAGATGGGATACCTTATATAATTCATACCCAAAGACACTGCCAGAGGTGAGTGCAATAAAAACAATAATAGGAATAAGGCTAGCATCCCTTTAATTGCAACCAATGCATCTCCAAAGGATTTGCCAGAGGTGGTCTCTCTTCCACAACCAAAAATTCCCACTTTAGGAGTTTCTAGCATGAAAAGGTACAAGTCAACCATGTTTTTCTCTCACATAAATCCCTAAGGAGGTTATGATGATGATATTCCCAAAAAAATACCTCAAGAGGGTTCGATAACCTCGTTACGATCCTTTCGTGATCACAGCAATCACAGGGAACGCCGACACGATAAGGATCTTAATTGATACGGGAAACTCTGCAGCATCCTAATCTTGGACACCTTTGAGTCTATAGGCCATGGCGCCAAACACACATAGCCGACCACTACTCCTCTCATTAGATTCAATGGGAAACGGACCTACTCCTTGGGGTATGTTACTCTTCCCCTCACCCATGGTTCCAAGGATTATTGCTACACCATTTGGAAAAATTCATAGTGGTGGACTTCCCCTCAGCCTATAATGTTATCCGGGTAGACTCTCTCTTAATGACTTGGACAGTGTGATTTTAACTCGTAGGCTGGTAATGAGGTTTCCGACCTCCAAAGGAGTGGGAGAGGTCTTTGGAGACCAGAAAAAGGCTCAAGAGTGCTACATCCCTTCTATAAAGGAAAAAAAGAAGTTTCTCAGTGCACCATAAAGCTTGGCATAGGCTCTAGAAAAGCTCCAGAAGATCTTTCATATCTCACCAAAGGTCTTACCTCCCCCACCACCAATTCATGATCTCCCTCTAGAAAGTGTGTCCATAGGAACCTCAGCTCCATAAAATGAGGATGGTTATCACCACGACTGAGAGACCAAACGAAGGTTGGGCTTTAAGAGTAAGAGAGGACTCAGAATATGTATGACATCCCCTAAGAAACATTATAAATCATGAACTATGTTTCTTCAATGAAAAAAGAGACTTTTTATTACTCACGATGTATCCCTCTAAAAAATTAAGGTCTTAGGACCCACTATTAGAGTTGCAAGGATTTTAGTGTTGGCGTAGGATTAACAGTCAAAGGTCTTAAGACCAAAAAAACTACAGTTTATTCAGGTTTAAAGAACCCAAAAGGCATTGTCAAAGGGTCCTCATACCCATAAAAGACTAGAATAATTATTAAGATTTTCATTCTTAATTCTAAAAGGTTGAGGTCTAAGGACCCATGGACAGTCGATTTGCTTACAACAAGACATTTCCTTTACCTTTAAGTTACACAAAAAGACGTATGAACCATATACCTTTCGTTTATGAACATGCTAAAGAAAATAAACTTATGTTATTAGAAACCTTTTTGTAGGCTAGGTGTTCAAATACAAAATATAATGTCAAAGTTACTAAAACCTTATAAGGACTTCAGATTACCAAAAAAGATCTTTCTGGAGGTCTTAGAACCTTATAAGGACTTCAGAATTTCAAATTTTTTCTAAGTCCAGAGGTCCTAAGAACCTTATAAGTATTCAGATTACAAAAACTTTCACTCCAGAGGTCTTAGGACCTTATAAGGACTTCAAACTTTCAAATGTTTTCTAAGTTCAGAGGACCCTTATCAGGACTTCATTACAAAAAAAAAAACGGTCCATAGGTCTCAGACCCTTATAAGGACTTCACAGTTTCAAATGTTTTCTAAGTTCGAAGGTCCTAGACCCTTACAAAGACTCCAGGTTATAAAATATTTCAGTTCAGGTCTTAGACCCTTATAAGGACTTCAAACTTTCAATTTTTTTCTAAGTACGGAGGTCCTACACCCTTACAAGAACTTGATATTACAAAAAAATTCAATCTGGATGTCACAAACCCTTATAAAGACTTATAAGAACTTCAGATTACAAAAGATTTCAGTCTGTAGGTCTTAGACCCTTATAAAGACTTCAAACTTTCAAATGTTTTCTAAATCCGGAGGTCCTAGGCCCTTATAAGGACTTCAGATTACAAAATATTTCAGATTGGAGGTATAAGGACTTCAAACTTTCAAATTCTTTCCAATTTCGAAGGTCTATAACCCTTGTAAGGACTTCAGATTACCAAAAAATTTAGTTCGAAGTTCTCAGACCCTCATAAGGACTTTAATATTTTTAAGTTTGTTGGTCTATAACCCTCATAAAGACTTCAGATTATAAAAAATTCTAGTCTGGAGGTCTCATACCCTTATAAGGACTTCAAAATATTAAGTATTTTAAATATTTATCTAAGGTCAGAGGTCTTATGACCCTTTGTGGGACTTTGGGGTACATTATTCCTAAATCCAGAGGTCTTAGGACCCTTTTAAGGATTTCAGAATTCAATTTTTTCTAAGCTCAGAGGTCTTATAACCCTTTGTGGGACTTCAAGTCTCAATTTTACTCATTTTGGAGGTCTTAGGACCCTTACAAAGTCTTTTATATTTAAAATGTTCAAGATTAAGTTTTAAATCCTAAGGTCTTAGGACCCATTACAGGTTTGACTTTTACAAACTATTGCCTAAAATTTCTGGGGGGGATAAGTGTTTGAACAAAAAAATGTGAGCTTCCAATCTCAAAAAAACACAAAAATAAAAAGTGATATTGTTCTAAGGCTAAAATGCCCCACTGCAAAACCACGGTCATGATTAGGTTCAACTATGCAAGCACGAAGTAGAGCTCTCAAGGACCTCGGATATACTTTAACAAATTTTCTTTACCAAGGAATCTTTAGGTACTAGGGGTACACTACATGCAAGATAGATCTCAGACATCTCAAGCAGTGCACAAAATTCTATAGCAATGTAAAAAACTATAGCAAGCATGAAGTAAAGATTGAAAAACAACATATCTCCACTCTAAAATATATCTTCATTAAAGTCAAAAAGGGAGAATACAATAAAGCGACCACAGTTTACAAAAAATGAGAGATTACATAGAAAGCCTTCCAAGGATTGATTATTTGAGGGCTCATATAGGCTTCACTTATTAGAGGCAGAAAGGTAAAGGTCTCCTGTAAGGTCTCTTCCTTTTAGGCCCTGGGAGCAAAAGCATTTTCATTGTTATCACCATTGCTTCCTCCATCATCAGAGCCATCTTCGTTCTATTGAGGGGCTTGAGAAAAAAAACCATAGACGTCCACCTCAGGAAATAACACCTAAACCTTGGCCTTACAAACTTCAAATTGAGCACTGAAATTCTAAAAAGGGTATCTTTTAAAAACCTTGGACTCTTAATAGGTGTCTAGTTAAATCTGAACTCCTTAAAGTGGTTTGTACTTAGCCAGGACCTTAACATAGTTCCTTTGAATCTCCTGACCTTGAGAGGTCACTTTTTTCTTTTCAATAAACAAGTCTTTAACTATTTACTATAAGAGCCACATATCATATTCTAGCTTAAGGAATCTACCTTTAAATATCTAGATCTCAGTCTCTTGGCACGAGCTCAACATGATCAAGGGGGCACAACTTCTCAACCTTGGCTAGAGATTCATGAATAGCACACTACTAAGAGGCACTATCCTAGAGGTTTTTCTCATTAAAAATCTTCTTCTATTCCAAAAGGGTTGTCTGGGTCTTCAAAATGTCCTTCTCCCTCCCAAGAGCCTCTATTCACAGCTTCTAACCACAGATCTTCTGATCCAAGTGCTACCGAGTGAGGTTAAAACTATTTCCCATATCATTTTCCTTTTCCCATTCTCTATTTCCATTGAGGGCATTGACTAAGAGAGACTTTGTCAAGTGCTGAGCTTGCAAAAAGTAAGAGATATGAGGATAAAGAAAAGAATGCATAAAATCTAAAGAAGAAGTCAGGGAATATGCAAGTACCTTGACCATCAAGTGGACCAGTTCTTTAGAATTAACAGGGGTACCTTTGCCCCTCAGAGTGACCACCATGTCAGAGATATTTGTCTTTGTCAATGTATGAAGACCAAAGATCATCCATAGCTGAAGATAGGGGTTTATCCCCTCTAACGAAGTGGGCACTTCAGTCGCCCCTAGTAATTTTGTAAGGACACAAATTTCCAATTGAGTCCATATGTAGTTTTGGCTCAATTCCGGACAAAAACATTTATTCATAGGAAAATATGTAATTGTAATACTCTCAAGCCTATGAAGTGTTTGTTGAAGACGTAGCGGCAAAGAATATAAAGCTTCATCAAATATGCCGGTTTGCGTGCCTCGTTTCTACGTCATCAACTATAGTTCCATGCTCCCAAGGTATGAATGCAATTATATATATATAGGAGCTTGGAACAAAGTTTATTGGGTGTTAGGTTTTATAAAAACTGCGTTTTGTTTTAAGAAAGAAATTATATAAAACTTTAAAATAAGTTCATAAAGTTTTCTGGGCCAAAATCGAATTTTTCAATCTTTCTGGTCGTTCGTTAGATATGTCGTTCGAACGAGTTTTTTGGTTCGAACCAGATGTCGTTCGAACGAACCTGCCAACGAGTTCCCACTAAGGCATACTGGTCTGTCGTTAGAAATGTCGTTCGAACGAGATTGTCGTTCTAACGAGATTTCCAACGAGCTTCTAACGAGTCCATACTGGAGCGTCGTTAGAAGTCTCGTTCGAACGAGACTTCGTTCGAACGAAATGTCGTTCGAACGAGCTGTCAGGCGGGAACAGTTTTTTGGTAGTTTTTCACCCACTTCCCCACTTGGTTTTTAACCAACTTTTTCAGACTTTATCTTGTGCGGGAATCACATTTTCCAACTTAACATTTCCATAACTTTTCCATCCTAGTTTATCTCTTAGAGAGAGTTTGAGAGCAAAAATTGTTTAGGAAAATGTTCATGTTTTGAGTGAGATTTTTAGAGAAATATTTTCATCACTCTAGTGTTTACACCCAATTGAGTTTATTCCAAGTTCTTATATACTTATCAATTGCGTGGAGTTTGGCACCGGTTTTATCTCTTCCGTTTCAAAGAGAAGTTTTGGTTTTCTTCTACATCCATCAAAGAAGAAGACATTTTGTTGCGATTCTACCCACTTGGAGAAAGGCTCCTTGCTCGGGTGACGGTGACCATATAAAGTCCTATCGGTGGATTCCGAGACCGCGGTGGTGTTCCAAGGTTATCCGCTAGGAAGAGGTTTCTACGAGAAGAAGCGTCGAGGCTTGGGAGGGATCGAGTCAGTCGTTGTAAGTCTATCTGTCTTGTAATTGTAATTCCGTATCTAGTGGATTTGTGGCTAGGGCCGTCCGAGGTTGTTTCCCGTCTTGGGTTTTTCCTCGTACATCGCGGCGTAGTGTGATTGGTTTATTTTATCTTGCTTAAATAATTTAGAACGCATGTTTAGGATAAATTCAAGATAAAATTCGGTTTAATTATCACACTCATTTAATTTGGGAATTATATTAAATATTGGGTAATGTTTACTTAATTCAAGTCTTTTGCTAAAATTTAGTTTCGCCTAACTTGCTAATATTGATAAATATGACTTAGGCAAATTCTAGGACTTGGATTAATGAATTGGTTTAATTTTGTTTTATTAAACTAAAACCCGGTGTTTAAAAGTTGAACCATCATCCTTACGCTTCCGCATCGTGTCTGTTTTACACATACAAAGGAGATTACAAGCTGACCCTTTACAAATTGGTATCAGAGCCAAAAATGATAAATTATTTCGTTAAACGATCTTTTAAATAATTTTTGGCTAAAATGGATTTTTCCCCATTTTCAAAATTTTCTATTTTCGATGGTTCAAACTACGCGTATTGGAAGGCGCGAATGAGATCGGCACTAAAATCTATCGACGAGAGAGTTTGGATGTCTGTTGTTAACAGGTGGTCCCCACCAACTTATTTAGTTGAAAATGAACGTGTTATCAAACCCGCCGATAGATGGACTGAAAATGAGTTTAAACTTGCTAATTTCAATTCCCGTGGTTTAAATGCTTTGTTTAGCGCTGTCACACCGGATGAATTCCGCCGTATTATGACGTGTGAAAGCGCTAAAGAAGCTTGGGATATTTTACAATTAACTCATGAAGGAACTAGTGTCGTTAAAGCTTCAAAACTCCAAAACCTCACCACTCAATTTGAAACTATCAAAATGAATGAAAAAGAAACTTTTGATGAATTCTATGCTAGACTTTCTGATATTGTTAATTCATCTTTTAACTTGGGAGAGAAAATACCTGACGACCGTGTTGTAAAGAAAATTTTAAGGTCCCTACCCGATAGATTTATTCCAAAAGTGACCGTTTTAAATTCTTTACCCACTTTAGCCTCTACGAAATTAGAAGAGCTTGTAGGTGACTTACAAACCTATGAACTAGATATGTTTCCCTCAAAAACTGAAAAGAAAATTGAAAAGGGCGTTGCTTTAAAAGCCCGAAAAGAGGTCAAACAAGTAGTAGAGAGCGAGAGTGATAGTGACTCGGAAGACATGGCTTTATTTGCTCGTAAATTTAGAAAATTTCTTAAATTTAACAAAGATAAATTTAAAAATAATTTTAAGAAATTTGATACTTCTAAACATGATAAAAGAGAGAATATTTCTAAAGCCGAGAAGATCCCTAAACCTAGTAATGAACATTTAGATAGGGACGAGTCTGATAAGTGTTTTGGTTGTGAAGGTTATGGCCATAGGGCGTTTGAGTGCCCCACTAAACTAAGGAAAGAGGGTAAGCGACCCATTTCATATAATGCAACCCTTAGTGATAGTGATAAGGAAGAGAAGCCCGATTCCCCCACTAAGAAAAATTTTGTGGCTTTTATGGCTAGTCATGTGAGTGATAGTGAGAACTCATCGATTGATGAAACGATAGCACATGCCACTTCCAAGGTCATTGTACATGATTCTCTTGTTTTTGATGATAGTGAGAGTGAAGAAGAAAGAGAGAGTGAAAATGAAGAAGAGGTTAATGTGAGTGAACTTCAAATTTCTTTTCAAGAACTCTATAAAGAATCTATTAAATTGAAAAGTGCTAATTTGAAGTTAGAATCTAGTTTAAGAGAAAGTGTCAAGGTCATTGATGAAAATGTTTTAATAGAAGACCTTAGGACACATGTGAGGACTCTTCAAGAGAAGCTTGAATATGTAGAAGGCGAAAGAGATTGCCTTAGGGGTTTAATGGAATCCTTAAAAAAGGAGCTTCTTGCTTTTGAAGAGCGAAATGTTTTACTAGAATCTAACATTATAGAATTGGAAAATAAATTAAAAGATTCTAGTAATGTCAAATTTGATTTGGAGTGTCGTTCGGAAAAACTAGATAAAATGTTAGGAACGGTCCAAATTAAAAATGACACTTGTGGTTTAGGCTTCAATACTTGTAATGAATTTACTCATAATGACCAAACCAATGTTTTAGGAGAATCTACTAGGAATACATTTAAAGATCACTCCTTAAGTAAATCTTTTCGACATATTCTCACTTGTACACATTGTGGTCGAAAAGGTCATCTTAGGAAATTATGTTTTGATCTTAAACGAATTCCTAGAAAATCCCAACGCAATGCATCAAATGTTTTTAATATTCCTATACCCCAAGATAATCATTCTTCATTAATTTGGGTTAGGAAATCCGACTTGGTTGCCTTGCAAAATAGGATTTTTGATTCTCAATTACTTTCACATGCTTCCTCCCTTGCTAAATCTAAAGGATGAATGTGTTAGTGTTTGCATACTTTAGCATTTTACTTCATGCTATATTCACATGCTAAATGTATGCTTGTTTAGTCATTTTCTAGTCATAGCCTTATTTCAGATCCCATGCTAGAAATTATGACTTGTTTATCTTTTTGTATTATATTTTTGTTTGAATAAATTGAACAATATAAAAAGATTTTTGTTTATCATTTGTATTTATTTTATTTCATTTAAGCTTCATGAAAAATACAAATGATTTTTGTTTTTCCTTTTGAGTATATACTTATTTTTGATGAAAAATGTTAAAAATTCAAAAAGATCTTTTATGTGTGTATTTTAGTTTGACGCACTTTAAGTGGCATATACTTGTGTTTGAATCCCTCCTTTAACGCTCCCATGTGGCTAGAACTTTTGGTTTAGATTTTCAATCCTTAAAATGTTCTTTACCATGCTTTATATGGAGTAGTTGGATTTTGCGTTGTTAAATGGATTCTATTTCTATATGCCTCTTTTCACACATGCACGAGCTCTTTTGAAATCTTAATGTCACATGTTATATTTGAGCTTTTTGAGGTGTTCTCCTACCAATCTAGTCATCTACATATCTATGACCTAGGAGGACTAGTGCATGTCAAAATCCGTTGCATGAGAGATTTGTGTGAAAAATGAAAACATGATAAATAAAAATGTGCACGGGGAAGGGCTCCGAAAGGATGAAATAAATCCTTTGCGATAGTAAGCCACCGTTTATTGGATCTAAAAGAAATACGTGATCCAAAGGCCTAAAAACAGAATATTTGGCATTAAAAAGAAAACAATTACCAAGGCCTATGTTTGTTTGATATATTCATTCAAAAGAAAAAGAATATATATATGCTTATTGAGGGAGAATTGGATGGTATATCAACGGTTTGCCCAATGTCCGTTTATCCTAGTTGTCTTTAATGTCATGACTCTATTTGGTTTGTAGAATCATCATCATGCTAGGCTTGTATGCATTGTGTATGTTTGTTCATTGAGTTCAATCTTCATATTGTCACATGAGGTTATATTTAAATGTGATAAAGTTTGCAATCAAATGAGAACTCCATGAATGTTTATTAAGTGTTTGGGTCTAAATTTAATTGTTGCTAGTTCACACCCCTACACTTCCGTTTCCATATGACACATTTTTGCCATACGAGTGTGCAAACTTAGTGTATTTTGTGTTATATGTGTGTTTATATCTATATATATATATGCAAGTACTCTATTGGTATATTTATAATATATTTATATATGATATTTGTTTGTCTTTGCCTTGCTTTTATTGCCCATATGCTTTCATGTCTTATCACGTTAAGCTTCAACCTACTGTTTATTAGTTCTTTATCCTTTGCCTATTCCTGAACAAAAAGGGGGAGAATGATGATAGGGGGAGAAATGGTATCTAATCCTATTATTATCGTATCTTAGTTTGGGGGAGATTTATCTTAGGGGGAGCTATTATTATCGTATCTTAGTTTGGGGGAGATTTATCTTAGGGGGAGACGTCTTTCTAAGTATGTCAGTTGTTTGATAAAGGGGAGAATTAAGTTAGGGGGAGTAATTATTTAATTGCATTTAATACTTTGATTTGTTTGATAAAGGGGAGAATTAAGTTTGGGGGAGTAATTATTTAATTGCATTTAATACTTTGATATTCCCTATGCATTTGATGATTTTGCTTAAGTGTGCAGGATTTCTTCTAAAGCAGCATTGTTTAATGGCAAAGCGTTTGATCCTTGGGTTGAGTCAAGTTTGGGTGGGTTATGTTTTGAGTCTAGTGAGCTTGACGGCCCTTTAGGATTTTTGTTTGGTTTTTGTCCCGGAATAGCCAAAGGGGGAGATTTGTAAGGACACAAATTTCCAATTGAGTCCATATGTAGTTTTGGATCAATTCCGGACAAAAACATTTATTCATAGGAAAATATGTAATTGTAATACTCTCAAGCCTATGAAGTGTTTGTTGAAGACGTAGTGGCAAAGAATATAAAGCTTCATCAAATATGCCGGTTTGCGTGCCTCGTTTCTACGTCATCAACTATAGTTCCATGCTCCCAAGGTATGAATGCAATTATATATATATATAGGAGCTTGGAACAAAGTTTATTGGGTGTTAGGTTTTATAAAAACTGCGTTTTGTTTTAAGAAAGAAATTATATAAAACTTTAAAATAAGTTCATAAAGTTTTCTGGGCCAAAATCGAATTTTTCAATCTTTCTGGTCGTTCGTTAGATATGTCGTTCGAACGAGTTTTTTGGTTCGAACCAGATGTCGTTCGAACGAACCTGCCAACGAGTTCCCACTAAGGCATACTGGTCTGTCGTTAGAAATGTCGTTCGAACGAGATTGTCGTTCTAACGAGATTTCCAACGAGCTTCTAACGAGTCCATACTGGAGCGTCGTTAGAAGTCTCGTTCGAACGAGACTTCGTTCGAACGAAATGTCGTTCGAACGAGCTGTCAGGCGGGAATAGTTTTGTGGCAGTTTTTCACCCACTTCCCCACTTGGTTTTTAACCAACTTTTTCAGACTTTATCTTGTGCGGGAATCACATTTTCCAACTTAACATTTCCATAACTTTTCCATCCTAGTTTATCTCTTAGAGAGAGTTTGAGAGCAAAAATTGTTTAGGAAAATGTTCATGTTTTGAGTGAGATTTTTAGAGAAATATTTTCATCACTCTAGTGTTTACACCCAATTGAGTTTATTCCAAGTTCTTATATACTTATCAATTGCGTGGAGTTTGGCACCGGTTTTATCTCTTCCGTTTCAAAGAGAAGTTTTGGTTTTCTTCTACATCCATCAAAGAAGAAGACGTTTTGTTGCGATTCTACCCACTTGGAGAAAGGCTCCTTGCTCGGGTGACGGTGACCATATAAAGTCCTATCGGTGGATTCCGAGACCGCGGTGGTGTTCCAAGGTTATCCGCTAGGAAGAGGTTTCTACGAGAAGAAGTGTCGAGGCTTGGGAGGGATCGAGTCAGTCGTTGTAAGTCTATCTGTCTTGTAATTGTAATTCCGTATCTAGTGGATTTGTGGCTAGGGCCGTCCGAGGTTGTTTCCCGTCTTGGGTTTTTCCTCGTACATCGCGGCGTAGTGTGATTGGTTTATTTTATCTTGCTTAAATAATTTAGAACGCATGTTTAGGATAAATTCAAGATAAAATTCGGTTTAATTATCACACTCATTTAATTTGGGAATTATATTAAATATTGGGTAATGTTTACTTAATTCAAGTCTTTTGCTAAAATTTGGTTTCGCCTAATATTGATAAATATGACTTAGGCAAATTCTAGGACTTGGATTAATGAATTGGTTTAATTTTGTTTTATTAAACTAAAATTCGGTGTTTAAAAGTTGAACCATCATCCTTACGCTTCCGCATCGTGTTTGTTTTACACATACAAAGGAGATTACAAGCTGACCCTTTACAAATTTCCTTCCCCCTTAGGGGAACCACCTTCACCTTCTCAATAGTGTCATCCTTTGAGACCAAGGGTTACGAGTCCCTTAGAATAGAAGGACCTCTTTGGGTTACCACAGGAGTCCCACCTACAACTGATTCTTCTTACAGTGGAGGTAAAGTTTTATCGAGCTCTGAACCTAAGCCTTTCTCGAGGCCAACCATCTCAGCCTCCTCCACCAGCCTAACCCTAGGAGTTAGAATATCAATCAAGTTAACAACTTTAGACACTTGGTTATCTTAGAATATCAATCAATTCAATCAAGGCCATCCATCTTAGCCTCCTCCACCAGCCAGAATTATAGATATGTCCTTCCTCTTTCGGAGAATTGAAGCAAAAGGCCCAATTTCTCGCATTTCCCACAAAATTATCTTAGGGGTCTCGGGTATTACCACATATGCTAGAGACTTAGGCTCAGGTCCTAGTTTGCATTTAAAGAGGCACTTGGCAGTAATGAGGGGATCAAAAGGGGTGGAGGCAAACTTTTGAGCCTCAATAATCCTGTTGAACTCCAACATGGTAGGATTATAAACCACTACAAAAGGCCAGTAAAAAGTTCAACTATCAAAGAAGAGATTAATTCAAGCAATGAAACAAAAATAGAACATCATCTTACCCACATACGTAGGAGTGCACCAAAGAGTGGGATAACCAATGGGCTCAGAAGGATCTGGGGATCCAACCTCCACACACACACACGCATGTACGTACAATGAAGAAGAATTTATCTATCCAATTTTTGGGGGCATTGTGCTTACTCCAAAACCCTGCCACATTGGTTCTAAGGGATAGATACTTCAGACCTCTATCAGTAAGCTTGATCTTCTCTTGAACGTTGTTTAGTTTGAAAAATTAGGCTTGGGAGACATCACATCCCCCCCCCCCTCCAATTAGACTCCTTTAAGTCTAGGGATGTAACCATCAAAGTCCTTCGTGAGTTGGCCACGAGTTGAGAAGTGGCTATGTTGATAGCCTTCAGGATTCTAACCACATGTAGGGGAGGGGAAATTTGGCCCCATATTTAAGGCATGTCTCATAGGAGCATACATGGTTTTTCACCAAAGAGAAATCCCGCTCGCTAGGATTTGCAGATCTTAAAATGACATTCTCCAAAATTTGATAGGTTTTTCGAAGCTTGGTCGGATCATGTTCAGTGACCCGTGAGGCATGTTGAGCCCCACCAGCAATGTCGGGGCTAAACACTCCCTAATAGTTCATCGCTATTGTTTCCGGTGCAACTGATTCATGGAGAAAGAAAGCAAGGGCTCAGCTTTTGGCTCCACCAAGGTAGGAAGAGGACCCTCGGCTCTACAGTACACAAACGCTTGGAGTCCAAGACTTTGAAAGGGGAAATATTCTCAGAAGAAATTAGTTGCTTACTCAAAGAAAAGCCTTGCTTGCTCAATGAGGGTTTTCAGGGGGTAATAGATAAAATGGAAGTTAGTGATGAAGAGTTATGCTTAGTCCAAGTGTATCATTTATAGCCTCTAGAGCTAGGCTTCTAGTCACTCCTATCCCCTAAAGTCAGATATCTCAATCACATCAAAAACCTCAGTCACCAACATTTGTCCTCAAGTCATGTGAGCTCCTTCCAAATACGATCTAATGATGATAAAAATATTGGTGGTCAATTATGATTATACCCCGAACTTTCACAAAAAGGTAAGTGTTTCCCCTCACAACCCTTAAAAGAAACAACAAGGGGCTACTAATGACACCCTAATTCACACTTGGTTATTTAAAGCTCTACTATCTCCCCAACTGTCTCCAAGGTAGGGTAGTGGTCCTGAAGCTAGCCCCCGACCTCAGACAAACTAGTAGTTATTAGATAACACATTTGCTACCCTCAAGGTCCATGTTACTATAGCAAACCTCAATCGCACGGCCTTTCCCCAAGGACGTTAGTCAATCCAGAAAGCTCAAAGACCTTATAATCAACGTCCCGTTATAATTTACACTCTCAGCTGACCTCAGATTGAGGAATATGTGACACCCCGCCCAATTAAATAAAGGATGATCAGTCATAGGCCTGTCAACGGATCGGATTTTATCCGAATCCGAATCCGAATCCGATCCGTTTACACGGATTTGGATCACCCCTTGAAATCCGATTACCCGATTATCCGATTACCCGATTACCCGTTTATTAAATGGAGCGGATTTGGATTCATATGATCCGATCCGTTAATAATCCGATCCGTTTAATATATATCTATATATATAATATTTCTAATTAATATATATATTGTATTTAGAAATTTATTAATATTTTAAATATATATTTTAATAGTTATTTATAATAGTCCTATATTAATATATATTGCATTTATTTATAATAGTAATTTATATTATAATAGTTATTTAAATATATTTTTTGAAATATATATTATAAAAGTTATTTATAATATATATTGTATTTTGAAATTTATAATAGTTATTTATAATATTATAATCGGATCGGATCGGATAAACGGATCGGATTAACGGATTCTTAACGGATTCGGATAATCGGATTCGGATTTGGATAATCGGATAATCGGATCGGATCCGAATCCGTTTAACATAAACGGATTCGGATTTGGATTGGCCTGATCCGGTCCGAATCCGACCCGTTTACAGGCCTAATCAGTC
Source organism: Sambucus nigra (assembly GCA_949130495.1). Classification (NCBI taxonomy): domain Eukaryota; kingdom Viridiplantae; phylum Streptophyta; class Magnoliopsida; order Dipsacales; family Adoxaceae; genus Sambucus; species Sambucus nigra. Next base: position 454,964,709 of record OX422207.1, read on the forward strand.
ATGTACCAATTTAAAACAGAATGTTCGGTGGGTTCATTCTTAGCATCACTGTCGAAAAACTTTTTAACATTTTATTCACCTAATATAAAATTAAGCTAGGTGTCAAAACATTTCCAATTTAGTAAAACCAAGTAATCCAGTTTCATTCAATCTTAAAATATAAACCATTCACCACACATAGGAATATGATAAATATTGAACATGAATCAAATACTAAAATAAATAAGACTGGGTAAAACCTCCTAGTTCAAAACTCCAAACCCTAATATAAACTTAATACAATATCTCCGATAAAGGACTAGAAGTGGGCGACATATGCCGTAGATAAGAAGTCTAGATTAAACTGAATGGAAAGGATTGATGCGTCTACTGCAAGGACCTACAGCTTCCACAACAGCTGCAGCACGTCAAGCAACCCGAATCTCTAAATCCGGTACCCCTGTGGCTGAGCATCTGATATAATATGTATATAATATATATAGCAAAAGAGAGAAGAGATACAAGAAATGGGTCACAGCCCCAGGTTTAAAAATGATTTAGCAAGTATTTAAAACTAGTTCTTAAAACAAGTCTTATACGCATGTTAGTTATCGAACTCTCACATGAGTTTCTCACCTCTCATCTATTATGCAGGCCTAATGTACATCTAATCTCCCCCTAGTTATACCACCCAGTCTAACTAGTCAGAAACCACACTAATACTAACTATGCTCACTAGTAGTATTCTCGTATCGCCCATACAATACGCTATTCAAATAGTTTATCTCACATACTAAGTTCCATTATTCACCGTTCGAATGGTTAATCTTTTATCTACTAAGATTATTTCATTTCTCATTTACATTTTACCTACTAGTCTCACAAAGTAGAAAGTTACCCAAGTACACTCATACATATATATAGTCTCATCATCCATATATATATATATACACTATTCCTGCACCCTTAGGTTAAGACCACTTGGTGCAATGTAATGATTATTATTATTACCAAGTCTACTAATTTCACACAGTAGAAATATTCAAAAGTTCATATATATATATATATACTAATCCTGCACCCCCGGGCTAAGACCCATTAGTGAACCTATCAAGAAAATCCTGCATCCCCGGGTTAGCACCCATTAATGCACCTATCAATAATAATCCATCACCCCCGGGTTATCACCCATTAGTGTGCCTATCAAGAGAATCATGCATCCCCGAGGTAACACCCATTAATACACCTATCAATAAAATCTTGCATCCCCGGGTTAGCACCCACTAATGCACCTATCAATAATAATCCAGCACCCCCGGGTTATCACCCATTAGTGCTCCTAACAATAATTATCCTTGTACCCCCGGGTTATCACCCATTAGTACACTTAATAATAGAATTTTTTCACCCCCGAGTTATCACTCATTAGTGCGCCTAACTATAAGATTCTTGCACCCCCGGGTTATCACCCATTAGTGCTCTTAGCATTAATATCGCATAATAGGTATACACACATCCTATTACAATTTATAGGTGTTTCTCCAACCTACATATATACTTATCATACGTATTTTACTCTCAACACTACGTATAGTATAAATATTTACATTACTATCTCTCTCGTAACCTCCAAGGTACATTCTCGATACCGAATAATTAAAGTATTAATTCGCACATACTTTCCAGAAATTCTGTCCCTTTTAAATTTACTATCTAGCAGTTTCTCTCGCTCCAATAAACCAGTAAACTCAAAACTGGACTCTAAGAAAACTCCCAAAGATTCACCATGTCACTCGAACCAGAAGGCATGTCATTCGAACGACTTCCATGTGTCGCTCGAGCGACTTCGCGCGAGATGCAATCTCGCTTGAACGACTTCGTGCGAGATCGCGCGAGATGTCACTGCTCGTGTTCTTTCCCAGAATTCTGCATTTTTCCACTATTTATGAACCCAAAAAACCTCTAGGATTCAACACCCAACGCCTCATCATCAATAGCCATCAACACCTAACAGGTTATATATCATTCCTAACATCCTAGGATCATTAATTCGTCATAAATCGTCATAATTATATAAAATCCCCAAATTAATTCATATGAACCCTAGTTTCCAAATTTTCAATTAAAGAACCTAATCCACCCAGATTCGTTCATCAAAATATAATTCAATTCGGTGATAAATCCTCTACATACATGCAGAAATTCCAGCAACTAATTAACCCAGTTTTTAATCATAATTTAAATCTCCAATTTTCACCCAATTAACATGTAAATCGTGATTAATTTCACCTACTCTAACATGAGTATGATTATTGCTAAAAGAAATCAAGTAATAAACACTTGCCTTAAATCGAAGGTCTGAATCCTTTGGTGATGTTGGTATAGACGCACTCCTCTCTTCTCGATCTACGCGTTGGTGGTCACGGTTGTGCAAGGTGAGGATAATTTGGCCGTCCCTCTTGGAATTTGGTTCTCCCTCACACCCTCTATGGCCGTTCTTTCCTTTATGTGTCTCATAACCCTAAAGGACTTTTCTTTGATGATAAAATAACTCCCAATTTTCGTCCATTAATTAAACCCAAAAATACAATTTACCAGAATACCCTCTCGGGACGCCGGTTAGGCCTAAAATTGCCCCGGGACCCAAACTAAACACCCGGGTATACTATTTTGACTATCTCGACCCTCTCGGACTCAACGGCACACTCAAAATGACCGTACGAGTTAATTAAAATAATTTCTCTTTATATTCCATTCAATTAGTCCCGACACGACTCACACGCGTGTCAGACTTAAATTACCAACCTGTCGTATATTTCACTCTCGGAAATTTATCATATTTCATAATTCCATATTACATATCACACAGTAATATTCAATAATTATCAACAATAAGTATTAACCCTTGGCACGCTAGTTAATAATTATTTTTATCCGGATTAATAACAAATTAATTTCTCGCATTTTAATTTAATTAATCCAACAACAATAATTAATTCCATATTTATTCCCACAATAATAATTAATCACATAATTATTTAAATCATCAAAAATACGGGGTGTTAAATACTTCCCCCTTACAATGGAATTTCTGCCCCGAAATTCGAAAAAAGTACCATGTACAGACAACGCTGTAAAATATTGCGAATCGCATCCTTGCGCTCACAAGTAAGCTACTCCGTACCACCCATATAGTACGCTATCGACTACCCTTAATAATGAACACTTCACATGTTTTTGTTTTTAAACTCCAGGTTACCTGTCATATAGGCTCTTGCTCAAGCCTTTCCGCTTTAGTTTCACTACTTAAACTTTATTTTAGATATTCACTATCTAGCCTTCTACTATTTGCACCTTAGTAGATTTATCCTCTTTTCATATACATACGACTTCGTCTCGTGTCGTTCATACAAGTAAATTGGTTGTTCAATATATATTTCACACACAATATATACGATAATATCAATTCTTCTCCGATATTTGTATTCATAACTGGTCTCCCACTTTTAACTATCAAGTAGGACAACAACAAAGTTTATCGTGCCATACTTCTACTGGCACTCTGCCCGAACGTGAACTTATAGGATTTGTTTGGACACACACTCCACTAGTGGGAGGTACTGCTTTCATCCTCCTCTAAGATCTCAGGGTCCACATAAAATTTTCTCTCCCACATCCGATTAGACCGCTTGTCCTGTCCATCCCTCTGTGGGTATTAGGCCGTACTCAATCGCATTTTAGTACCTATAATCTCACCATCTCAGCTACATGAGAAGATACTTGGGGATACTCTTCCATTCTCTAGTGGAAGGAGCCCCTACTGGTTTTGAATTGTACGCCTTTTTTCTAACAGTCAGGCGACCCACTGCAAGACTAACTTTGAAAATTACTCTACATTAAACCCATTACCACTATTATTTGTATCCTGATACATTTTATACTCTCTTGAATGTACTTCTAATCGTGATACGTGTGACTTTGTCGTACCGTGTGACACAAGTCTCTTTTCCCGCTCAAAAATCTCAGTTTATTTTAAAACTTAAATCTCTAACAAATCTTATGGAGTAATCTTCAGCTTACCCGACTACATGTTATCGAATTCACACGATAATCATAATCCACCGTTTGATTCAATCCCCTAGGGCGCCCATACACCCTATGCCTTGCACATCACTATACAAATGACATAAAATTTTCTTACCTCAATTCTTGCACACTCGGTATGCTGATGTGGTAGGAGTGCACTCAACCACCCCACTAATCAAAACTTAATCAATCCTTCAATGGTATCATTGCTCTATTCAGAATGATACTAAGACTAGGCGACTCTATTGGCCTTAAGTCATAAAAGAATTATCAACTCTCAATTATATTCTCCTATAGGTACAATAACCAGCGTATAAAACTTATATACTATCGACCAAACTTCTCTCCAACTCCCGACGTTCGCTAGCTTCATGTGTGGGATGTCTCGCAAAGTGAAATCCAAATAAGGAACCCCCTGATACACTACTATCTAACCTAGTCGGTTGTCGAGGTTTGTAAGGCCCTCAATCCATACTATGTACATCTCTACAATCTTCGTATGTTGACATAAGAGTTTACTCATCCACTCTCATGTCCCTAACATAACATGAAGCATGGCACTCTCACTATCTCAGGTATTCATCACTATATATATACAACGAGCCCTATCTCTCTGCTCGAAGAAGAACACAATGCATCCTGAGTCTCCTCAGTAAAATAAATTCTTGCGCACTGGAATTACATATGACTAGACAACATACTCGTTGAGGTCTATAATACCATGAAATTTTTCATATATTCATATGTCTGGGCCCAACCCTATTTCAGGTGGCGCCACACAAAATAAATAGTCATATCACTACATTTTTACTATCATTTAACCATACGGTAATTAATCACTACACATTACCATAATAAACTCTACCAAAGCTGACTCAATGCATTAGTAAATTATAACAACAAAACATATTCTTAGGGCCCACCCGGTTCACTCACGGGCAATCATCAAAATGCCCTGCTAACAACGAGAAATACATTTGTAACAAAACTGTTAAAACTAACGTTCCCACTAAACTCGACCCGCATGCGAAGTTTAGGGTTTCCAATTTACATAAAAGTTATGGAACACCCATGTCACTAGAATCTATCCTTTACTCACAAGGAAGAAGCAAAACCTCACCAGTCTCGCCAAATCACAGGGTCTCAGCACGTGGATGCCATCACGACCCATGAACATCTACAATCGTAATACATCCTAGGATTTCATCCTATAGTTGTCCCCTCTCATCATGGACAATTTATTCCATCATGTGGGTTTCAGGGACATTATTGAAGCATTGGCCCAAAATCTCTAGGCCTCAATTATGGCTTTACTGAACTCCCGTTTACATCCCGGGCCCCGTAGACCCTGACATACTGTATGCTACTATTAATGAGGACTCTACTAATCCAGCCTGAACCCATCACTCTCGAGTTATAAATTTCCTGGGCCTAATTCTCTTGACCCCAAATTCCTTCGTTGGAAGTCTCACTCCTCCAGTTGTTATGCCTAACTGGCACGGTTTACCATTTCTAATCTTTTCGGTCTCACTTCTCAATTATGGACACCTTAAACACTTGTAGTTCTACTTCCTTCACATAAGGAAAAATTCAAGAAACATTTCCCCATCACTGGTCCCATTGACCATTTTGAAAATGTCCTTCTCTCGGACTGAGTAGTCTTAACTTGCTGGCTACACTTGCCTTTCAAAACTATGGTTGGCCTCCACGGCCCTAATTGACTTTATCGTCACTTTGTAGGAAGTTAATCAACTTAAAATCATCTAATCGTGTTCCCTATTGGGTATACTCTCATGTGGGGTTTCACTAACACCGTTAAGTTCAGTTTTGCTTTTCGGCCAGATTCTCTAACCTTTCTGGCTCACTTCTTTGGGGAAGAACGCAATAACTAGTCGTCGTATAACCTTGACGACATCAACATTAGTCATCCTAGCTGGATTTCTCATCTATGCTTGTATTCTACTCACGGGTTCTTTATCAACTATAAACCCTTTGGATAATTTACGCCCCTCTGCCCGGTATGAAGTTCATTATGCAATTTAACCTTTCTCTCACGATCGGTTTCGATCTTACCCATTGTGCTGAACATCAAAATCTCACTCGCATTTTGTTACCACATTGAATGGAAGACCTCATGGTCAAATCGTACCCATATTTCTCTCTAAATTTCAAACACACTTCTCCATATATGGTGATTGCCTCTAATCACTATATGATGCTCCTAAGAGCTTTGGCTTTTAACTCCAAATTTAATTCTGAGTGTCGTCACACCCCACTCTACACCATAGCCTTCGGATTTTCTACTTCCGCTAGTCTATTACACTTCCACGTTTTCTTCTACGTATCTTCACCGTTGGGTTTTCAAAAGAGACCCTTTGATTTCCCCCTTATCAACTATGTTAGGTGGTCCTGAAATCACTCCATCGTTATCAACAACTGTGTCCTAGGAACCCACAGTTCCCGAGTGACGATTTTACAATCTCTTACTTATGTAATCCTCATGGTGATTTTTATCACGATCACTCTTTCCCGATTACTCTATGTCTTCTGTTGAGCTTAATCACCCGCAGTTCTTCTTACGGCACTCGTTGGTCGTCCTAAAATGTTCGGTGTTCGAATCACACAGAATTTCTTATAATGAGTCACATCCATTATAATTCGAAGCAGGAGAACGTAAGTCGCATACGTAAGGTAATACAACAATCTGATCATAAGGATCTACATCAAAGAAGAATGCGCTGAAACGTAATAAGCCGCACAAATCCTAAGGACACTAGAACCTGATGCTCTGATACCACCTGTGACACCCCGCCCAATTAAATAAAGGGTGATCAGTCCTGTACCAATTTAAAATAGAATGTTCGGTGGGTTCATTCTTAGCATCACTATCGAAAAACTTTTAACATTTTATTCACCTAATATAAAATTAAGCTAGGTGTTAAAACATTTCCAATTTAGTAAAACCAAGTAATCCATTTTCATTCAATCTTAAAATATAAACCATTCACCACACATAGGAATATGATAAATACTGAACATGAATCAAATACTGAAATAAATAAGACTTGGTAAAACCTCCCAGTTCAAAACACCAAACCCTAATGTGAACTGAATACAATATCTCTGATGAAGGACTAGAAGTGGGAGACACATGCCCTAGATAAGAAGTCTAGATTAAACTGAATGGAAAGGATAGATGCGTCTACTATAAGGACCTACAGCTTCCACAACAGCTGCAGCACGTCAAGTAACCCAAATCTCTAAATCTGGTACCCCTGTGGCTGAGCACCTGATATATATATATATATATATATATATAGAGAGAGAGAGAGAGAGAGAGAGAAAAAGAGAGAAGAGATACAAGAAACGGGTTAGAGTCCGAGGTTTAAAAATGATTTAGCAAGTATTTAAAACTAGTTCTTAAAACAAGTCTTATACGCATGTTAGTTATCGAACTCTCACATGAGTTTCTCGCCTCTCATCTATTGTGCACGCCTAACATACATCTAATCCCCCTAGTTATACCACCCAGTCTAATTAGTCAGAAACCATACTAATACTAAATGTGCTCACTAGTAGTATTGTCGTGTCGCCCATACAATACGTTATTCAAATAGTTTATCTCACATACTAAGTTTCATTATTCACCGTTCGAATGGTTAATCTTTTATCTACTAAGATTATTTCATTTCTCATCTCCATTTTATCTACTAGTCTCACAAAGTAGAAAGTTACCCAAGTACACTTATACATATATATAGTCTCATCATCCCTATATATATACACAAATTCTGCACCCTTAGGTTAAGACCACTTAGTGCAATGTAATGATTATTATTATTACCAAGTCTACTAATTTCACACAGTAGAAATATTCACAAGTTCATATATATATATATATACTAATCCTGCACACCCGGGCTAAGACCCATTAGTGCACCTATCAAGAAAATCTTTCATCCCCGGGTTAGAACCCATTAATGCACCTATTAATAATAATCCAGCACCCCCGGGTTATCACCCATTAGTGCGCCTATCAAAAGAATCCTCCATACTCGGGTTAACACCCATTAATGTACCTATCAATAAAATCTTGCATCCCCGGGTTAGCACCCATTAATGCACCTATAAATATTAATCCAGCACCCCCAAGTTATCACCCATTAGTGCTCCTAAAAATAATTATCCTTGTACCCCTAGGTTATCACCCATTATTACACTTAACAATAGAATTTCTGCACCCCCGAGTTATCACTCATTAATGCGCTTAACTATAAGATTCTTGCACCCCCGGGTTAACATCCATTTGTGATCTTAGCATTAATATCACATAATAGGTATACACACATCCTATTATAATTTATAGGTATTTCTCCAACCTACATATATACTTCTCATACGTATTTTACTCTCAACACTACGTATAGTATAAATATTGAGATTATTATCTCTCTCGTAACCTCCAAGGTACATTATCGATACCGAATAATTAAAGTATTGATTCGCACATACTTTCCAGAAATTCTGTCCCTTTTAAATTTACTATCTGACAGTTTCTCTCGCTCCAATAAACCGATAAACTCAAAACTAGACTCTAAGAAAATTCCCAAAGATTCCCCATGTCGCTCGAACCAGAAGGCATGTCGTTTGAACGACTGCCACGTGTCGCTCAAGCGACTTCGCGCGAGATGCAATCTCGCTTGAACGACTTCGCGCGAGATCGCGCGAGATGTCACTGCTCATTTTCTTTCCCAGAATTCTGTGTTTTCCACCATTTATGAACCCAAAAAACCTCTAGGATTCAACACCCAACGCCTCATCATCAATACCCATCAACACCTAACAGGTTATAAATCAATCCTAACATCCTAGGATCATTAATTCGTCATAAATCATCATAATTATATAAAATCCCCAAATTAATTCATATGAACCCTAGTTTCCAAATTTTCAATTAAAGAACCTAATCCACCCAAATTCGTTCATCAAAATATAATTCAATTCTGCGATTAATCCTCTACATACATGCAAAAATTTCAGCCTCTAATTAACCCAGTCCTTAATCATAATGTAAATTTCCAATTTTCACCCAATTAACATGTAAATCGTGATTAATTTCACCTACTCTAACATGAGTATGATTATTGCTAAAACAAAGCAAGTAATAAACACTTGCCTTAAATCGAAGTTCTGAATCCTTTGGTGATGTTGGTATAGACGCGTTCCTCTCTCTCAATCTACGCGTTGGTGGTCACAGTTGTGCAAGGTGAGGACAATTTGGCCTTCCCTCTTGGAATTTGGTTCTCCCTCGTGCCCTCTATGGCCGTTCTTTCCTTTCTGTGTCTCACAACCCTAAAGGACTTTTCTTGGCTGATAAAATAACTCCCAATTTTCGTCCATTAATTAAACCCAAAAATACAATTTACCATAATGCTTTATCGGGACGCCGATTAGGCCTAAAATTTCCCCGGGACCCAAACTAAACACCCAGGTATACTATTTTGACTATCTCGACCCTCCCGGACTCAACGGTACACTCGAAATGACCATACGAGTTAATAAAAATAATTTCTCTTTATATTCCATTCAATTAGTCCCGACACGACTCACACGCGTGTCAGACTTAAATTACCAAACTGCCGGATATTTCACTCTCGACAATTTATCATATTTCATAATTCCATATTACATATCACACAGTAATATTCAATAATTCTCAACAATAAGTATTAACCCTTGGCACGCAAGTTAATAATTATTTTAATCCTGATTAATTACAAATTAATTTCTCGCATTTTAATTTAGTTAATCCAACAACAATAATTAATTACATATTTATTCCCACAATAATAATTAATCCCATAATTATTTAAATCATCAAAAATATGGGGTGTTATAGAATAATGGCCTCTAGAGGTCACCCAGACCTTAGTCCTAGGATATGGTGACATGTGGTACTTCGGGATTAATTCTTAATAACTCCAGGGTCCCTTCATCCCTTTTGGACCTTCAAAAATGATCCTACAAGCTGTCTGATGGAGTAGGTGAGAAGCAAAACAATATTTCACCTACCACTGCTACACAACTCCACTTGTATTGAATGTTCACATCAATATTAAATTCAACTAAAAATCGTGGCACTCCACCTTCAAATACTTTTTACAACACTCCACCTTCTTCCTTGCTCAGAACTGTCAAGGCTTTGACACTCCACTCATCCTATCTCCCAAGAGTTATCCTATAAATAAGGTGATTGAGCAAGGTGAAAAGGGATCAATCTCTATCATTAAAATAGATTAAGAGCATTCATTTATAATCCTCATAAGAATTCTATAATTTCACGAATGTTTATACTCCCGACCTATTATCAAGAGCTTTTATTTATAACTTGGACCAATTCCATTATCCGTATCAGTTGTACATATTATTGAGCCCTAAAATAGCACTCAGGAACCCTTAGAGAAGTCATTCAGTTACTTCCTAAAGTCCTTTGACCTAATGGCGAAGGACGTAAGACCTTGGACTTCCTTGACCAAAGCTCAAAGGGTCTCCTAGACAGTAATACTCAACTACATTCTAATAAACAGCATAACACTTTTGTACAATGGATGTAGAACCATCTCACGAGGTCTAAACCACTTTAAACCTTTATCTCCCACTTGATATTTCTCTTCCATTACCTGTCTGAGGTCCATATGGGTAACCTATGGGTTTAAAGTCACCTATGATTTTAAGATTCATCATAATTCATAATAGTCAAGAACAAATAAACCCATCTAGTAGGGTAGTTATTAATTTAGAATGATCCTTATAAATGTTAGGTGTGAGATGATACATAGATTATGAAGCCTAAGGATTTTGGGTCGTCTTATATATAATCGACTAGAGTTAAATGTGCATAATAATTTTCAATAAAAGAGATTTTATGTGTAACTCGATTGAGAAGGGTTGGCACTGATTTTCTTGATTATTTGCGATCATACGGAGGGTATGTGCGTGCATGTAGGTGTCCTAATAGGAGGTGTTTGATTGTGTGCATACGATGTTGATCGTGCTTCGTATTCCCGATGATAGAGACAGACTTTACCCAGGTTTTTTTACCCATATCCTACGTGATGACATGCATGTATCTCTAGTGGGATAATGGTCAGATCTACTTGTAGACACCCAATTCTGCTCCACAAAGGTAATCAGCTACCAAAACTTACTAAAAGCCCAAAGGCTAAATCAAACTCATAGGAGTATTTCCTAAGAGATCAAAATCAAACCACCCACCGAAGTGAAGTGAAAACCAAAAAGACCCAAAGGCCCATGGTAAAATTCACTTACCAATTGGTCAAGGTACACAATACCCAAGACCTTTTGATCATCATCCCTATTTGTTTTTCTACAAAAAGGGGCCTCCACCAACCAGTTGGGGCATTAACTTCGCACCATAGATGTAGTGCTCTTTGCTCAGAAGCTCTTTTCATCCCCAAAATCTTGAAACTCTCTTTGATTCACTCCAAACCCTCTCCCAAGCATATATTTATAAGCTAAACATCCAGCCCTAGCTTTTTTCTTCATTATCCATACCCATTATTAACAAAAAGACCCATTTTCCCTCTTTCTTAATTCTTCCTTGCTTTAAAGGTACTTTTTCATAAAAGTAACCTTAGATTCGTCTAAAAAACAATTCATTCCAAGCCATAACACTACAAAACGGAAAGGATAATGTGTAACTTTCCAGGTACTCTATATCTCTCTCTTTTATCTTGAAGCCTTAATACAAAAGTGTGGTGTTATGATGCAACACCACCCCAAAACATCTTTGTGTGTTTCCATGATCTATAAGGCTTTATCTCTCTCCAAGGGTCATATTCGAACTACTTTGACTTTGATTCTATCTATGGCGGATATGTAAGTGTGTTAGAGAAATTCAATCTCTAAAACTTAAATCAAACCATGTAAATATTCACCCCTTTTACATTTCATTTTCAAAACTGAACAAAAAGAATCAAAAATACAAATATTCTTGTCTAGGGTAGAGCATCACTATAATTGGGTATCCTACCTACTATTTTGTGCTTAATGTTGGAAGTCTCTACACTCTTTATTCATCAAAGTGGTTTTATAAGTAAATCCATTTCATCCAAGCATCTTTTATGAACACAACGTTCTTTACGTTTTCATATCTAGACTTACCTCACTCTAAAAGCTCTTTGAGACATCAAAGAGAGTTAAGATCTCTCATATCGAGCCTTCATATGAGGTAGAATCACTTTAGGACACTTCACAAACTATGTTGACTTTGAATCATTCCATGCGGGTATGTACGCTAACTCGGACTATCGTACGAGTGAGAAAGTATGACCTTTGTAAATGAAATACTTTTATCCTTTGTCTATATTAGCTATACTCACATCGCACACTACACTGCACAGTTTAGGTACATTCAAAATATTTTCAATTTATTATTCATTTTACACCATAACAGGCTAACACACATACTTTAGATCAAAATTTGAGACAGAAAAGGAAAAGCGGGTGCCCAACACCTTCCCAATTCATAACCTATTCACTGGACCTTTGAATCTTTGGTTAAACATGCAAATCACTTACCATCACTAGGTATCCACAGAGGCTTACCCCTTCTTTCGTCTATTTTGGGTAAAATAGACTGGCGACTCTATTTCTTTTCAAAGAGAGAAAAGAGCCGACCACAAAACTACGTACAACCTGAACTACGTACGACCTAATCCTCCATTTTATATTTTTTACTAGATCCGAAAGGATACTAGCCTTTTTCAAGGAGTTACTTCACATCTTGATACTAGGTTCCTTCTTCCCTAGCCTCGATCATGCAAATTTCATACATGAAGCTCGGTTACTCTTACTTGCACAAATCTATTTAAACTTTGTCTACATCATCCGGTATGTTTACCATGGAGGCTAAAGTGGTCAGTGCATTGGAGAAGCTATTCTGTGAACTACCCTCAGGGTGCGCTCACAAAATCAAATCACACCCCTCCAATGGAACAAAATCCTTTCTATATCCTTATATCATTTTTATACTCCAAAGAACCGATCGCAGAGTCGATAAGATGAGAAAGAAAGTTTTGAAGTTCACAGGGAACTCTTTTTTCATTTAAATAGTAAAATACCTTCATTACATCACATATAGTCATCACCATCAAATAAAATAAAAATTATGTAAATAATACTCAAGGTGAGTTACTACTGACACTGTCAAAGGACTCGAAATTGTCCACTTCCTCTTCATATATGCTCATGTCCTGGGAACCTCTACGCACTACCATAAGGAAGTGGCAATTCCACAAACTGCCTTAGATCCATGAAGACTCAAACCAAAAATAAAGTGAATGGCAGTCTCTTTCACGACCATAGCATATTTTACCTTTTCCCAGAGCCAAAGAAGATACTTTTTAGGTAAGATTATGGGCATACTAAACAATGCAGTAGGAGTAGGTAAAAATATAGGAACTTCATCCCTCTAGAGGTTAAAGATCATACTCACCAGAGATGGAGACAATATTGTGATGGGATACATTTGTCTGGGAGAAAGTAAAATATCCTGTCTTCTTCCAAACTGGGGCATCACCCTCTGCGGGAGATAAAAAAGTGTAATGCAAAGTAAAAAGTTAGATATAAGGGAATGGCCCTAAAGACAAGAGAGGTAGCATAGCCAGTATCTAAGGAAGGTACCAATGGATGTAAGAATGTCCGTACTTAAAAACCACTCTACACATTCCATTTCAGTCTCCCTTCCAAGGATCAGTGGTTCTCATAAAATGTACTTGGCATGATGATAAGGGAGAGACATGGGGCCCCCAATCAAGCTCAATCTCTTAACATGTATATAAGTGAGGTAGTTCCCTATAAAATATGGAATTCCCACAAATGAAAGGCCATAAGATCATTTATGGTCTCACCTAGGATCAGAGGAATCGGGCTCTTACCCTCTTTCATATGCAAAATAACATTCGTCTAGAATATATCAACACAGTTTGTGCTAGTAACTAGGAAGTGTTAGGGGACTAAAGCTAAAGAAAGTGCCCCCTATGGTCACCCTTATGTCCTCTTCCAATTTTATCATAAATGAATAAGGTGAGCAATGCGATCAAATCAATTCCTTCTTCAATAAGAAACTCTCCCATGGTCAGGAATTCCCCATCCAATAACTTAGCAAGAGAATAAATCCCTATCATCTCAAATATGGTTCAACAATAACCTAATTTACAATGTATCTGGTTAGATAGTAATAATCTTCAAAGATCGGACAGATCTCCTCCAGCACAAAACGGAACAAGTGATCTTCTGGATACCAAAAATGAGCGACCGCCTGCAAAAATGCCCAGTCCACGAACATAGTCCTCTAAGAAAGAAGAGGAACTAATCCATAACGATCCAAACCTGAGAGGGACCAATCATCAAAGCTATAAATGAAGTTGTCTATGTGATAACTTAAGGCAACATGGTAATCAGAATAAAGGAAGGCCATTTTGAAGAAAGAGAAATAAGTAGCCTACAACTCTCGAGAGTTATGAGATAAAAGATGAAGGAAGTGTGATCATCCAAGGCTATAACAACTTCAATTATATAGAAAGAGGAATATGACCACTAGATCCTCCCCTACACCGATTGGTCATCCAATCAAAATCGAAATATTCATCCTTCTCCTAGCAGACTTGCTAATTAAAAGCCATCTCACGTGACCCAATTCGAGAATTGTAATTTCACCTTTTGTGAAAATTTAAAAATTAGATTTCTTTCTAGTTTAGTCTTTAATGAAAAAATATATATAATTCATTGCATATCATCCTCATCATTACCATGAAATTATTTATAAAAAAAGAAACAAGAATGTATTTCATAAATAAACATGTTTTCATACATAATAAAAAGAATAAGGGACAATATAAAATGCAAAAAATACAAAAAGTTTAATCCCATGGGCCAATAAAAGATGAGTCACCCTCATCCTCCTAGAAATCCAAATCTAAAATTGGTGCTCGTACCACTGCACCCCCCTTCCCCGAATCACAGGACTGCCAAGGAAATGCTAGAAAAGTAGGTCCCCTGAGCCTGGGCATACCCTCCATGAAGATTCAGGCACGTCTACTGCTTTAACCCCTGGACTGGGAAAAGGGAAGAAGACCAAAGCATCCTCAATCATGGGATTCCCCTCACCCAAAGTCCTCGTCGTCTAATACAAGTAGGCTAGATAAGTGCCCATCGTCTAGGATATATGATCTAACACCATGTGCGGAATAATGAAGGCCTACGAAAGAAAAGGGCAATGCATTATGAATTAATCCCCAAGGCAGGGATGGAAACAAAAAAAAAAGAAAACAAATAAAAAACATCACGTACCTCAGGACCAGCGGGAATAGAGAAATAAGGATGGGAAAGAGGAAACAGTGCCTCGTACTCCACATCATCCCAAGTTTAGCAAATGGATAAGCAAGGAACCCGAACGATTGTAGGGGAGCTGAAAAACGATCTAAAGTACCTATAGTGGGTCCCCCAGAATAAGGGTCTGAAGCAACTGTAGCTCTTGTAGTAGGTCCCTTGAAAGGAGGGAATGAATAACCAACAGGGGACCCTCAAACCCTGGGCTTCTCCATAATGGATCATTCGTAAAGCAATGAACTCTATATAGGGGACAGTGCGAACAAAGTGGGCCACTCCCACATCAATCCCCCTCATGTAATTCTTCGAATTCGTCAAGGCCAGCAAGTGTGGTTCCCTCATCTCAGAAGGAGTCATCACCAGGGTAATCATCTAAGATGAGAAAGGACACTGATTAACCACCATCTCCCACAAATAAAAGGTCGCAGCACCGTCTCTGCAAAAGAACACCTTGGATATGGTATGGGTGGACACCCTATTAGTTGCCCAATGGACTCAGAACATAGGCCAAGGGAAGAATACAACCTGAAAACCTAGAAATTATAATGAAAAGACAAAAGGGTAAGAAGAATGACAAAAGCAAAAAAGACAAAGAAAGCAACATACCCTGTCAACAGTCAAACCGCTTAGGAAGGTGTGAAATCATCTATGAGAATGCACCGTGAAGCCTTTACCCCTATTGTCCTTTCACCATCTCCCCTGACAATGGTAGTTTCCCTCTTTTGGTAACACCAAGGAACCGGGGTGGACTCCAAATACCTCGAGAGCCCATAACTGAATAATAGGAAGAAAAGAAAACAACAAAAATGCATAAAAATAGAGAATTTAAAAGGAAAACTGAAGAAAAGGATGTACCTCCCAAGTGACAACATAACTGACATGATGCTTAAGCCTGCGTCTTGAAAGCCCGCTCATGCTGGCATAAAATAAGCCCAAGGCTGAACCACACCAATCATATTGGCAAATGCAGCTAAAATAACATAGATGGAAAAGCGAGCCAGCATGCATTGCTTATGGATGAGAAGTATTGATGGTGTGCCCGAGTGCAAAGATCAAAAAGTACTGGGTAAATTGGAGAACCCTCATCAAATCGGCCCCTATTGTCCTAGCTCGCGCCTCCAAATGAGAACCCAAAGAGGTAAGAATGATAATATCCTTATGAAGAAGGATCAGCATGAATACTTAATGCGGCGCCCTCATATCCACCTATAAAAGTCTGAGATCCAAAGGGGTGAGTGTCATCTCACCCACCGATAAGTGAAAAGTGGAGGTCATGTCCCATAACCTCTCTGTCAATGCTGGTATGATAGACGTACCACGAATCATAGACAAAAGAATCCAAAAAGGGGCCAAACCACATGTCTCATAGTATGTCCCTGAAAATCGCAAGGAAATATTCACTCCTCCAGAAAGCCACCACCTGCCTAGGGAAACCCTTAAGACGAGTGTGGGAGGCACGATTTTTTTGATCCACCTGATACATATATAAAAGGAAAAAATGAAAAAATATACTCCCTAAGCATGAAATATATGCAAAATAATAGAGAAAAAATAACAAATAAAACCTACCATGCCACGACAAACAGAATAGGAGATGTGTATGGCAGGATCAGGAAGCAAGTCAGATGGGTTGCCCAGTTTAGGAATGTGATGGCACATTCCTAGATCTTTTGCCCTTGGATCCACTGGAAGCTCTATTTCCTCCTAATTGGCAGTCTCATTGGCCTCGAGAATGGGACAAACATCAGGGATATCCCTAAAAAAAATCTCCAAGAGCTCAGCAACATCTTTTTTCTCACCTATAATGTTCACAAACACACTTTATGACTATAGCTTTGAAAGTACAGAGAGAATGGAAAATGAGAAGTGAGGAAAAACCTCAAAGATCCATCAGATATAGAGGAGCCAAGCACTTGATTAATCGATCAAGAATGCGTGCTGATTTTATCGGTCAGGTTGCTCGTACACTGGCCTGATCGGTCTACCCCCTGGGCAACATAAATCATTTTTAAGGGTTTCCTCCAATCCAGATTCATCAAATAAAATCCACTTTTTTCCTCAAAATTCAAAAGGTTCATTGCCAAATCCCAATTCATTATCCCTTATTCTCAAAAATAAAAAATATAATAAGTCATTCTCTAAAAATTAAAATCATCCCACTCCTCCTCAACAAGTCTCAAAAGTCAAGAATTTCCTCAATCAATTCCCTTCCTCAAACACCTCAATAATTTTCGATCAAGCTGGTGTTTCGTTAAAACACCTCATCTCATGCAGACTACTTCAATCAACCCAATGTTTCATAAAAACACTTCGAGCTCAATTTCCATGGTATATCGTAATGAACCATTGTCTCATGCGGATATTAAAAGTTGCCCCGGTGTGACGAGAAGACACTTTGTTCCCCAGTTGACATCCTTCTCTTAAATATTTAGTGTATCGGCAAACACCTTGTCCCTATGTGGACACCCTTCTTCATAGAGATTTGATGTATTGACAAAAACCATGTCCCCTGCGTACACCCTTTTCTTAACGATTCGGTGTATCAATAAACACATTGTCCCCTAGTGGACATCCTTCCTCTTAAACGATTCGGTGTACTGACAAACACTGTGTCCCCCAGTAAACACATTTCCTCTTCAATGATTTGGTGCAGCGACAAATACCTTCTCCCCCAGTGGACACATTTCTTATTAGAGATTCGGTGTATCGACAAACACCTTGGCCCCCAGCAGATAGCCTTCTTCTTATCGATTCGGTGTATCGACAAACACCTTCACCCCCACGAAACACCCTTCTTTTGATGATTTTGTGTATCAAAAAACACCTTGTCCCTCAAAGAACACCCTTCCTCTTAGTGATTCGATGTATCGACAAACACCTTGTCCACGGACACCTACTTCTAAATGATTCAGTTTATTGACAAGCACCTTGTCCCTCAGCGAACACCCCTATTCTCTTAACGATTGGGTGTATCAAAAAACACCTTGTCCACCCGCGGACACCCTTCTTCTTAATGATTCGGTGTGTCAACAAACACCTTGTCCCCCAGCATACACCCTTCTTTTATACGATTCAGTGTATCAATAAACACCTTGTCCCCCAACGAACACCCCCTTCATAATGATTCGGTGTATTGATAAACATCTTGTCCCCCAAGTACACCATTTTCTTAGACGGTTCAATGTTTCGACAAACACCTAGTCCTTTTGTCGAAGATTCCCATAAAAGATTCGGTGAACACCTCATCTTAACATTCCCTAAGGACAAAACGCTTTGGTAAAATCCCCATCCAAATAAACCCGTGTTTTGTAAACAATGCGTCTAAGGTCAAACTTAATCATTAGGAGTAAGAGAAGAAACCCAAATGGTTGCATAATTGGAGTTCCTCTTTTGAACAACATTATTCTAAAAGAACTCTGATGTTCAGGGGATCTATAGGAACCCCTTTCTGCTTCACAAAGGTAATTAGGTACCAAATCCTCTCAAAAGCCCAAAGGCTAAATAAAACTCATGGGAACATTTCATGAGAGATCAAAAGAAAACCACCCACCAAAGTCAGGACCAAACCAAAAAGGACCCAAAGTCGTATGGTAATACATGTTTGACCTATTAGTCAGGGCGCATAAAACCCAAGACCGACCATCAGCCCTATTTCTTTGCCTATAAAAGGAGACCTCCACCAACTAGTTGGAGCATTAACTTCACACCATAAATGCAGTTCTCTCTCTACTCATAAGCACATTTCTTTTCAAAAAGCCTCGAAACTCTCTCTCATTCACTCCTAACCCTCTCCCAAGCATAGACTTATAAGTTCAACTTATAGCCCTAGCTTTTTTCTTCATTATCCACACCCATTATCAACCAAAAGACCCATTTTCCCTCGTTCTTAATTTTTCCTTCCTTTAAAGGTACTTTTTCATAAAATTATCCTTAGATCCATCTCAAAAAGAGTTGATTCCAAGTAGAAATGCTGCCAAAACGAAAAGGAACATGTGTAACTTTGCAGGTACTCCAAATCTCACTCTTTTATCTTGAAGCCTTGATATAAAAGGGTGGTGTTGTGCTGCAACACCACCACCCAAATCATCTTTGTGTGATACTATGATCTATAAGTCTTGATCTATATCAAAGGATCATGTCCGAACTACTTTGACTTTGATTATATCTACGACGGATACGTATGAATGTTAGAGAAATCTAATCTCTAAAACTCAAGTACACCCATGTAAATATTCACCTCGTTTACATTTCATTTTCAAAACAAAGCAAAAAGCCTCAAAAATATGAAATATTCTTATCTAGGATAGAGGATCACTAGATTCGGGGATTGTACCTACTATTTTGTTCTAAATGTTGGAAGTCTCTACACTCTTTATCCATTAAAGTGGTTTTTCGAGTAAATCCATTTCATCCAAGCATCTTGCATGAACACAAAGTTCTTTATATTTTCAAATCTAGACTTACCTCACTTTGGCAATTAGGGTGCCAATGATCATGCCATAAGAAAGTGATACGGTCATTTATGATACAGCTAGCAATCACAAAGAAAAAGTATATGACTTTATTGCTAATGGTATATGGGTTTGGCCCTCTACCATCACTTACAATACACCAAAAATTGGAATCTGGCACGGTTTTGAACTGTGCCAGAATCAGGTGTTCCAAAATGGCCATTTTTTTCTGGAACGATTTAAAAGTGTTCCAGATTTGACCAAACAGGAACACTTCTAGCACACTTTAAAACGTGCCAGAATTTGATATTTCTGGTACACTTTTGGCACAGTTTTGAACTATGCCATATTGATCATATTTTGATAAACTTTTGGCAGAGTTCAAAACCGTGCCAAAATTTGATACACTTTTGGCATGGTTTTGAACTGTGCCAAATTTTTGGATAAAAGGAAAAAAATTAATTATTTGAAAACAAGAAAATTCATAAATTGCAAATCTTGCACGTTGTTGATAAACTAATGTACATACAAACATCAAAATATTATAATTCTTTAGTAGTTCACAGACCAAAAAAAATTGGGCGGAGTTTCCTCTACTTTCTGAACATTCTAAAACCTGCTAATATAAAACCTGTGTAATATAACGCCCGCACACGGCCACAAAATATAACAATAAACTTACAAAAGCCCGCACGGCCATAAAAGTTAACAATAAAACTACAAAAGCCCGCACGGCCATAACACAAAAAAATAGAATCATGAATATTAACAACATTATATAAATAAACCCCTTGTTGTAAACCATTGACTTCTCCGTGTGTTCCACGTGAATAAATGCTAACGATAAAATGTTATCCGGAAAAAAAAAATAGGATACAAAAAAGAGACGATATTAGTAACCAAGTAATGTATAAAAAAATCTTACTCAAGCTAAAAAATTACATATAGGAGTTGCAATTATTATATTCTAAAATTGAAAATCTTACGCAAATTATGACTATCTGATCAGTTCCTACGAGCTACATTGGTCTCGTGTGAGGTGTTAGTGCTTCTTACGAGATCGTTTGGGGGCTGGTTTGGGTTTTCACCCTTCAATGGCTTATTTCTAAGCCTAATCCATATATTATCAAATTATCATCATATTCTCAAATCGAGAGGCCCGTGACTACGTGGTCAGTTCCTACGAGTTACATTGGTCCCGTGCAAGGTGTTATTACCTCTTACGGGGTCGTTTGGGGGATGATTTGGGTTTCCACCCTTCAACGGCTTATTTCTAAGCCTAATCTAGATATTTCCAAATTATCATCATATTCTCAAACCAGGAGACTCGCGACTACGCGGTCAGTTCCTACAAGTTACATTGGTTTCGTGCGAGGGGTTCGTGCCTCTTATAGGGCCGTTTGGCGGCTGGTTTGGGTTTTCACCCTCAAACAGCTTATTTTTAAGCCTAATCTAGATATTTCCAAATTATCATCATATTCTCAAACCAGGAGACTCGCGACTACGCGGTCAGCTCCTACAAGTTACATTGGTTTTGTGCGAGGTGTCTGTGCCTCTTATAGGGCCGTTTGGGGGTTGGTTTGGGTTTTCACCCTCAAACGACTTGTTTTTAAGCCTAATTTAGATATTTCCAAATTATCATTATATTCTCAAATTGGGAGACCTATAACTACGCGGTTAGTTCCTACAAGTTACATTGGTCCCGTGCGAGGTGTTCGCGACTCTTACGGGGCCGTTTGGGAGGGTTTGTTTGGGTTTTCACCCTCAAACGGCTTATTTTTAAGCCTAATCTAGATATTTTCAAATTATTGTCATATTCTCAAATTGGGAGACTCACGACTACGCGGTCAGTTCCTACAAGTTACATTTGTCCCGTGCGAGGTGTTCGTGCCTCTTATGGGGCCGTTTGGGGGCTGGTTTGGATTTTCACCCTTAAGCGGCTTGTTTTTAAGCCTAATTTAGATATTTCTAAATTATGTCATATTGTCAAACCGGGAGACCCATGACTATGCAGTTAGTTCCTATAAGTTACATTGGTCCCGTGCGAGGTGTTCGTGCCTCTTATGGGGCCTTTGGGGGTTGGTTTGGGTTTTCACCCTCAAACGACTTGTTTTTAAGCCTAATCTATATATTTTCAAATTATTGTCATATTCTCAAATCGAGAAACCCATGACTATGCAATCAGTTCCTACAAGTTACATTGGTCCCGTGTGAGGTGTTCGTGCCTCTTACGGGGACGTTTGGGAGCCGATTTGGGTTTTCACCCTTTAACGGCTTGTTTTCGAGCCTAATATAGATATTTTAAAATTATCATCATATTCTCAAACCAGGAGACCCGCGACTACGCAGTTAGTACCTACAAGTTACATTGTTCTCGTATGAGGTGTCCGTGCCTCTTATGGGGCCGTTTGGGGCCTGGTTTGGGTTTTCACCCTCAAACGGCTTGTTTTTAAGCCTAATCTAGATATTTTTAAATTATCATCATATTCTCAAACCGGGAGATCCGTGACTATGCGATCAGTTCCTATAAGTTACATTGGTCCCGTGCGAGGTGTTCGTGACTCTTACGGGGCCATTTGAGGGCTAGTTTATGTTTTCACCCTCTAACAACATGTTTTTAAGCCTAATCTAGATATTTTCACATTATTGTTATTTCAAATTACTGTTTCAAAAGTATCAGATGAAGAAGAAGACTGCGTAAGCTCTTTAGCCCTCTCCACTTGAACTCTCCAATCAGTTGTGCAAATCACACATCGAGCATGAATAAAGCACGTGAACCTTGGTCCAGAATACTTATAACAAATGTTACATATATATAACACGGAGCTCTTATATAAATATATTACATATTTATTTATTTTGTGGCCTTTTTTTTGGATTATGTCATTCAGCCTTTTTTTGGGTTTTGCCTTCTCAAACTAATATATTTTGGGGCTTTTTTCGTCCGACACGATACAACGCTAGACGACAACATGTATCGACATGTCAATCCTACTTATTTTAGCACAGTTTGGCTAATGCAGAGTTCAATAATACAATTTTATGGTTGATACCGTGGGGGAAGGCTTGATTTATGCTTAATTTATATGGTTGATACTTGGGAGTTTATGTTTTATGCCAGCAAAGCTAGGATCAAATGGATGTCGAGAAACATACCACAAAATTAGCGTTGACATAACAAGTGCACCCTCTGCAACTATCACAAAGGATAACTTTGACTTCGCCACAATAGGGAAAAGGCTGCTAACTTTTATAGAAGGGTTCAAAGCCATTTCATACGACCGTTGACGTTGTCTAGCTGCAGCTAAAATGAATCAACACAGTGTAGTATATAGGTTTGGATGTTTCTTGAACATGTAATGTAGTATATAGGTTCAGATGTTGCTGGAATTATTCATCTGGGAATAATCAAATTTCTATAGCTTTGTAGTTTTATTTTAATAATTTTTTATATAGTCCCCATTGCATATAATCTGTTATTCTTCATGTGAATCCTCTTGTTACCTATATATATATATATATATAACATTATATCCACTATATAATGTTATAGCAACTGCTATACTGCTGTTATAGTAGCTATAACAACATTATAGCAGCTGTTATAACATTATACAGTGGCTATAGTGCTATATAGTGGCTATAGTGTTATATAGTGGCTATAACAACATTATAGCAGCTGCTATAACATTATACAGTGTCTATAGTGTTATATAGTGGCTATAGCATTATATATAACTACTATAACATATTTATATATATAATAAAGTAGGAAACTTATGTATGTCATAAGATCAAAAGATGATGTCATCTATTAGAATTTTTCCTGCACTACCTCTTTTTCCATTGAACATTTTAATTTCCCCCTCTTTTGACACACTCTAATTTATTTTTCTCTTTTTCTTAAAAATTCAAACACAAGTGTACAATTGTATTTCCCCCATTCTCTTCTTTCCATTCGTTTGTCTAAACCCCATCTGTTTCTCATTTCACTCCCTCTCACTTTATTCTCTCTCTCATCTTCTGTTCACTCTCTCCTCTCTCCACGAGAATCCTAGGGTTTCAAAGCTCACACACCTTCCTCTTTCATACTCCTACCTCCACCCCCAGTGTCTCTTTCAACGACCATCGCAAGAGCCATCACCACTCCCTCAAGGTAACCTTTTTTAAATCTCTTTCTATTGCGTGTCTATGTGAGTTTTGTGTTCTCCATTTTTATTCTTATTTCATTTCCGTCGTTGGTGGTTTTTTAAATCTGTATGTATTTGAAACATTTCTTCATCATCATCTTTATAGTGTTTTGTTCCTGTTAATCAGGGGTTTGATCATCTCACAGATCTCGGTTCTCTCTTACGTATCCTCCACCTAGGCAAGTCTTCCTCTCTCTGGCATGAAATTTCTTTGCAAATTTTAATGTTTTTGTCATATTGATCCATGGTTTTTGGTTTTTATTTGATTTTGTAGATATCAGATTCAAACTCAAGTTTAAAAAAATAAGTGAGTTCGATTATTTGCACTTTTAAAATTAGGGGTTTTAATAACTTTTGTAGAGTTTCTTAATTGATTTTCTCTATGGTGCGCTTACTATGTTTTTATGTTCGATTGTAAACAATTTTTTATGGATACTATGACAGATTAAGAGTAATTTTTTTGATTTGGGTCATGAATTTTGTGTGTCATGTTTTTAAGTGTAATTTGTTTGATTTGGGCCATGAATTTGTGAAAGTGTTTTCTAATAAAGTAATCAAGTGTTATGATACTTTAATTATAGTAGAGATTTCATTGCTAATGTAATGTTTTTTACAGTGACTCCAACGTATTGGAATCAGGCATAACATTTCCTATTGGTTTTAAAATGCTTGACGGTGATGCATTTTATCCTCTCCTATGAGACCCCTGCTTCACGAGTGCGCGTATGTTGCTTGATGTTTTTCTTCAACTGCTTGATCCCACATTGAGAGGTAATTTCTTAGTTTTCTGTAGTATTTATTTTCATGTTGTCCTTTGTTGAATTACACTTGGCCGTAAATGTGCGATGTTGTCTTTCATATCAGGCATCGAGGCACTTTAAGATTGCAATGAGGAAGAGTCAAAGAGGAACTGTCACAATAGATAGGCATAGAACCTAGTACTAGGTCCTGGGAAGGAACATATGTTCAATAGATTGACTAGTAACTCAAATACAGGTTTGAGGTCTATTATAATTGAGGTCATAGATGAATTAAAAAAGGAGGTTATTTGTTTCATTATAATGATCTTGGTTCTAGATTTATGTTTTATTGAAGTAATAGTTTGGCCATTTAATATTATTTTAGTTTGGTTTCTTTACTGTTTGTATTTAAAACTGACTTTTTTTTTCTTTTTTTTGGTTGTAGATATATTGTTTCTTTATTATTTAGCTTTACAATTAGTTTATGTACTAAATTTTTAGGATTTGGAAATCGTTGCTCAAGCGTCCAATAATTAGTTTTAAAGGTTGTCCATATTCCACAATTAGCTTTACAATTAGTTTATGTACTACATTTTTCGGGATTTGGAAATCGTTGCTCAAGCATCCAAAAAGAATACAGTGGACTATCTTTATTACATTGTAGAAACGGTAAATATGATGTTTTCATAATGAAAGTAATACTTTTATATGCAATGAACGGTGACATGTACATGAAGGTAAATATGATGTTTTCATAAGTATCATCTCATTGCAATTTCAACCAATACAGTAACCGCTTTATGGCAACGCTAATTTCACCCCCATGGTTTATAAACCCTTTGTACAACTTCAATTAATTCAATTGGTACCATTATTTGCCAGACTTCAATCTCAATTGGTACAATTAATTCAATAGCATATCCCATTCAAAGTCTGAAATAGTTGCATTTTTGTATTTTTATTGTACAGATTTCAAACCAAATTTGTATGAAAATCTACTTATTTATTGCATTTTCATACCAAATTGGCACATTTACTTTGAAAATCTGCTTATTTGTTGCATTTTTATTGTACAGATTTCATACCAAATTGGTATGGTGGACCATGGTTATCGGTTTATTATTTACCGGAGCTGGACTATTTTTGAAGGTATGCATTTTTGAAGTTTTAGTCACTTTTTTTCATTATAGATCTGTATTATGAGTAAAGTTATTAGTATCGTAAAAGTTTTCAATAAGTAACTCCAAACCAGTCGGCGATTGGAAACGAATAAGTTCAGTAGTTAGAATCGGCTTGCAAAATTCTTTTTTTAAAGGGGAAATTTAAAACTTTTAATGGTTTGTGGACCAACATGCCCCGGCATATATGCATATATGCACAACAGCATATATGTTGCATATATGCACAGTAGCAAATATGCATACAATTGTAAGTTTGTTTAAGGGAGTATGGATAAGGCAGTTGCTATTGACTTTATGTAATCTAATAAATTTAAGAGATTTCTAAGTTTGTTTTTTAGTCTAATACATTCAAACGTTGGTTTGAAGCATGATGCTCGGAATCAAACTAGACTACTAACCTTTCATCCAATGTAAAAGCTGTGTTTACTTGACTTCTAGATTAATGTAATATTGTTGTAGTACTTTGCGAACTCTATATATTGGCTTCTACACGTCTCCTGTGAAGAAATGGAAACAGCTATGTCCAGTGCCTAGGGTGCTTCCTATAAAGGGATTCAACAATGCATCGATATAGTGAGGACTGAAATTAAAACTCACTTATGCTCTAAAAATAGAAATAATAATGGCAACGGCAATGTGGTTAAAAAGAAGTCGTCGAATGGTGATTTGGAGGTTGGTCCGATTATGGGTGTTGTGTCCTGGCCTTCTTTGTCACAGTCTACCATGGCTTCACCCGAGTATTCTTCATCTGATTCTTTGAAAATACTCTTTGATGGGTTATTATTGCCTGATGTGGCCATCCCCGATCCTCACGGAGG
Organism: Sambucus nigra; assembly: GCA_949130495.1. NCBI lineage: Eukaryota > Viridiplantae > Streptophyta > Magnoliopsida > Dipsacales > Adoxaceae > Sambucus > Sambucus nigra. The sequence continues at coordinate 454,991,566 of OX422207.1, forward strand.
GCGGGCGGCATGAGGGAGGATCCTAGGTCCCGCGCGTCCCTCTCGGGAGTGCTTCGGTCGGCGTCATTTGGGTGAGGTGAAAAATGAAGAGAGATAGAGTCGCCAGTCTATTTTACTCAAAATAGACAAAAGAAAGAGAGCCATCCCGAAGGACAACATCCATAGACATACTGATGCATATGAAACCAAACATGATTTGAAAAGGGTCCGGAGGATAAGTTACGAAATGGGAAGGTGTTAGGCACCCATTCCGCCCTTACGGTCTCTCATGAGTTTTTGCTATTTTCCTTTATTTTTCCCGTGATATGTGTGCATGTGTATATATAGTGGAGATAGGAATTATCGACTTGTACCATGGAAGAGGTAAAGCGAATCATCCGTAGGAAGGTATAAAAATATTGGAAAATAGGATTTACGCGATTACCCTCACGTTAATCGTTACAATGGAACGACAACGCATGTGGAATAATACGCCACTAAGAACAAATATATGTATATATATGTAATCTAGGAGAATTGAATTTAGAGAGAATAGGAGATGAAAGAAAAAGTAAAAATAGGACTCGAATCTCGGATTTTACCCCGAGACGCCTACGTAGTCTATAGAGGCATCAAAGTCCACGTAGTTCTCATGCAAAATGAGGGGTGAGGTTTATCCCATAAATCCAACCGGGGACTTCTCTTATTTGTGTGTGTGTGTAGAAAAAGTGTTTTAATTGTGAGAAAAGTGTAAGAAAAATGTGAGAATTCCCATTTGGAATTTATGAGCAAACCGTCTTTTTCTTATATTTTTGGTTTTTTGTTTGTATGAAAATAAGAGATGTGCAATAATACTAAATAAAAAGTATATTAGGATATGTGAGATGAGAGAATAAAAGTGCTAAGTAATAAAACAAGTTAATGCGAATTTATGAAAATTTAAGGAGAGAATTGAGAAAATTGGACCTTCTTGAAGATCTTGAGCTTGATCTTGAATGTTGGAGAGCAGCCCTTGCACTCGGATGATGATGGAGAGTGGTTAATTCACCGAGTTTGATGAAAAAGATGATGAAAAGTGAAGGTTGTAAAGGGATTTGGATGTGGAAATCACGCTGACTTCGAGAGAGGTTTTCTAGATTGGCTGAGAGTGATATGTTTCTGATCTGGACTCCTTTTTGCAAGTGAGGACAAGGCCTCATTTATATAGACCCAGGGCATTGCCAATCGGCATATCCCTGTTCCTGCCAATCGACAAGTGCGTTTAGGCACACTGCCGATAGGCAGGGTCTGGGACGTGTCGTTTGGCAGTGTCTTTCAGGCCTTTTCAGAAAATTGGCCGCAAAATGCAAACCGTTGATCGGGATCGTGCAGGGGGTGGACCGTTGCAAAGGTAATTCAGATACCTTTGAAAGTCCTTTGGACCACTTTCGGGTTTGGGAGATGACTTTGGGTTAAATATTGCTCGAAAGTGCTCGTGGGTCTATTGGACGGAGAATCGTCGGACGCAAATGGATCGTTCATCCGCATGGTAAGTCAGAATCGTGTACGGGGCAGATCATTGGAAAGGTTAGGAGATGTAATTAGACATTCCAAAGAGTTTAATCTGGTTCGGGGTCAACCGGGCCCTGGAAGCATTCGATGACCTCTCAAAGTAAAATGGATCGTTCGTCTGTACCGTAAGCCAGAATCGCGCACGGGATGGACCGTTGGAAAAGGGATTTAGTGCTCTTCGAAGATTCATTCAATCTCAGTCGAGCTGAAGAGCTCACTTAGGTCAAACGAAGCCTGGGAGCGTCTAGTGGCCTCTAGATCGGGTTTCGGGAAAAATGGATCGTTCGTCCGCATGGTAAGTTGGAATCGCGCACGGGACGGACCGTTGGAAAGGGGTTTCAGGGCCCTTTGAAGATTCATTCAGTCTTAGTCGAGCTGAAGAATTTGACTTTTGGTCAAACGGAGCCTGGGAGTGCCCGATGGCTTTTAGGTCAATACTCGGGGTATGACCTAGGTCTGTTGTGATGAAGGGAGGTTCTAAGGACCTAAGGAGAGTTTAAGGGGTAATTGAATGGGGTGTCTACAGAGCCCCTCGACGGGTGAGTTTGGAACAAACGATAGCCGTCGAATAGACATCGCATGATACTTTGAAATAGGATGACCAAATCAGGGGGTCGAGGCCGATTCTGAGGATCTAAGGGGGTAAGGATGACCAATTTAGAGGGTCGAGGCCGATTTTGAGGACCTACGGAGTGTGCTGGGGATAACCAATTATGCGGGTTGAAGCCGATTCTGCGAGCTTAAGGTGAGATGACCAATTCTACGGGTCGAAGCCAATTCTACGGGATTAAGATGAGGTGACCAACTATGCGGGTCGAAGCCAATTCTGCGGGCTTAAGTTGAGATGACCAATTCAGCGGGTCGAAGCCAATTCTGTGGTCTTAAGTGGAGATGACCAATTCTGCGGGTCGAAGCCAATTCTGCGGGATTAAGGGTGAGATGACCAATTCTGCGGGTCAAAGCCAATTCTGCGAGCTTAAGTTGAGATGACCAATTTTGCGGGTCAAAGCCAATTCTGCGGGCTTAAGTGGAGATGACCAATTCTGTGGGCTTAAGTTGAGATGACCAATTCTGCGGGTCGAAGCCAATTCTGCGGGCTTAAGTGGAGGTGACTAATTCAGCGGGTCGAAACCAATTATGCGGGCTTAAGGGTAAGATGACCAATTCTGCGGGTCGAAGCCAATTCTGCGGGCTTAAGTTGAGATGACCAATTCAGCAGGTCGAAGCCAATTTTGCGGGATCAAGTGGAGATGACCAATTCTGCGGGTCGAAGCCAATTCTGCTGGCTTAAGTAAAGATGTTCTTGGGGAACTCTGCCGGGGAGATTTATCTTGAGGTTTTGTTTTGGGATAGGGAGCCGATTGCTTGGGGAAATCTTTTGCATCCTTTGAAAGAATAGCCAAAATTCAACTGGGGAGGTGATCAGGTGGCCCAGGGTTTGGATGTATTGCTTGGGGAAAATTGAGACCTTTGGGGCATAGGGGGTGATCTTTAGAGATCCTACGGGGATGTTGTCGGGAGGAGTTTTACTTGGTTTTGGGGAGTTCTGCTGGGGAAATAGGGGTTTCGCTTGAGGGAGTGCAAAATTTTCTTGGTGAAAATGTTCTAAATCCTTCCTGGGATTTTTAGGACTTTTCTGAGAATTTTTCAGGGCATTCTGGTATTTTCTAGGAATTTTTGTATAAAATTTTAAGGGGGTGTTGGTCGGCATGATACAGAGGGTTCCATTCGACAGTAGCACAGACTTTTTGGACTGCCTCGGGAAGGTAAGGGGTCAGTGTCGATCGGTGGGTGGGGGTGCGTCAGGTCTTGAACGGCCTGACCAGTGGTAGGGTAAGACTCTTTCTTTTCAGTCTTGGTTTTTTGGCATGTTCTGATTCTGTATTAACTTATGCCTGCTGGGGATTTTCAGGTGACCTTTTACCCTTGGGGGACAGCCATTCAGGATACGGGGCGACTAGGGTGAATGCACAGATGAGGCGATTATTGGCGCATGAGTTTGGCCATTCTTGGTACCTCAGGGAGCGGGTGGTTCGGCAGATTGCTGAGGAGGAGGTGGTGGTGCCACCTGCGCAACCTCCTACGTCTATGAGGTGGGAGCGGCTGTTGCCAGAGGATGTGAGGATCACGGCGATGATTGGCGAGTCCTACTTATTGTAAACTGATACGGCTGCGTCGTATGACTATATGGATTTTGTGACGAGCTGGTTGATGGCGCCCAACATATATGATGCCTTGCCTTTCCCTCCTGCAGGTTCGAGTCGGGCGATGGGGTCTTCCCACAGCGACGGTGGTCCATAGGCATCTACGGCGGTGGCGACTTTAGAGGTTCCCTTTATTCGATTGCATACTCCTTCATACAACATTCGACGGGCTGATGGAGGGATGGTGCCTATGTTGCCCCCTCCTCACGCGATGGATCCGGAGGAGTTGGGTTTGACAGAGGAGGTTCTTCATCCTGCAGTATACCTTCTTCCTCTTTTTGGTTCTTTTTCTGTTTTGACCCTTTCTGCTTGATACTGATTTTTGCTTTTTCTTTGCAACAAGTGCGGGTGTCGACCACTTGGCTGAGGGACATCAGAGACTGGATATCTTTGGCAACTGCCCATATTCGAGACACGATCCCGGTTCCTTCTTGCTTGGTGTTGTCTGCTTCATTCGGGGAGGACTCTGGCTCAGGTAGCGATGGTGCGTCATCTCGCCGTAGGGTAAAGAGAGCGCGTCGCAGAGGTGGAATCTCTTAAAGAGGGGTGAAGGGTAGGAGAGAGAGAGAGAGAGAGAGAGAGAGAGAGAGAGAGAGAGAGAGAGAAAATGTGGGTTCAGGCTGAATCCCGTTATTTTTCGCTTTTCTTTTATTTCCTGCAAAATTGATGTAACATAGAAGAATATATATATACAATGCAATAGGGGTTTTTTATTATCTTTTGTTAATGATGAATGAATGCATGCGCATGCGCATGCGCTTTTTACTTTGCTGCTGAGACCGTAAAAAGAGATATTTTGGGGATTTTGGGGGAATTTTTTTTTTAAAAATGAGAAATTATATAGGGGTGGAAGAGGATTTTTGAAATTCTGTTGAGAATATCAATTTATTTTTATTGAGCTTCTGATTTTGACAAAAGAGGAAAAAGGAAAATTTCCAAAAATGGAGGGTTGCCAATCGGTAAGACCCTTGTCCTGCCTATCGACAGTCAAGTCCAATCCCATTAATTCAAAGCTTTGATTAGTTCCCTCTTCAGCCTCTTGTACTTTGTGGGGTAGGATTCCCTCCAATTTCTGCAGGGGTCATGTCTTTTGTGAGGGTTCTAAATTATAAAAAGGGGCAATGGTGGAGTGTTTTCATCACACCTTCACTTGTCTACTGTTTCTTAGTTTTGCAAGATGGGTCTCCCTGGTAGCATTGAGTTTGCTAACTACCTTGAAGCCTTGGAAGCAATGTGCTCTTATAATGTTGACTACGATGCTTTCAACATGCGTCGAGTCTCTTTGTGGCGCAATCGACCCCTTGAGTGGAACATGCTGATGGCGGCAACACAAATTTGGTACCCCGAAGACCATGTATTCTGCTTTGGGTTGGATGAAGCTTGTCCTACCTACGAGGAATTTTCTTCCATGTTGGGGATAAATCCCAGTGTTGTTGCAGCTTTACCCAAATTTTCTCGTTCTCTCAGCGATTTGCTGGTCGGGCTTCTTCGCATTTTACCTTCGGTGGTCAGACCACTAGTTACTGGAGGAATGATTTCCCTTTCAGCGGCATTACAGTCCATGCATTTGCAGGAGGCTGGCGATGCTGGATATGACGGAGTCGTTATTCTGGGCTTAGTTTCAAAATTGCTGCTAGTGACTGGGGAATTGCTGGTGAACCCACAACTTGTAGCCATACCGTCGCAATCCTGTGGCAGTGATACTGGCGGAGACCTTGAATGGCCTAGATGTCTGGTGAGAAGGCCATTCTGACTTCCTGAGGGGTAGCCTCATGATGTTGTTCATGTGGTTATCTGAACGACTTCGCCTGATGACCCCTCTGAAATACCCTTTATCGGTCGTACCCAACCTCTTTTCGCGCCACTTTATCAGCGTTGGCTTGGATATTGAGAGCTGGGAGAACTGGTTTGTGGATCACGGGGCTCTAAATTTGTGATGGTCAATACTTTGGTGGGGACAGCTGCTGCCTATTCTGGAGCTGGGGGAATACCCGTTTGTCCAGCTAGTTGGTCTCAGACAGACCTCTTTCTATTTCCTTTGGAGGCTTCTGCGTCAATTTGGCTAGGAGAAGGTTGTGCCACCTCGGACACTAGACTTCTTTTCGGTAAAAGATGCGGCTTGGCTCTATGTGGGAGAATCAGCATCCATCGACCCGTCCTTCTCAATCTGTTAGGAGAGTTTGGCATATCCCTGGGGATTATATGAAGTGGTTGTGGAAGAGAGTAGTCAGCAAGATATTGGCAGTGGAGACTGGACAAAGGTGGCTTGTTTTGTTTAATACCATGGAGGGAGGTGTGGTAGTTTTTTCGAAGCTGGTTCGAGCTTATCGGCCTATGGAGCGTTTACGACACTCTGTTCAAGCGAGGGAAGCCTGGAGACCCCAGGATGTAGATGATGATGATGATGATGATGATGATGATGATGATGATGATGGAGCGGGCTCCTCTGGTAGTTGCGGCTAGGACTCTTGGAGAGTTTATTTTGTAATGGGGAGTAAATGTGGGGATTTTATTTTGGCTTTTTTAGGAAGGTAGGGGGAAGGGAGTTATCCGTTCCTTTTCTCGTGTAATTGCACCACAATTTCTTATTAGTGAAATAAACAAGTTTTTGATCATCCAGTTGTGCCTTTTGATGAGTTTTGTATTGTTTGAATTATCTATACCAACCGCTAAGGCATACATAATCATTTTGTTCAAGTATATGTTAGAATGGACTGTCGTTCTCGGAGATCAGAAAAGAATAGTATTTTGTGAAAAAGAAAGGGTCGCTCTCATGTAAGGTGTATGAGCTGCCTACGTACCTCTAGGGTTTTTGAAAAGTTTTAATTTGTTTGAAAATGGTTTTTGCAGAGGATCAGGCCCACGTAGTTCAAGGTAGAAGGAAATGAAGAGATTTTTTTTTTAGAATATAAGGGGGATGAGAAGAGTCGTAGCGCGCCGAGATTTCGGACTAGGGGTAAAATTTCTTGAGACGGTCCAGGTTGACTGGACGAGTCGTCTCTTCCCCATCTAGGTCGATAAGCATGGCGGCACCGCCGGACATGATCTTCTTAACAATGTAGGAGCCGCTCCAATTGGGCTTGAATTTCCCTCTGGGGTCCCAGATGGGTTCTATTATCTCTTTGAGGGCTAGGTCCCCTCCTCGGACACCGCGGTCCTTGACTCTCTTATTGAATGAACGTGCTACCTGGCGATGGTACCCTTGTATGTGGTATAGTTCTTTTAATCTCCTTTCACCTAGGAGGGTCAGCTCGTCAAGATAGCTTTCGTACCAGTTTTAATCGCTGACCTTGCTCTCAAATATGACGTGCAATGAGGGTGTCTCCAGCTCCACGGGTAGAACTGCTTCCATGCCGTAGACTAAAGAGTAAGGGGTAGCACCAGTAGAGGTTCGAATTGAGGTTCGGTAGCCCCAGAGGGTGTACGGGATCCGGTCGGCCCAATCCTGACAACTTTCAGTCATTTTGATGATGATGGCTTTAAGGTTCTTGTTGGCGGCTTCAACTGCACCGTTGGTCTGAGGTCGGTAGGGAGAAGATTTGTGTCTCTGAATACCATATTCGTTGACCACCTTTGTGACTTATGCCTCAAAATGTAAGCCGTTATCTGACACCAACTCGTGCGGGACCCCATATCGATAGATGATGTTTTTCTTGATAAATTTGGCCACTTTCTTGGCATTTAGCACTGCGTATGACTCAACTTCGACCCATTTGGTGAAGTAGTCAATGGTAACTAGGATGAACTCATACCCATTGGAAGCCTTTGGTGTAACCTTCCCTATGATGTCGATGCCCCAGATGGAGAACGTCCAGGGAGAGGTCATGTTGTATAATTCGCGCGAAGGCAGATGCTGAAGGTTGGAGAACTATTGGCATTTTAGGCATCTCCGGACATAGGTGGTGCAATCGTGGGTCATGGTGGTCGAGTAGTAGCCTTGTCGGATGATATTCTTAGCAAGCATGTGATCGTTCATGTGGGGTTTGCATTCCTTGCTGTGGATCTTCTGCATTATCTTTTCAATGTCAGCCCCTGTGATACAGTGCAGATGAGTTCCATCGAAGTTCCTTTTAAGAAGTGCTTTGTGACAAATAATGTACTGGGTGGCCAGTCTTCGAAGGGTTGCTCGATCTTTCTTGTTGGAACCCTCGGGATACCTACCATGCTTGAGGAGGTGCCATATATCATAGTACCAGTAATTGTCTAGCTCGGGATCTTCTACAATGACGAGCTCAATGTGGTAGCAGTGGGTTAGTTTGTCTTGCTTTTGAATCTGGAAGGGGGTCATTGTTATTCCTTCAGGCATGTCGACCATAGAGGCCAGGGTAGCAAGGGCATCGGCTAGGTTATTCTTTGCTCGAGGCAGGTAGTGAAAGGTGATGTCTTGGAATTGGGAGGCTAGTTCTTCTAAGTGGTCATAGAAGGATTGGAGTTTCTCGTCCTTGACTTTCCATTTTCTGAGCACTTAACCGATGATGAGGGAAGAATCCCCGTAGACGTCTAGGCATTGAATACTTTTCTTGAGAAAAACTTTGAGGCCTACCGTGCATGCCTCATACTCAGTCATGTTATTGGTGCAAGGGAAATCCAATTTGATGGTGATGGGAGTGTGAGAGTCATCTGGGGCGATCAGAAGTATCTCAATGCCATATCCCTTTTGTTGGCAGCGTCATCAAAGAACATTTGCCATCGGAGATTGTCCCGGGCAGTGCAGAGGATGTTTTCATCCGAGAATTCGGATATCCAGACATCAGCCTCATCCATGGGGTAATCAGCGAGGTCATCATAGATGGCTCTTCCTTTCATGGCTTTCTGTGTGATGTACACGATATCGAACTCGGCTAGGAGCATCAACCATCGGGCCATTCGGCTGGACAAGGCGAGTTTCTTAAGCAGGTACTTAATGGGGTCCATTCGGGATACAAGTTTGATGGGGAAGGCGAGCATGTAGTGCCGAAACTTTTGGGTGACCCAGACAAGTGCGACACATCCCTTTTCTAAAGCAGTGTAGTTGTCCTCGTATTCGGCCAATTTGTGACTGGCATAATAGATGGCTCTTTCTTTACGGGAATCTTCAAGGTATTGGGCTAGTAAAGCCCCAACTGCAGTGTCGATTATGGTTAGGTATAGGAGCAAGGGGAGACCAGGTTATGGTGGCATGAGTACCGGGGGTTGGGTCAGATATTGTTTGATTCGATCAAAATATTCTTGACATGCCTCATTCCAAATCTTGGTTGAATCCTTTCGGAGAAGTTTGAAGATAGGTTCGCAGATGGAGGTTAACTGGCTGATGAAACGGCTGATGTATTGTAATTTTCCAAGGATATCATGGACTTCTTTTCTGTTCGGGGAGGTGGCATCTTAAGTATGGCTTTCAGCTTGGTGGGATATGCTTTTATCCCCTTCTCACTGACCATGAATCCCAAGAGTTTTCCCTTTGTAACGCCGAAGACGCATTTCTGCGGATTGAATCTCATCTGATATTGACGCAGTCATTCGAAGAACTTTCAGAGAGCAGAAACATGAACTTCTCTAGTCTTGGATTTGATAATCATATCATACACATAGACCTCAACTTCTTTGTGAATCAGATCGTGCAGGATGGTTGTGGCAGCCCTCTGGTAGGTAGCCCCAGCGTTCTTGAGACCAAATGGCATATTAGTGTAGCAAAAGGTTCCCCATGGGGTGATGAATGCGGTTTTTTCTTGGTGGTCTGGGTGCATTTTGATTTGGTTTTATCCGGAAAACCCATTGACGAATGACTTGAGAGCATGACTGGTTGTGTTGTCAACGATCATATCGATATTGGGTAGCGGATAATCATCCTTTTGAGAGTCTTTGTTCAAGTCTCGATAGTCTACAGACATTCGAACCTTCCCTCCTGATTTCGGCATAGGAACTATGTTGGCTAGCCACGTGGGATATTCGATCACACGAATGAAGCCTACGTTCAACTGTTTGACCATCTCTTCTTTGACCTTGAGCGACCATTCGGTGTGGAGCTTTCTCAACTTTTATTTGATCGGCTTGTAATCTGGGAGAGTGGGGATCTCGTGCTGAGCTATTTTAGGATCAATGTCGGGCATATCGTCGTAGGACCATGCGAAGACATCCACTAATTCTTTTAGCAATTCTTCGAGTTGTGCATGCTCATGCTTGTTAAGGGTAGCCCCTTATCCTAATCTCGCGCAGTTGGCTACTAGAACCGAGGTTAATAACAACAGTCTCTTCTTTATTAACTTGAACGCAGTTATGTTATTTATTATTAACCTTATTTAGATCAGTTAAGAATTGTTCATTTTCAAAATCATCATCATCAAAAGTTTGATTAGAATCTAAACAGTTAATGTAAGGCACAGCAAGATACTCAAAATCTTCGTTTATTTCATTGATAGGAAAAACAGCATTAAGAACCTCATCAAAGGAGGTCTCGATTACATTTGGGCAAGGATAGACAACAGAATAAGAAATGGGGTAAACATTAGGATTAGGGGATATTTTAGCAGGTAGAACTGGCGCAGCATGCTAGTTGAGGAGAGGTGTATCAGCAGCTTTAATCAATTGGGATGAATTTAGTGATGTAGTTCCTGAGTGAACCATGCAGAGTGTTATCCCCAGTGTCTATATGTTGAAGGAATCTTCGGAGTCACTTTACTCAGTCTCTTTGGTATCTTTGATGAGCGGTTGTATATGGTGTTGGCAACTCTCGGCCCATGGGTAGCTGTCTTAGAAAAAGATCTCCATTCCAGGTTTCATCTTCTTGTCTGTATGGTCATACCATGGTTATCAAAAACTGCAAAAGGGGAAGTCTTTGCCCTCTTTGATGAATCGTCCATTCAAGGAATCACCTAAGATAGTCTGGACGCGGTCTAATCTCCTCTTTGGTCTAGACTAGCGGATCATTCTGAGCTCTTGTTCTGACGGTTGATACCCCAAACCATAAGGACGGAAATCTTCCTTCAGTTCAATCGGCTCGAGTATCCCTTGATGTCTTTATCCTAGCCCCAGTCCGGGCATGAAGTGCATGTTTCTGAACATCTGAATCACATTGACGTTGCCATGAGGGTCGTATTCTGGACAAACCCTTTCTTTGAAGTCATCCCCTATCGGGAGTAGGAGTGGCTCAGCTCGAAATCCTGATAGGAGCATATCATTAGACTCGTGTTGTATCTCAAGAATTGGACTGCTGGTACTTGCACCCTCGGCATTGTCGTCATCGCCAAAAATGGTGATGACTCGTCCGTCGGTGAAGAACTTCAATTTCTGATGGAGTGAGGAAGACACACCCTTGATACTGTGGAGCCAAGGTCATCCAAGCAACAGGTTGAAACAAGTTGGGATGTCAATAACTTGGAATTCGACGACAGGTTTTATAGGGCCAGCCCCTATTACAAGCTTTATGGATCCCATCACCTCTCGACGGATATTATCTTAGGCACGCACAGCAGCAGAGATTGGAGTGAGGTCGCTTTCTTTCAGTCCTAAACATTTGAAGGTTTTCAGTGGGCAGACATTCAAGGCGGATCCATTATCGATAAGATAGAGTGGTACAACCTTCCCCATAGCTTCGACGGAGATGTTAAGTGCATGATTGTGGTTTGGCCCAATCTTGGGGATTTCTTCTTCAAAAAAGGACAGCTTTGGGTAGATGTCAAGGATCCGACCAAATTTACTGCTTCTTCTGGTGTGGTAAAAGGAGGAACTGTGGGTCCAGTGAGCAACTTGATTAAAGAGTTTATGTGCAGCTCAGAAGACATGAAAATCTCCCATAGAGTGATGTTAGCTTGAGTTTTCTTTAGTTGATCGAGGATCTTGCTCTCCTCGAGGGTCATCTCTGGCATAGGAAGGTCTTCCACGCCCTTCCCCTTGTCATTGGCTGGTAGTGAGCTTGGGATCTGGTAATGCCTCCCTGATCTGGTCATGTGATTTACTGAAGAAGGGAAGAACATGAATCCCGTTTCCTTGTCAACCTCAGTTTGTTTCACCACCTTGTTTATTTCTCCGATAAGTTCTTCAAATGATATCATCCCACACATGTCGGCTATCGGACCAATTTTCTCTGAAGCTTGCTCTTCATTCAAATCTTCGAATTCTTCCCCCCATTCGGTGGCAACAATTCTGTCTTTCCATGTAAAGTCAATGCATTCCACAACTTCGACGGCTTCCAGGCACCCTTGTAGCTTTAAATAATCAAGTAACTTGGTCATACTGCGAATGCTGTTGGTTTGCCTGAATAATTCTGCCATGATCTGGATAGCATCATCTAGGCTGACTTCATCGGTCGGTACTACCCAACTATCTGACTCTTGGGCCCATTTTTTTGCTTCCAAGAACAGTGTACTAAACCTTTGGCAAGCAATGATCATCTGTGAGGGCAATTTCAGCCCGAACTCTAGGAGTTGGTTTAAGAATTTTGATAATTCCATACTTCCATTTTCGAAACGGGTACGGACGACGATGCATGCTCTAGTAAGGAGTGACAGTGCCTGATCAGCAAGGCTAGCGGGGTGTAGGAGGAAATATGGGCAAATTTAGAGAGGTTTAGGAGAGTATATGGGTGTGATTTGAGTTGGGGGATCAAATTTTGGGTTCTCTTCTAAGAAGATGGCATTGGCATGATTTGGGAGTGGGTTGTGAGTAGTGTTTGGCTTAGGATTGTCTAGTGGGGCGATGGTACCCCGATCAATTAGACCTTGGATTACATTTCGGAGGTGAAAGCATTGGTCTGTGGTATGGCCAACTGTTTGGTGAAAGGCACAATGGGTATCTGCCTTGAAGTTTCTTGGGAGTGGATTTGGCAATGGACGAGGATCCAAGGGTTTGATAAGGTTTCGGCTTAGCAGGGCTTGATAAACTTTGGATAGGGGAGCATGGAGATCGGTGTATTCTTTTCGGACGGGACAAGGTGGCTTTCTAGTGGCCATGATGTGGTTGGTTGAGAGATGTTGTTGATGGTTGAGACTGTAGAACTGGCAGGTTTGTCATATTTTCTGGGGGTGAACTATCCGGACACCTTCTTTGGTTCGACATCTATTTTAGCAAGACCTTCCATGATTTCTACTCCTGTTTCTCTGAGAGCTCAGAAGTGGGGATAGTATTGTCCTCCCATCATTGCCCGGACATGGGGTAAGAAGTTCTTCTTCACTATGCTTACTTGTTCTTCCTCAGAAGGCCAATTGGTCATGGTAGATACTTTTTCCCTCCATCGGGCTATGAAGTTACTGACTGATTCCCCAGGGTTCTCTTTGAACAGCTCTAAATCACAGCGGGTGACCTCAAGCTCTTCGTTGTATTTGTACTGTGACATGAATTCCTAGACTACATCCTCCTAGTTATGGATTCTAGACTCTTCGACAGACAAAAACATCGGAGGGCGCTATCCTTCAAAGTTTGCTGAAACAATTGGGCCATCACTTCTTCAGAATCCCCTAGTAGAGTCATGGAACAGTGATAACTATGGAGATGAATAATCGGGGGTCCACTACCTTCGAATTTCTAGATATTTGGCATCTTGATCTTCTCGGGTAACCTCGCTTTGGGATAAGGAAACATGTGGGTGTTGACGCGACTAAGAAGGTGTCTCAAAAATGCGTTCACTCTAGGCTCAAGTGCAAGCCTATCGCTCAAGTAATAATCCGATAAGTCGGGTATCGATCCTCAGGGAACTAAGACAACGAAGTTGTGACGACGGGAAAAGATGAAGGAATCCTAACTTTGACTTTAAAAAGAAAGGAAAAAATGTTTTGGTTTGGGAATTGATTAAACTAAATGCAATTGTGAAATTATGAAAATATGAAATTATACTAAATTACCTAAACTGCTAATGAAAACTGATTTAAAACTTTAAACTATGTATGATAAAAACAGGACGGGAATACAATCCCCCAACCCTAGTGTGTTGCAGTTATAATACTAATCGTGAATTTAACTGATTAATTTGACCCAGAATTTAGTACTCCCAAGCATTACGTATACGAGGTTCAAGCCCGCGTCATACTTAATCTGAGGACGAGTAAATCGGTATCGCGATAGTGACACTCGAATTGCATTCTAAATTATCTCGGTTACCCAGAGGCAAACGAGATATAAAGATCTAAAATTGTGGTGTTCCTACGCAATACGGTCATAATCAATCACTAAATTCAGAGGATTAATGTTATACACATGCAACTAACACATCAGGCTGGGTTCATGTATCCCAGCCTTAGAAAATCTAGCCTAGCATGCTGAAAGTAATGAAAATAGTGTTTGATTTGCAGAAAACCATGATTAACTAAGGAAAACTTGTGAATTGATGTAGAACATAATTGAAGAGAAGAAATAACTCAATAATCTCACCAAAGCAGTAATAGCAGCAATTAATAAAACTTGTAACCAAAGAACTTCTGAATAATCTTCAACTATTGGAATTAAAATTGTAAATTGTATCTAAACTAGGGTTTCTGGAAAAGAATGGAAAATTAACTAAAATTCTCCGTCCAAATAATGATAATAAAACGGGTTTTTATACCCTACAAGAATTCAGGAGTTTCAGTTGCACTAGGACTCTTCTTAGGAGAAGATAAGATTTGAGAATCTGGATAGCCGGACCGGTCCAGGCCTTAGGCGGACCGGTCTGCCTCACATGCGGATCGGTTCTTTTTATTTTCTAGCGGACCGGTTCTTTTATTTTTCACCCTTCTTCGGTTTTCTTTCGATCCGAGGTCTTCTGGAGTATGGCACAGCGGACCGGTCCGGGGTAGGGGCAGACCGGTCTGCCTGTTTGACTTTCTTTCTCAACTTTGACTGCTCATATCTTTTGTTTCGGGATTTCGATTGAGGTACTGTTTCTTCCTATGTGCTCATGAGTGTGATATCTTCAACTTCTCTTTAGGTACCTCATCCGAATCCTGGATAGAATTTACTCTTTTGCCCTTCTGACTTTCCTTCTTTTCTTTCTTTATTCTTTCGGTCTCCTTCTTTCGTTTCTTGACATCAAATACCTGTAAAAGCAATACAAAATACCAAAAACTCGATGTACTCGTTAGGATAAGTCAGTAGCAAGATTATGAGATAAAGTCAACTCGATTACGTTGTTGGAGGTGCTAAAAGTAACTAAATTAAGGGATAAATTGGGAAGAATTTATGCCTAATCAGGTGTAGTCCATGTAATTCCCCGAGATTCTGACTTGGTCAAACTTCTTGGTGAGTATATTGAGGTCCTCTTTGACTTTGTTCAGCTCTTCTTCCTTCGGATCAATGATCATAGGCAAGTTAGCCCCAAGCTGGCCAAGGTTCGGCATCGGAAGCTGGGCAGGCGGTGGCCCATTAGCGGGAGGGGCACATGGAGCGTGATGATATTCTTCGAGAACCCAGACAGGTTCGAGTGGATCCATAACACGAGGGAATAGGGCCTCGGGATCTTGAGGAACGGGAACCTAGTTTCGTTGCATCTCTCGGACCTTAGTCTGGAGGTTGTCAATCTTGGACACAAGCTGAGCTAGGACTGCTGTCAGATCTAGCTGCACAACGGGTACTTGATTTGTGTTCTCCATGGAAAGGGGATGGATATCAGATTCGAAAGAAGTAACAGGGGAACGAACGGAACTTCAGGGTGACTTGACTGAAGACCAAAGCCAATAAGAAGCCAGGCCAAGGATTTGCGATCGACCTAAGAAGGCGCAAAAATGGGATTTATTTTTTAGAAAAAGGAATGAAAAATTTTTTGACATTTTTTTCTTTTTTTTTTTAGATTGGAAGACACAATGTTTTTGGCTTTTTAATAAAGAGTGGAAATTTTTTTTTTTTTTTTGGATTTTTGGTAAGGAAAGGAAAAAATGTTTTTGGATTTTGGATAAAAAAAAAAGGGAAATTTTCTTTTTGGAGATGGTCTCGGCATGATTATTATAATTATTATGTTTTCACTTGTATTAATTCTCCTAAATGCAAAATGAAATGCCAGACGGGACTCGAGCCTGGAAAAATTGGGTTTGTAATATATACAAAGCTATGGCTGGACGTGTGACCAGGCTCACGGATAGGGTCCCGTTTTAAAAATGCATGAAAATTCGAGCGGCAAGCCGACCCGAAATTTCGACAGAGTTTCGGGTAGAAATCGGCAATCTAACATGTGTGTCCTAGGCTTGACACCTATATGCGGGTATGAAGTTTGGTTAGGTGAATCAAAAAGGGTTCCCCCTTTGGCGTGACTTCCACGATATACGTCTTGATCTTGTGGGCAATCGGTACATGTGGACAAACCATTTGATATACCTGAGTGTACGTGAATGCCTCACTATATACCTCATGGGGACGGTACGTGTGAGAGAGAATTTGATATACTCGGCGTACATGAACGAGTTCCCAGCGATATACCTCCCGTCATGACTTCGGTCAAGCGGTACGATGCGGGGGAACCATTCGATATACGTCGAAGTTACTTGGCCAATGGAAGGTGAGAGTCATATCGCTTAGGCTAACTGCGCCCTGCCGGACCAATGCCCATCACGAAGTGACCCTCCAGTTACTGGGTAAAATTTGGTCAATCACAATGCTCTTTGGTGATGTCATGTGAATCGTGCATGATTCTCTTATTAGTGTCTTATGAGAATGTCTTTTTTATCATGCCAAACAGGGAGCAAAGTACAAGTACCAATGGTACACCAAGTATGGATGGGTGATGCATGCAACATGTGGATATATGTGACCCTATGTGCACGTGGTGTCAAGTGTACATGGAGAATTTTCTACAAGTATGTGAATAGAAGCATAAGTATGATATACATGGAAAGGGGGAACATGCGAAAAATGGGGGAAAATATAAACAAACATAATACCCATGTAAATAGAGTCTATCCCTCGAGATAAAATAGTCCCCAGCGGAGTCTCCACTGTGGCCATCCCCGATCCTCGTGGCGGGCGGGCAGCGTGAGGGAGGATCCTAGGTCCCGCGCGTCCCTCTCGGGAGCGCTTCGGCTGGCGTCATTTGGGTGAGGTGAAAAATGTAGAGAGATAGAGTCGCCAGTCTATTTTACTCAAAACAGACAAAAGAAAGAGAGCCATCCCGAAGGACAGCATCCAAAGACATACTGATGCATACGAAACCAAACATGATTCGAAAAGGGTCTAGAGGCTAAGTTACGAAATGGGAAGGTGTTAGGCACCCATTTCTCCCATACGGTCTCTCATGGGTTTTTGCTATTTTCCTTTATTTTCCCCGTGATATGTGTGCATGTGTATATATAGTGGAGATAAGAATTATCGACTTGTACCATGGAAGAGGTAAAGCGAATCATCTGTAGGAAAAATATTAGAAAATAGGATTTACGCGATTATCCTTATGTTAATCGTTACGATGGAACGACAACGCATGTGGAATAATACGCCACTAAGAACAAATATATGTATATATATGTAATCTAGGAGAATTGAATTTAGAGAGAATAGGAGAAGAAAGAAAAAGTAAAAATAGGACTCGAATCTCGGATTTTACCCCTAGACGCCTATGTAGCCTATAGAGGCATCAAAGTCCACGTAGTTTGCATGCAAAATGAGGGGTGGGGTTTATCCCATAAATCCAACCGGGGACTTCTCTTATTTGTGTGTGTGTGTGTGTGTGTGAAGAAAAAGTGTTTTAGTTGTGAGAAAAGTGTAAGAAAAGTGTGAGAATTCCCGTTTCGAATTTATGAGCAAACCCTCTTTTTCTTATTTTTTTGGTTTTTTATTTGTATGAAAATAAGAGATGTGCAATAATACTAAATAAAAAGTATATTAGGATATATGAGATGAGAGAATAAAAGCTCTAAGTAATAAAAACAAGTTAATGCGAATTTATGAGAATTTAAGGAGAGAATTGAGAAAATTGGACCTTCTTGAAGATCTTAAGCTTGATCTTGAATGTATGAGAGCAGCCCTTGCACTCGGATGATGATGGAGAGTAGTTAATTCACCAAGTTTGATGAAAAAGATGATGAAAAGTGAAGGTTGGAAAGGGATTTGGATGTGGAAATCACACTGACTTAGAGAGAGATTTTCTGGATTGGCTGAGAGTGATATGTTTCTGATCTAGGCTCCTTTTTGCACGTGAGGACAAGGCCTACTTTTTATAGGACCAAGGCATTGCCGATCGGCATAGCACTATTCCTTCCAATCGCCAGATGCGTTTAGGCCCCTGCCGATAGGCAGGGTCTGGGACATGCCATTTGGCAGTGTCTTTCAGGCCTTTTCGGAAAATTGGCCACAAAATGCAAACCGTTGATCAGAATTATGCACGGGCCAGACCGTTGGAAAGATAATTCAGAGACCTTTGAAAGTCCTTTGGACCGCTCCCAAGTTTGGGAGTTGACTTTGGGTCAAATGTTACTCGGAAGCTCTCATCGGTCCATTGGACGGAGAATCGTCGGACGCAAATGGATCGTTCGTCCGCATGGCAAGTCAGAATTGCGCATGGGGCGGATCGTTGGAAAGGTTATGAGATGTACTTCAACATTCCAAAGAGTTTTATCTTATTCGGGGAGTTAACTTTGGTCAACCGAGCCCTGGAAGCATTCGGTGACTGTAATTCCCCGTAATTTTAATGACTTTTAAAATGGGTTATATTTTAAATTAATGGATTAATTGGATTTTATTATTAATTAATTCATTTGGGTTTTATCCGGATTGTGGATATTAAAATGGATGATTCTGAATATTACTTAAAGATATTTAGGTAATATATGAATATGATGTCATTATTATGACGGTGTGATATAATTTCGGTAATTTGGATTTTTTAGTCAGATGCGGTATGGGACGTATCGGGACTAATTTATTAAATTAAAAAGGAAATTTATTTTCTATCGACCTTATAGTCATTTCGACTGCATCGTTGCGTCCGGAAGGGTTGAAATAGTCAGAAAAGTCTATTTGGATGTTGGATTTGGGTCTCGGGTCATTTGGAAATGAAAAGACAACCCAAAAGGGCATTTTGGTTATTTTTACAAGGGGGATGAATAGTGATTTCGGGTTTTGTCTTATTATAAGTATTTGGAGATTAGTTGAATGTGGGTTCATTCATCTCTTCTACACAAAATTGAAAGGTCATCTTCTTAGAGAGAGTGAAAGGTTGCTTGGGAAGAAAAAGAAGTTTGCTTGGGAAGGAGGAGAACCAAAGGTCAAAGGTCACCACCACCAACCACCACCGAAAGTGGCCAGAAAAAGGGAGAACCACCTATGTTATTCAACCCCAAAGGATCAGATCTTCATTAAAGGCAAGTTTTTGATATTTGCAACTTAAGTTCGTATATTGTCCATGTTAGAATAATTATGAAAAGAGATGATTTTTCATGTTTGGAAGACATAATGGAGTTGTTTTATGGATTTCTAGAAACTGAAACGATATAGGAAGTAAACTCATGTTGTAGGATGATAATAATCCAATAAATATTCTTTAATCTGTGGAAGAAATTCTGAAAATAATTTAGTGTTCTTGAAGATAATATGTTGATAATTTTCTGGAAAAAGAGGCAAAAACGAGTGGAATGAGAAGAGCCAATTTGGAATGTTTAGATCTTCTTTTTGAGTGCATTTGGATGAGATTTAAGAAAAACTCAAAACACATACCTGACTCAATTTTTCGTGTAGAATCCAAATCTGAAGTCGGATTGATGATTCGAATAATTTTTGGATCTAATTTTTTTGAGTATTTAAAATATGAGAATTTATGAAGTTGTTTCTTTTTAATGTTGGTTCTTATCCCAAAACTTTGGTAGATTTTTGGTGATTGTTAATGGGATATTATGGGACTTAGAGGAGATCAGTAAGACCTAGATAAGATTTGAATTGATTTGATTGGGATTTAATTGATTGGAATTATGTTAGTTAAATTGGAAGAAATTTCGGTTGCTAGATTCATGTGTTGGATTCTAATTTGTATGCTTGAGGATTAGGGATAGGTCCAGTAGGGCAGATTTAATATAAGGTGAGGGAAGCCTTAGGGTTACAATTTGAACATCAAGGACTGAGTTTAAGCTCATTATTGATTTCGCAAGGACGGAGTGTAATACAAGAGCGTAGTGGTATGTCTCCTGGATAGAGATGGGAGTTTAGAACACATTTGGTTGAAAGAAGGTATGAGGTTATCCCGATCGCATAGTTGAAGTTGTCGGACCTCCTCGATCGACAAAGTTAAGTAGTAGTGTATTGGAGGGGTTCCTTGTTTGGATTTCGCTTTGCGAGACGCTCCGCGCATGAACCTTAACGACGTCGGGAGTGGAGAGATGTTATAGGATGCGAGGATAATTAAATTATGAAGTAAAGATATGATATTTTAATACGTGGAATTTAAAAGACATATAATGCTACGTATGGGAATTATCTTAGGGTAGTGATATTACCTTATTGATATTATATTATAGGTATGATAATACCTATTTGATTGATTGATTGGTGATTCATGTGTATGACATACCTAGCTTACTTGCTATCGGTGGGAGGTTTGTGTGTGAGGGTAGTCATATCCTGATGAATCCATGGGATCTTTGATTTGTCGCTCGAAAACATAGGTCTATGAAAGACTTATCGGGGAGTTGATAAGTCCGCTGACTGTGGGTACGTAGGTATGTACGTGACCCATGGATACGAGAACTATGTTCGCCTCCAATGTTTGTGATGTTGTTCATGGTTCAAGGAATCTTTACCGAACCTTTCGCCCCCTATTCGATGACCTGCGATGATGGGACTTGATAGCAGAGTAATGTATTGCACCGCAGCTATGACTCGGGGTGCCGTATTATATATGAATATATATATAATGAATTAAAGGAATGAATGGATATATATTGTAGTTAAATCTATCTACGGTGATAATTGTAGATAACGGTGATTAGAGAAAGATAATGGAATTAAGTTAATGAATGTTTATTCTTATAGAATGGAAAAACTTAATTCATATTAATGAGAAATGATTCATGTTAATGAGAAACGATGAGAAGTGTAAATGAATAATAATGTGATGTATGGTATGGGACATACGGGGATTATGATATGGGAATGGAATTATATTATGGAATTGTTAAAGAGGAACCATTAACTAGGAGGTTAATAGGAAACGTTAAGTGTGCACTCTAGTTGAGAGGTGAGAATGGCAAGTGAGAGTTGGGTCTAACATGTACATAATAAAAGATTTATTGCACTTGTTAAATACTTGCTGTTTTAAAAATCATTTACACAATCGGGCTCTGACCCGTTTCCTTGCATATTTTCTTTTCTATTGTATCTTCTATATCAGGTGTCCAGCAACAGGGACGCCAACCTTAGCGGATTATGACAGGCTATGGATTTATGGAGTTTTGCTTAGACGCCTATCATCATTTGATTCACAGTATTCTCTTAGTAGGGCATGTCGCCCAAAGGATTCAGTTATCTTCTTCTATCGGGGTCAAATACTATGGTATTCGTGTCATTTTAATACATTTGATATTGTTGGGATTACTGTAATGGATTAATATTATTTGGGAATGTTTATTCCAATTGCATTCAAATTATTTGGTGTTATCTAATTGGTTATCAGTGTTGTAGAATAAAATGTGTTGTGTTATTCTTAAACTGGAAATGGATTTTGTTAAATTAAAATTTGAAAAATTTTTAACACCAGCTTAATTGAGTATTGGGTGAGTTGTAAATGTTTTCGACAGTGATGCTAAGAATGAGCCAACTGTATATTTTGTTTTAATTTGGTATGGGACTGGCCACCCGGTATTTAATTAGGCAGGGTGTTACAGTGACCTCTAGGAGTAAAATGGATCGTTCGTCCGTATCGTAAGTCAGAATCGCACATGGGATGGACCGTTGGAAAGGGGATTCAGTGATCTTCAAAATTCATTCAGTCTCGGTCGAGCTGAAGAGCTGACTTAGGTCAAACGGAGCTTGGGAGCATCCAGTGGCCTTTAGATCAGGTTTCGAGGAAAATGGGTCATTCGCCCGCATGGTAAGTTGGAATCGCGCACGGGACAGACCGTTGGAAAGGGGTTTCAGGGCCCTTCGAAGATTCATTCAGTCTTAGTCGAGCTGAAGATTTTGACTTTTGGTCAAACGGAGCCTGGGAGTGCGTGATGGCTTCTAGGTCAGTACTCGGGGTATGACCTGGGTCTGTAGTGATGAAGGGAGGTGCTAAGGACCTAAGGAGAGTTTAAGGGGTAACATAATTAGGGTGTCTACACCTGCTTTATAAGATCTAGGCTTTTAGTCCATGAAAGCTACACTTTTATCCTCATTTAAACAAACACTTGCACTGAGATAGTCTTGCACATAACATTTCTGCCACTAACGGGTGTTCTGTTTTAGCCCTTTTTTTTAATTTATTTGAGCCCTTTGAAGGGGTCAAGAAAGAACTCATGTTTGATCATTCTCTCCCATAACTTTCTCTCACCCACCACAAGTACTTTGATGACTATGAAGCCGCAGTCAACAATAAATCAATGTCGAGTGCAATGCTTCTTATCTGTACCATGCTATGTTTGCGTACTTCGATTGGGACAAAGTCTCTCTAAAGGGTTTAGCTAAGTTTTTCAAGGAATCGAGCGAAGAGGAAATAAGGCATGCTGAAAAATTCAAGGAGTACCAGCTTTTTGACAGTTTGCATCTATTGTAACTATCTCTTAATTTTAAAATTTTAAAATTTTAAAATTTTAAAAATTATGTTTCATCTTTAATATTGGGTTTGGGTAATTTTCAGAACAAATGGGGTGGGAAAGTGAACTTGCGGTCTATTCTGATGCCTCTATCTGAGATTGGCCATGCTGAACATATGCTTTCAATTGTTTATTTCATACATAACATTTTTTGTTTGTCAAAAAAAATTATTACATGGTGTTGTGCTTCTTCAATTTCAAACATATCGTACAAAATATTTTAATTTAATTCTTAACAAAATTGGTACAGTTGATTATATATGCTAATTTGTATTTGATGGGTTTGGAATTGTGGAATTTACATTAGGTAACTTGACTAGATGCTCTACTGAGATGAAAGTGCATAAGTGCAAGTCTCATTTGGTATCTACAGGTTATATAAATTCTGATGGTAGGGATTAGCAGATTGGGACTTATTCTTTTGTCGAGTAAGATATTCTTCAGCTACAAAATGAAGAAAATTTACATAAAGAGGATATAGCCCTGTAAGTTGATTCTTAAAGTTTACGTTGTTTCTTATTATTTATAGTGTGGATGCATCCTAGCATTATACGCATGCCTTTCTTAGAGAATCAAAAGTTGGACTGATGGTCTTTAGTCCAAAAATTGGAAACATCTTCTTCAAACCTTTATTTTGAAAGCAACTAATTAATGATATATCTTTTTGATATTTTGTTTTATGTTCTTAAGTTTTTTTTTGTGTTTAGTTTTTAATTGTTGAAACCCATTTTGGGCATCGCATGGTACTCAGATTTGTTAAAAGTGGGTTTCGTATCTTATCCAAAACTCGAGATTGCATCACGACCACCGTCTATAGCACACTCTATTAAATCTCTGCAATCTTCACTACGCAAGGTATATACATCTCTTGAATGACAAGTTAGCCACCTCAACATCACGAACTCCTGATCCTTAACTCGCTGCAATTCAGTGTTGTTCTCTACAAGGTAATGACACAGTTTTTCCAACACTATTAATAATTACTATTTTTATTGTGTACAGAATGCTATAAGGGCACCACTTTGGAACGTAAATGCCCAGTGTGATATGTCATCAGAACTGGTCGCATCCAAGTTGATGGAGACGGTGGAAAATCAGTTTTCAACGATAGAGAAAATTGAGTTTTTAAAGACGATTTGAACCTTCATGAGTTTATTGAGGTCAGTGCTCTGTCTCCCTTCCCTTATGAAAATATCAAATCAACTGTAGTCTTATCCTGAGCATATCAAATCGTCTTTCCAACTTTTGTTGCTATCTGACTTTCGCTATATGTGCTACTTTTTTTAGATGCTCCACTGAAAAGTAGTGTATTACTTTTGATGGTAGGTTGCAGGACATATTATGTTGCAAGAACTTGAACATCTCGAGCATAGTTATAAATTTGCTTTATTGTGCAAATTACTTCAAAAAGGCAGGTTTTCATGACATGATATTGAGGGTGGCATTAACACAAGTGACAGTAGAAATGCACATGCAATTTCAAATTTTGATTATTTCTAAGAATAAATTTTGAGAGTTATCTCCCCTTAAACTAATAAATGTAGTTTTCTCCTGATAAAAGATCACATCCTTGAGATTTGAAGAGGGATTGTGTCTTCAAGAATTTCATCACTGAAAGAGGAGAGCTGGATCTTTTCCCAGCGGCCAAGTCTATCTATAAGATGCCCGGGACAATTTTTAGCAACTGCAACTCCAGATGAGTAGGCTCCATGAACGGATCCCAGGTTCTCCATGCTAACAGCTTCACCTCCAAAGAAAATATTACCCAGTGGTGCAAGGAGCCTATCATACCCACCTCCAAAGAAAACATAAATTATTTCAAAGAATCCATGCTTTTGTATGTATGTTTTGATAGTGATACTAAATTACATTGTGTTCCTTTTTGTATATATATATTTATTTGGCTACTTTAGATACCTTAGATACCTTCCATTTATTTGTTGTTTGAAGTTAATAACAGAAATGTTTGTTGTTTGAAACTACTAAGAGATACCAAATAGACTGAATTTTGTGTGGGGATATTTGATTTTGGCAGCAAATTATACATGAACACATGCCTGGATATTACTCCTAAATGTTGCAAAAAGATGGACAAAGATGAATATACTAATAGTCATAAGGGAAAATAATAGTATTCAAGTGGGAGAACAGAGAAAGAAAATAGAGGAAAACAAATCAAATCTGTGTACTACGAAGTGCTTAAAAAGAAGAATAATAGTAGGTTGGTGTCATTTCTTTTCACCTTTGCCCCCAATTGAGATGCGTGGTTGGGTTTACATTGTAATATCCAGTCCCCTTTACAAATATTTGTTGATAAGATTGAGAACACTCACAAGAACATTGTGTATTCCTTTTGATTTTTATAATTTATATGTTGCTAAACTGGAATGCTATTGTAGGTTGGAAACTTTTCCTATAGGTTGCATATTGGATTTCATCTTTTATTTATTTTAAATTAGAGACAACCTATCAAATTGCAGTTCAAACATTGGTCATTCAAAATTAAGTGAGGACATGATAATATATTCTTTGGGGGAGGTTGTAGTAATTAAGTTGATTGTATTTAATCCAAACCATTTGAAAAAGATAATGCCTCGGTGAATATATTTCGAGGGTGAGTGTTGAAAGTTGGTCGTGAAGATTAACATTATTGATTATTTTTATGTGTATTGTTAAGCATTAGCTTTAATATAAAATTTAGTCTAATATAATAATTTTATATGTATTTTGTAGAACATATCATTTTATTGTTAGTGTTTATTAGTATTTTATTAACATTATGTCAATAAAAAATTTAAAATTTTATTATTTTATTCGTAAGAAACTTTTTAATTAGTATAACAAAGAAAGAGTTATGGAAGTTAGCATTCAAATAGTGTAACGGGAATACTAGAAGCACACAAATAAGTCCTTGAAATTTATTTTAAAAAAAGCTTGGATATTGTATTGACATAAATTTTGGCCAGCAAGTCGATGACTTTGTTTCACCATGCATATAAATTTAAGCATTACAGGTTGTAATTTATTTAACTGAAATTCATATTTTTTTTATTTAATATCTCCTATTAAGTTCATATACATGAAGAAGTTTGTTATTTTATTGTTATTATGTTAGCTTTCTCGAATATCATTGTAATATTTTAAAGAAGTTTGTTTTGTTCAAGTATTTGTTTGATGAATATGGAAATTTGGAGAATTGTACGATTGTTGTTACCCTTTAAGCAGGGTGGATAGTCCAATAAATTTAGGATAATGCCCAATTTTTTTAGAATTGGCACTTTCTTAATTTGAGGCACAATGTGAATTTGATTGATGAATTTAGACTATTTGAACGTTGTTTGACTATTTTTTATTTGTTATTTGTTAAGAATGGTGAATAGTCGTATAAACAAAGGAGATTATGACCAATTTTTTAAAATTACATTTTGTTTTGTTGGCAAATGAAATTTTGCCTTTTTGCAATTACGTACTTTGAAAATTTTTGTCGTTTTGCGATTATCAGCGTGCCTTCAGGCACGGGCATACCCTAGTGTGTGTGTGTTTATATATATATATGTGTGTGTTGTTTTGAATTCTAAGGCCACTGGTCACTCCTTACATACTTAAAAAGGACTACTGATCACTCCTTACTTACACAGTAGGTTGTTTTGAATTCTAAGGCCACTGATTTATATTCCAGAGAGAAAGAGGACCAAGGAAGCACAAATTGAAATATTTTGTGTTAATTCGACCTCAATAATGACGACAACCTTACACAACTCGATCTCGACTCTTACTACGCTCCCTCGACCTAAATCCGAGTCTGGACCTTAATCCAAAAGGCTGACAGAAATAGCAATGGTTCAGGCGCAAATACAAACACAAATATGAAAAGGAGAAAATCAACATACTTGGTGGAATGTCATAGCATACAGAAAAGCCATATCATATTAACTTGCTTGGTGGAAAGTCAATCTTTGGTTAATTTCGAGTCCTTTCCCACTCAATCTTTGGTTCCTTAGTTCAGTTAGGTGGGGATTAAATGACCTCTGTGAGACTCATGGCAACCAAACGACCCTTAGCAACTATATAGCATCATCATACAATAAGAATGAGACAAATTCAAGGAATTATATTCAGCTCCTTGTTTTAATGGTTAAAAAAGCATCATCACGAGTCATTAGGTTATTCCTATTACAGCTATTACAATAAGATTCATATAGCCACATGATTTTGGGTCATGCACTTTAGAATTCTTCTCACAATAATATCAAATATTTCAGTTCTATTCAAGGATCAATCAAGAATTGAATCATTTGTTTCTTTAATTTTAGAAACTCGAATGAGACTAACAACACAAGCCATAAAATACACACAATTGCTCTACAATCCCAGGACAAAATGATCATCTAATGTAGGTTTGCAATAATGAAATTCTTTATTAAGAAAAGTTATACTTCACCCAATATAGAAAAAAGCCACACGACCACAAAATATAGCTATATGCAGTTATATAACAGCGATATTGTAGTTATATAATAGTAATGCGGCTATATAGCAGCTATAGTTGTACAGCAGTAATATTGTTATGTATGTATGTATTAGCCATCAGATGTTGCAATATAATTGTAGATTTTCTCGTAGAGGTCAAACCAGTAATTTCTTGTAAATTTGGAAGCTTATCCGAGTAAATAAACTGAAGCATTGCCTTGAAGATGAAGGGTTCAATACCCTCCAATAACACTTTATCCATACTAGGATTTCCTGTATGTCCAAAAAATTGGGCTGCTTTTAACACCTTGTTGAGTGCTTTATGCAAGTCTAAAAATGTTAGAAAAGCCCACGAGATAGTTGATAATATGAAAGATCGATTTCTTCCCGATTCGAAAACTTATAGCATATTACTTGAGGGGTGGGGAAGGGATTCTAATTTGCCCAAAGCCAGAGAAATTTTTAGACGTATGGTTGAAGTGGGTTGTCACCCTGATATTGTGACATACGGCATAATGGTTTACATTCTTTGCAAAGCCGGGAGGATTAATAAAGTCGTTAACATAATTAAGGACATGTGTTCTAGGGGATGTGGTCCCTCTTCATTCATATATAGTGTTTTCGTTCATACATATGGGATAGACAATCTGATCAAAGATGTTGTCGATACATTCCTTGAAGAAAGGAATGGAGTCAATCCTAACCTCGCAGTCTATAATGCCTTGATTAGTTCTTTCTGTAAAGTGAACAAGTTCCATAATGTCAATAGGGATTTGAATGAGATGAATGACAAGGGTGTGACCCCAAATTCGAGGACATATAATATCATTCTAAACGGATTGATAGAACGTGGAGAGACCGATGAAGATTTTAAGGTCTTTCGGAGGATGATCAAGGTTTGTGAGTCAAATGCAGACACGTATACTATGATGATAAAGATGTTTTGCGAGAAGGATGAGCTTGAAGTGGCTCTTAAAATGTGGAAGTACATGAAAACAAATCTTTTTGTTCCAAGCATGCGCACTTTTTTTGCTCTTATTAATGGATTGTGTCAAAGCATAAGCAATGCTCTTTGTTAGGATGGGAATACTCTCATCCTATCCCACCCTTTTCATCAGTCTCAAAGGGGTCTTATGGTATGGCCAATTTGATCACCAACCACTATGACCCAGCAGTTAAATAGGAGATCTTGTGGCACTCCCAAATGTCCTTCCCACACTATTTCTAACTACTCTATTTTCAAACCTACTCGTCACCCTAGGGTGATGACCCTCGCACTCAAATCGCGAATTACGAACTCAGTGCGAAAATTCCTAAATGTGTGTACGCTGAAGTCTAACCCTAATTTGTAATGATTAAACATGCGTATTTATTAGGATAAAGATAGAACAAATGGAGGCTAGGCTTATTCATAGAAATTTTCAAATTATTTTTTAACTTTTGGTAAATCCCACTAGTGGGATCCAACATTAATTATTTCGTAGGACATGTATCCTTCAAGGTTGAGGATAATAAGGTCCTTCTAATTATAACTCCACTAGTGTAGGAATAAAAGTTGGCATTAGTGGTTGTCATGTTTTTAAGCTACTACTACGTGAAATTTCTCAATCTCACCGATGTGGGATGTATGTTTTTTTTCTGCAAGGTCCATAACTACCTTCCAATAGACCTCTAACCATGCCTTCCCCCACCCTCACACCGCCTATTGGGCACTTAGTTTCAAACAAGAACATTGTAAATAATCACCATTTTTGTTCTCTTTTTTTGCAAGAACCCATATAAACAATTTTTCATTAGCCTCAAGTGTATCACCAACGAAAGTTCTAAAAGAACTCAAATTAGTTGGTTTTACATTCTCCTCAAGGATAACCAATAAAAGATTTAAAGATATCTCAAAAAAATAATTTATCATTCTCCTAGAATGAAATTTCTTTACTAATTCAATAAAAAAATTGGTGGGATTGGGAAGGGTTTAATAAGAGAAGTGGAGCATATATGTAGACTAGACGAATTAATAAAATTTATCTCTCTCTCTCCGTAATAGAATAAAGAAAAACCACATATATTAGAATAATGAAATAAGTTAAATGCCCAATACTACATCTAATAGAATAAAGAAATAAGCTCTCTGTGAGATCTGGAATAACATACTTGGATGTTGGCAAAAAAAGCGTTAAGTAGAATTTGTGACCTGGATATGGTGAAGCTAACATCCATGAAGGAGAGCTGCAAAATTGAAATTAAAATTAGGAAGAAATGAATAAGACCTGTACAAAACTTATGTAAGAAGTTTCTAAACTCTTGTGAATAAAATTTTGAAATGCATTGTTCCATATAGTAAAAGTTATAAAAAAATCCTTTGTAGACATACATTTAAACATGTGATGGTTGTATTTAAAAATAAGGATGAGGGCAACATTAAGAAGAACTAAAACACTAAACACATTGTTCCATAAAATCCAAATAATCAATTGGTTATGGAATCGATTGCATTGATTCGAAATGGAATGTTATTAAGAATGAAAACATGTGCGAAAGGGAAGGTGTCAATTATGACATGTGTCACCAATGACTTGTGTTCAAATGCTATTTACATTACTAAGATAATTGATTTCACATCGTAGCTAGATTACAAGTTGTGGTGGAGTTTTTACCTTCCATATAAAAGGAGCTCAAATAGTAAAGCAACAAAACTCACAACTGTATCTGTCACATGAGGACAGATCTTCGTAGTTTGGTTGAAGAATAAAACTCACTCGTTTAAAGGACACAACATACTTTAGAACCAAAGATATAAGCATCAAGTCACCTCCAAACAGAGTTGAACCTATAACAGATTGACACGACTGAAAATGTGTCTCAGGAATGCGTTCACTCTAGGCTCAAGTTCAAGCCTGTCGCTCAAGTAATAATCCGATAAGTCGGGTATCGATCCTCGGGGAAAAAGGACAATGGAGTTGTGACGACAGGAAAAGACGGAGAAATCCTAACTCTGACTCTAAAAAGAAAAAGAAAATGATTTGGTTATTGAGAATAATTATGCTAAATACAATTAAGAAATTATGACGAAATGTAACTACACTAATTTACCTAAAATGTGAATGAAAACTGGTTTAAAACTTTTGACTAACTAATGATAAAAATAGGACGGGAATACAATCCCCCAACCCTAGTGTATCGCTGGTAAAATACTAATCGTAAATTTGACTGATTGATTTGACCCGGAATTTAGTACTCCCAAGCATTATGTATACGAGGTTCAAGCCCGCATCATACCTAATCTGAGGACGAGTAAATCGGTATCGCGATAGTAACACTCGAATTGCATTATAAATCATCACGGTTACCTAGAGGAAAATGAGATATAAAGACCTACAATTGTCATGTTGCTACGCAATACGGTCGTAAACAATCACTAAATTCAGAGGATTAATATTATACACGTGCAATTAACACATCAGGTTGGGTTCATGTATCCCGGCCTTAGGAAATCTAGCCTAACATGATGAAATTGATGAAAACAGTGTTTAATGTGTGAGAGTTCATGACTAATCGAAGGAAAACTGATGAATTGATGTAGAATAGAATCTAAAATAAGAAATAACTCACTAAAATCACCCAAGCAATAATTGCAGCAATCAATAAATCTGGTAATCACACAAACTCTGAATAACTCTTCAATCCTTGAATTAAAATTGGTAATTGTAGCTAAACTAGGGTTCCTGGAGAAAAGAGAAAAACTAACTATTATCCTCTAAAAATAATTTGTCCTCATAACAATAATAAATCGGGTTTTTATACCCTCCATGAATTTAGGAATTACATCTGCACTAGGACTCTTCAAAGATTTGCAAATCTCGAGGGCCGGATCGGTCCGGGCCTTAGGCGAATCGGTCTGCCCCTAAAAGCGGATCCGTTCTTTTTATTTTGGGGCGGACCGGTTCTTTTTATTTTTTCCTTCTTCGGTTTGCTTGTGATCCGGGGTCTTCTAGAGTTTCTCAAGGCAGACCGGTCCGGCTATTTGACTTTTTGGCTCAACTTTGACTGCTCACATCTTTTGTTCTGGGACTCCGATTGAGGTGTCGTTTCTCCCTATGTGCTTATGAATGAGATCTCTTCAACTTCTCTTTAGGTACCTCATCCGAATTACGGGTATAAATTATGCTTTTTCCCTTTTGACTTTCCTTCTTTCTTCATTGATTCTTCCGGTTTCCTTCTTCCGTTTCTTGACATCAAATACCTGTAAAATCACTACGAAATACCAAAAACTCGGTGTACTCATTAGGATCAGTCAGTAGTGATATTATGAGATAAAGTCAACTCAATTACGTTGTTTGAGGTGCTAAAAGTAACTAAATCAAGGGATAAATTAGGAAGAATTTATGCCTAATCAAACCCCCCTAACTTAGAACTTTGCACGTTCCGAGCAATGTAAAAGAATCCTAGCCAGGACCAATTCTTGAAAACATCTTATGGGGATAGAATACCTCTTTCGCGGGCAAGCGATTGCATTTAGCATATGCAACAAGCCTTTAAACCCCTAGTTGCCCTAGTAGGACGAGTTGTGTCTCATGAGGGTTTGCAGAGAATATACCCACAAAATTCGACTCAACGAAAATTCAAAATACGCAAAAATTGTATAATTCAAACTCTTCTAGAAAAATATTCATCATCAAGTCATATTTACAAGTCTCAAACCGTAGTGTGTGTGTGTGCGAAGCCGGAAATATAACCGCCAATTTTCACCGATTGATCGTTACGTTACTTATCCGAAAATTTGTTTTGATTTCAATTTCTCACGGAATTCTCTCTCAAATGAATCACTCGGATTATGGCTATTCTCTCGGTATGAGTGATATAAAGAGTAAATGTAACGGACGCAAAATCACGCATACAATTAGAAAGATGAAAATTTCATAGTGAAAGGATCTCATCAACGGATTACAGTTTTAAAAACGGGAACATTGCCTCTTTTTCCGCGCATTCGATCTCTTTTATTATCTTTTGGTGTATTAGCTCTCCACGCGGTAACCAATTTTCGTAATTTGGACTCGATTAGGACTTTTTCGGGTTTTAAGGTATATGGGGTAAAATGGCAATGGTAAGGAGGTTGGAATTGGAAAAGTCATTAATGATGTCCATTTGTGCTTTTTTTGGGCTATTGCTCATTTTTTTCTTCTTTTTTCTCTTTTTTTTGTTTTTCACTTCTTTTCTTTTCTTGCTATTTTTGTTGAGCATATCTATTTTTTTCTTGCCCCTTTATATGCACTTTTCGGACTGAAATTCTGAATTTTTCCATTTTTCACAATTCCGGGCTATTTGGGTTTTTCGGGTTGTCAAACGAAAGGGAAACTTTATTTGGCTCAATTTGGGTTGCAAAAGGGGTGGTTTTTCGCTACTTTTTCTGACCAATATTTTTGGGTGACAAACGAGTGCCTACTTCATTGTCCAAAATACCAATTGCGTTACCATATGCGTTTCGAGATGAATTTATGTTTAGAGATCAATTTTTTTGCACGTTTTTCAAAGCAGTAATAGACACATTTTTCAAAACCGATCAAAATGAAAGGATTGAGATCCTCGACAACTTTTTAGGCACTGAAAAGAACTTTGAGTTAGCAATTAACTCGGATTGATTTAAAACTCACAAAAAGTGATAGGCTCGAATCTCACCGGGTTTGTTAATCTCCACACTTATTCGTTAAGTCGTCAATTTTCATTCAATTTCCATATTTGGTCAAATTCGGCTTTGTGCATATTGAATTTTTACAATTTGAGACTTTAAACCGACTTTTAATGATATTTTTTGAAAAATTTGAATTCCAATTTTTATCTATTTTGAACAAAAATATTTTTGGATTTTTCAAAATTTTCTGATTTTTTTGGAAATTTCTGGGCATTTTGAAAATTTGTGAAGTTTTAGACATACGCACTTGTGAACCCCCCTAACTCAGACTTTTGCATTGTCCTCAAGCAAAAAGGACTAAAATATAAATAAGGCAAAATAATAAGTGCGATAAATAAAACAAAAAAATGGAGAAAATGCAGTGTTTATTACAAATGGGCTGTGTTACAAGTGCATGGAAAAGCATACAACTGTGAACAGGAAAAATAAATAAAAAACTGCCAACACCATAAAAAGCTTCACCGGGGTGGGGGATGGGAGGAACCGGGCGCGTTGGGGTCATAGGGGTTATGGTAGTAGGAGGGTAGTGGCTCATTAGGGTCCCCTAGGCGGCGATAGATGTCCGCTTGGAAGCGGAGAACTATGCTCATGTCGCGCTCGTAGTTGGTCTGAAAGGTGTTGAAGTTCGTTTCAAGTGCCGACATGCGAGCTGATAGGTCGGTTCCCTCCCACTCAAAATCTGGGTCATCCTCCTCGTCCGTCGATTCCTCGTCTGGATCGATATCGCCCATCTCGACGTCCTCACCGGCTTCCCCTTCTTCTTCCTCGCTCTCACTCGAGGCAGCTTCCTCTTCACTATCACCACCCCGCCTAGCCCGTAGGATAGCTATCTGTTTAGCGCTTTTGGTGCAGGTCCCTTGTCCGAAAGGACCGGGAATGCGAGTATGGTCGATCGGCGATGCTATTCCCGCATCCTTAAGGATGGACGTGATCAAACGGGCATAGGGAAGTGGGGTTGTTCCCTTCTCATCCAAATACGTGTTAATGATATCCGCGTATAATGTTCGGCCCAAATGGATGGAAGTGTGGGGGTCGAAGAGGTGATATGTCAAAGTGGCTTGCCGGGGCCGCATGGAGGATTCGTTGGATGTTTGTAAAATGTTGGCGCACACAATCTGAAAAGTGAGGCGCCCCTTCTCGTTTAAGCATCCAACGGCGACGGTTTGCCCTGTCCAAGCCACATTTGGTGCAATGCAGGCCATGATAGTGTCCTTGTCGACCGGGGGGGCGTTTCGTGGATAAGTGAATTCTTGAACGTTCGGAACGTCATATTCGGCCAACTTGGTCGTGAGAAGAGCCAAAGAAAATGGGATGACGTTCCCATCCACGTAAGCTTTGGCATCGAATTGGCCCGTCCGAACTAAAGTGCCATAAAAGGAGCGAACTTCGGTTGCCCAAACCGCTTTGTAAGGTTTGTTAAGGAATCGGCACCAGCCCCGAGCCATGAAAAGGGCGGTGACGGAGTTGGGCAGCCCTTCCCACTGACAGCGCGCTCCATATGGAGTTTGCGGCCCAAACCAAAAAACGGGTTGCACCATCGCTCCTCTTGGCGGGAGCGGAATTCACCGTGACCAGAGGGTTGGATATCGGTGGAGTCATACTTGGTGGGGGAAACTCGGGGAGCCATGGAAACAGAGAAGATTTTTGCTTGGAAGACTAGAGAGGGAGAAGAGAGGATTTGGTTGAAGGTGTGGAGGAAAAGAGAGGGATTGGAGGTGTATTTATAGGTGAGAGGGTGGGGGGAGAGGTTGGAATTGGAGGGAAAGAGTTTGAAGGGAAAAGGGGGTGAATTTGGGAGGGAAAGGTTGAGGTTGGGAGTTGGGAAAACGGATTGGAGGGAAGGAAGAGGATTGGGGAGAAGGGGGTTGAATCTTGGGAAGGGTCAAATCCAGATCTGCAGAAGGCGGACCGGTCCGGGGTAGGGGCGGACCGGTCCGAGTCTTTGACTTTTCAAACCTTCGCCAGGCAGACCGGTCCTTTTTAAAATTAAAGGAACCGGTCCGTGGGAGGACCGGTCCGGCCCCAGGGCTGTTGGGCTGGATTGTTTCCGAACTTGGTTTTGATCTCTCTTCACCGAAAATTTTCACTTTCACCACATACTCTCTATCAATCTAGACTAAAACCCTCTCGATTTCACTGGTCAACACCCTTTGACTCAAAATTTCCGAAACACACGAATGCTTTTCCCGAATGAACCTAGTCCTAACGACTCTCACAACACACACGACTCTAGCAACACACACGACTCTCACCCCATACGCGTCGGGGGTGCGACGACCTCGTAGGAACAGCTCACTAAACCCCGTAAATGGGGTCCGACAACCAGACGGTGTCGATCTCTTCCGTACACGCCTCTAGATATGGATTTAGGCGTTGTCTATTTACTTTGAAGGTATTTCCCCCTTTTAAATCATCCAATTCAACAGCTCCATGGGGGAAAACATTCTTTACGATGAACGGGCCAGACCATCGTGACCGCAACTTGCCCGGTAAGTGGTGAAGCCAAGAGTTGTATAGAAGAACTTTTTGCCCGGGAAGAAACTCCTTTCATCGGATGATGCTATCATGAGAAAGTTTCATTCTTTCTTTGGAAATTTTGGCATTCTCATACGCATCATTGTGTAATTCTTCTAACTCATTCATTGAAGCTTGCGGGCTTCATCGGCTTTATCCATGGCATAATTCAATCGCTTAATCGCCCATATGCTTTGTGCTCTAGCTCAACGAGAAGATGGCAAGATTTGCCATATACAAAGCGAAAAGGGGACATGCCGAGTTGATTCTTGTATGCGGTACGATAGGCCCAGAGCGAATCGTTCAATCTAAGTGACCAATCTTTCCGGGTAGGATTGACAGACTTTTCGAGAGTGTTCTTGATTTCTCGATTCGCTAGTTCGGCCTGACCATTCGTTTGTGGATGATAAGTCGTTCCAGCCTTGTGAACGACGCCATACTTTCTCATGAGCATCGCAAATGGCCTACTGCAAAAGTGCGTGCCATTATCACTAATTGTCACTTTCGGTGCACCGAAGCGGGAAAGTATGTGTTCCTGTAGGAACTTTATCACCACTTTGTTTTCATTTGTCTTGGTAGCTATTGCTTCCACCCATTTAGAAACGTAGTCTACCGCGACAAGGATGTATAGAAAACTAAAGGACGAGGGGAAAGGGCCCATGAAGTCAATACCCCAACAGTCAAAGATCTCAATGATAAGTATGGGGGTAAGAGGCATCATGTCTCGTTGGGTAATGGCCCCCATCCGTTGGCACCTATTGCAGGATTTGCAAGCATCGTTCACATCCCGAAAGATTGTGGGCCAATAGAGGCCGCATTGCAGAATTTTTGCGCCATCTTTTTCGTCGAAAAGTGGCCTCCACAAGCTTTCGAATGACAAAACTGGATAACTTTCGGGATTTCGTCATCCGGTACACATCGTCGGATGATTTGGTCGGCGCAATATTTAAAAAGGAATGGATTGTCATAGAAGAACATGCGCGATCAAGTAATAAACCTCTTATTATCTTGCGGTGTCCAGTCGGGAGGGACGGCTCTCGTGACAAGATAGTTCACTATATCCGCAAACCAGAGATATAAAGAGGTAGCAAAAAGTTGCTCATCCGGAAAGTATTCGTCTATGGGTATGGGATCACTAGGTACGTCGGACGAAAGCCGAGACAAGTGGTCGGCAACGACGTTTTCTACTCCTTTCTTATCTTTGATGGAGAGATTGAACTCTTGTAGGAGTAGGATCCACCTTATGAGGCGCAGCTTTGCATCTTTCTTTGCAAGTAGGTATTTCAAAGTCGCGTGGTCGGTGAAGCAAGTAATGGGGGAACCAATGAGATATGATCGGAATTTATCAAGGGCAAAGACTACCGCTAGAAATTCCTTCTCCGTGGTAGAGTAGTTGAGTTGAGGTCCGGTAAGGGTCCAGCTAGCGTAGTAGATGACATGAGCTTGTTTGTCTTTTCGTTGGCCCAAAATAGCCCCGATCGCGTAATCGCTTGCATCACACATAAGTTCGAATGGTAAGGACCAATCCGGAACTTGCATGATGGGAGCGGACACAAGCATGTTTTTCAATTTTTCAAAAGATCTTTGGCATGCCTCCGTCCACTCAAATGAGGTGTCCTTCATGAGTAGGTTGCTTAAGGGTCTAGCGATGGTGCTAAAGTCCTTAATGAACCTTCGATAAAAACCCCCGTGAACCAAGAATGAGCGCACATCTTTAAGCGATTTAGGTGGGGGAAGATCAGCTATGACATCTATCTTTTCCATATCAACCTCTATTCCCTTGGATGATACTATGTGGCCAAGAACTATTCCCTCGGTGACCATAAAATGGCATTTCTCCCAATTCAGCACTAAGTTCTTTTCCACACACCGGGCAAGTACTTTTTCCAGTTTTTCTAAACAATGATCGAAAGAGGTGCCAAAAACGCTGAAATCGTCCATGAACACTTCGAGTCCTCTTTCGACCATGTCGCTAAATAAGCTCAACATGCACCTTTGAAAAGTCATGGGTGCATTACACAAGCCAAATGGCATACGTTTGTAGGCAAACGTTCCAAAAGGGCAAGTGAAAGTCGTCTTTTCCTGGTCAAGTACATCCACCTCAATTTGGTTATATCCGAAATAACCATCAAGGAAGCAATAATAAGGGTGGCCCGTAACTCTCTCAAGTATTTGATCGATAAGTGGCAAGGGGAAATGGCCTTTCCTAGTTCCCGCATTGAGTTTTCGGTAATCAATGCAAACGCGCCACCCGGTGGTGGTACGTTGGGGAATGATCTCTCCCTTAGCATTCTCGATCACCATCATCCCCGACTTCTTCGGGACAACTTGAATAGGGCTCACCCACTTGCTATTCGAGATTGGGTAGATAATCCCGGTATCCAACAATTTAATAATCTCGGTTCTCACAACTTCTTTCATGTTGGGATTTAGTCTTCTTTGCATTTATCTAGAGGGTTTGACGTCCTCTTCGAGATGGATCTTGTGAGTGCAAATCAAAGGACTTATCCCCTTCAAATCAGTAATGCAACAACTAAAAGCACTTTGGTGCTTCCTCAGAATTCTCAATAATTTACCCTCCTGCCCTTCGTCTAGGCTAGAGGAGACAACAACAGGAAATGTCTCATCCTCTCCTAGGTATGCATATTTAATATGGGAGGGGAGTTTCTTTAATTCGAGGGTTAGAAATTTTTCACTAGAGGGAACCATGCGGGTATCCCTCGGAGGTAACTCCTCAAATCTAGAAACCCAATTGACATCTCTCACGCCCTCATCCGATGCACTCTCATCGAGTAACTCTCTCAACTCCCCAACCTCCCTCTCGAAGTCGATGTACGTCCCCTCACTCTCATAGCTCGCTGCTAAACAGGACTCTAAAGCGTCGCCACAGTAATTCTCCTCAAAATACTCCTCTACTATCTCATCTATGAGGCTCACCGCGTGAAGATCATATTCCTCCCCCGTATGTCGGGCTATGTGGAAGATGTTGGTTTCCAAGGTCATGTTCCCAAAGGTGAGTTGCATTCGCCCATTCCGAGTGTTGATAATTGCATTAGCTGTAGATAAGAATGGATACCCCAGGATGATGGGAACATGATTGCTCGAGTTGAAGGCGGGCTCCGTGTCCCAAATGACAAAATCTACCGGGAAGTAGAAAGTGTCAACTTGGACGATCACGTCCTCGACTATGCCTCGTGGGATCTTCACTGTTCGATCCGTTAATTGGAGAGTGACCTTTGTGGGCTTGAGGTCGCCCAAATCAAGTTGCCTATAAATGGAGTAAGGGAGGATATTTACGCTTGCTCCCAAGTCAAGTAAGGCTTTTTAAATTATATTCTCTCCAATGATGCAGGATATGGTGGGTGCACCGGGATCTTTGAATTTAGGCGGGAGCTCGTTTAGTAGAATGGATCTTACATTTTGTGCTAGAAAGCCGTTCTTCTTTACCTTTATCTTTCTCTTCACCGTCAACAAGTCTTTGATGACTTTAGCATAAGCAGGAATTTGCTTAATAGCATCAAGAAAAGGTAAATTCAGCTTTACTTGCTTTAGCACTTCTAGCACGTCTTCACGTGGGTTTCCTTTATGGGAGGGAATCAACCTTTGAGGAAACGGTGCCGCGAAGGTTGGTTTCACTACTACCTCTGGCTCACTAGCGTCTTCATTATCACTCTCATTCAAGGGGACATCTTCGGCCTCTTTCGTGCCGGGCGAAATCTCCTTGTCTTTTATCATGTCGGGCGGGGGAGGTGATAAATCAACGACTCTCCCACTACAAAGAGTGATCACAGCTTGACATTGCTCTTGATGTTCAGTAGAGGTAGAGATAATACTAGTTTGACCTTGGGGAGGTCTTTGGCCTTGGGCAGGAAACTTTCACTTCTCTTGGACACTCAACGAGGATTGTATCTTTGACAGACTTACATTTATGTCGCCAATCAGACAATCATATTTGGCATTGGTTGCGGTCTGGCTTGCGATGAATTGATTCATAGTATCCTCGAGAGTTCTCCGCGGTGGCGGAATATACGCTCCTTGAGGTGGTGGTGCTTGCACATGTCCTTGCATGTGTGAGGCTTGTTGAAAGTGTTGTGGTGGAGGAGGGGCAACATGTGAAGTAGGGTTCATCGCGGCATGTTGTTGCCCATAGCTAAAATCGGGATGGTTTTTCCATGAAGGGTTATATAAATTTCCGTGCGGGGCACCGAAATTTCCCTTAAATCCTCCTATACCACTAACTTGCTCCTGAAGCATAACTTTGTAGGCGGGTATCGTCAGGCATTCCTCAGTTGAATGTCCCACCTCACAAATCGCACACACCTTCTCGACGGGGTTTGGTATGGATCCAGCTGGTCCTTTTCCATATATCTCGCATAGGTCTCGAAATCCTTTCTCAAGAGTCTCCAATCGACTATCCGTCATAGAGTTCTTGTCTACATGGAATAGGTCGGATGCCGACGGAGTGGTGGTCACTTGATGATTTCGATTTTGAGCGTTAGGATCAGATGTATCCCAGGATTGGGTAGTCTCGGCGACATACCTCAGGTGAAGCTCAGCATCGTGGGCATCTAAATCGACAAACGGACCACTTCCCATGGTTTCAACAAGTTGTTTGGAGTTAATATTCAACCCAGTATAGATAAAAGAGATGATTTGCGCTAAATCAAATCCATGATGGGGGCATGAAGTAACTAACTCGTTGAAACATTCATAACATCGATGGAATGGCTCATTTTCAGCTTGTCTGAACGCTTGAATTTAAGCCTTTATGGAGATTGTTCGATGTGTTGGGAAGAATTTCTTGAGAAATCTCGATTGTAACTCATTCCATGATGGAATCGAGCTCGGAGGTAAAGACCATAGCCAGGTCTTAGCTTTATCTTTGAGCGAGAAAGGGAAGAGTTTGAGGCCGATCATCTCTTGTGTGCAGGTTTGGTCGTTGAGAGTATCACACACGTCTTCAAATTCCCTAATATGGAGGTATGGCTTTTCAGAATCCATACCGTGGTAATGTGGTAACATCTGGATCATCCCATTTTTGAAACGGAACTGCCCAGCATTATATGGGAGTATAATGCATCCCGGAGTGACAGTGCGCTCGGGATATAAGAATTCTCTCAGTGGCGGTATGGAGCTCTTCCTCACCGACGGGTGTACTGCCGTGTTGCGATATCTATTCTTCACTCAACGACTCGGTGCTCTCACTGGGTGTGCTCGGAGTGTGTCCTGAGAAGGAAAATGGAGTGTTATTGGAGATTGTGTGCGACGGTCTGGGAGGTGGGATCCAGAACTGTGGGGAGTTTGGAGTGTGGGGACTGTCGGGATTATACTCAACAATTGGATTTTCGTGAATGTTGGTTGGAGTATTATGGGGTGAGGGAGTGGTTTCAGAATTTTGCATTAAAGCTTAGGAGAGATGATGATGGATCTTTTTGTGCTTTTCAAAATTTTTTATGTTTTTGGATTTTTGGTCAAAGCTTTGGATTGACTCGATCTAATCCTAAATCTAACTATTTCCCCGGCAAAGGCGCCAAAAACTTGACGCGACTGAAAATGTGTCTCAGGAATGCGTTCACTCTAGGCTCAAGTTCAAGCATGTCGCTCAAGTAATAATCCGATAAGTCGGGTATCGATCCTCAGGGAAAAAGGACAACGGAGTTGTGACGACGGGAAAAGACGGAGAAATCCTAACTCTGACTCTAAAAAGAAAAAGAAAATGATTTGGTTTTTGAGAATAATTATGCTAAATGCAATTAAGAAATTATGACGAAATGCAACTACACTAATTTACCTAAAATGTGAATGAAAACTGGTTTAAAACTTTTGACTAACTAATGAGAAAAATAGGACGGGAATACAATCCCCCAACCCTAGTGTATCGCTGGTAAAATACTAATCGTAAATTTGACTGATTGATTTGACCCGGAATTTAGTACTCCCAAGCATTATGTATACGAGGTTCAAGCCCGCATCATACCTAATCTGAGGACGAGTAAATCGGTATCGCGATAGTAACACTCGAATTGCATTCTAAATCATCACGGTTACCTAGAGGAAAATGAGATATAAAGACCTACAATTGTCATGTTGCTACGCAATACGGTCGTAAACAATCACTAAATTCAGAGGATTAATATTATACACATGCAATTAACACATCAGGCTGGGTTCATGTATCCCAGCCTTAGGAAATCTAGCCTAACATGATGAAATTGATGAAAACAGTGTTTAATGTGTGAGAGTTCATGACTAATCGAAGGAAAACTGATGAATTGATGTAGAATAGAATCTAAAATAAGAAATAACTCACTAAAATCACCCAAGCAATAATTGCAGCAATCAATAAATCTGGTAATCACACAAACTCTGAATAACTCTTCAATCCTTGAATTAAAATTGGTAATTGTAGCTAAACTAGGGTTCCTGGAGAAAAGAGAAAAACTAACTATTATCCTCTAAAAATAATCTGTCCTCATAATAATAATAAATCGGGTTTTTATACCCTCCATGAATTTAGGAATTGCAGCTGCACTAGGACTCTTCAAAGATTTGCAAATCTCGAGGTCGGACCGGTCCGGGCCTTAGGCGGATCGGTCTGCCCCTGAAAGCGGATCGGTTCTTTTTATTTTGGGGCGGATCGGTCCGAGGGTGGACCGGTTCTTTTTACTTTTGCCTTCTTCGGTTTGCTTGTGATCCGGGGTCTTCTGGAGTTTGGCAAGGCGGACCGGTCCGGCTATTTGACTTTTTAGCTCAACTTTGACTGCTCACGTGTTTTGTTCCGGGACTCCGATTGAGGTGACGTTTCTTCCTATGTGCTTGTGAATAAGATCTCTTCAACTTCTCTTTAGGTACCTCATCCGAATTCAGATTATAAATTACGCTTTTGCCCTTTTGACTTTCCTTCTTTCTTCCTTGATTCTTTCGGTTTCCTTCTTTCGTTTCTTGACATCAAATACCTGTAAAATCACTAAGAAATACCAGAAACTCGGTGTACTCATTAGGATCAGTCAGTAGAGAGATTATGAGATAAAGTCAACTCAATTACGTTGTTCGAGGTGCTAAAAGTAACTAAATCAAGGGATAAATTAGGAAGAATTTATGCCTAATAACAGATCCAATATGCAATGTAAGCGAAGAAATTAGAATGCTCACTTGGACGTTTTACCAAACAACTGGCATGCAACCTAAAACAGCTGAAAATAGAAAAATAAAATAACTACTTGTTAAAACTCAACATTTGATCTATAATTTTACAGAAACATCAATAGGAAACATTAACAATAAAAAATTAGTTAATATAATAAGAAAACTTCCTTATTCTTAAGGACATAAACCTTGAACCATCATCACTTCGATTGCAATTCTCATCAGCCTAGTGCGCAACGAAAAAGTGTGCATCAATTGTATGCTATTTAGAGGAAAAATTCCTTTCTTTTGACATTTTAGAAAATACTTAGTGTGCAACAACGAAAAAGTATTTTAAAACTGAGATTGCTATGTGTTGAATATGAAATTCATTACATTCTTGAAAATGAAAACAAAGATTAAAAAAATATATAAATCAAAGCTTATATTGAAAAAATCTGTGTTCAGTACCAAATTTAATAGATTCTTAAATTAAAACTAATAGCATAAAACATATTACAAATTACAGAAGAAAATGCTAAAGATTACACACAATGAAAACCTAGAAATAAAGTCCGTAAAATGAAATGAAAAATGGAACATGTATACCTGGTAATTACCTTCGTGGATGAACTCATATTTGAGTTTAAATATAGATTCGTGCAGGGAAATTTGAGATGAAAATGAGGGTATGGAAAACTGAAATGAAATCATATACTAATTGTATTCAGTACCAATTAGAAATTGAAATGAAATACCTGGTTTTGTGGATGACAGAGGCGCCGAAGGTAGCAAGGAGAGAGAGAGCTCTGATCAAAGAGAGAGAGAGAGAGAGAGAGAGAGAGAGATGAGCG
Organism: Sambucus nigra; assembly: GCA_949130495.1. Classification (NCBI taxonomy): domain Eukaryota; kingdom Viridiplantae; phylum Streptophyta; class Magnoliopsida; order Dipsacales; family Adoxaceae; genus Sambucus; species Sambucus nigra. The sequence continues at coordinate 455,034,596 of OX422207.1, forward strand.
AAGAGGTTAGAGGTTAGAGCTGAGAGAGAGAGAGCGGTAAGCGGGGTGAGCAGAAATAGAGAGCGGGTTTCCAAAGTGAGAGTGGTGTGAATTTTTTTAGGGTACTTTATATCTTAGTCAAGTGTACTCAATTTTGGCACACTTTAAAACAGTGCCAAATTTTGGCACTATTTTAAAGTGTGCCAGATTGTCATTAAACCATGCCAGAATTTGGCACAGTTTTAAACTGTGCCAGATTTTTAATACCAGGGTGTGCCAAATTGTTATTTTTGGTGTAGTGTTGAGAACTTAATGAGATAAAAAAATGTTGCTCTCCCATCTATTAATAGCAGTTGCGAAGACACTACCGCTTGGCTGCCCACTTCTAATGGAAAGTTTGATACAAATTCTGAATGGAACTCCATTAGACATCATCATCCTTCTCCTAATTGGAACCACCTAGTCTGGGATAGCAGCAGTATCCCCAAGTGCTCCTTCATCCTATGGCTTATTTGTAGGGATGCTATAAACAGCAAAGACAAAACTCACAGCTAGCGCCTTTCTCATGACAACATTTGTGTTCTATGTGATAATGCCACTGAGAATCGTGATCACCTCTTCTTCAACTGTCCTTGCTCTAAGACTATTTGATAAGAGATAAATTACAATAACATCTATAATTCAAACACCACTAATTGGTGGGAGGTGATAAAGTATGCTGCTACTAATTTCAAAGGGAAAACCTTAATTGATAAGATTAAAAGATCTACTTTCGTTGTAGCCATATATTTAAGAACTCTATATCCAATCATGCTGCCATCATAGAGTATATAAACTTCTTTATCAAATGCAAATCCTATACTTGGAAGAGGTCTAGAAGAGGCTTTAACAATTGGCTTATTTGCAAGAATTGGGGCCTTGATGATAGTCTTTTGATGATTTCCTAACTCAGTGTGGTTTGGTTTGTTTGGTTTTGTTCCTTGTTTCCTTCTTTTTAAGGTTTAGTGGTTCGTTTTTCCCTTCATGTTTGTTTAGGATCTTTTTATCATGTGAATTTTGATCCTATGAGGGTATGCCCTTCTTTCCTCTTGTATAATTCCCTTTCTTTTATTATAATCATTTCACCAAAAAAAATATATATCATATCAAGCCTTTATATGAGGTAGAATCCCTTTAGGTCACTTCACAAACTATATAGACTTTGAATCGCTTCACACAAGTTCATAGGCTCACTCGAACTGTCATCTAAGTGAACAAGTACGACCTTTGTACATACTTATACTTCATTTATATTATCTATACTCACATTCCACACTACATTTCATGGTTTAGATACATACCAAAATATTTTTACTTTATTATTGATTTTAAACCGTAACATGCTGACACACATACTTTAGATCTACATTTGAGACTGAAAGGGAGGACCAGGTGCCTTACAGCTTCCCAATTTGTAACCTTGTCCTTGAAACTTTGACTCTCTAGTTAAACACATAGACCACTTGCCATCACTGGGTCTCTATGGAGTCCCACCCCTTCTTTTGTCTATTTTGGGTGAAATAGACTGGAAACTCCATTTCTTTTCAAATAGAACAAAGAGATGACCATGTATCATCGCTAATGATCGATTTCCTATATATTATGTCCTAAAAGGATGTGTAAGCATGCACAAAGGGGCAAGAGAGAGGCACGTCGCCTCGGGTCCAGAGATCTCACACCTCTTATATGTCCTTAGTTATAGGGTCATATGTTTTGTTTAATGGAGTAGTGATTTTCCTTTATTGATACATTAAGTTTATAAGGTTACGACACCCTATAACTATACCTAATATGCACGAGTGATCCCCAAAATCATTAGGGAGAGGCCAGACTTAAGCATAGCCTATATGGCTTAAGGTGAGTTGAGTATATTCATTGATATTTTGGATTACGTGATTTTGCATTGTTGTACATTGAGATAAATGTACCAGATATGACTATACTAGAAATGCACTTGAGATTATGACTCGGGAATAATATTATAGAATATACTAGAGTTGTATATACTTAACTGTGACTCGAGAACATTAAACAGTGATACACTAAAGATATACAATTAGAATCATAAATTGAGATTAATGATGTGAAAGAATAACATTTAGTAAGTGATTTTGTGTTAATGTAAGAGATTATGGCAGAGTAAGATATTCCTAATTCAAAAGGTAAACTTAAAATTCTTAAAGCAATACGATTAAAATATGAAATTAAATCACATAGGCCTCACTCGAGTTTGGGGTTAAAAACACATGCTTATTTAAGTTGTTTGGATTAGGTAACTTAAATAACTTAAAATCTACTTAATATGGGAGGAATATGTGTTATATTATTGTGGCCCTAGTGTAGTTATATTTGTAAGCCCTATATACTTTCTAGGCTTAATCCTCGTTATTGAACTCTTTTTACAGGTCTTAGGCTATAGTTGCTACCGCAGACTTGAGCTACTCGTTGGAGGAATTTCTCCAAAACCAATTATGTGGCATTCCTAGGATTTAATCTTGATCATTATTCTTCCTTTGAATTCGTGTATTTATTTATATTTCAATTATCAGCCAACTCTATTATTTCATATTTCCAGAGTAAGAGATTTATACGATATGTTAAATTATTCACAGTTCAATTTTGAGACATTGAGATATATTATATTCCAGAGTTGGAGTTTGATTATATTGTCAATTGGATGGTATCAGAGATGTTTTAATTTATTCAGCATTTTATTATTTTGTATTGTATTTATTTATATAGTTTTATTTTTTTTTCATACTGAAAATGTTACTAATTATTTTTGGCTCTCGTTATTCTTATATTAGAATTGATCATTATATTTATAGATTTTATGGGGTATCACAACAAGTATACCATGTCTGCACTTATATCAGCACATAAACAACTCCCTGAGATATAATGAATTGCTCGCTTCATTATACCCAAATGAGAGACGACATCACTGGCCATCCTATCATCGAAAAATATCATAGGCACTCACCGGTTATATGGCACCCGCACACAATAACGTATAATAGTTATGCATACCTGCAACTTAATGTTAATTATAACATAATGTATCATCCTAGGTTAACACATAACCTAGACAAATTAAGAATCCTATTATGGCACGAATGATAGGAATCGATAACTAAGGATGACTTTTACAAGCCCTGTATAATTTAAATATGTATTCTGTAATTCCCTCATGGATGCACCTGCCCCTAAATAGTTGCAATACGACCAACAAGGTCACACATAAGCTACGCCTAACTTTGATTACTTATAGAAGATAACTTTGGTTGCTTCTAGAATATAGAATCTCACATGTCTCGTTATATATATATATATATATATACAGTCCTGCTCTTGTGCGGACTAGTCCACATTTTAAGAATGCGGACCGGACATGTGTCACCTGGCGGTGAGCCCAGAAAAGAGAGAGAGTGTGCCTACAATTTAGGCGATAATTTCTAGGGGCACCGTTAGGTGACACATGTCTGGTCCGCATTCTTAAAATGCGGACTAGTCCGCACTGGAGAATTATTATATATATATATATATATATATATATATATATATATATATATATATATATATATATATATAATTCCATATAAACTATTTGTATACAAAACATGCACATTTCACTAGTCAATGACATATACTTAGTGGACACCCTGCCTACTCAATAAAATCCTCAAATTCTTCTTCTCGGTTTCTACATCATTAGGTGTCGTTACCATCAATCTCGTAAATTGTAGTTTCTAATTCACAATGATGTGGATACCTACTACTAAGGTCCAATACGCTATTACCTTCCCTAACCATATATGACATGGACACTACTTATTGTCCTTCTCAACTCAAACTGCGTGTAAACTAAAATCATCCTCTCAATGAATATACACTCTCTTGTTTACCCTACCATAAATTCTCTTGTCTACTAAAATGTATCGATTAATATCTCATGTCCCTAGATTCACTCAATCATATATAGGAGTTTCCCTAAGCTTGTTACCATTAAAGGAAACTATAATATGCATGGAATCGTAAAACTCTAATTATTTCCATCTCTTAAACTCCAAAATTCCGCCCATACCGAAGTCATCACAATGATCCATATACAATCTATTAGTGCCCTTTAAAATAACTAAAAGGCTTTCATACCTCAAACCATTATCATTAAATTACTTACATTCACAAAGTGTGACAAACATCCTTGCATAACTACTCGGTCCATAATAGACCCAAAATTCTCCAACAGATACTTATCACCTCGATCCTTAATACTTAACTTCTCATCGAGTTCACTAATTCCTAAAGTGGAGATAAACAACGTCGACACTTGCATCATTGCGACACAAGAGTAAAAAATCCTATGATAGGCTCTAAGCTTATTGTAATACCCCGTTAATTCTAGCTAATTGAAAATGTTTGAATTAAAGTTTTAAAGATTTAGATAAATTGTGTGTAAAAATAAACTGGTAATTGCGAATACTATAAATTTAGTTTATAGGCAAAGTTATGGGAGCTTAAATTAATTGAAATTAACTTATAGAGCCAAAAATATTTATGTATAGGGTACGAGCATTTATTAAATGGATAGAAAGTTATTAAATGAATAAACTAAACTGTGGGAACCTAATTAATTTTATGATACTAATAGAGTGAATTTTTTAAGTTTCTAACATGATTTGAGTATTTAATTATGTGTTAAAGTGTTGGACTAATAAAGGACTAGGACACCATCCATGTCCATTTTTTTTAATGGCTAGGACTAAAAGATGGTAAGGTTTTTGGTACTATGGTTTTTTACTAACACTGTTGATGGCCCACAACGGTATTAAACGAAAAAAAGTTTGATGTCTCTGAGACATCAAACTTTTTGATATCTTGAATTGTGATTGGTCAATAATGTTGGTGGGGACTCACATCACTTTTGAAAATGGATTCATGCCAACGGTATTGACCAATCAGAATCTAAGACATCAAAAAATTTGATATCTCATACTCATCAAATTTCTAAGACATTTACCAATGGTGATTGTCCACGTTGTGGACTCCTCGAGGATATCGACCATCTGTTTAGGGAGTGCATCCACACTAGGGAGATTTGGAACACGCTCGGTTTCGATCACCCCCTTGACCTCAATCTCTCAAGTAATGTAAATGACTGGATTACCCTAAATATTTGGGGTGAATCAAAAAATCAGAGGTACAAATGCTTTATTATTACCTTGTGGCATATTTGGAAATCCAGAAACAACTACATCTTTAATAACATTGATGATTCTCCACAAATAGTTGCCATCTTGGCTATGAATTTTACAAATTACGTTTTTGAAGCCCATAACTCCAAGCGAGCAAAGGTTAGTGGGGAAAGCCATACTATGCTAATTCGTGATCCGTTTTCTATTGTAGGTAAATTAATCATTCACACTGACAGTGGTTTTGACCATGGGAGTGGTACGGGCTCATTTGGTGGAGTGGTTAGAAATGAAGATGGTGAATGGATCCTGGGCTTTACTGGAAAACTTCAAGGCAGCTGGAAGGGATTTTTTATGGTCTGAACCTAGCCCTGAGAAAGAATTGGAAGAATGTTTGCTTGAAAAATGATTGTCTTGAAGCCATCAATCTCATCAAGCAAGATATTACCCACAATCACCCTTTGGCCAATATCATCGAGGATTGCAAGGATTTTGCGAAAGAACAAAAGGTCAATATCCTGCACATTCCAAGAGCAAGTAACTTTATGACGAGTTGTATGGTGAAAGTTGGGAGAGAGGTGGATGGCTTGTACAGAGAATACGACCAAGCACCAGAAAAATTCCTTAGGATGGTTGACGCGGAGATGGAGGAAGATGGGTTCTCCTTTGTTTAGTGCCCTTGTCTTTTGTTGTTGCTGTCTGTTTTTCTGATTTTCTGTTTTCACTAAAAAAAAAAATTATCCGTATTAAATACCAGCCTTATTGTTCTCTCTCCCAATCATTTTCTTACCACCTTAAATTTCTCCCTTGTTTATCCGTTCATTCTTCTTCCTAACGGCGCTGAAATGACCTTCTATTGGTAGCAGGTGTCTTGGAGACTTAAATTAGAGCATATGTTAGTGTCCTTGTCACTCCTATTTATGTGCGTATTTGCGGATTTCACCTAAATTAATTTTTTGTGATAAAATTTATTAGTGGCCCTTAAAAAAGTGTGCAAGTCTAATCGATGTTATAATAGGTGAATCTAAGTAGTTTTACATACTTAAAAATTCATGTCAAGCGTACTAATTTGTAAAAATTAATTATTGACCCCAACGCATAAAAATGATAGTTTTGGACTTTGACCCCCATTGTAAAAATTGATAATCTAGGATACGAGAATAGACAATGCAAAATTAATTTAGAGTTAAAATGTTCGAAAAGTTCAATTGCTCAGTAAGGTTGTACCTCACGCTTTAGGAGTACTACTCTTGATATGTATGTTCCAAATTGATGAGGTTTGTTACGAGACGCCGACTCATATTATAATAATCAATATGAGAACATGTAAATGACTTAGGGCAATTGATATGCATTATTGGACCCCTTATGATGTAACATACTCACGTAGAATAATTACGTGTACCTTTTATGTAAGAACTCAATATGAACTCATGCTTGAAGCCATGTTATTATTGATGTATATTTTGTTATGTAGACGTTAGAAGGAGTGCGGATAATTATTATGATTGGTTTGATTGTTGAATAGTAGTGTGGATTAATTCGGAGATTTCAATTCTTTCCCTACTCTTGCATAATAAACCTTAAATGAATTGTCTCAACAACTACTCTATCTAAATGTAAGTGTATCGGGCAGGTTCCTTGTTTGGATTTCACTTTGGTGAGACGTCCCACGCACGGAGTTTAAAGACGGGATGTCGTGATTAGACATTTAAATTATTTCCCTACTCTAGCATAATAAACCTAACATGATTTGTCTTAGAAACTACTTATCTAAATGTAAGTGTATCGGGAGGGTTCCTTGTTTGGATTTCACTTCGATGAGATGTCCCACGCATGGAGTTTAGAGACGGGTTGTGGTGACGGCTTAAATAATAAATAAAATTATAAACTTTAAACTTTACGCTTTGCGTTATGAAGAATCACTTGCATGATGTTTGTCCCCTTTATCTCTTTATAAAATCATTTAAAATTTATATAATAAATACTAAATAGCACAGCCAAGTTGGGGTAACTAGGATAATTGAGGTTTGAGTAGCTTTCTCGGGGTGAATAATTACATGTTAAAATGTTAATATTATTTGAACATGTTAAGTGGAAATGAATGGGTGGATATCGTGGAGGGAAACCTCGATATTTTTATATGTAAATTCACGACCATGCGAATACCAGGTGGCGTCAAGGCATAAAACGTGATGTTTATGGTTTATTATGATATGTTTATTCCCAGCCATGTGAATACCAGGTGGTAACCATGCGAATACTAAATGGCATCAGGGCGTAAAATGTGATTATTTAAATTTGGCGTACCACATGTTTATGAGATGGCCGAGATGAGGGGGCGCATGTCGGTTATGTGGTAATTAATTATGAGCATATTTGATAAATGAATTATTGAGCATATCGGTTACTTGTAAATAAATTATTGAGCATGTCGGTTACTTATTGATTAGTTAATGAGAATGATTAATTAATCATATGAAATGAAATGAGAAAATTCTGATATATTGTGAGACTACGTTTATGGGTTGGGTCATTCATTAAATTATTAAACTTGTGACTTTATCATCTATGCATATAACTGCTTTGAGTTACGTAGCTAAGTTACTTGCTAGGATTTTAACCCCTTTTTGTGGAAACCAGGTGCTAAGGCTGTGTAATACCCCGTATTTTTATAGCTTTTAAAATTATGGGATTTATTAAATTTAATTGAGATAAATTAATTTAATTTTAATCCGGAATGTTGCTTTGAATATTTACTAACGTGACGAAAGTTAGTAATTATTGGAAATTTGTTATTTGTTTCATATTACTGGATGAGTATAGTAATATATGAGATTTATTTTTATAATGTTGTCATGAGTGAATTAAATGACTATTTCGGAAATTTAAGTCGGAACGTGCTCGTGTCACGTCGGGACTAATTTGGTTAAATAAAAAGTGAATATTTTATAAGTTGTCCGTATGGTCTTTTTGAGTGCGCCAACGCGTCCGGTAAGGTCGAGATAGTCAGAAAAGTGTACCCGGGGGTGTAGTTTGGGTCTCGGGGCATTTTTAGGCTTAATTAGTACCCCGGGAGGGCATTTTAGTCATTTTACATAATTGGGTAATTAAACCCACGAAATTCAGCAACCTATATCAGCCATTTAGGTTAGCTTTTAGGGATAGAATATCCAGAAATCAAGTGACGGCCATTGGAGAAGAGAGGAGAGAGCTCCAAGGCAATTCAAGGCCAAGAAGCCACCGGTTTGCACCGCCGCCACCACCACCGCGTAGATCGCGAGACGAGGAACGCAGCCATACCAAAATCAGCCGTGAATCAGAATACCAAAAATCCCAGGCAAGTGTTTAAGTTGCGTATTTTCGTTAATGCAATCTTCATATTGGTTTAGGATTGATTAGAGATGATAAATATGGAAGAACACCCAATTTGTGTTAGGAAAATGCATGTAGAAATGATTTATATGAAATTCTGGAACCCTTGCCATGTAGAGGAAATAAACCACGAAATTTTGATGATCATAAGAAAGAAATTCTGGAGAAAGATTTGTTAGAAAACTGTTTAAGAAAATTCTAGGGTTCTTGATAATTGGAGATAATTCTAGGTTGAAAACCCATGTTTAAATGATGAATATGTACATGCCTTACGTTAGAATCATCTGGTATATTGTTATAATGTTAGTAGTAGAATTCTGGGACGATTGGAACTTGAAAATATGGATTTGGTGTAATTTTGGTGATGAAACCCGTAACTGTATTCTGCAGAATTTTTCCCAGACCTGCTTGATCGATCGATCGAGCCCAGAGCTTCGATCGATCGAAGGTTCGATCGATCGAGCCCCAAGCTTTGATCGATCGACCCCTCCTGGCAGACTCCTAATTCCCTCTTTAAATGAGTTAAATTCAAATTGTCGTGATATAATTCTTGGACATTCTTGATAAAATGATTTGGGAGACATTGAGGACCAGTAGGGCATAGGAATAAATGTTGGGACCTTTAATCTTCAACGAGAATGGTATTTATGGGACATTTACTTTAGGGTTGGTGAATTTATAAATTTAAAGGGTGAGGTGCGTAAGAGATTTACGTTGGAACCTAATAAAGACACTTACTGAATTTCAGATTTGTGAGGATATAGTCCACGAGTGTCAGGTAATGAGTGAGAAAACCCTTCGAGTTAAGGTTAGGAACGAAACCTTATACGTAATTCTATAAATGTGAAATTAAGGATAAATGGTATAATTATGGGTGACGAGAAGAACCTATATTAATATGATAAAGTGGTATATTTATATGATTGTGTGTACATATATTATATACTTGTGAAAATCATGCCCACGCTACTTGCTATCCCTGAGGTTACCGCGCTGGGACAAATCTTATCTCGATGGGACCTTTATGGGGGATATTGACTTGTACCCTAGAAGATAGATATCCTTGGTACAGGCTATCGATGTGATAGTTCAGACGGTCCTAAGAGACGCAGGCATGTGCCATCCTCTTAGAGACTTGTAATCTATGCTTCGCTTCAATATTGTTTGTGTATTCATGTTAATACAATTCGAGAGTGATTCCGATTGTATTCCCCTTAATATGAGTGATATGGGGTTCTGGATAGTAGAGTATGCCCGCACCATAGTTTTATGAGGGGTGCTGTTATTTTATATATATTATACGAGTAGTTAATATATATATCAGATTTTGAAATTTGAAACTGCTTGTTTGTGAAGAATAATATGTCACTGAGGAACTTTATAAATTGATAAAAGCTAAAACGAGAGTTGTGCTGCTAATTGGAAGTATTCTTTGTAAACAAAAATATTGTTCGGTTTTGAAATCTTACGAGTAAGAAGATACGCTAAATTATTGGGAAGGTTAGTATAATAATGATAAGATAAACCGTTGGGAAGGTTAGTGCGATAGGTGTGCACATTAGAAGAGAGGTGAGTATTTCTCAAGAGAGTGACGCACTAATATGTTGTTGCATTGGCCTGTATCAATTTAAATACTTGCTAAACGTATTTTAAAATCAAACACACTTTCGGGCTCTGACCCGTTTCTCTTTCTCTCTCTCTCTTGTATATATATGTATATATTTCAGGTGCCCAGCCACAGGGGCGTCTTGCTTAGGATCCCTTGAGAGGAACGTGCTGCAGCTTAGGTGGGAGTTGCAGGTCACTTGCGTAGACGGCTTCCTTTATTGACTCCACTTCTAGCATTCTCATTTATAGGGCATGTGTCGCCCATTCCATTATTTCATTTGTATTGGGACATTTATATTTCAGTTGTTTCCAGTATTGTTCTATGGGATTTATTCAGTTCGGATTTGTGACTTTAGTTTTCATATGAAGACATTCGTTTGACGAATGTATTATATTATTTGGTTTACTGTGATGTGATTCTTAATTGTAGAATTATTGTTTTTAAATAAATAAATCTTTTTCTTTAATTAAAATTTGGAAAGTATGTATGAAAATGGTTTTGACACTTAGCTTAATTATTTAGGGTGTTATATTGGAAAATGTATTTTTATCGACAGTGATGCTGAGAATGAACCAACTTTTTACCTTGATTTAATTTAATAAAGGAGTGATCGCCCGGTATTTAATTAGGCGGGGTGTCACAGGTGGTATCAGAGCATCAGGTTCTAGTGTCCTTAGGATCTGTACGGCTTATTATGCTTTCAGCGTTACTTTGTTTGTTATAGAGCCCTATGTTTAGGATTGTCGATTCCTTTGGCGAGATTTCATTCTCCTGCTATAATGTGTATGCATTAGTAAATTCTAATTTCGTTCGGATGTGTGCGTGTGCCGAGCGATGATGGATGTCAGAAGAAGACCGTTAAGCGTACATCAGGAGGCAGGGCTCAGTTGAGATTAGGAAATATATTCGAGGATGACGACCGTAGTCGAGGTCACCTCCATTATGGCACGAGAAGCCAAGACTTGAAAGGCGACTAACGTGCAGCAATTATTTTCAAATGCTGTTATAGTCAAATGAGGTGCGGGGGTAAACTTACCCAACGTTTTACAAAAACGTGTAGAGACTATCAACGGGAAATTTTTAGAAACGCAAAAATTGTAGTGTCTTTACCAAAGGCGGTAAAGTATCCAAAGGCGGTAAAGTATCCAAAGGCTTAAATGTAGAACGGAGTGTGGCAAACCGAAAGTGAAAATTTAGAGAAAAATTTTCTTGGCTTTCGGGACGAAATTATAATGGTTGGAGACAACCACCAATTTTAGAAGTGGAATGCTATGCCTATAGGAGAACCTGAGGTACAGTGTTGACCGTATGTTCCTTCCTTAACTGTTCAGGATGAGAAGCAAATGTGGTTCTGAACTCTTCGAGGGAGGGCATATCAGGGGTCCATTCGTGAATTTGAATCTTAACCGTTAGCCAATTTTGTATCAGAAGATGTAGATACAAGTGGGGGAAACGACTCCAAGTGGAAGACCAACTCGTAATAATAGTTGATAAAACTCGAGGAGGAAATTCTGGTGGACGAACGATCCAGAGGTTGACATTGTCATATTGTGTCAGAATAGATGATAACGCTTCTTTGTGGAGGAAGTTAAACGAATCGAAGAATTTAGTCGAGAATGAGACTGAATGCAACGGTGGTGGTATAGCACCACAGAAGGATGTGGATACACATCAGGAAAACCATTTAAATGCTTCAGACAGTTAAATTCTTACCAAGTGATGGTAAATTCAGTAAGTACTAGTATAAATAGTAACATGATCTTTATGGCCTAAGAAGTCTATGGAACAACCGGGATGGTTAACAGAAATCGAGTCTACTAATGTCCGAGGAAAGGACAATCCTAACCTGGTTAGTAGGACAGGTGATAGGTGAATTATGTGTTGAGGTATTTTGTGCGGAGTGAGATCGCTCACGATAATATGTTCCAAAGTAAGTATAAGGGCAAGAATACGGTGCCTAGTAAAAGGCAACGAGTAAAGTAATATTGTTTGGTTTGTGTAGACGTGTTACGTCCGGAAACCATTTGCACAGTCAAGACGATTGTCAAGGTAGAAGTGTATGTTGTATCCTCAGAGGATGAGGCGTGTTTATGTGACACGAGCGAGTCACCATATTTTGATCATTTCTAGATTAGCATGTGAGACGAGTTTAATGCATATAATTAGAAATGTTACCATTGTGTGAATATTTTTCCTTAGTGTAGCGGGATTTTCTTTAGAGCTATCCGCGGAGGATGGGTGAGTATATTAACAGTGTTTTATACTTTATGGAGATTGCTTGTTGTAGTGATGCGATACACGAGTATGATTTTATTTTTGTTAAAATGTTATAAAAAAATGGGTAGTATGATGGTGGGCATTTATTGCGAGGCTATTGGAGTAGTTGCATTGGTGCAACATGTTTCATGTTTGTTTTGGCGAGGCTTACCTGTAAGAAAGTTGGACTCGCACTTATATTATCTATCCTAGAGACTTCGGAGGAGATAGTGGGCTCGAGATATTCGATGACAATGTATGTATAGACTTTGTTAGTATAATTCCGTATGTATCGGGATTTACCGTTGAGCGAAAAGATTTGACTCAGTATTATGTTTGGCACTCCGGACTTAGTGATAGGAAGAGTGCATTGTTATATTTAACCTTTAGAGATGTGGGAATTAATCTTTATACCCCTATTATTAGAGAAAGGAATTTCGAGAATTCCGATTGTATGTATTCGAGGTTTATGGAATGCTATTACCATCAACCAATACGGTAGTGAAATTGGTGAAACGTTCTTTATAAAGCATAATTATGGGAGAATTGTAACTTTTCTGTCAAGAGACGGAATAAAGGGGTACATACCACGGACGGAGGACCTAACGGATTTCGATGACCGACAAAGCTAGGTAGTAGTGTATCGGGGGGGTTCCTTGTTTGGATTTCGCTCTGCGAGACATCCCACGCATGAAACTTAGCGTAAGGTTGGAAATAGGGAGACGTTTGGTCACTATTCCACGAGTTTGGTACCCTGGTCGAAATGGGATCAAGTAATTATGTATGTAAGTTGGAAGTTGAATTTTGTTTTAAGGTTATTGGAGCCGGATCTTGTGGTAGGAAAACATTGAAAGTTATCCCCACAAGTTGAGGGGTGGAACTATGATAAGGAGAATTTAAGAATTCTGATTTCTAGGGTGATTGAGAGTACCCGAATATCATAACCGCGTACAGAACACAAAGTGAATAAAGAGTTAGAATGATTTTTAGCATGGATTATCTGGAAATAACTTTATACTATACAAAAGAGATGACCTATCTGGAAAGAACTAAAGAACTTTACTTTAGTTGTTGTACCTACTTGGGAAAAATTGTTGTACTTATCTGAGGAAGGTTGAGAATTATTATTCCTCTTTTATTGTCATGGAATTTGAATGCCCTATTCCTTCTATTCCGTTGAATTTAGTTAGTTCTACAGATGAGTAGCACGCCGTTCTCTCTCCCAGGGCGGTCGGAGTGTTGCAAAAATGTGGGCATCCTGGTTAACTACAGTTAAAATGGTCCGAATCGGAGGGACGTGGAAATAGACGTGTGAAATATATGTTTGTGGGAATAGTATGACGAAGTGGAAGTGATAGAGTGGATTAAACGTCACATGAGGGGCGATAATCCATACATAAGTGTGCAATTAGAATAGCACGCCCTAACTTGATTGGAAGGCTGTGGAAGCCGTTCAAGAATTGGTATTCCTTGAATAGAGTAGAATTTAATGATTATGAAGAACACCCGGAGCGGAGTTGTTATTAGTCAAGTGTGAGAGCGACTTGCGCATACAAATAGTAAGGATGTTAGTATGGTATAAGAGATCCAGAAGTGCGGTTCGTGGAGAAGAGCACGGGTCGGAACTTTCGGCATACTCCAAGGAGGAAAGGGAGTATTACGTGTCACTTAATGTGAGACATTTCAAGGGAAGAATCGATGTTTAGCGAGACATAGTGAGTAGTCTCTACATGCACCGCCCGTAAGTAAGGTTTGGTTGAAAGCGGAGAATCAACCAAAGAATTTTGTGTTTATCGACAATTCCTGAAATTGGATGAGGTCGGTAAAGTTGGTACAGTCCTTGGATGGGTTGCCATCCTCAAAACAAGATCAAGGGTTTATCCCGAACTTGTGAATTAAGTCACCGAGAAGGAAGTGATTGATATTCCTTTGGGCTGGCTTACAATATTAACTAGTATGCCCCAGACTTCCTTCGAAAGGAAGGATCGCGCCAGTGCATGGTCCGGCGCAGTATAAATTTCTAAATCAGGATAAGATTGGTGAATCCCACCTTTGAAATGGTATTTCAGGAACCAGCGGAGATAAGATTTCATTTCGAGTAGGATGTATCACCCTTAGCCAGGGAATAAGCGCATGGTGATTAAAGATTAGGGGAGCCACGTGAAGGAGATTTTGGAATCTTGGTACAATGATTTCAAGCATGCTCGGTAGAAACACTCGTACCTGTTTGTCGCGTACAAGGTACTTAGTAAGGTTTTGTTATGGAAGAACCTCGACTATTCTCCTTCCGTATTATTAGAGGAGAGTAAGTAAACAGAATTTTTGGATCGGTCAAGAGAACTTTCGATAAATGTGGTAGAATTCCACGACTGTATTAGGCGAGCAAGATTGATCAAATGTTCGTAATATTTTCTCAGAATGGGAGTTTTGTATATGAATGATCCGAGTATTTGTCTATAGTAGGGTGCGGCCTCCTAATGTTAGTGAGATAATGAAATGTATAACGTATAAGCGTGACTTATGCGAATGTTGTCGGTTGGGAGCACAAGGTGAAGTATCTCTAATAAGAATGTAAAACAATGTTGCTGTGAAAAAAGGGCTATAGTAATTGAGCGCCGTAATGTGTAGTTAGTTTGTGTACGAAAAAGGATATCCAGAATTGTGCTATCGGATAGGCCATATTTTCCGAATTTCGGGACGAAATTCAGTTATTAGGGGGGAAGTATGTAATACCCCGTATTTTTATAGCTTTTAAAATTATGGGATTTATTAAATTTAATTGAGATAAATTAATTTAATTTTAATCCGGAATGTTGCTTTGAATATTTACTAACGTGACGAAAGTTAGTAATTATTGGAAATTTGTTATTTGTTACATATTACTGGATGAGTATAGTAATATATGAGATTTATTTTTATAATGTTGTCATGAGTGAATTAAATGACTATTTCGGAAATTTAAGTCGGAACGTGCTCGTGTCACGTCGGGACTAATTTGGTTAAATAAAAAGTGAATATTTTATAAGTTGTCCGTATGGTCGTTTTGAGTGCGCCAACGCGTCCGGTAAGGTCGAGATAGTCAGAAAAGTGTACCCGGGGGTGTAGTTTGGGTCTCGGGGCATTTTTAGGCTTAATTAGTACCCCGGGAGGGCATTTTAGTCATTTTACATAATTGGGTAATTAAACCCACGAAATTCAGCAACCTATATCATCCATTTAGGTTAGCTTTTAGGGTTAGAATATCCAGAAATCAAGTGACGGCCATTGGAGAAGAGAGGAGAGAGCTCCAAGGCAATTCAAGGCTAAGAAGCCACCGGTTTGCACCGCCGCCACCACCACCGCGTAGATCGCGAGACGAGGAACGCAGCCATACCAAAATCAGCCGTGAATCAGAATACCAAAAATCCCAGGCAAGTGTTTAAGTTGCGTATTTTCGTTAATGCAATCTTCATATTGGTTTAGGATTGATTAGAGATGATAAATATGGAAGAACACCCAATTTGTGTTAGGAAAATGCATGTAGAAATGATTTATATGAAATTCTGGAACCCTTGCCATGTAGAGGAAATAAACCACGAAATTTTGATGATCATAAGAAAGAAATTCTGGAGAAAGATTTGTTAGAAAACTGTTTAAGAAAATTCTAGGGTTCTTGATAATTGGAGATAATTCTAGGTTGAAAACCCATGTTTAAATGATGAATATGTACATGCCTTACGTTAGAATCATCTGGTATATTGTTATAATGTTAGTAGTAGAATTCTGGGACGATTGGAACTTGAAAATATGGATTTGGTGTAATTTTGGTGATGAAACCCGTAACTGCATTCTGCAGAATTTTTCCCAGACCTGCTTGATCGATCGATCGAGCCCAGAGCTTCGATCGATCGAAGGTTCGATCGATCGAGCCCCAAGCTTTGATCGATCGACCCCTCCTGGCAGACTCCTAATTCCCTCTTTAAATGAGTTAAATTCAAATTGTCGTGATATAATTCTTGGACATTCTTGATAAAATGATTTGGGAGACATTGAGGACCAGTAGGGCATAGGAATAAATGTTGGGACCTTTAATCTTCAACGAGAATGGTATTTATGGGACATTTACTTTAGGGTTGGTGAATTTATAAATTTAAAGGGTGAGGTGCGTAAGAGAGTTACGTTGGAACCTAATAAAGACACTTACTGAATTTCAGATTTGTGAGGATATAGTCCACGAGTGTCAGGTAATGAGTGAGAAAACCCTTCGAGTTAAGGTTAGGAACGAAACCTTATACATAATTCTATAAATGTGAAATTAAGGATAAATGGTATAATTATGGGTGACGAGAAGAACCTATATTAATATGATAAAGTGGTATATTTATATGATTGTGTGTACATATATTATATACTTGTGAAAATCATGACCACGCTACTTGCTATCCCTGAGGTTACCGCGCTGGGACAAGTCTTATCTCGATGGGACCTTTATGGGGGATATTGACTTGTACCCTAGAAGATAGATATCCTTGGTACAGGCTATCGATGTGATAGTTCAGACGGTCCTAAGAGACGCAGGCATGTGCCATCCTCTTAGAGACTTGGAATCTATGCTTCGCCTCAATATTGTTTGTGTATTCATGTTAATACAATTCGAGAGTGATTCCGATTGTATTCTCCTTAATATGAGTGATATGGGGTTCTGGATAGTAGAGTATGCCCGCACCATAGTTTTATGAGGCGTGCTGTTATTTTATATATATTATACGAGTAGTTAATATATATATGAGATTTTGAAATTTAAAACTGCCTACTGTGATTTGATAAGTAGGACATGGTTGATGACTCTTATAGTTAATACTTGTTTGTGAAGAATAATATGTCACTGAGGAACTTTATAAATTGATAAAAGCTAAAACGAGAGTTGTGCTGCTAATTGGAAGTATTCTTTGTAAACAAAAATATTGTTCGGTTTTGAAATCTTACGAGTAAGAAGATACGCTAAATTATTGGGAAGGTTAGTATAATAATGATAAGATAAACCGTTGGGAAGGTTAGTGCGATAGGTGTGCACATTAGAAGAGAGGTGAGTATTTCTCAAGAGAGTGACGCACTAATATGTTGTTGCATTGGCCTGTATCAATTTAAATACTTGCTAAACGTATTTTAAAATCAAACACACTTTCGGGCTCTGACCCGTTTCTCTTTCTCTCTCTCTCTCTTGTATATATATGTATATATTTCAGGTGCCCAGCCACAGGGGCGTCTTGCTTAGGATCCCTTGAGAGGAACGTGCTGCAGCTTAGGTGGGAGTTGCAGGTCACTTGCGTAGACGGCTTCCTTTATTGACTCCACTTCTAGCATTCTCATTTATAGGGCATGTGTCGCCCATTCCATTATTTCATTTGTATTGGGACATTTATATTTCAGTTGTTTCCAGTATTGTTCTATGGGATTTATTCAGTTCGGATTTGTGACTTTAGTTTTCATATGAAGACATTCGTTTGACGAATGTATTATATTATTTGGTTTACTGTGATGTGATTCTTAATTGTAGAATTATTGTTTTTAAATAAATAAATCTTTTTCTTTAATTAAAATTTGGAAAGTATGTATGAAAATGGTTTTGACACTTAGCTTAATTATTTAGGGTGTTAAATTGGAAAATGTATTTTTATCGACAGTGATGCTGAGAATGAACCAACTGTTTACCTTGATTTAATTTAATAAAGGAGTGATCGCCCGGTATTTAATTAGGCGGGGTGTCACAGGCTGGACCTCATAATTAGATTTCCTTTCGATCCAATCCGCGCTTGATATACATCTCTCAGGGTTTTCAGCTCCAAAGACATTATTGATCTCTTTCTATCATGTTATCCTTTATCTTTTAGTCTAGCTTAGATTGAGATGTCGAGTTGTATGTTGAGACTTAGATGGCTTGTAATATTTATAGACTCTTTCGGAATTCTAATTTATGTATTACTGTTGAGATAACATTGTTTATAGATTTGGTTATTGGACATTATGAGTTATACTTGAGGATCTTCTCACCGGTTCAAAATTATTGTCCATTTTTCATTTGATCTCTTCATCCTGATAATGATATTATTTTGTTTTTGCAATCTCGTATGATTTTACATTTAGACTTTATCAACTTAAGTGTAAAATTATACGGGGTATTACACTTATGAAACAAAATTAACAAAAAATAGATCGCACTCGGACATATCCTGCAGCTTTATGATACCGATTGTGACACCTTGTAAAGTTCATATATAGTTTTATTAATTCTAAATATATACTTTATGAGAGTTTAACAATTAAGAACATTATAAGCAAACATAAGAGTGAAATAAATTTGAATGAACTAAAACCACATGAATATGGTGATAATTTTAAAAAATGAATATGAATAAATTTATACATCTAAAATATCATTAAAACTCCTTCAACTATAATAAGAGCATATGTAATAAAGCATAATTTTATGAATTGAAGAACTACGTATATGGATACAAACATATAATCCAACAGTATTGAACCGCACCTCTTCATGTGACAAAGCTCTCGATATTAAATCTGGAAATATTAGTCAATGAAAGAGGGTTAAACCCCTCAAAAAAATCTATATAACTCAACAGTGATAAGAATAAAGTGTAAGATAAAAACATGTAATCCTGAAGAAGCATAAATATAATACATCACAATGTAAGCAATAGCCTCGGGATTATATCATGTTATTACAAATATTAAAAAGTAAGTACAATTTCTAAAATAATATCTCAACACTTAAAAGGGTTATTCTTTGTGATAGTTTATGAGGAAGACTTTACCATCAATGACCTTATTGTCAATTAGAGCTACTAGATCTATCACGACTCATTATTACTCGATTATCATATACCAACTCCCACATCTTCCAATGCATTAACCCAAACTACTATAAAGATCCCAAATTTGACATCATAGCATCATGCTTTGTCCCAACTCCCAACCTACGCTAGACTTCATGCATGGGATATCTTAGAAATGAAATCCAAATAAGTGACTCTATGGATACACTTTTGTCTAGATCAAGTAGTCGTCGATAGGTAACAACTTCTAGATCTCAATCTTAACCACATTGATATCTTCCCCAATATATGACCCATTTCTCAAATAAATAACACATGTTAGAACATCCATCTATGCCCGAGGGAATCTAACCCTAACCCTCACCTAAATACTATATATATTACTCATAATTTTTAGTTATTACAATAGTAACCTTTAACCCTTATTACTTAATTTCACAATTTAAATGATATAGCATTAGCATTAGCTATACTAGTCATAGTTACCTCTTAGGTAATTATTTTACATTTTATCTTTTCTCATAATAAACCCTTAAATTAAGTCGTTAATCGATTTCTATATAGTAGATTAACTTAAGATATATTAGTTTTCTTATTAATCACTTAGATAAGAATCGCATGCTAGAATCACACATGTTATGTGAGAGAGGCATCCTCACATCCCACATAGCATAATAGCATCTTGAGATCTCACATATATTGTATGGGCCTCACTCGCGGCTCAAATACAATATATAAAAGGTATCCTGGCAACCCTTAACCACTGAGCATTGACACGACTCGCACATACTATGTCGAGCGATCTCTTATTAATAAATTATGTAGATCAACATCATTTATCAAGAGAGATAACTCACATACATTGTCTAGAGTGTCAACATATGTCTATAGCATATACTCGCATCAAAACATTATATAGAGTGTCCACCCACATCAATACGTAGTGAAGAACATCTCATAGTCCTAAAAATATAGGTACCACACATAAAGGGTACCCAATTTAGAACATTATATAGAGGACCCTCACACGTCAATAGAAAAAACTCTCATCAATAGATTATGTAGAGCGTCCTCCCATATCTATAGTAAGTGCTCACATTGATACATTATGTAGAGTATCCACATGCATCAACATATAGTTTATACACACTGTTCCAAACTAATTGTATCATAAAAAGATTTCCTTTGCTTAAAAATTACTTCTTATTAGACTATTACACGTTGGGCCTATTACTTAGTCATAAGGGATTTCACGTCAAAAGTATAGTTTGTACAATGTTAACACATTCCCTGATATTCTTAAAATGTAACCATATTTCTGATATAGATTATCAATCATTTAAAGTCTCAAAACCCAAACTTAATTAATTTTTATCTATATTAATTAGGAATCCACTGTCTGGATTTAATAATGTTTTCGCATTCATCTCCTTGAAAATGGTATTCATTCACATTAATGTAATCCCAAACTATTCACTAAACACAAACTATCTCACGATTAAAGGTACCAATAATTTTAGTCTTAAACTCCATATTATTAACCAAATAATTTATTATCATCATGTATGCCCCACGCACCCACCCACCCACCCACAATGCCTCAATCAACCCAAAACCATGACCAAAGTAACCCTTGGCAAAGTGCGAGTGACTTTCAAAGAACGGATCTAGGGCGTCCGAATGTAATACCTTGTATTTTTCGTGCATTATTTAAATTGTGAAATTTGTTATGTTTGCTTGTTGTTACATGTGATGTCACTATTTGTCTTTTATATGTGTTATATAATTTATATGTGAAACGAAATTAATACACATTAATTCATTAATTAAATATTCGAAAGTGAGTGTGTATTAGGGAGACTATAGAATGGTCAGGGATAAGGTGTCGAGGTTCAGGGGGTTTCCTTTACTCGATTATCCTCTCGGTGTCGGGTCACATCGATCGTGAAGTAGTTTTTTATAATGTTGTGTCGCGCTTAACTAAAAAATAATTAAACAATTGATGTTTGGACTCGTACTGGTTAATATAGGAGTTTATTGAGATATTTAATATGTTGGAATCTTGTCATATTTTCGGTATTTAGGACATTAGAATCTCCATGTTAGACTTAAAATAATGGGTTTTTTGTCTATTGGGTTACTACATTTCTTTAGTATAGTTTTGGGCCATTTGGAGTGGTATTTGGGCTCATTGGGTTGAGGGACATATTGGGCCTAAGGTTAATTTCATGGGAAGCTAAGTTAGGAGCTCATTAGGCTTAACCTAAACACATTAGAAACAATTGAAAAAAACCCTAAGAGGCTAGATATTAGAGATGCTTAAGACAGAAGGAGATTTGGGGATTTGAAAGCATAGATTCAATATAATTCTCTAAGGGAAGTTTACATAGTGTAGAAATTTGATTGTCTTTGTGTTAGAATAATAGTTATTCATTTGAATCTAAAATAATCCTTGGGATAATATGATTTTATAATCTAATTCTTAATTTTCGTAATTAATTTAGTGGTTAAATTAAGTTTTAACATCATGTTAATGATATATGTTGATATTAGTGATAATTCGCGTGAATCTGAATTGGAATATGATCATAATTGTTAGAAACAAGTTAATGGCAGTGAATTAAGTAAACTCGCCTTGGTAATTCGTAGAATTTATTCAATCTGGGATTAAAATTAATAAAATTATGAAACTAGGGCTGATAAGTTTATACTATTAAATTAAACCCTTAATTCATGTTATAAATGAGTAAAACATTACATATAGATTAATAATGTTGTTAGGTAACTTTTATCCAAAGGAGCATGGGATCGGTGTTGTTTAAAAACTTTTGGATTAGGTTTTTGGGTTTTGAATGGGGGATTTTGAGTAGAGAAGATGAACCGAATGTATTTCATTAGAAAGGGATTTAACCCGTTCGAACGACATGGTGTTTCTCATTTGAGTGACTCTGGAATGTCGTTCAAACGATTTTTAGGAACTCATTAAAATGAGTTAGGGATCTCGTTAGAATGAATTTAGCTCAGTTTGGTTTTGTAATTCTTAATTAAATGGGATTTATCAATTTAAGAATTATGTCCTAGTAATCTTTAAGATAATAGGATTGCTACTCTTTGATCTTATGTGCAACGCATACCATGTGTGAGTGATCGTGGGGGACGTACGAGGAGGGATTCTTTATGGAGACAGCGCTGGTACCCAAATGATAGCAATGGGCTTACCTTTGTCATTTTACCCCTAGTCTTACTATTTACGTACACATATCCCGAGGTAGAATAAATCGAGGTGTTCTTCATGTAGTATTGGATATGGAGGTCTATATGAATTATGGGAAGGCGTAAAGACACATCCTTTCATTGATATTGTGAAGTTATAGGTATGGAACAACCTATAACTATACCTAGTATGCACGAATGATCATCATAAGTGGGAAGGATAGGCCTTCGTATTTATTTGTGGGCTCGTGCATAACTCATTTACTTGTATGTGTCGGGGACCATACTTACGTGGATATTATTAGACTTGAGATTATCTTTCTTTTATTGATATTATACGAATGATGTATACACTGTCATTTGATATGTAACCATTTAATTATATTTAGGAAGAAGAAGAAGAAGAAGAAGAAGAAGAAGAAGAAGAAGACATAATCATCGGGTTCACTGGGGCTTCGGTTTAGAATGAATGTTATATTTAGGCTTGTCTGGGTTGGTTAACTTATAAACAACTAAAATATGATATGAAGATGCGTAGCTATTATTGCAATCCAAATTCGATTAAATTATTACTCTTTGTAGACTTTTTATTAATGTTATTATTGAAATCTATTTTTACGTCCTAGGCTGCAATTACAGCCTCAGCCATGATCTCGCTTTCATTCTATTCAGTTCCTGCTCTTACATAAGATGTAGTATTGAGCATGCGTGCTCATTCCTTATGTCTGTTACATTTACAGTCGTGTCGAATTACTGTATTAGTTTTTATTTTATTTGGTAGTAAGATTTATACTTGATATTCTTTATATATCCCATGATGAATTTCATTTACTATTGGTTTACAGTATCAAAGGATATTATTGGTTTATTTATATTATTATGTATCAATTTTTTTTACTACTTATGTTGGTTAATTTATGTCATTCTTATAAGGGTATTCAATTGTTTAGACTCTTGTATTATTTATTATTTTATCTGGTCAATCTTGTTATAGTTTTTACAGGATGTCACAGTTGTTATCAGAGTATTCCAGGTTCTAGTGTCATATGGATCTTGAGTGCATCCATTATTTTTCATGTAGCGTTCTTTGATACTTTGGAGATTTATTACTTAGATTGATGTACTCTTATTTTCATAAATTCATGGTTGCACTTTTGCTTACTATCTTCCAGATGGTGAACAGTAAGAGACGAGTAGCACATCAGAGATTGGCAGCGAGCGCCGAGCCATAGGTAGCAATGCCCCAGTAGGAACAGCCATAGAAGCCTCAGTAGGAGAAGGAGTTGGCTTTAGTGATGACAAATTTGGCTTCCAATATCGCACAGACCGTGGTTATGAATATGACTGCTATGCATTGGGAGAAACCACCATCACCACCACCATTGCTCGCACATGTACCTGACCCTCGTACTACATCTTCCTAGGAGAGATCTAGGAGTATCTTCAGGAAAGGCAATCCATCAGAGTTCACAGGATCCACGAACCCAATTATAGGGATATAGTGGAGGCATTATATAGATAGGAACCTATGTTTGGTAGAGTGCACTAATATCCAGAGGCTGATGTTAGACAGTTTCATTCTTATTGGAGATGCCTTAGAGTGGTGGGAGTCTATTACCATTAAGGAGGACCAGTCTCAATTGACCATTGCTCAATTTTGGGTGAAGTTTGAGGGGAAGTATTTCCCTCCATAAAAGTAGAGACATTTATGAGATCAGTTTGACATGTTAATCTAGGAGGACGGTACTATGGCTGAGTACGAGCAGGATTTCCCAACCTTCCACACTTTGCCCCAAATAGTAACTATTCAGAGGCGAAGAATATGGATAGATTTATTTGAAGTTTGATGTGGAGGATCAAGTAAGTGTTTCTCCATATACACAGGTAGTGGATATCATATTGCTTCACTATCAAGATCATAGGGACTTTCATAGAGAGAAGAAGCCGAAAAAAGATAAAGTGGGATTCGGCTAGGGGCCAAAAACTGTTGAGGGTAGTGAGTCATCTCAAGGACAGGTAGGCTTACAGTGGCACCAGAGGAGTCAACCACATGGGGACTAGTGAGCCCCTTAAGAGGTTTGGAGGAAATGACCAGCCTTACCACGATGGCTAGGGTCAGGTCCACCCGAGCCAGGGACAGCAGGGCCAGAGAGGAAAGGGCCAATGATAAAGATGGTAGGATAGACCCCAGGGACAGGGGAAGCCAGGCCTCCCATTTAGCAGGATATGTTTAAAAGGTTTTTATCACGGCCACTTTTTTAGGTGCCTAAGGTCTTTCAAGTTGGATCGGGTTCGTTTCAGCAGGGATAATAGCAAATTATACCATCCCACAGTAATTTCAGGCATTATTGTCAGTGTTATAGTACCTAGATTCTCCACCACCAAGAGATTAGGCATAAGGACACCCACAGATTCATTATGGACATGTGTTTAATGTTTACCAGTCTTACCATCCAGCACCGCTTCAAAACTATTGAGGGTACGTTTTATGTTTGTGGTAGTTATGCAGGACTTCTTTTTTACATGGACGCATCCCACTCATTTTCTAGTTACACTTTTACTTCTACGTCGGGGTTATTAGAAATTGCTACTGATGTATCTATTCATGTGGATAACCCAGAGGGTAGAGGTGCTCACTTACGTCAAGTTTGAAGGGACATGGCAGTTGAGATCGGTCATTTGTGCTTTTCTTGCCTATTTATTACTTTTAGACATGGTGTCGTATGATTTTATATTAAGTGTGGATTAGTTAACACAGTACCATGCTTAGATCGATTGCAGCAGGAAGGCAATCACATTTTAAAACTCTTGTAATTCTGATAGTTGAATGCTTGATAGACAGGGTTTTGACGCGGCACGAGAGTCACCTGCGCGCCGGTCATTTCGAATTCAGCGCACCTGCACTATACAAAAATCTAAACTTATGACTACACTCAGCGGGTGAGTATAGCGGCCAAGTCCGGGTATCGAAATCCACAGAGATGAGTTGCTAGAATTTAATTGGTTTAGTACTTCAGAAATAAAAGCGTAAAAGATAATTACAACAAAAAGGAAAAAGATGCGAAAAGGGAAAGTTT
Organism: Sambucus nigra; assembly: GCA_949130495.1. Classification (NCBI taxonomy): domain Eukaryota; kingdom Viridiplantae; phylum Streptophyta; class Magnoliopsida; order Dipsacales; family Adoxaceae; genus Sambucus; species Sambucus nigra. Next base: position 455,060,169 of record OX422207.1, read on the forward strand.
ATACTAGGCGAGGGAAAATAAAGCTAGATTAATAAAGCGGTAAAAACTATAGGTTGCATCGAATATCCCTCACCCTGAGTTAATTAGTATAAAATGGTTACATGGGTCGACGAGTTATTACGAATGAGTCTCGTTTCGACAGTTAATTAAATCAAGAGTTGTCACACCCCTAAATTCGCATAAAAGCCTAATATGATTTTGGCATCAACAAATACCCCAAAAATTACGCACGCAAGGTCGTAAGCATGGAGCATACATGATATACCCCGTCAAATCTCCTAGGCATAATAACTAGGACAACGCGCTCAAAATAGACTCGTAAACACCATCACCAAAGCAAAGCAACATGTCAACCCGAGGTGAGTTCAATCCGACACAACCTAAACTAAATTAGCTAGAACGCATGATAAAAATGCGATAAATAAACGTGGTAAATCTACACTAGAAAGCAACAAAAGAAAGCGTGTAAATCTAATTATGAAAGAAAGTAAATTAACTACAAAGAAAGAAAATAATGAAATACAACTTAAATTAATGAAGAGGGAAGATGAATAGTCAACTTACAAACCCAAATGGGTGCCAAACCAAGAGGAAATAAAGATGACCTCTCCAAACCCTCAAACCCAAACCTAAAACTATCTAAAACTAACTATATCTAATAATACAACAAAAATGGGTTATATAGTAAGTTGGAATAAAAGAAAAGAAGAAAGAAAAGAAAAGGGAAAATATCTCAGAAAACAAGGGATCGATCGATTGACCCCTTTGGTCGATCAATCGATCAATCAGATGAGAGCCCACTGCCAAAGCTCGAAGGGTGAAAATTGAAGGGTCGATCGATAGACCCTTTTGTTCGATCGATCGATCAAGCAGGTCTCAGCCTTCTCCCCTGCTTTGGTTTCTTGGTTTTTCTCCTCCGCCAAAAGTCTCGTACTTCTTCGTTAGGGATCTGATTCGTGCACCGTTTGTGGCCACACGAAGCTTGCAAGGAGGGCTACAACTTCCATGTGGATGTTGGGCCAAGCGAACAAACTGTGAATTGACTGAATTGCCCTTGAAAATGCAGAAATGTACGAAACTTAGCCGGTATGCATCCAAACTCCATACTTAGTACCTAAATACCTACAAAAGCCCAATTATACCTCATATAGCATGTTAACAATATAAATCTGAGGTTGTCTGGTTAACGGGCTTAAATACAGAGATTAAGGCACCCGAGGGGGCTAAAATGCATAGGTTCGAGGGATGAAATATGCAATATTTGCGTATTATCACACCCCCTAACTTACACATTTCTAGTCCCTAGCAATGAAATAGGATAAAACAAGAACTACAAACAAACCAAAAGCAGTATACAAGTACAAAATGGGAAGAAAAAGCAATAAAAATATAAGGCCACTTTCGCGGGCGATTCGATTGCATTTGGCATAAGCGATAAGCCGTTAAACCCCTAGGTTACCCTAGTGGACGAGTGCCGTCTCATGAGGGTTTTTAGGGATGAAACCAACAAACATCAAATAGTTTCCTCAAAATATGCCCAACCCAACGTGCGACAAGCCTAACAACAACGAAAAAGATTTCATACACATTATTAGCACATTGAACGAATTCAAACATAAGTCCGAAATCACTAACATTATAGAATGCACCTCATAGAATTGAAACCTTAAAATATGGGAGGGGAGCGAGCACATGCAAACTGTGATATGGCAAAAACTTAAATAAATCGGATACTAAATAAAGCAAGCATATATTCAATCCTCATGGGCATTACACTCATCAAGTGAATTCACTCAAAATAGGGAGTTAACACAAGGGACATGCGGGCATTAAGAGTAAATGTAAAGGGAAACTAGGCCGCACACATGTCACAAATGAAGAACGCTATATAGTAAATTAAAAACTTGTAATCTCAATGAAAGATACCGCTCATTAAAGGAGCGAAATGCATTTTCACAGATTATTAAAACTATTTCAACTTTTGAATTAAATGCACCCTAAGATCACACAGGACTTATATAGGGTTATAATGTAGGCTAGCTAGAGTACGAAACGAAGGATATGTATGTACGGATTCAAAGTGTTCGGAATGAAAACTTAGAATAATGGAAAGAATGCGGGCAATATCAAAAATTGGATAAACAACTTCCAAATAAGCATTAGATATACAAATGGGGAGAGTAATCAAAGCTTATTGTACTATATACACATCATATACAACTTTCTCTTTCCTTTTCTTTTCTTTTTTTCTCATGTTTTCTTTTGTTTTCTTTTGCTTTTTGCTTTCTCTTTTTCTTATTTTTTCACATCTCTTTTCTTTACTTTTCTCACTCTCATATGCCTAAATTGCAACTGCAGCACAACAACATCATTCAATCCCAAGTAACGTTCCAAACAAAGGTATTGGAGGTGTATGTATGGTTTTAAAACTCCAATATGGAGTTGGATATGGGATTTGGGGTATGAAACGAAAGGCTCTATTAAGGCTCAAAGGGGTTGACGAGGGTAAACATATAAGGTGAGGTCAAGGCTAATATGGGTGATATAACAAAGATTGCCTATGATCATTTCCTAAAGTTTACGCAATTCTCGAGTCAAAACAATATATGAAAATCGTGCTCAAGTAACACATTTCATGCATGAACTCAATTAATGAACGATCAAATGAAAGAATAGAGAGATTACCAATGACTGTATTGTTTTCAAAGAGGAAAGAATAGTGTATAACACTCACAAACGACGAAAGGTACAAAACTTACTCGGTGTAAGTATATATAATGCAACAAAAGATTACCGAGTTATAAAAATCTTAAACCAAATCAATAAAGCAAGAAAAGTGCATGTGCTCATGGGATTAAAGTTTAATTCATGAAGTTATTCATAATATCAATAATTAGGACTAAAGTCTAATAACTTCTAAAATCGAGAACATGCATCATTGAGTTGTCTATCGGATCGAGAAATTATTGAAATTTATCATCGAAAACAAAGGCAAAACGCCCAAAAAAGAAGAAAAAAGAGAGAAAATCTTTTTGAAATTTTTAATTTTTCTAAGAAAATAATACTAAGCCTTGTGAGCAAAGACATGGACTAAATAAAGACATGGATAGAATATCCCACACCCCCTAACTTAAAACATGACATTGTCCTCAATGTGAATTAAGAACCAAGTTAAAGAGAGAAAAAGAGATATATTACCCAACATTGGAGCGATCCCCATGAGAACAAGTCCAAAGAATCTACAAAACAAGTTAGTACCGAGCATAGCAAAAACACATAACAACAAGTTAACTAATTACACTAGACTAAATTAAAGGAAAGAAAAAATAAAAAGAAAGAAAGAATAAAAAGCTAATTATATACAACCTACTATTTAGGTTTCACACTAACTGTACACTAGAAGTCTAAATAGTTGAGGGTCCGCCATGAAAACAATTTGACTTTGGAGGATAATCGGTGTACCCTCACTCTCAAGCATGACTTCCAAAAAATATGAATTCCGTTTGAACAACGGAAGGCATGTGTAAGGCGAAAGAAATGAACCATCATCAATTAAAAATTTTAGAGGAACGGTGGGGGATTTGGATTGAACGGGTGACAAAAACATGTGGGGACCGAGAAAAGCCGAAAATCATCCTAAGGATTTTGAAATTTGAATGGGAGGTGGCGCACATGAGGTCAAAGATGCCTTCATGGAAGGCGACTCGAGCAAGTACTCCTCATCGACGAAAAGGTTCAACGCATTAAAGTTTGAAACCGATTCATCGGGTACTTGTGACGGTGTGACAACAGAGAATGAAAAGGGGGATGAAAGAAATTCAAACTCAAGAGATGAGTCATCATCGCTTGAAGATTGAGCTTCGAAGGAGATAAGATCATTTTCAATAAAATGTTCTTCTTTAGGGACTAAAGAAGAAATCATTTCATTGAAAATGGATATTACTTCCATTTCATCCTCACTTTCATTATCTATTATGCGATGGGCAAAGTCAACAATGGTTTGTTCCAAAGTAGGCACAAAGTCCTCATTTGGTTCAAACCATTCCTCGACTTCGAAAGTCTTGGAAGAAAAATCATCATCGGATTCAAATAATAAATCCAATTCATGCTCCCATAAACGATTTTCTTCCCGATAACGATTTTCAAGCATGCGTAAGCCCTCACCAAAACTCATAGGCCGAGGTGCGGATTCTTGCAAATGAGACCTTTGAAAATTATTATCGAAACTATACTCAAACTCATAATTATAAGAATTTTGAAAACTATTGCAATTTGTTTCAAAATTCCTATTATAAGGAATTAGAGGCCCAAAATCGTTATCATCATCCTCAAAATACACGCACTCCAAAGCTTGACATTTGTAATATTCGCCCAAGGTCATTTTTGAATTTGCAAATTTTTGGGACTCTAAGTATTGACCAAAAGTCATAGGTTTGCAAGTATTTTGAGAATTATCATAATCATTATCGAAAGAATGGGAATAAGACATGCTTACCCCAAAAATGGCTCGAAGTGGAGAATTCCACAACGAAGATGCGTGCGCAAGAAATTCAAGCGTTTCTTAGCGCTCAAATGTAGAAGTCCTGCAAAAAGGTTAGCCAAAAAATACAAATAGAAAGAAATTACTACAAAATACTAAATTAAATAAATTCTAAAACATCAAGTCCCCGGCAACGGCACCATTTGGTAGATAGGGTTTTGCCGCGGCACGAGAGTCACCTGCGCGCCGGTCGTTTCGAATTCAGCGCACCTGCACTATACAAAAATCTAAACTTATGACTACATTCACCGGGTGAGTATAGCGGCCAAGTCCGAGTATCGAAAATCCACAGAGATGAGTTGCTAGAATTTAATTGGTTTAGTACTTCAGAAATAAAAGCGTAAAAGATAATTACAACAAAAAGGAAAAAGATGCGAAAAGGGAAAGTTTATATTAGGCGAGGGAAAATAAAGCTAGATTAATAAAGCGGTAAAAACTATAGGTTGCATCGAATATCCCTCACCCTGAGTTAATTAGTATAAAATGGTTACATGGGTCGACGAGTTATTACGAATGAGTCTCGTTTCGACAGTTAATTAAATCAAGAGTTGTCACACCCCTAAATTCGCATAAAAGCCTAATATGATTTTGGCGTCAACAAATACCCCGAAAATTACGCACGCAAGGTCGTAAGCATGGAGCATACATGATATACCCCGTCAAATCTCCCAGGCCTAATAACTAGGAGAACGTACTTAAAATATACCCGTAAACACCATCACCAAAGCAAAGCAACATGTCAACCCGAGGTGAGTTCAATCCGACACAACCTAAACTAAATTAGCTAGAAAGCATGATAAAAACACGATAAATAAACGCTGTAAATAAACGCGATAAATCTACACTAGAAAGCAACAAAAGGAAGCGTGTAAATCAAATTATGAAAGAAAGTAAATTAACTACAAAGCAAGAAAATAAGGAAATACAACTTAAATTAATGGAGAGGGAAGATGAATAGTCAACTTACAAACCCAAATGGGTGTCAAACCAAGAGGAAATGAAGATGACCTCTCCAAACCCCTAAACCCTAACCTAAAACTATCTAAAACTAACTATATCTGATATTACAACAAAAATGGGTTATATAGTAAGTTGGAATAAAAGAAAAGAAGAAAGAAAAGAAAAGGGAAAACATCTCAGAGAACAGGGGATCGATCCATCCATCGATCAGATGAGATCCCATTGCCAAAGCTCGAAGGGTGAAAATTGAAGGGTCGATCGATCGATCAAGCATGTCTCATCCTTCTCCCCTGCTTTGATTTCTTTCTTTTCTCCTCTGCCAAAAGTCTCGTAACATCTTCGTTAGGGATTGGATTCGCATACCATTTGCTGCCACATGAAGCTTGCGAGGAGGGTTACAACTTCCCTGGGGATGTCGGGCCAGGGGTCCAAACTATGAATTGACCAAATTGCCCTTGAAATTGCCAAAATGTACGGAACTTAGTCGGAATGCATCCAAACTCCATACTTAGTACCTAAATACCTACAAAAGCCCAATTGTACCTCATATATCATGTTAATAATATAAATCCGAGGTTGTCTGGTTAACGGGATTAAATATAGAGATTAAGGCACCCGAGGGGGCTAAAATGCGTAGGTTTGAGAGATGAAATACGAAATATTTGTGTATTATCAATGCTCTTAATCTCTTTAAATGTTAGAGATTGATCCCTTTCCACCTTCTACTGGCTTCTTATTTATATGATAACTTTTGGAAAGAGAGTGGGTGGGATGTCAAGGTATGGCCTTGACAATTATGACATTTAACTTTTCCAGGAAGAAGGTGGAGTGTTGGGCAAATTGTTTACAAGCAGAGTTACTTAGTTATTAATCACATTAAATGCTGATGGGAGCATTCACTTCATGAGGATCTTTGTAGTGGGGGTAAGTGGAATAGTGTTATGTTTCTCAATTACTCTATCAGACAGCTTATAGGAGCACTAATGGAGGTTCAAGGGGGATGGAAGGTCGTAGAGTTGGTAGTAATTTATCCTAAAGTACCACATGTCACCACATCCTAAGATTGAGGTCGGGTGACCTCTCGAGGTCATTATCCCTCAATCTGAGCTCAGCTGATGGGGCAGATTACAACGGGTCCTTAATGTCGGGGTATTTGATCTTGTTGGAGGGAACACACTATAACGACTGACCTTATTTGGGGAAGGGATGTGTGAATGTGGTATTCTATAGTACTATGGTTACCCTTGGGTGTACACTACACCAAAATGGATAAATTGGCACCCTTCCAGCGGCTAGTCTTGTCACGGTCATTGACCGTGACAAGAAAACACGCATTTTTTATCACGGTCATTGATCGTGACAAGTCCGTGACAACGACTTGTCACGGTCAATGACCGTGACACGTCCGTGCCAAATGTCCCAGTAAAAAAAACCTTTCCCCTTCTTTTTTTCCCCGTCGATTCCTCCCTCTTTTTTTCTCTCTCTCTCTACGCTGCTCTCCCTTTCTCTCTCTACTTTTAGGTTAGTTTCTCTCTCTCTCTCTCTTCCATTTATATATATATGTGTGTGTGTGTGTGTGTGTGTGTGTGTGTGTGTGTGTATGTGCATGTGTGTATGTGTATGTGTGTGTGTGCGTGTGTGTGGTGGGAGGGGGTGGGGTGGGGTTGTGTGTGTGTGTGTGTGGTGGGGCAGGGTGGGGGAAGGGGGTGGGGCAGGGTGGAGGGGAGGGGGTAGGGATGGGGGGGCTGTTTGTGTGTGTGTGTGTGCATGTGTGTGTAGTGGGGGTGGGGAGGGGGTGGGGTTGTTTGTGTGTGTGTGTGGTGGGGCAAGGAGGGAGGGGGAGGAAGGGGGTGGCGCAGGGTGGGGGCAAGGGGGCAGGGATGGGTGGGTGGGTGGTGGGGTAGGGGTGGGGGTGGGGGGATGCGTGTGTGTGTGTGTATATGCGCGTGTGTGTATATGTGCGTGTTTGTGCGTAGTGTCACTTGTAAACGAATTGATTGATTATTAATTTTTTTAGTAAATTAATATATGATTGCCCCCATTGTAAATTAGTAAATTAATATATGATTAATTATGAAAGTAGGATTGCCCCTCATTGTAAATTAGTAGATTAATAATTGTATACTTTAATTGTTAGTTTAATTGATGAGATCAGGAAGCGACAATTGGCATCTCGCAAATCGGGGAGGGAAAACCGAGCAAAAAAGACAGACGTGCACTACTCCGGCCGGACGTCTAATGCCGAGGTGGAGTATAGGATGATGGTAAGATTTAATTTTTCTATAACTACAGAAATATATTATTCTGCATTATTTTACTTTGCGTGGCCGATACTAATTTTATTTTATTTTATTTCAGGGGTCAGGGAGTGGCCCTGGGGGTAGGCCACATAGGCTCGATATTTATGTGGCTCTTCGGACGAAGAAGGGGAAGGACAAGGAGGTGTACCCGAGTGTCGCGACCACGATTGTAAGTTATCCGAAAGTTTACTTTTTTTTAATTACATTATAATTTTTTAATTTACTTATTTTACTAATCATGTGCTTTTTGTCGTTTCAGGCAAAACTTAAGGAAGTGCATGAGTCACAGTATGATGCCGACAAGGCATCTTTGTCCACAGACGCACTCAGCCAAGTGCTTGGCTCTGATCGCAAGGGGAGGACAAGGGGGGTGAGCTCGCTAGTGGCCAAATCTAGGATCATTGGATTGGAGACGAGCGACGTCGGGTTGGCTCGAACGGTGGACTCGCATGACGCGAAGCTGTCTCATTTGGAGGCGACGGTCCAAGATATGTTCTCATTCATGAAGCGTTCGTTGGGCGAAAAACATAAGGGGAAAGGGAAGGAGAAGGTGGTGGAGGAGGACGTGAGGGAGGACGAGGTGCAGGATGACGAGGATGTGGACCTCGCTGCTTCATCTCCAACACGTGCGGACTTTGATGATCCACTTCCCTATTTGGCTCCCTTCGACCGACCGATGTCGACACTTGGTTCCCCGAGCATGTTTATACTGGACGTATTTGATGACCAGTGGATAGGTCGGGGGTTGAGGGACCTGAATATCGTCCAGGGTGGACTAGTTCATCGACGTGAGCTTCAAGACATCGAGTCCAAGGTGCTCGTCACGCATGTGATACCCGGGAAGGAGAACTCCCCATTGTGGTTGCGTGAACAATGCAGCACGATGTATATCAGTGGGTGTGTCAATTCATATATCGTGTGCCCTACTCACCTCCTCAGAGTTAACCTTACCCAAGACATGTAATGACATTATTTGAATTGAATTGTATTGTTTTTAAGTTGGTACATTTGAATTGTTTTTAAGTTGGTACATTTGAATTATATTTGGATTATATCGTGATGAATATTTTCTCTATTTTGAATGTATATTTACACTATCTCTATTTTATTTGGATATATAATGTTTGAACAGGTACAACGTTGCTATAATAGGTACAAATATACTGCTGGGCAGTGGCAGTGGCCATATCGCCTAGCAAATTTTTTTTCAATTCCGCCCAGAATTGTCATGGCAATGACCGTAACAATTTTTTATTAAATGTCACGGGTTTGTCACGGTCCTTAACCATGACAAAACTTGTCAAGGTCATAGATCGTGACATGACCGTGACAAGTCTAATGAACTTGTCACGGTCAATGACCCTAACAAGTCCGTGACAAAAAAAGTTGTCACCTCCAAAATTGTCACGGTCATTGACCTTGACAAGTCCAACTTGTCAAGGTCAATGACCGTGACAATTCGGGAGATTTGGTGTAGTGGTAGCGGTGATCTTATTTGATAAGTAGCGGTCTGTCAAAGGTCGGGGGCTTTCTTCGAGACCTCTGCCCTATCTCGGATCATAATCCCTATATGAAGACGAAGTCTCATCTTCGTCTAAGAGAGGTAAGCCATTAGAGAAGACGTAGTGGAGGGTGAAAACTTACAATCCTCAATAGAAGAACCTAAGACATATTGGATTGTCTTGTTGGACTTTTCGTAAGACTAGTTCCTATGAGTGGGAATTCCCAATCGTATTGAAGTCGGAGAGTAAAGCCATAAATTCAGGACTAATTAAGTTGAGGTTTGAAGGAGGAGGGGTTCAGAGCCAATCGGGTCGAATGAATCAGGAGAAATAACGTTGGGATCCCTATGGTGGTACCCCTCTCTAGGGAGGTTCAACAATGGCCAAGGGGATGGGGCGAAAAGGAATTAGTGGAGGTTTATCCCTATTATTCCTCCTAAATTATTTAATTACCCTCTCTAACTAGTCACTCATCAGTTTGCACTCGATCCAACAGGAAAGCTGATAGTCCTAAAGACCTTCCGCAACAAAAATAATGGTGGAAGGACAACAGAAAATTTGTCTTTCTTTTTCTTTCTTTATTATCAGGTAGAAGATTTTGAAAAGAAGACTAGAAAAGTAATCATGACTTTATAAAGTAAATATAGGAGTTAGTATCTTTAATTAGGGGAACTCAAAAGGCAACTTATAAAAGACGTGAGCGCCAATTAAGGGCATAGGCGCAATTATGACATGTGCATTGCTTCGCAAAAGGCAAGAGTGTGTCCCAGTAAAGCTAAAGTTGATACGAAAAATACCAAGGAAATAATGTTGGCTCAAACCCACAGTAGACCAAGTAGATTCTATAGTAAATTTTCAAAAGCTTTTACCATAGCAATCCCATCTTCATAACCTAAGCCTTTGGGGTAATGGTTGTACCTTAAATACATGCAGTTACATGAAGATCTAATAGAGTGCCGCATAAAATAGAAGTTCTCAACTTCATCGCCTTTTACGGAAACCTCGTATCAAGTAGACACTTGGGAAACCCCCATGAAAGATTGGCCTCGGCCTTAGTTAAGGAAAATGCCATTATGGAAGAGTTAACTCCGTCAGTCATTCAGTTAGCACAGTCAGAAATATCACGTGACTTAATGACATCAGCATGAAGCAGTAATGCAAAATAAAGGCTAGATATTTAGATCTTCATCATGTGCAATAACCAACTTGTGATCCTTCCATTCACCTCTATGGAAAGTGTGATGTCACCTCAACCAAGGAGAATGAGCCACATGTTATATGGAGTCAATTCTCTTCTCACCTATCTCACTGACATATAAATAAAGTCATGTACTCCTTTAATAGCAAGTGAGATAAGAAATGATACTATTATACTCTCAAATTAGAGTGAAAGTGAGGGAATCTTATAAACACACTCTCACGGAGAACTCTGTTTTAGTGAAGATTGCATCACCTATGAATGGAGATCATTATTTTAGGTTGAACCACATTAAAATCGGGTATTCTCTTTCTCTTTCTCTTCATTTTAGTTTAGTTCAAGTTCAATTTATCTCTTAATTTCTTTATTGTTATATAATTAGTATAATCACTCTAAGATCAACTCGATACCAATTTCTAACATCAACATAACCTCTAATGAAAACGATTACAAGCACGGCAATCCTAAGACTTAGGTTTAAGGTTGTTTGGGGTTGTCTAAAGCCTTTGTAATTGTTAGAATTACTTGAAATGCAACTGAGTGGCACTATCAAGTACTCTAAACACACTTAGGATTGGAGACTAGAAATAATAATACATCCATTGAGTATATGTTATCAAACACAATATAAACAAATGGGTAGTGTTTTCTCTCTCTAACTGTTGCTAAAACTCTCAGTTCCTGAATGTTCGATCCCTTTAAGCTTTCCCCAAGTACATCGGCGGTAGAATGGTTGGGGCTACTATGAGGTTTGTCACAAAAAGGGGATGGAATGTTGGAAAATGTGTTTTAGGTCATGAATTGTACTTTTTTCCATAGCATTAACTGTGTTGTGCACTGAGTGGGGTTGGTAGCACACGAACCCTTCAGATTAAAGAAGAGAGGTATTCCTAGTTTCCTCAATTTTACCTTAATCGTCCTAAGTTACAAGATTCGTCAATGGTATGGGGATGAAGTGTGGGCAAGCCCCACTTGTGCTGAGATTGAAGCTAAGAATGATGTAAAGAACTATTATGGGCATTTATATTTACATGTTTGGTTCATGTGAATGTGGAGTTCATTTATGCTATTGTTGTTGGCTGAGAAATGAGTTGTGTCGTTATTTAGTTAATAGAGAATTAAGATAACGATCATGTTCCTTCATATATATAAATTTTTAAGACAATGTTTTTTAAGTTTATAAATCTAATCCCTGTTGTACAATAGCATTTATTTGTGTGGTCCTTTTAAAATTAGTTCATTTTTTTTATCCGTGCCAGCGACACCAGTTTTCACCATTTTTAATGGTGTTTTTAGTATAAGAACTAAAATTTATAAAATTATGTGGAGTATCCTATTTTTATAGACTTACGAAGACATTTTCCCAAAACCACCCTTTAGTTAATTATGCGCATATGACGAAGGGTATATAATTAAACAGTTGAATGGTGGCATGGGCCCACAAGAATTTACAACAAGAGTCCCCAAGGCCTAATAGAATAGGGCCAGAGCGTGACAGCAGAATGGCTTGTTTATCTCAGAGGTCATATATTCAGTGGGCAAACTGTGGTGTAATATAGTTTAGCTTGTTAACTTGTTAGCAGAAAACATCATGAGCAGTATTTACCCTGTTAATTTATAAATGGATTGAAGCCAATAGAGTAGGGACTGATTCGTAAAAAACCCGCTGTACCATTGACATACGTTATAAGCAGTATTAATGAGAGTTTTTCACAATTGGACAGCTCACATGAACATTCTGCGATTCAGGCCAGAGCTTGTCAGACCCAAAGAGGAGAAAACTCAAAGGCCTCAAGTTCACAATATCAACACAAGCAATTGCAGCAAAAAATATAAATTAACAGCTGACAAGCTCTGGCCTTTGAGTGATCATAAATTAACAGCTTAGAAACTCCTCTTTGGGTCTGACAAGCTCTGGCCTTCGAGTGATCATAACCGAGAATTTTCATCTTTATGTATTACAATTGAATAATGGTGAATCATAAATAAAACTAGATGTTACAGCTGCACAACCATGATATAGAGAAGACGACAATATCACTTGAACACCATAGCTCGACTGACAAGACATCAATAAGGGCATACCACCCTTGTGTCACAATGTCCCAGTAAACCAGTATAAAAGCACGATAGCATAGCATTTACCAGGACCCAGCTGCTCATTCAACCTCTTCTCTGCTTATAAAAGCTACCACCTTTCTATGTACAGGCAATGATAATTGTGTGCAAGAGATATGTAGGATTGAGTTACAAGCCCTTCTCTGATTTAATCTTTTAGTGAGAAAATGAACTGGCCTCGGTGCTATAAATCGAGTACTCACTCAAACTGAAGTTAGATCTCTCCTCATCCCACTTGAGAATCTCCCTTGCATATTGAAGCGCTCCATCAACACTATCGGGTTCCAAACCCTTGGCCAGAGAAACGTACAATTTGCGATCAGTGAGAGAAGAAAATAGCCTCTTGAACTTGACCGCAATATAATGGAAAGCCAGCTGACTCAGAGAAGGGCCATTGCTGATGCTGTTGATGTTGCTGTTGGAGCGATTACGGCTTACCACCGGATGGAAATCATCAAACCACTCACACTGAGTCAGTGGGACACGCTCTATCTTCTCCTCGAACAAATCAAATTTGTTAAGAATTAATAGGAAGTTCATCTGATCATAGGTTGGATGAGTAACAATACTCTCAAAAAACTTCCTGCTCAGTAACATCTTGTTCACCCAAGCCCCATTTCCATCATCAGCAAACTGGTCATAGTCAATCAAGGAGACGCAGAAAATGACTAGTCTAACATCTTCAAACATTTCTAGCCACTTGCAGTTTTCCCCAAATCCTCTTGCTTGTACTCTAATTAGTTGAAATCTGGATACCAAAATCAGCAAAAGATAATGTTAAAAGCAACTAAACGACCACACCCAAAACGCATATAGAAGTGTGTATATATAAATATATGAGTAAATTACTCTTTTGGCCCTTGCACTTTACTGATTGTTTCAATCCAGCCCCTAAACTACAAAAAGTTGCAAATCCACCCTTAAACTAGCAAAACGATTAAACAAATCCCTTCTGTCTATTCTTACCGTTAACATTGACAGAAAATCATCTCGTATCTATCAAAATATATACATTTATGAACCTCCTCGCTTCTTATACTATATCATGAAAAGTAACTACTAGGAGCCCTTAACATGAATTTCATGCGGCATGGTAATAAAGGACCCCCCAAGGATGGTCTGAAAGAAGTGATATCACCATCACAATTGCCTCGACCCTTGTCTGATTCCTATCCAATATCCTCTATAATGACACGAGCATTACTTCAACAATCACTATGTACGATTTGATAATATATCCCAATCAAGGGTTACATCACTTATGGTGATGACTGACTGTGACTCTGTGTGTCTATTCATTTGGACACACCCTGATTTCTTCATGACAAGTGGAAATTCCTGAATTCTGCTTCACTGAAGTGCATGCACAAAAATGGCAAAAACATAAATTATAAAATTATGGGTGATTGGTAACAAATATAACAAGGACAGAAACAAGTGCAAGGAACATTTTTTAGAAACATGTGACAAATATGCATTAAGCACTGGTACATACCTGAGCAGAGAATCATTCTGATTAGCAGCGTCAACATTATCCTCAGTTGGTAGCTGTGGAAATGAGAAGTCCAGACAAGCAAGCCCATTGGATGAAGTAACACCCTCAGCATATAGGACGTCCACATCTGAAGGTACGTACTCTATTCTCAATACATCAACAGCCTGAAGAGTGGAAAAATGTAGATATATTAATAATACTCCCTTCGTCGCATATTAAGAGTTTCTGTTTAAAATTCACAATCACAGACTCGACAGGAATAATTTTTATTTTCAATTTTACCCTTCCAAATTACAGCTCTAGGTTAATACCAAGTCGAACACAAAGTTCATATGTATGCAATAGTTGAAGGGTAAGATTGGAATTTCATGCTAAATTATATACTATTTTTAGAAATAATACTCTTAATTCGGAACAGCCAAATAAGGGATACAAGACTCTTAAGTTGGGACGGAGGGAGTAGTTGACTACAAGAAAACTCATAACCCTGCAGATTTGACAGGAAAACAAGAACATGACGTTACATAACATTGGTTCAGGTCAATTGGGTCTGATTTGGCCCGATTAAGAAAATGAATGTTTTGGATGTAGAATGACAGACTCAATCTACAAGAAAGTATCGCGGGGACAGCACTTATTAGAAATATAATTCTCAAAAGAGTAAGGGCAAACATGGGTTTTGTGTGGGGTTTAGTGCTCACAATGGTTATGAGGTTTTCCTTCCAAGGACAGTACCAGGTTTGACAGCAAAAGAAAACGGACAGATCTTGAAGAACTATGAAGTTGGCAATCAACGAGGTTCTCATTATTGAGGGTTCAGGTTTTAGTGATGACACTTGAAAGGAAAAAGGGGATGCATAATATGAAATGTGAAGATAAACATGAAAATTTCAATATATAGGCTGTACAATCTGGAATATAATTAACAATGTTACTAGGGTAGATGTTCGAGTGAATTCCAAATTGGTAAAATCCATATGTCCAGAATCACAAGATATCCATTCCTTTACTAGAACCCAAACTACTTACCCAAATTTACTAATTTGATAAACTATATTAACAAGAAATTAGATTATTAAAATAATTGTACAGAAAATGTTCTCTTTGGGGATTTGTTTCTGAGTAAAACTTGCATATCTTTTTTTTAGTTTATCAAAAATAAACCAACACCCTTTTTATACAATATGCCAAGAAATGCTACCGAAGAAAAATATGGTCAAGAATTAACCCGACTCTTACAGCGGTGGCATTCTTTCGGATTTGTGCAGAATACCAAAAGTTGGATATTGATTTCTACTGAAGTTCAATAAAAGGAACATAATAAGAAATTAAATATCCATCTGTAAAAAAAATCATGACGAAGAGGAAAACAATTGATACAAAGGTCTTAAATGAGTAAAAGACAATACCAAACATGAATAACAAAATGGGGATTTTGGGAAAAGGTCCACATAGTTCTCAAAGTGTATAAAAATAGGACACTTCATATAATTTTATAAATTTAGTCCCTGTACTTAATACCATGAAAAATTGTGAAAAATAGTGCCGCTGGCGCGGACCAAAAAAATAAAGGTATTGTACCACAGGGACTAGATTTATAAATGCTATTGTACCACAGGGACTAGATTTATAAACTTGAAAAGCATTGTCCTAAAATCCATATATAGGAAGGAATATGACCTTTACCTTAATTCTCTATAACAAGATTAACCAAAGAACTTTTGTGACCCCTACTAATTCAACAAGGTAAATTTGTAATTTTTAATAGGTTGATAAAGGGATGCATATTTATCCAAGATATGGTATACAAGAAAATGACAGACTTAATCCTGGATGCCATTTCCATCCCAAAAAAGGACCAAAGTAAGAATTATAGTGGCAAGTAACAACATCTACATCAAGTAATAATAATCCAGCATCAAATCTCTTAAAACTGGTTGTAGCAGCTACCCATCAACTCAACACCTATGAAGCATTAACAGGGACGCGTGACCAGACATGACTACACGGTATTTTTATGAAAAGTAGGACATGAACACGTTGGGGACACAGAGACTATCATTCATAGTCTTGAATATATTTCTAAAAGAAAAAATTATTCTGATAGTTAAATATTATACTTTCATCCCTTTAACAAGAAAATAAATATGTCGACCAACCAAAATCACATTTTGAGCCAATTTATTTTTGTTAATGGCTATTGTATTGTAGTCCCTGAAATGTACTCATGTCCTCTAGCATGTCCGAATCTGTCCAAGCATGTCAAAAACTAACAAAAATTTAAGACACTCTATATGAAAGGTGTCTTAAGAGTCGGTGTCCAAAACATGTCAGACACGAACACGAACACTTTGTGTTGACCTCTAGCTCAACACATTAAGTCCAGGTCAGGAAGTCAATGATATGATTACATAATTACATGGACAAGTTGTACAACTAACTGTTAGCGCCGCGCGAGGGGGTTGGGGGGGTACTACTTTTCCCACTATAAATTAAACATCTTAGCCCACTAATTTACTTAAAGAAGTATTTAATCTGATATTTTCCACAAATCAAATAGAAATTGTTCCATTCCCTCTTTATTCTCAGCAGGAACATCTCAAGGTTTTCTAGCTGAAAGTGACCAAGTCTAGAACATCAATAATCTTCAGGTCCAACAAATTAGGCTGTACAATCTATGAAGACAAACATGAAAATTTCAGTAGGCTGTACAATCTGGAATATAATTAACAATGTTACTAGGGTACATCAAACTATGGATTTTCGACTGTGATAGGGTGACAAGGATTACTTAAGGACTTCTGTTTGTTATCGATGTCGGCATACCATATCAAGACCCATGATGAAGATATCAAACTATGGATTTTCGAAGGGTGACAAGGATTACTTAAGGACTTCTGTATGTTATCGATGTCGGCATACCATATCAAGACCCATGATGAAGATGTTGAGTGAATTCCAATTTCAAGTTTTCTTCCCAAATTGGTCAAATCCATATGTCCAGAATCACAAGATATCAATTCCTTTACTAGAACCCAAACTTTATACCCAAATTTACTAATTAATTTGATAAACTATATTAACAAGAAATTAGACTATTAAAATAATTGTACAGAAAATGTTCTCTTTGGGGATTTGTTTCTGAGTAAGACTTGCATATCTTTTTTTTAGTAAATCAAAAATAAACCAACACCTTTTTTATACAATATGCCTAGATATGCTACCGAAGAAAAATATGGTCAAGAATTAACCCGACTCTTACAGCAGTGACATTCTTTCGGATTTGTGCAGAATACAAAAAGTTGGATATTGATTTCTACTGAAGTTCACTAAAAGGAACATACGAAGAAATTAAATATGCATCCCTAAAAAAATCATGACGAAGAGGAAACAAGTGATACAAAGGTCTTAAATGAGTGAAAGACAATACCAAACATGAATAACAAAATTAACCAACGAACTTTTGTGACCACTACTAATTCAACATGGTAAATTTGTAATTTTTAATAGGTTGATAATGGGATGCATATTTATCCAAGATATGGTATACAAGAAAATGACTGACTTAATGCTGGATGCCATTTTCATCCCAAAAAAGGACCAAAGTAAGAATTATAGTGGCAAGTAACAACATCTACATCAAGTAATAATAATCCAGCATCAAATCTCTTAAAATTAATTGTAGCAGCTTCCCATCAACTCAACACCTATGAAGCATTAACATGGACACGTGACCAGACATGACTACAAGATATTTTTATGAAAAGTAGGACATGAACACGTTGGGGACACGTAGACTATCATTCATAGTTTTGAATATATTTCTAAAAGAAAAAATTATTTCGATAGTTAAATATTATACTTTCAACCCTTTAAAAAGAAAATAATATGTCAACCAACCAAAATTACATTTTGAGCCAATCTATTTTTGTTAATGGCTATTGTATTGTAGTCCCTGAAATGTACTCATGTCCTCTAGCATGTCCGAATCTGTCCAAGCATGTCAAAAACTAACGAAAATTTAAGACACTCTATATGAAAGGTGTCTTAGAGAGTCGGTGTCCAAAACATGTCGGACACGAACACGAACACATTGTGTTGACCTCTAGCTCAACACATTAAGTCCAGGTCAGGAAGTCAATGATATGATTACATAATTACATGGACAAGTTGTTTGTACAACTAACTGTTAGCGCCGCGCGGGGGAGTTGAGGGTGTACTACTTTTCCCACTATAAATTGAACATCTTAGCTCACTAATTTACTTAAACCAGTATTTAATCTGATCTTTTTCCACAAATCAAATAGAAATTGTTCCATTCCATCTTTATTCTCAGCAGGAACATCTCAAGCTTTTCTAGCTGAAAGTGACCAAGTCTAGAACATCAATAATCTTCAGGTCCGACAAATTAGCAAGCCATTGATAAGAGAGCATTAATAACAGAAGATACTCAAATTTAACAATCCATACAGAGTAATGGAGCATGATCTTACCCGCTCCAAGAAATAACTAGCAACACTAGGTAGCATTTCCAGTTCACTTCTCCGGCTGTATGTGGCCTGGATAGCTGCATCACTCCACAATTCCTCAACTAATGGTGCATATTCGCGAGTAGCAGCTGGGAATATGGCTTCCAAATTACCCGACACCATGATTTTGAGAAGCCAGTCGGAGAATGCTTTGAGTCTTGGGCAGATGGAATAGACAGTTTTCTCAGCACTCTCATCACCATTATCTGTTCTTAATAATTAGAATATATTTTCAGACAAAGCATTGTATTATAAGCAGTGTGTCTATACATGAACAGCTGCACACACATAGGGAACAATACATGTAGAAAATGAATAACATTTTCTAAATAGTGCAACTATTTCAATCCATTTATTACTTTGACACCTTACAGTTGCAAGCTTTTGCAACACCTCATTAAATTTTATTGCAAATGATTGGAAGAAATTTGGCAGCACTTATCTGTTATTCAAAGTAGATGAGGCAATACTCTACATTCACAGAAGAATGCCTCTGCTTTAAGGGTGAAAGTTAGTTTTTTGGTGGGGCGCTTGCCACACCTTCCTAGAATGTCACTTCGGACTTGTTTATATGACATGCTTCCATTTCCTAGTAGAAGAAAATTCTTTGACGATCCTCCCTACACTTTATCCACAAGGGTATTATATCAATCAGCCAACAAAAGGCCATAATTAAATATAATAATCCCATCTTTGACCCACTTATCACCAAAAAAATCCATTTGACCCACGATACACCGTTATGAAGCACTAACACTCTCCCGGAGGCCATGAGTCAGCTTTGACTCAAGTCGGACACGTGAAACGATCCGACACGTTGGGACACGTGTGCCCTAGAGTGTCATTTTTTTTGGTCGGGCACGCTGGGACACGTTGAGGACACACTCTGGACACGTAAATTAGCATACGCGGGGTCAGCTTTATAATTATAATTTAAAAACTTAAAAGGTGGTCAAAATTATAATTATTGAAAAATAACTAAATAACATAAAAACAAAACAAACTTACAAAAATACCCTTAGCAGATTAAAAACAAACCTTGCTCCCAACTTAAGAACAAACTTGCGCTGGGACAACATAAAACAACAAATACCTAGCTATTCTCTCTCTTTACGGTAAAACCCCTAATCACAGAAGGCCAAAAAAACAAATTTCTTCTCCTCTCTTGTTCGCACAACAAATTCAGAGTAAACCCTAGTTTCTTCTTCTCCTTTCTTCTTCGCACAGGCCGCTCGCTCTCTCTCTCTCTCTCTTACGAACCCCAAACCCCTTTTTCCTCTGTTTTTTTTTTAATTCTTAGTTTGTTTGTAATGAACAGCCTCTGTTTTTGTTTTTTTTTGTTTCTTTCCACACATACGCCCTTAAACACTTTTTCCATAAACTATGTATGCAACAAAACTTCATGCCCTTGAACATAGTTTTTTCTTCATTTTTTTTTGCTTTTATCTGTTAACAACAGCCTTTGTTTTGTTTGTTTCTTTTTTTTTATAAATTTGAACACAACTAACACCCTTAAACTTAATTTTAAGAATTTTGTTTTGTATGGTTCATTTTCTTAATTTCATGTTAAGAATGCTCTAATAATGTATTTTCTGAACAAAAATTTGTTTTATTTCATTAATATATATATTTAAATATATATTTTACATTGTACGTAGGATACATGTCATATCCTATGTTTTTAAAAAATCATGTGTCGCACGTCATGTCGATTCATGTATTACGTGTCGAATCTGTGCTTCATAAATACACCTGCAGTGTTTTGTGAAACACGATAGACCTCCCTTGAATGAGCTTTTTAAAACTTCCCCCACCTCACTTTTGTTAACAACCCGTTAAAAGCCATGATGAAACAAAAATTATACACTATTGTATTAATTTATTTAAAATTAATTTGAATAATAAATAACAATGGAAAAATAAAATCAAATTCATAATCAGTAGTAAAGGTATCTGTCTGTTTAACTTCTCAAAAAATTTTGCTAAGTCAACATATGGTTAACAAGGGTATTACCGTCATTTAAATAATTTAATTTAATACTCAAGTGTTCACAAGTGGTTTGTTGGCGAAATTTACCCAATATAATAATTGAATGTGCAATCATTACGAAAGTCGCTATAGAAATACGAAATAAGAAAAAAAAAGAACCAAAAGAATGGCATCTCGTGCATTTCAATCTCACATATAGGCACAACAGCAGCACCTACTCAAGGCAGGCAGGAGTGAAAGATCAGGGTTATGTTGAGGCTCAATTCAAAAGAAAACTTAAACTAATACTCCCTCCATACTTGATTGATAGTCCTTGTTTCCTTTGGGTAAAGTAGTAAGATTCTATAGTTACAGATCCCAATATTACTTATGGAAGAGTAATGATTCAAGCTGATGGGAATAGGAGCTGCAGAATGAGATTTTCTGATCAGTGCCATTACTGTTCACGTGTCAACAGTGCCAGCTGGTAGATTTTTTTTATAATATTTACCTTCTATTAGTTAAGATATTATTTAAATAAGGTAGTAGATTTGTATTAGGATATTTATTTAGTTTCCTTATGTAACTATGTTTGAAAATAGGATTAAATACCAAAAAGTTCCTCAAATATTTTGTAATACACATTTAGTCCAAGCCTTTTATTGTACCAAAAGTACCTTATTCTCTTATCTTTAAAGGTCCGCACCTTTTTGGCATGGTGAAGGACTTTTTGGTGCAAAATAAAAAGGTTTGGACTAAACGTGTATTAAGAAAAGTTCAAGGGACTATTTGGTATATGAAAATAAAGGCATTAGGCTAAGGTTATAAATTAATTTATAACAGATTGGGAGTTTTAGTTGATTTCTTGTTTGAAAATATCATGTGTGTTGAAATCCAACTGCGTTTTACATCAAAGTGGCATAAGAGCCATTCGCTCTTGGTATTCACGTATCCATGTGTGTGTTTATCGAATTATGTGTATTCATGGTTTTTCAATCACGAAAGATGATTGAATTTGAAGTGGACACGATGGAACGGATTGAAGCTAGGGCCCGAACCGATGAAGCAAGGGCTAAAGATGACTGAATTCAAAGAGGCCATGACCTCCATGATGGAAGAATTGAAGCAAGGGCTCAAGCCGCCGAAGCAACCCAAGCCCAAGCCCTCACTAACAACTGAATCCTCATCCAATCGTTCCTCTCACGAATCTCCAGCCAAATGGCGACACAGGGGCTCCTCACATTGGCCTCCGACACTACCCCGTCTGTCGGGCAAGCCCGAGGGCCACTCCATGATGTTGTGACACAGTTGCCAACCAAAATTGACTCAACCGTGGCCTCGTCGAGTGAATCCCCCTGATGTCGCAGACGCAAAATTTCTGGCCATAGTTGAGGCCGAGGCAGAGGCAGAGCAGCTCTTGAAATCTCGTGTCGTAGCTGTAAGAGTCGCAGCCAAACCCCTGATCGCTACAGTAATGTTTCAGCCCTTACGTTTCCTCCTCAATTTTTCACACTCGAGTACATCATGGTTGATGGGGAGATTATCGAAGATAGTGACCGTTCTAGAAAGACACACAACTTAGGCCTTTTTGAACCATGACGTGTGCAACAAGAGCCAAGCCTTAAACGTGCTGCGTGGTGGACCAGCAGATAGTAGGGAAAGGATCTTATGCAAAGTGGGTGCCGAACAAAGAACGATTGTGCAAACAGTTGGGACATGTGCAGGTTGAATGCCCCGAGCAAGGAAAACCGGGGAGATTGGTGAAGTCCAAGGCTAAAAATGAGTCCAAACAGCGATGCTACAAGCTAGGGGCCTCTTCCCCCAAGTCTTCCCTGTCAAGTGAAGTTTCAGGAGTGGAGAGCAGCAATGAGTCTTCGAGAGAGGAGGAAGAGGAGAATTGAACATCAGATTCAGATGGGCCGAGCAGAGACATACAATTTTTCTATGCTTCTATGGGCTTTGGGAAAGTCTTTTGATAATGGGATACGCCTAGATGGACAGTGGACCCTGTTAACCCGAAGAACCAAATCAAACCGAACGAAACCGCCAAGTTTGATTTGGGTTTTTTACACCATTAGGCTGGTTCATAAACTAAAAAACCGATCGTATTGGGTTGGTTCTTGATTTTATACCAAACCCAACCCAAACCAAACCAAGAACCAAACCGATGTGGACCAATAAAAATTGAACCAAAACCTACCCTATATAGAACCGATGTGGACCCAATCATATATTTTTATTTTTATTTTTCTAATTCATTGATTTTTCATCTACAGTTTACCAAACTAACAATGGACATGGAAATTGGGTTTGGAGGACAACACGATGTGTCGCTACTGGAGTTTTTTTCCCTTGATGCAGATTTTGAAGGATTGGCCTTTTTTCCGTTGGAACTTGTGACTACGACTAATGTACTCTAAACTATTAATTATTGGGGTTGGCACCTGAAAGTTTAAGCTTGGAAGCAGTGGTATATTTTATCCTTAGTAAACACATGTTATTTTTGGTGTTAACTTAGTTATACATGTTTTTAAATTTTGTGATATGTTGGTGTAATATTTTCCTACTTTAGGTTTACAAAATAAATAGAACCGTAAAGAAACCCGAAGATACCCAAAGAAAAACCAAACCGCAAACCGAACCGAACTAAACCGAACCATGGTTGGGTTGGGTTTGGGTTGGGTTGGGTTGGTTCCATAACAAGATTGGCTAGGGTATGGTTCCAATAATGCGGAACCGAAGTACATAGGTTCTGGTCTAGGTTTCGATATGGAACCGAACCAAACATAACCATGTCCACCCCTATGTAACAACTCGTATTTTTGGGCATTTATTATTTAATTAATTAGGTTAATTTTAAATTACTTGTGTGTCGCAATTTAATTGAATTAATTATTATTTATATTTATTAAATATTAATCTGGTGAGTAAACGATCAATATTTATGGGATTTAAATTTACTAAGTGAATAGTAATAATTTAATTACGTCATAACGAGCAATAGTGATGTGACATTTATTTATCTCAACCGGAAGTCGGGCATAGACTATATTGGGGTCGATATAAGAACTTTTAGTAAAATAATTCGGATGACAATTCTGAGTGTACGGTTGAGTCTGGATGGGTCGAAATAGTCGGAATGGAGTATCCAGGGATAGTAAATGGGTCTCGAGAATTTTTAGGTATAACCAAGCTCACATAAGAGTGTTTAAGCCCTCTTTATAAAGCCCACAAGCCTAAAAGCGGGATTGAATTATTAAACCCTAAAAGTGAGAGGATGTGGCAACTATAACACATTTTAGAAAACCCCGATTAAGAGAGAGAGAAGTGGGTGCAATTGGAGAAACCATGGGAGCCATTCTTCATCAAATAATCATCATCTACACCAAAGGATTCAAACCCTACGAACCCCAAGGCAAAGTGGTTAAACTTGTTTTTAAGTTAATTGCAGATTTCTGTTCATATCATAGTGGGTGTGACAAGATGATATGGTTTTTGGGTTAGTTGACATCTAAATTGGGTTTTGATGGGTAGAATTGAATTGTAGAATAACTTCTTGAATTTGAAGAAGTCTATGAAATTGGGTAAATTAAACCGTCATTTTAGAAACTGTTTTTCGACGTTTTGATTCCGAAAATGGCTATTCTGGCCGTGATGCCACGTAGAAAATCATGCTTTCTGCATTTTGTTCTCTGATACGTTTTCTCCAAAAACGACTCCAAAATGCCTCAAAACAACATTTTAAAAATCTGGGCAGATTCGTGGGGCAAATTTTAAGATATGTTATTTTTAGTTATACCATTGGAAGTTGCCTAGATTGATTGATTGATTGTGATTGTTGTTCTATATATAATAAGGCCTAAAGTGGAGATTAGGTTTACATAAAGTGAGACAAGTATTGGGATAATTGAGAAAATAATCCGTAAGGGAATTAATGTTGAATTGAGCAAATTGAAAACCTTAGATTAATAAGTGTGCAAAATTTATTAAGGAGAATTTCAATAATAAATTCTAAATATTGTATTTTCGGGCCAAGTGAGCGAGTCCGGATATTTTGGTTGAGCGACGCCAAGGTAATAAATTAATTAATGCGTAATTAATTAAAGTTTAGAGTCGGGGAAATTGACTCGAATATTTTGGGGCAAGTGCTGCAAGTGCTTAGGCACGGATTTCGCCGAATTAATTTATTATAGGGTTATATGATAAATTATGGAATATTCAAGATAAAAAGGGAGTTAACCTTAATAAGTGGAATTTGAGGAATAAGTTATACACGATGAAATTTCGGACCGAATGAGCGAGTCAGGGTAATTTAGTTGGGTGACACAACTTCAGTGAACAAAATAAATAAATGTGGGATTTATTTAAATTACAAGTCGGTACATAGGCTTGGAAATATTAGGCTAGTGTTACGGTAATTGTGCACGGAGTAGCCTGGATTAATTAAATATATACATATATGCGATGATTGTGTAGTATATATATATTTGTGTGATTTATAAATATTTGTGTGAATAATATTTATAGGAATACATACCCCTCTAGTGCTATCATGGGAGGTTGCGCGATGTGGGTGAATCCCCTTGAGGAGCAGGGTGAGTATAGTCCCCAGATCATAGCGTCTGTAGTTAGGGATGGTACGTCTTGGGTATGATTCAGTCTCATTTTTGGGAGGAACTATGATCGCATCCGCTGCGTTTATTTTATTTTACTGATTCGGGGAGCTAACCGTGTCAGGGTTCCTGATGGATGAGTATATCTGGAAATGATAGCATTTTAGAGAACATCCAGTGAGTGCCTACTCGGGAGGATGGTTATATATAGTGCGAATAAATATATACGGGTAAAATAGATGTTGTGAATTGTATTGATATTATATAACGTGTGCGAATGTTATATGGTTTCAAATGAGAAAAGGTTAATTAAGTTAATGTGATAAATAACTTATAAATCATATATTAAACATACTCGGGCTAAAGTAGTGTGACAGGAAGGATATTATTGAGAACTAATTACGGGGTAGGTGACTAGGTGGGTTATATAGAAAAGCGTTAGGTGTGCACAATAGTTGAGGGGTGAGTCAGTCCTCAAAGGAGTGCGACACTAGCTTAAATATGAAGAGCATTCATGCATTTTAATTTAATGCAATTTAATTCACTTGCTAAATATTTTCAAAATGTTTTGGGTCCTAACCCTTGCTATAAAATATTTTCAAAACCTTTTAGGTGTCCAGCCAGAGGGACGTCAGATTTGTTCTATTTCGGGGTTACGCAACTACGACATATGTGGATGTTGCAGGATTCTGACTTAGCCGCTTCAGTTATTTCATTCCTAGAGTAGGATGCAGTCAGTATTTCATTTGGGCCTGTCGCCCTAGTTCTTTCATTTGTTTCAGTCAGTTGATGCACTGAGTTTATTATTTCTGGTGGTTTATGTTTTTTTAATTTGGATTTTGTAGCCGATGGTTTATTCGGCAAAGATTGTATTTATTCATTTTTATGGTTGACTCGGTGACTGTGTGAATGGTTTAAACTATATTCATCTGCATATTGCTACTGTTGTTTGATAAAAAGATAAACTTGGCACCGTTTCTTTTTGAATACTAGGTGGTTAATTTTAAAAAAGTTTTCGACAGTGATGCTAAGAATGAACCAAATGAGATTCCTGTTTAATTTGATATAGGACTGATCACCTGGTATTTTATTAGGCGGGGTGTCACCCCCTACTAGACGTGTCGTAATTCGAAAGAAAAATTGACGGAGAAACATGTGTGGATTGGATTTAATGCTATGGAGAAGACTTTCGAATTTAAATATTTTCGTGGCGAGAAGCGTATTCGATTCGCTGCTATAAAATTTACTGAAAATGCTCGTGTATGGTGGGAACGGCTTATGTTAATTTCGGCGAGAGTCGGACAAGGCACCTATAAGATCATGGACGAAGATGACAAAAGTATTTGAAAAGAGTTTTTATCCCGTTGTGTTATGAGCGGGATTTATTCATGCGCGTGCAAAATCATCGACAAAACCTTTCGTCAGTAGGAGAGTACACGGATGACTTCCACCTTCTCTACACTCGAGGGTTAATCTTCAGGAGAGTGAGGACCAAAAAGTAAGTCGCTATGGGACATTAATTGGTGTGTGAATTAAACAAATTAGAGTCGAACCATAGAATCGGGACGATGATAAATTAATAAGTGAGAAAATTAATTAAGTTGAGTTGGACCAAAGACTCGGGAAATTTCAGGCTAGTGTTACGGATTTTTGAGTACACGGTAAAGCCGGGATTTATATTATATATATATACGGTGTGGTGATAGTATATATATATATATATATATATATATATATATATATATATATATATACGTTTATATATTGTGTGTGCTATTAAATATTAGTGACTAGAATAGATATGAAATCTACTTGAGTGTGATTAGTAGAGAAGGTAGGTAGTAAGTACCTAATAAGAATAGATTAAGTGTGAGAACTTAATATTTAAGTAATGATAATAAAGTAAGAGTAATGATAATTACTAGACGTTCGGATACATACTGTAGGGGCGGTGTGGGAGTAATGATAATTACTAGACGTTCGGATACATACTGTAGGGGCGGTATGGGGAAGTTAAAATGAACTTAACTAATGACTTAATGTAAATTAAGGGTAGCATGTAGCGTACCGTATGGGCAGTACTGGTGAGCTAAATTGTATGAGGTGTTTAGATGTTGGAAACCTAGCTGAAGTGGGTAGCGAGACTAGGTAGGATCGTTAGGTGCACATTATAGATGAGAGGTGAGGAAACTCAAGAGAGTGTGCGTGATCCTAACATGTGTAATCAATAACTGATATTTATTGCGATAAATTACTTGCTAAATATTTTCAAAACGTTTTGTGTACTAACACTTGCTATAAAACATTTTCAAAACCTTTCAGGTTCAAGATGGGATCTCGCCTACCCCTGCTATTTCCATTGATACTAAGCCTAATACGACATCGTCAAATACAACTTTCAAGTGCTATTCATGTGGAGTGATCGGCCATAGGATGACGGAGTGTTCGAAGAAGAAGTCCGTCCTCATTGCCAAAGTGGAGCAAATTGAGATTGAGAGGTTCAAGAGCTGCAGATCTTAACTACTCGTATCCATGTGCCACCGGAGACAAACGACAAACCATTTTGAAGCTCGGGACGAGCTTCTTAGGAGGGAGTGATGGGATTAGAGGTTGCAAAAGGAGATTTTCTAATATGAGCAGTGTCCATACTGTTCAAGCATGAACAATGCCAGTCGGAAGATTTTTTTTTATAGTAATTATCTAGTATTAGTTAAGATAATTAAATAAGGTATTAGATTTATATTAGGATATTTATTTAGTTTCCTTACGTAACTAGGTTTCTTCCTCTTCAAGGACGTAAAGCCTATAAATAAAGGCATTAGCCTAGGGTTTTAAATTATTTTTTAATTTATTGAGGGTTTTAGTTGATTTCTTGTTTAAGAATATCGTGTGTGTTGAAATCCCACTGTGTTTTACATAACAAGTGCATGCGTTGCATTTCAAAGTTTCAAATAAGGGTGTGCTTGGAAACCCCAATACCAAGGCTTGGAATTAAGATTAAATTTTTTTTAATTCAAATTTTGAAAATTTGACCTGAAAATCTTTCAATTCCAATTCCAAACCATGAATTGGGGTTCCGAAACGAAACCCAATTACAATTGTATAATATATGCATGTAAGCATAAGTAAAAGAAATTAGTCAAACGATAATTGTCTACCTGTTCGGCCATGATCATCGGAAAACTGAGTTTCTCTCATTCCATTCGAACATTCATCTTCAAAACGCTCACGACCCTCAAGGAGTATACCAAGGTAGCGATAGACATTGCCCTGGATTAGTAATTTGATATTTTTGCGCTCATCCTCTTCAAAAGGAATATCTCTATAAAGGATCTTGGCCTAATACAACAATTATATTTACTTAGTACTTAAATTTGCCCAAGTATTCCCACAAAAGTAACCATATATGAATGTATCATAATAGAGCATAATTGATGCTAGTGTAGCTTCATGAAAATTAATATATAGAAAACACGTTCAAACATGGTAGTGTTATACTATGCAGGTATTGGGTACAAACAAATAATTACATACATAACGATGCTCTCTCTCTCTACATAAATATAAATATAGGGAGAGGATCACAAGTGGACCTAAAAAGCAGACTTTTTAATGGACATTAACAAAAAAACAACCCATTAATATTAATTCCTATAGTGTAATTGGTCCACGGCAACGGCAACGGCAACGGGCAACGGACACCCGTGTGACCCGAGACACCCTTACCCCCTCAAGCCCCCACCCCCTACCCCCACAATGGCAGACCACTAGTTAAAAAAAATTAACTTGTTGGAATGTTTACTCAGGGATAAGGACTGCCATGGTGGGGGATGGGGGGGTTGTAAAAAAAATATTCGATCGACACACGTGTCCGTTGCCGCTGGCGCGGACCAATTACACTATAGGAATTAAAATTAATGGGTTATTAGGTGTTTTTTGTTAGGGTCCACTATAAAGTCCGCTTTTTAGGTCCACTTGTGATCCTCTCCCTATATATATATATATATATATATATATATATATATATATACACACACACACACACATTCACACACAATCAGCAAGTTATAATAATATTTTACGTGTAGGTGAACAAAAAAATAAGCATGCAAGCAGAATCAAGCAAATGAATATTGGAAATAAATACATCTATATTATAACTCAAATATGATAGTATTAGAAGTATAAATGATTATTAATAATCCCTATTTAGATACGTCTCCCTCCTTCTAAAATTAATATTCCCTTTCATCTAAATGAATTAATAAAAAATCTCTTTGAAACAAAAAAATGAATAAATCAAAAGTCTCTTGAAAACTAAAAAGATGATCCATTCTAAACTCCATTAATTAATCTCTCGATCCAACACAATCTAGATTCAATTTATCACTTTTCATCATTCTCCACTCAAATCACATTACACAATGCTAATACTACTACATCTGTATAACGTTTTTATTTCTAAAAAAAAGTTAAAAATAGTCTTCAAAATTTCAAAATTATTTTTTATATAAATAAAAAAAGTTTTTGGTTATAAAACATTTTTAACGCTGTATTTATAGAAAAAACTTTTTAAGTTTTTATTTATAAATGACAAAAAGTTTTTTAACAAAAAACAAATAAAAATATGTATAATTTTTATATATAAAATACGTTCAGTTTTTTTTAAGCTTTTTATTTATAAAAAACAATTTTTAAGTTAAAAAAATCAAAATTTCAAAATTGTATATAATATAAATAAAAAAAGTTTTTGGTTATAAAAAGACTTTTAACGTTTTATTAGTAGAAAAAAACTTTAAGTTTATATCTATAAATGGCATACAGTTTTTTAAACTAACAAATAAAAATATGTATAATTTTTTTTATATAAAATACATACAGTTTGAAGTTTTTATTTATAAAAAATAGTTATTATATAATAAAAATATTTAAAAATAATAGACAAGTTTTATTTATGAAAAAATTAACCTTTTATAATGGCGTTAAGATAAGATATTGAATATATGATATATACTTGTTATACACATATAGTCCCAAATGTGAATAAGCTCCAAGTGGCAAAGGAACTAATAAATGTGCTCGGCTCTACTTCAAAATGAGGTCATCTCAGTATTAATTTGTTCAGTCGATCTGCTTGACAGCTGCCGCACCCATTCAAATAAGGTTGGACACATCATATGTTCTTGTGGGCGCAACTTGAATATCCACGCGCTTATCCATAAAGCCATCCCATGATCCCAGGCGCTTTAGTTTGATATTATGATAAACATGTATCTTCAGGTGTAACTGCCCAACTTATAAGGGCAATCCACCTGTCCTCTTGTAAATACCCATAAATTACCTATAAATAGGATACTACTCCACGGAAGAAAGGGACTTCCATTGGTATCTTCTCAAGCAATGAGTTAAATCAACAACCCTAATTGTAACTTTGCCAGTAAGTGCAATAGTAAACCAGCAACACCGTGGACGTAGGTTTCCTTGAGGGGCCGAACCACGTAAAATTCATTGTGTTTTCTTTGTCTCTCATCCCCATTCTCTATTATCATTATTTCTCTCTTGATTGTTTTACCTATTATTTCTTGCCTCCATTTTTGGACGTCAACAAATTGGCGCCGTCTGTGGGAACTCATAATAAGCCATTGCGATTCCAACCCAAATCCATTTATTCAAATACTTAGCTGAGACAAACTAGAATGGCGGATAATCCTGAGAGCGGCCACATGGCGGAAGTCAAGGTTCTAAAAGGCGCGAGGCGTGGTCGAGGCGTAGAGGTCAAGCCTCGAGCCTTAGGAGCCTAGGCGTAAAAAGGCGTTTTTCCTTTTTTTATTATTTTAATTATTTCAAGGCTAGTAATATAATAAAATAGTACATACCTTGAATTTTGAAAATATATCCATATGTTTGGTAGTCATCTTTCTCATATTCATGCTCCATGACCAATATTTGTCAACTAATCCTTTGTTTTTAAAAAAAAAGTGTGCCTTTAGCCTTTTACCAAGAATAAGGCGTAGGCGATTCGTTTCTCTCAAGCCTAGGCGGAGCCTAGGCAGGCCTTTTAGAACACCGCCTACTCCTACTGGGGCGGGCGACCTACACAGCATACTAATGAGCCTGGCTAAAGGGCAAGAAGTGATGTAAGAAAGTGTCAGGCACTTAACACGCACCCTCCAGATAAGACCAGTACAACCCAATCCGAAGAACGCGACCCCTGGACCCGAGATATCAAGGAGCGGCGAAGGACAACTTCTCCAGCCCGTCACAAGGAGCAGCATCTGGAGTACTGTAGGCAGGCGATGGAGAATCCCAGGAGGTACCTGGGATCCTATGGAAACGCCAGTCCTCCCGGCATATCAGGTCCCAGTGAGACCGGTCGTATCGCCCCGGCGCTACCTCCTCCATCCAGTTGCCTAGCCACTTTGATGACCAGTCATACTCAAAGGAGCGCCCCAGTTTGCTTGAAAGATTGAGCAGGGGCTCAGCATTTGATCGGCTGGGCCCACATTGCAACAGCTGGCAAGCAGCAGCGGCCTCGCGCGACTACTCCCGGAGGAATGGATCAGGCAGGTCCGCCACTAAAGGCTCCGTCGCTCTGCCCGAGCATCGACTGAAGCCGAGCAGACTTCCCAGGAAGAGAGCTCAGCCGCCGAGGACGAGCAGAAAAGCCAGTTCAGGCGACACCCAAGGCGATAATTAGCCGTGAAAAGGCTCCATCCAACGCCTAAAAGACCGCCTGGGAGAGATGGCCAAGTCGAAGAACCCCCGTCAAAGGGATTTCACAAAAAGATCCCCCTTGTCTCCTCTGTCGTGGAGTATCCCACTCCAGCGAAATTCAAGCCGTCGATTATAACACTAAAGTATTATGGGAAGACAGAACCTATTTTGCATATCGAACAGTATCACGCCGTTGCGGACATCTATTCCATCCCAAATGAAATGAGGTGTCGAGCATTCTCCAACACCATAACTGGCTCTGCCCAAATCTGGTACAACAGTCTGACTAGGATAAAAAAATTTCAGCAACTGACCAACCAGTTTGTTAGCAATTTCTGCTTCGGTGCGAAACCAGGGAAACAAGCTGCCCATCTACTCGGCGTTTGCCAGAGGGTAAGTGATAGCACCCACACTTACATTACCCGGTTTAACACCGAGAAGCTAGAAGCGGTGGATTACAACGAGCAGGATGTTATAACAACTCTGATGAGCGGATTGCGACAAGGAAAGTTGTTTTGGGCATTAGACAAGGAGCCGCCTGTAACAACCCGCGTAATTTTGGGGTATTTTCGAAATTAAGAGGAAAAATAAATTTTGAGATAAAATTATTTTTATTGCTCAAATATGTTGGTTATTATTTTTAAAGGCAAGAATTTCAAACGGTTTCGAAATCGGAATTAAAATGGAGTTTTAATTGAATTTTTATTATATAGAAGAGTCCTCAAAATATAAAACTCTCTAAGAGTCCTCAAAACATAAAACTCTCTAGTAAAAATAATATTTTTAGAAATCCGACCGTTCGATCAAGCTGAATTTTTGTCGGCAGTCATGTCTCGCCGTTCGCTACAACATACTAAAATTTCAAGTGATTCCAACGGTCCGATCGTCCGGAATAAATTTTTTAGTGTTTGTATCTGATTAGAACTCTTTTCTTAATCAAACTCTTAATCCTTTATATATCAACTAATTCGTGGCTTGGCTTTTCAAATCACTTTTTCTCAAACTTTTCAACCAGAAGACCTCTCCAAAATTACTCCCTTTCATATACAAACCACAGCCCCAAACTTATTCAAGATTTCAACCTTAGATTAAAAGGCTTATTTGGTATTTCTCGAGTTTGGGTTAGAACGAGATTTGATTATTTTCGCGAGAAGAACGTGATGGTGTGTTTAGATTTTGAGGATGAGTTCATGTGATGATTCATGTTGGTTCTTTTTGGTGGTTTAAGGTATGGGGTTTTACACAATATGCTCCTGAAATCTCGCGAGTGTTTATTCCGTTGAATTCTTGTTAATTGAACTCATATTTTGAATTGTTAAATTCTTGGAAATCTGGAAAAATAATTGTTGGAATTATTTTCATTCATGAGGTATTATTCATGTTGTTTTGAGCACGCTGTCATGAGATTTTAATATGGCACTGATGTTGGGCACCCCCCAAGACTCCTTTTCCGGCTACTTGATAAAGTATGGCGCGGTATGGTGAGGTCTGGTGACTCCGGTTAATGTGTTGTTGAGAAATTTATTGATAAAATGCTATTGAGATTTGCATTATTTGATTTGAGTATTCGTAGTCGTATTGTTGCGCTTTGTTCATCGCTAACATCTTTGTTGAGCATATTCCTGTCGTATTGTGTACTTCCCCATCTTTTTCTTAGTTGGCAGGTGAGCACGGATTTGAGTGCTATGGACCAATTGGGATGATTTTAGCGAGGATTATTTGGGAAGAATTTTTAATACAAGAGATGAGAAGACTTGTATTTATTTTGATGTATAGAGCATTTGGAGATTTATTTTATTTTCGAGATAGTTAGATTCTTGTAATTATTTCGAGAGATTTGTTGTATTAATTTGAAGATGAGAATAGTGGTTTCTTGTTTTATTGTGGGATTTAGATGCTCTATACCTTGTTACTTGTGGATTAGTTTAGTTTTATCGATGAGTAGCGCTCCGCTCGCTCTCCCCGGGCGGGCGGGGTGTTACACCGCCTAAGACGATGACTGAACTGTTTGCCAAAGCAGTTCGCCAAAAATATAAATCGACCGGTAAGAACAACGACAAACAAGAGCAAAAGGATAAAAAGGCTGACAAACAAAGGAAGTACGACGAGTACACGCCCCTCACAGTTGGCGTCCACCACATCTCGGAGGAAATTCGGGAAAGCAAATACCTCCGTTGGCCTGGAAAATTGAAGAAGCCGGCAAACAGGAGGAATAGAAGCAAGTAGGGGTGTTCAAAAAACCGACCGGACCGACGAACCGAGCCGAACCCTAATTGTAACTTTGTCAGTCAGTGCAATAGTAAAACAGCAACAACGTGGACGTAGGTTTCCTTGAGGGGCTGAACCACGTAAAATTCATTGTGTTTTCTTTGTCTCTCATCCCCAATCTTTATTATCATCATTCCTTCCCGTATTGATTTATCAATTATTTTGTTGTCTCCATTTTTGGACGTCAACAATACTAATTTTTATAATTATCATTATATTTGTTTATTGTACATCGCTCGCGCATCGCACGGGTTGTATGCTAGTTATAAAACAGTTTGGAAGAATTTTATGCTATGCAAAATTTCACATCATAGTGTCACGTGATTAAATGAGTTTTTGCTTTCTACTTATAGTTTTATAGTATGCAACAAACATTAATAATAATCTCTTCTTTTTTAGGAAGTACACTGGTCTGCCTGTATTTTAGGAAAATAAAGTGACCTCCCTACAATTTCGAATTCTATAACAATGACCTCCCTTCCATTAAAAAATGTTGACGTCACCAACAAAATTATATGAAAACCCAAAGTCACATCTAATGAATCATCTAATAACGTGAGAATATCATTTAGTCCTCAAATGTCAATGAAAAGATGAAACACCTTGGTCACTTATATCCTCTAATGGTTCAGGAACCTGTCTAATAGTTCAAAGAGGATCGTACCAATACGATCAGCAATGAATTCGATAGGACCTAGGTTATGATTAGATTAGACTTGCACAATGTCACAATGTTTGCAATTTTAATTATTTAGTGGTATTAATTACAATTAAACATAAAAAAAATATATTATGGGTTGTAATATGGGATTCTCATATTTCAGTTTGGAGGCCAATTTAATTCTTACTCTTAGGTCCCTAGGTATAGTCCATTTCAAAGTAGCAAGCCCAAAACTCTCTGGAAACCCTTATTGCCCTAATCCCGCTTCATGCACCTATTTATACGGGTTAAGGCACAAGGAAAGGATTTAAGTTGCATGAGGCATTTTCTAAGGTTAGAGAGGTAGGGGAAAAATAGTATTCACGATTTTGTAAAGGAGTGAGGAGAGAAAAAAATATTTCTCTCATATCTCATCAAGATTTCATCTCTGGAAGTGCCCATACACATGGCTTGCTTTGGGTGGATCATATATTAGAAAATTCAAGGCGTACAACACATTCTTGAAAGGATTTGAAGCAAGAAAAAATTCAGCAACATCATCTTCATCAAATCACTCCTCCTATATCGGATCACCTACAAGATCCGCAAAGGTATCGTGGTCCGAACCCCAAATTCATTCGTTGAATCTAGTTCTTTTTGCTTACTTTCTAAAACGTGATCAATCAAAGTTCTTTGGGAATCAAAGCTTTTTATAAAGTCAATCCCCCAACACTTCTTCCTTCGTCGCCAATTATAGCCCTAACTGCTTCAACCTCACCCCTTTTTTTGGCTCTTCCTTGCGTTGTCATGGCCCTCAATTGCACCATCGATCTCAGACATTCAGATTGGCGGATTATGAGACACCTCTCTTCGACGGGCTTTGTCAATGATTTGTGTCTCTGAACTCCTGGTTTGGAAAGACTCAAAAGCCGAGATGTCATGAGTTCGTCCAAAAAAAGCCCTAGCAGAGAACCTCATTCGCACGATTCTCAAGCCTTAACCTCTACATCAGAAGCTAATACAGGGTGGCTTGGGTTTCTCGTTTCCATTAATATAAGCACCGACGTGAATTCTATTGCCATTTTTCCATGGACGACTTTCAATTCCAACACACCCAACTTCCTCATCTCTCTACAGCCATAGATGCCTCGCCATACAGTTTCGGAGTTGTAGTCGTCCGCTTTGGTGTTATATAGATCCGAAAATTGTCGTGGGAGCTTGGCCAAGTTGTAACAATTTTTGGTCCATGATCATTAGGAGCAATGGCGACGCTTGTTGAAGTTGAAGATTGATGCTACAGGCAAAGAATATGTTCAGTCGGTGTAATGGCTTCTTCTGCGTCTCAGGGCAGCATTGATCCCTCGTAGAAAAAGTTAATCATAAATTGGATCAACTTTGGGGGTTTCCACCCATACACCAATTAATATGTATACACATCAAGAGCAAACACCAAATTGATGTAACCACAGCGTAATATTACACGCACTTACAAAAAAAAATAACAATAACTCACTCATTTAATATATTCATAGTAATTTATTAATGACAAAATGAGAGAATACAAGAGGCATTTATAATCCCACCATGGTGAGCAAGCTGAGTATGAAGATATCATGGAAATGTATTGGATTTATAGGTTGTTTGTTTTTGCCTCTTAAGTCTTAATCTGAAAGGTACCAAATAGTGTTTGGCTTTTTAAATGATTAAGAGGCTAACGATGATTTTTGCCTCTGGATGGTTAAGAGGTAAAATGAATCTGTGTCTATCTAAATACATCCATTCAGACATAAAAATAAACATATTATTCAGATTTCAAATTACATGAAAAACAAACGGACCCTTAGTGGTCCAAGCCAGGACATTACCAATCCTAACTAACCTAATTTATAATTTTCCAAAGGAATATTTATTTATTTTACTAATAGTAAATAATAAATTAAAATACAGTTAAACATATTCTTCCTTCTTGATCCGCCTCCTTACGCCAAATGTCATGCAAATACATCAGAAACACAAGTAACTATTGGTAAATCATCGACTTTTCAAAGCTTGAGGTGCTAGAAATGACATTAAAGTTAAATAAAAGTTGAAGTTAAGAAATCTATTGTCAGTGATTACTTCTTTCTAAATTAAGTCTAGCAATAACCAGAATTATTATCCAAAAACACACATTATCAGTGTCACTCTTCTGAAATTTTCCCAACCAAAAGGCTTGATCTATAATGCCGCTACATGGGTAACTAAAAGTATACATAGACGTATGAATTCATAGAAGTTACTAATGCTTTATATGTAATTTCAGTCTTGTTTTCTAGCTGTTAATAGATCTTGGCCAGTCCCCCCACCCCCCGGGCAACCTAGGCAGTATATGATGATGACAACTAATGGACACTCATGTCTTAATAATATCCAAAAAATCGCTGATTTCTAATATATATATCCAACTCAATTCTATCTTATTCCCAAATATAGCAAAAGAAGGCATGTATCTATCTTATTGTCATATATTGTAAGATGAACTCTAAAGTGCTTCAAAAATGTAGATGGGAAAGATGGTATAAGTTATCTGATGAACTCTAAAAAACTTTGAAATGTAGGACAGCAAAGAACTAGCACCCCACTAGAAGAGAATGAATGGCTTTGATGCCACATGCCAGTAAAGCACGGCAAAACTATGCAGTATAATCAAATCCTAAAAAGAATTTTAAAAGGCACAACATAATATAGCACCTATGATCATGGATAAACATAAACAAAGGAATTGAGTTATTCTAGTATAGTCATTTTCTTCTTATATAAATAACTTGGAGGATAACTCAGTTCTGCACTATTAAAAATAACCTGCTTATTTATTCAAAATAAATAAATAACCTGCTTAAATATGGTACTTGTTCCAGATCCACTATATCCAATTAACAGTAGCTTCTGCAATGATCTCTGCTCAAGGTAGTGAAGCACAGTTCTACTGACCACATTATTCAATTGTTCACCACAAGGATACGAGGACCTAGAAGGAACTGGAAGTGACAATACAGCACAAACCAGCTTTGTTCCAGCCTGAAAATCAACTAACATACTTGAATAATCATCCAAGAATGGCCAAGAGCACGAAGTACATGATATAAAACACACCTTGCCCCAGATATACCCTTTTGTATTCTTCTGTCCCTCTTCCTGGTATGAACCATCTTCATTCACCCAAAAGTGTGGGTTTCCAGCACATTGGACTCCTGCCAACTGCAATGTTCAACATAAGTCTTGATAAAAATGTATATCGACTTGAAATTTAAAATAATTTCATCATGTGTTAGAAATACGAACCTGTAACATCCTTAGCTCTACTTTTGTTATCTCACGACCATTTATAAAAACATTTGTGTTTCCACTGCTAGCATCCACCTTGATGGGATCCCCGACATTGAGATGGGGACTAATAATTTTTGAAGGCTTCTCTCCTTCCTGTTAACATTAGAAAATATAGTTTTATTTGCATAAGGATACAAGAGAAGTTACAAACCATAATAAAAGGATAATATTGGTGAAGGAACTTTCTACCTTTCCCCAAAGACCAGATACTTTATCATACCAATAGTTTCCTGGCTTTAGCTTCTTTGGTGGATTTGTGCAGTTCTGCAATATAACAAGCTCCTCGTGACAAAGAGGCTTACCATTGACACAGATATACTCAGGTGGCAATTGATTGACAGCACAGAATTTCTCAGCCTTCATTATGTGTTGAACCTCCAGGTCATTAAGCAATCGCTTGAGCATTCGAG
Source organism: Sambucus nigra (assembly GCA_949130495.1). Lineage (NCBI taxonomy): Eukaryota > Viridiplantae > Streptophyta > Magnoliopsida > Dipsacales > Adoxaceae > Sambucus > Sambucus nigra. Next base: position 455,098,791 of record OX422207.1, read on the forward strand.
AGCATTTACCCAAGTTCCTCCGCTTTGACTCATCAATGGGAAACCCAATGCAAGTAACACACTTCCTTCCCTGGGGCATGGAGCCCATTGCTCTGAGCACACAATTAGTACAAAACTTGGCATCACATACGAGGCAGACCTCCTTTTCAGTAAACCTATTTCCTTTGAAGCATCGATAACACTCCCCTTTTCGTGGCTTGACCCCAGGTTCTCTCTTCTTCTTCTTCTTCTTCTTCTTCTTCTTCACTTGAACAATTTCAGGGTGAGTTTGAGTAATGTCATCATCACAGTAATCGCTATCCTCACGAAAGGTAACAACTGGGGCTCGTCTTACATCACAGGCACAGGCAAGTTGATTACTGTGAGAAGAAGCCCGAGAAGATGGATAATCAAAGCTCAACACTGACTCAGTTGAGGGCCAATCTGGTTGGTTGAAATCATCATCATTGGCAACCCTAAATGCAAGGGAAGCTCCAGATAAGTCCCTGGATTTGTCAAAGCTATCTGAAAATCCCAAAGTACCGGAACTTGCCAATAACTGGTGAGTAAGGGAGGCAGTTGAGCTATTGGAATGGATGACATGAGAAAACTGACCGGAATTGGGGAAGTCGTCGTCTATAGTACTAGTTGGAGAAATAATTGGTTGGGATTGGGAGGCTGAAGCTGCTTCTTTAGGCAAGGAACCATCGTCATCCCCATCCTCTTGTTGTTGTTGGTCGAATAAAATGACAGATGTGGGAGAGACAGTAGATTGGCAAGGTAAAGGTAAAGGTAAAGGTAGGAGGAGGGTTAACTGTTTGGTGGTGGACAAGTTTTTAGTAATGTCAGATGCAGGAATAGGAATAGGAATAGGAATAGGAATAGGAATAGGTTGGACAATAGGCAAACATCGTTTATCAGATACAGATAGTTGAGCAACCACTGCCGCCACCGGAATCCTATCAACAATGATAGGAAGGGCTCGGGGAAGATCATGGGTAATGGGTGGCCCATGGTACTCCATCGCAAACGAGTACTCATGCCCACCTTCACCCATTATCTATCTACTTACCAAACTTCTACTATATACACCATCCAAACTCCAATCTACAATCGCTTCGCATCGCACCTCAATTTGGGAAGGGAAACCCTCGGGTTACGTTTCTTTTGGGAAAGTGGAGTGGGAAATTGGACACTGCACCGCATCTTTTTCCTTTTACTTATTACTACGATTATTATTATATTTTCCTCTAAACCAAAAATTATAATGGTTTGGTTGTAAGCATATGGGATAGCCATTACCAATGAAATCAAAGATTTTCTTTAATCTCTATATACTATATAATGCAAAATAATGCATTTATGAGTATTTAAGACTCCTCTTCATTGAAAGTGTCCACGTGGCAATCTATATTTTATACTTCTATAAAATACTATACAAGCAATTTAATAGATGCATTAAACTATTGAGTTTTCTCTCTCTCTCCTTCAATTTAATCCATCTACGAAAACAAGTCAAAAGCAATTAAGAATGATACATGTGACACCCCGCCTAATTAAATACCGGGCGATCACTCCTTTATTAAATTAAATCAAGGTAAACAGTTGGTTCATTCTCAGCATCACTGTCGATAAAAATACATTTTCCAATTTAACACCCTAAATAATTAAGCTAAGTGTCAAAACCATTTTCATACATACTTTCCAAATTTTATTTAAAGAAAAACATTTATTTTATTAACAACATTCAATAAGTAAGAATCACACCATATTAAATTCTGCAACATAAACCAATTAATATAATACATTCGTCAATCGAACGTCAACATACGAAATCTAAAATCACACATCCAAACTGAATAAATCCCATAGTAACAATACTGGAAATAACTGAAATACAAATGTCCAATAACAACGGAATAATGGAAAGAGCTACACATGCTCAACTAGTGAAAGTACTAAGAGTGGATCTGAATGAACGAAGTCGTCTAATCAAGAGACCTGCAACTCCCACCTAGGCTGCAGCGCGTTCCTTCCAAGAGATCCTAAGCAAGACGCCCCTGTGGCTGGGCACCTGTAATACATACATATATATACAAGAGAGAGAGAGAGAGAGAGAAAAACGGGTCAGAGCCCGAAAGTGTGTTTGATTTAAAATACGTTTAGCAAGTATTTAAATTGATACAAGTCAATGCAACAACATATTAGTGCGACACTCTCTTGAGAAATTCTCACCTCTCTTATAATGTGCACACCTATCGCACTAACCTTCCCAACGATTTGTCTTATCATTTATCGCACTAATCTTCCCAATTTTTAACTTATCTTAGATTACTCGTAAGATTCAAAATTTAACGATTCCATTTTGAAAAGGATATTTCAATTAGTAACCAAAGTTCTCCATTTTAACTTTATAAAATCAATAAAGTTTTCCAGTGTCATATTTTACTTTCTCAAAACAAGTATTTATAATTGAGTCATCAACCACGTCCTACATATCACATCACAGTAGACAGTTTCAGATTTCAGAATTTCATATATATATTAACTACTCATGAAATATATATATCATAACAGCACCCCAAATAAAACTATGGTGCGGGCATACTCTACTATCCAATCCCTGTATCACTCGTACTAAGGGAATACAGATTCGGAATCACTCTCGAACTGTATTAACACATACTCAAACAAATATTGAGGCGAAGTATAGATTCCAAGTCCCTTAGGACCGTCTGAACTATCACTGCGATAGCCTGTACCAAGGATACCTATACACAAACAATATGAGGCGAAGCATAGATTCCAAGTCTCTAAGAGGAAAGCACATACCCGCATCTCTTAGGACCGTCTGAACTATCATTCTGATAGCCTGTACCAAGGATATCTATCTTCTAGGGTACAAGTCAATATCCCCCATAAAGGTCCCATCGAGATAAGACTGTCCCAGCGCGGAAACCTCAGGGATAGCAAGTAGCGTGGGCATGATTTTCACACATAGATAGTATATGCATACATAATCATATAACTATACTAATATTACCATATCATTAATGGGTAAATTCTCAATTCCCATAATTACGTCATTCGCATTTATTTCACATTATATAGTTATCACGTATAACCATTTACGTCTTATTTTAATTTGCGGAACTTTTTCACTTACTACCTAACGCTTCATGGGTTCTATCCTCCCAATCATAAAATTCAGTAGGTATACATATTCGTCCCAAAGTAACTCACTTACCTATCTCTCTCTATTTAAGTCATAAATTTACCGACCCTTATGTAATTATCCTAAAACACAATCTTTGCCCGTCATCAAGGGTCCCAAAATTTATTCACATGCCCCACTGGTCTTCCCTATCCCCCAAAATATTTTATTAAGGATGCCCAAGAATTATCTCACAATAAATTAAATTTAACTCATTTAACAAGGGAAATAGGAGTCTGCCAGGAGGGGTCGATCGATCGAGGTTTGGGGCTCGATCGATCGAACCTTCGATCGATCGAAGCTCTAGGCTCGATCGATCGATCAAACAGGTATTTCGATTTCTGCAGAATTGCAGTTACGGGTTCTAACACTTTTCTTCATCCAAATCCATATTTTCCAAACCCAAACGTCCCAAAATGCTACTACTAACATTATATCAATATATCAGATGTTTCCAACGTAAGGCATGGGTATTTCTATCATTTAATCAAGGATTAACAACCCCAAAAGTTAATTAATTATCAAGAACACTAAAATTCTCTTAAACAGGTTTCTAACCAATTTTCTTCAGAAATACCTTCTTATAATTATCAAAATTTCGTGGATACATTCCTCTACATGGCAAGGTTTCCAGAATTTTCATATAAATCAATACTACATGGATTTTCCTATCACAAATTGGGTTTTCTTCCATATTTTTCATCTCAAATCATTCCTAAACTAATATGAAAATTGCACCAACGAAAATACGCAAGATAAATACTTGCCTGGGATTTTCAGAAGTCTGGTTTGCAGATGAATCCGGTGTGGTTGCGTTCCCCGTCTCGCGATCTACGCGTTGGCGGTGACGGCGGTGCAAACGGGTGACTTTTTAGCCTTGAATTGCCTTGAGAGCTTTCTCCTCTCTTCTCCAATGGTCGTACTAGGGTTCTGAATATTCTAACCCTAAATGGTTAACCTAAATGGCTGATATAGGTTGCTGATTTTCGTGGGTTTAATTACCCAAATATGTAAAATGACCAAAATGCCCTCCCGGGGTACTAATTAGGCCTAAAAACGCCCCGAGACCCAAACTACACCCCCGGGTACACTTTTCTGACTATCTCGACCCTTCCGGACGCGTTGGCGCACTCAAAACGACCATACGGGCATCTTATAAAATATTCACTTTTTATTTAACAAAAATTAGTCCCGACGTGACACGAGCACGCCCCGACTTAAATTTTCGAAATTATCATTTAATTCACTCATGACATTCAATATAACCAATATCATATATATTACTTTGCTCATTAGTAATATTCAACAAATTTCCCATAATTACTAACTCTCGTCGCGTTAATAATTATAACATAATTAATTTCCGGATTTTTATTAAATAATTCATTCACGTTAAATTTAATAAATCCCCAAATTAATATAGCATAAAAATACGGGGTATTACATACTTCCCCCCTAATAACGGAATTTCGTCCCGAAATTCGGAAAATAAGGCATACCTGGTAAAAACAAATCCGGATATCTCTCGCGCATATCTGCCTCGCGCTCCCAAGTGGATTCCTTCACATTATGATGCTCCCACTGGACCCGCACAAGTGGAACTATCTTCGACCTCAATCGCCTCTCACTATAGTTTAGGATAGCCACCGGTCTCTCCTCGTAAGAGCTATCAGGCTGTAAGTCGATCTCATCTATCGCGATGTGAGTATGGGCCATATCATCCCGAAGATATCGTCTCAACGACGAGATGTGGAATACATCGTGGATGCGATGTAAATGTTATGGCAATCCCAATCTGTATGCTACCGGACCAATCCTCTCGATGATGGGAAATGGTCCCACGTACCTCGGGGCCAATTTCCCTTTCTTCCCGAACCTCATCACCCCCTTCATAGGAGATACACGCAATAACACTTGGTCCCCCACACTAAATTCCCGGAAGAACCGTTTCGCATCGGCGTAGCTCTTCTGCCTGTCTTGGGCTACCCGAATACGACTCCTGATCATCTCAATCCTCGCGGAGGTCTCCTGAATCACTTCTGGTCCTAGCAACTTGTTATCCCCCACCTCGAGCCAACAAGTTGGAGAACGACAAGGCCTTCCATACAAAGCCTCAAATGGAGCCATACCAATCGTGAACTGATACAAGTTATTATAAGCAAACTCTACCAGTGGAAGGTGTGGCTCCCAACCTCCTCCAAAATCAAGAACACACATGCGTAGCATATCCTCCAACATCTGATTGGTACGCTCTGTCTGTCCATCTGTCTGTGGGTGGTAAGCTGAACTCAACCTCGACTCAGTACCCATAGCCTACTGAAAGCTTTCCCAAAAACGTGACACGAAAATCTTGTCTCTATCTGACACAATATTCAGGGGCACCCCATGTAATCTGACGATCTTGGCAATAAACAGCTGAGCATACTGACCCGTGGTATAATCTGTCCGCACCGGCAGAAAATGAGCCACCTTGGTCAAACGGTCTACAATCACCCAGATAGAGTCATGGCCCCGCTGTGATGTAGGCAACCCTGTAATAAAATCCATGGAAATGCTCTCCCACTTCCACGCGGGTACTTCCAATGGCTGAAGTAGCCCTGACGGTTTCTGATGGTCCACCTTCACCAGCTGACAGGTAGAACACTTGGACACGAACTCAACAATGTCCTTCTTCATCCCACTCCACCAGTATTGTCTCCTCATGTCCTGGTACATCTTATCCCCTCCAGGATGCACCGCAAACCGGGACCCGTGAGACTGGGTCATCACTGCATGACGTAATTCTGTTCCATCTGGAACCACCAATCTCCCATTAAACCTCAAACCCCCATCAGAACTAACAGAATAGGACTCCGCACCCTCGGCTAAAAGTCGTATAATCTGCTCCTGGCAAAACGGGTCTGTGGTCTGGGCCTGTATTACCCTCATAACAATCTCGGGTGTGACTGACATCACGGATATGAAAGAACGTGCTACTGCGTCCTGATGGCCTAACTCCTTCCATTTTGCTTTCGAGACATCTGATACCTCGTCTACCGGTCTACGACTCAACGCATCAGCAACTACGTTGGCCTTTACCGGATGATACTGTATATCGAACTGGTAGTCCTTCACAAACTCTAGCCATCTGCGCTGACGCATATTCAGCTCTCGCTGAGTGAACAGGTACTACAGTGATTTGTGGTCTGTGAACAAACGGAATTTCTCCCCCAATAAATAGTGTCTCCATATCCTCAATACAAAAACGACTGCTGCTAACTCCAGGTCGTGGGTGGGGTAATTCTTCTCATGCGGCTTAAGCTTGCGGGAGGCAAAAGCTATGGCCTTCTCCTCCTGCTGAAGTACTCCCCCAAGTCCCCGTAAAGAGGCATCGGTGTAAACCAGGTACTCTGCACCCGGCTTCGATAAAGCAAGGACTGGCGCTGAAGTAAGCTTGTCTTTCAGCTCGTCGAAAGCCAATTGACAAGCGTCATCCCAAACATATGGTACTCCCTTGCGAGTCAGATTCGTCAATGGACCCGCTATTTTGGAGAATCCCCGAATGAATCTCTTGTAGTATCGGCTAACCCCAAGAAACTACGCACTTCCGTCGGTGTCGTGGGCTGTCCCCACTCCCTCACCGCTGACACTTTACTCGGGTCAACTGCTATCCCCTGCTCAGAAACAACATGCCCTAAGAACTGTACTTCTCGCAACCAGAATCCACACTTCTCGTACTTAGCATACAACTTATGCTCTCGTAGAGTCTGAAGAACCTGCCTCAAGTGCTCGGCTTGCTCCTCCTCGGAGTGTGAATATATCAAGATGTCATATATGAAGACGATGACAAACTGATCCAAGAACTCTCTGAATACTCGGTTCTTTAAGTCCATGAAGACGGCTGGAGCATTTGTGAGTCCGAACGGCATCACCCTAAACTCATAGGACCCATATCTCGTCCAGAAGGTAGTCTTTGAAACGTCCTGCTCCCTAATACGTAGCTGATGGTACCCCGACCTCAGATCTATCTTCGAAAAGAAAGTTGCTCCCCTCAGCTGGTCGAACAGATCATCGATTCGAGGCAACGGATACTTATTCCGTATCGTGACCTTGTTCAGCTCCCGGTAGTCCACACACAATCTCAGTGAACCATCTCTCTTCTTCACAAACAAGACTGGAGCGCCCCAAGGTGAGGTACTCCTACGAATGAAGCCCTGACCTAACAGCTGCTTTATCTGATCTCGTAGCTCTCTCATCTCTGCCGGAGCCAAACGGTACGGTGCGCGTGCTATAGGTCTCGTATCTGGCAATAAATCTATGACAAAGTCTATGTCACACCCCAAACGCAGTATCCATACTAATCATTTATTATTAGAATAATTAAATCATAATCTTGAGCCCATTGGAAATATAATTCATCTATCCATATTTTACTGCATAATGTGCATAATCAACATAATATTATTCTTGTGCCATAACGAAATCAATATCAGAGTCATAATTAAGCGGACATACAATACTATGATTAACCACGATAAAATTTCACAATCATCAACTCAATCCATACTAACGCAAAATATACAATGTGTGAGTAAATTAAAATCTTCAGTGTGACAATGATAAAATCCCCACATTTAAACCCCGGCTCCTTCCAACGGTGCAACTCTCGAAGTTACCGGTCATATGGTATTTAGTTGGCAGCATACAAACCTGAAATTGTTAAAATATAAACTGTAAGCATTAAGCTTAGTGAGGTACTCCTTCCCTACAATGTAATAACAATTCTATATAGAATATGTGGATATAAAATCCGAACAATCCTGCCCATTGGCAATAACAAATCCTGGATCATAAGATCCAAATAATTCTGCCCATTGGCAATAACAAATCCTGGAACATAAGTTCCAATTAATTCTGGCCATTGGCAATAACAAATCCTGGAACATAAGTTCCAATTAATTCTGCCCATTGGCAATAACAAATCCTGGAACATAAGTTCCAAATAATTCTGCCCATTAGCAATAACAAATCCTGGAACATAAGTTCCAACAAATCATTGGATCTTTGTCCAATTCCAATCCTGGATCATAAGACCCAACCAATCCTGGATATTTTAATATCCAAACAAATCCTGAATACCGAAGTATTCAAACAAATCCGCTCTTAGAGCTATATTCATATTTATATATGAAACAAATCATAAGTACACTCACCTTGACAGTTTAACTGGCTTTTCCCTTGCCTTTATCCGGTACTTGTTCAATCAGCTCTTCTTCCCTTCCTATCATTCTTACAATATTAGTATAATCATAAGAATATTAATAGTCCAAAGAATAACTTCAATCCTAACTCAATTCATAAGCATCATATTATTCAATTCAAATCATTCATTAAAATGAAGTTCCATCTAGACTCAGGTTATGTTATCTAACATATTCAAATTACATCCCAATCCCTTTTTAATTATTCTTGGTAATCCAATCCTTATTATATCATGTTTCCAAAACAAAAGACGGCACATCATTCCGAGTTTCCTAGAGCAAAATAAGCCTATTTCTTCACTACATAGCAAATCTTCCCTGTAGGCTCTTTTATCGTTCATTCAACTTCCAGGAATTTCCATAATTTTTCTACATCATAAATTTATATGATATTAAACCCAACATCATTAAACATATTTAAAAATACAAGATTAAAATTTCATAATTTTTAGAGTTTATTTTATGTGTCAAGCAAAACATCGAACACATGGTAGGCATACTTTCACCCTTAGGGCAGATTTCATACCCGAACTTCAAACTCTCACCAAGGACTCATTTCTTGGTATTTTCCCATGATTTTCGGATATGTCATACATATGTAAGTCCAGGTTAATCTCCAATTGGAATCAATCAATTCCAGTAAGTATACAGAAATATATGGAAGTTTGAATAAACAAGGTTCTTAAACAAAACAATCTCAAGGGTTTACACATTCAAGTTTACTTAAACTTGCATCTATCCATAAGTACATATCAAGACATGGAATTTCAGTAAACAAATGATTATTTCAATCATTTAAATAAGTAATACAAAAAAATAAACAAGATTTATGGATGGCAATACCTTAGGGACTTTTACGTAATTTTTCTATGAATTTTCCTTCAAGTTCTCCTCACACTTTCTTCCTAAACTTCAAAACTCTCTTTCCTTAGGTTAAACTCTTCCATGGCTGAAATATGCTGAAGGAAGAGCTTAATTAAAGGGTTTTAAGTCGGCATAAGGCCACCCCCTCTTGGTCCAATCAAAATATAACATGTGGCGTTACATAAAACAAAATTTCATTTAAGGCTAAATGACTACTTGACCCCCTGTTCGTAAAAGGACAATATCTTCCCACTCAGATGTCCGTTCGATGAACCGTTTCTTTTGTTATAAACCTAACTCATATATATACAAATATCTAGTTTACACCTCAAGTTCATTTTTATGTCATAAAGGTCAAAGCTAGCCTTAAACATGAACATTCCTACCGAAACCCTCAAAATTTTGTATTTGTAACTAATCCGACATTTAATGATTTTTGAAGGTAGGATTAGACTAAACATAGTAAATTAACATCATATATATTAATAACACACTAATAATATCACATAAGCTAAGCATGATTTAAGCATAATTAATCGTAATTATATTCGGGTTGTCACAATTCTCCCCCTGTTAGGAAATTTCGTCCTCGAAATTGACATACCTTGGTTATCCGAATCAAACAAATACGGATAACGCATTTTCATGCTATCCTCACTCTCCCACGTAGCTTCTTCCATGGAATGCCTTCTCCACACAACTTTCACAAGTGGGATCACCTTTGATCTCAATATTTGTTCTTTCCTATCGACGATAGCAAGCGGTTCTTCCACGTAGCTCAAATCTTCCTTTAACTCAATAGGTTGTTCCACCAATACATGTGAAGGGTCCGCTACATACTTTCTCAACATAGAAACAAGGAAAACATCATGTAATCGAGCTAACTCCTGTGGTAACGCTAACTTGTAGGCAACCATCTCGACTTTCTCAAGAATTTCATAAGGTCCAATGTAGCGTGGACTTAATTTACCTTTCTTTCCAAACCTCATAACTCCTTTCCATGGTGATATCCGAAGAAACACGTAATCCCCCTTCTGAAATTCTAAATCTTTTCGTCTCTTATCCGCATAACTTTTCTGTCTGCTTTGAGCCGTTCTCATTCTATCTTGAATAATCTTCACTTTTGCAGTGGTGACTTCAATCAACTCTGGACCCTCTATCTTCCTCTCACCAACTTCACCCCAACATACGGGTGTACGACACCGTCTACCATACAACGCTTCATATGGAGCCATACCAATAGTAGACTGAAAACTATTGTTATATGCAAATTCTATCAAAGGCAAATATTCATCCCAATTACCTTTGAAATCAAGCACACAAGCTCTAAGCATATCTTCCAAAATCTGTATTATCCTTTCAGACTGCCCATCTGTCTGGGGATGAAAAGCCGTACTAAACTTTAAGTTGGTACCCATAGCATACTGCAAACTATCCCAAAATCTGGATGTAAAAGTAGGGTCCCTATCTGAAACAATAGAAACAGGCGCCCCATGCAATCGAATAATTTCATTAACATACAATCTAGCATACCTATCAACTGTATACGTAGTCTTGACTGCTAGAAAATGAGCGGACTTGGTCAATTTGTCCACCACTACCCAAATCGAATCTGACCCTTTCTGAGATCGAGGAAGCCCAACTACAAAATCCATCGTTACATGATCCCATTTTCATTCCGGTATTGGCAATGGCTGAAGCAGACCAGTAGGTTTCTGATGCTCCACTTTCACTTGCTGACATACAAGGCACTTAGCAACAAAATTAGCTATATCCTTCTTCATATTATTCCACCAATAATGCTCCTTTAAATCCCTATACATTTTAGTACTACCAGGATGCATAGTATAAATGGAATTATGAGCCTCATCTAAAATTTCCTCTTTCAATCCACCCACATTAGGCACACATAACCGCTGTTTATACAATAAAGTGCCATCATTCACAATACAAAAATATTCAGACTTACCGTCTTGGACATCTTGTCGTTTCTTCTCAAGGAAAGGATCCTGACTTTGCAAATCATGAATACGGGTGGCTAACAAAGGCCTCACGCTTACATGAGCAAAGAATCTATCCCCATCTGCTAGCTGCAATTCCACTCCCATCAATCTCAACTCCATAATATGAGTAACTCTAGCACATCGAATACAAGATAACCTTCCTGAAGCCTTTCTACTCAAAGCATCTGCAACTACATTTGCCTTTCCTGGGTGGTAGTGAATTGTACAATCATAATCTTTAATTAACTCCATCCACCGCCTCTGCCTCAAATTCAACTCCTTCTGAGTAAACAAATACTTAAGGCTTTGATGGTCAGTAAAAATTTCACACACCTCACCATATAGATAATGGCGCCACAACTTCAAAGCAAACACAATAGCAGCAAGTTCCAAATCATGTGTAGGATAATTACGTTCATGTGTACGCAACTACCTAGAAGCATAAGCAATAACTCTACCATGCTGCATAAAAACACAACCCAACCCCTGGTGTGAAGCATCGGTATAAACAACAAAACCATCTCCACCATGCGGAATAGTAAGAACAGGTGCAGTTACCAACCTCTTTTTCAATTCATCAAAACTATTTTCGCAATCAGAGTTCCATTCAAACTTAACATCTTTCCGGGTTAGTTTAGTCATTGGTAAGGCAATCGAAGAAAATCCCTTAATAAACCTTCTATAATACCCAGGTAAACCCAGAAAACTCCTCACCTCAGTCACATTATTGGGCCTCTCCCATTTTACAATAGCCTCTACCTTTTTAGGATCAACACATATACCATCTCCCGAAACAACATGGCCTAAAAATACAACTTGTGATAGCCAAAATTCACACTTGCTAAACTTGGCATACAACTTCTTATCTTTCAACAGATTCAAAATAGTTGTGAGATGCTTTTCATGTTCAACTATATCACGTGAATAAATCAGAATATCATCAATAAAAACTATCACAAATGAATCAACAAAAGGATGCAGTACCCGGTTCATAAGATCCATAAATACAGCTGGAGCATTAGTCACCCCAAAAGGCATCACCAAAAACTCAAAATGACCATACCGAGTGCGAAAATCAGTTTTAGAAATATCACTCTCCTTCACCCTCAACTGATGATACCCTGATCGCAAGTCTATCTTTGAAAACACTTTAGCACCCTGTAGCTGATCAAACAAATCATCTATACGAGGTAAAGGATATTTATTCTTAATTGTAGCTTTATTCAGTTGCCTATAATCAATACACAACCGCATAGTACCATCTTTCTTTTTCACAAATAAAACTGGTGCACCCCATGGAGATACACTGGGTTGTATAAAGCCCCTATCAAGTAAATCCTGCAACTGGATCTTAAGTTCTTTCAACTAAGCAGGTGCCATTCTATACGGTGCCATAGAAATAGGGGTTGTCCCTGGTGCTAATTCAATACTAAATTCAACTTCTCTTTCTGGAGGTAACCCTGGCAACTCACTAGGAAACACTTCAGGAAAATCCCGTACAATGGGAACATCGACTAATTGTAAAGCCCCCTTCCTAGTGTCAAGAACATATGCAATAAAACCCTCACAACCCTTACTCAATAATTTCCTCGTCTGAATAGCTGAAATGATGCAACTGGGAACAATTTTCCTTTCCCCCACAAATTTAAATTCAGGCTCACCAGGCATATTAAAAATAACTTCCTTACAGAAACAATCCATAGATGCATGATATTTAGATAACCAATCCATTCCGAGAATCATATCAAAATCAGAAATATCCAATGGAAGTAGATCTATAACTGTATCTCTAGACCCCACAGTCAAAACACAATCACGAAAAACATATTCAACCACAATCATATCCCCCATTGGCATGGAAATACCCAACCCCACCTCTAAATGAGTACATGGTCTATTCAGATATATGGAAAATTCAAATGACACAAACGAATGTGTGGAACCAGGATCAATCAGAACATAAGCACTTCTATCAGTAACAGAAAGTGTACCTGTCACCACATCTGGAGTAATATGAGCCTCTTTCATCGTAAAGACTCGTCCACCTGGCCTGGAACCACTGGCTTGTCCTCTGTCCATACTTTTCACTGTACTCCCTGGAGATAACACTCTGCTTGCTGCTTCGCTAGGTGCTGCTGTAGTCTCTGCCAACTGCGGACAATTCTTCCTAACATGCCCCACTTGATGACAATGGTAGCATTCTACTCCTTTAAGCTTAGGACACTCGGATTTATAATGCCCCTCCTCTTTACAAAAGAAACATGTAACAATTCTTGTCGGTGCCTCACCATCTCCTGACCTCCTAACCAGATTAGAAGATCCCCCACCCCTAGTATCTCTGCCAAATCTCCCTTGGCCTCTACCACTATATCCACCACCTCTCTGAAATTTATGAGGTTCCACCTTAACACTTCCACCCTCACCTCCCCTAGACTGAGATGCGTCGAATCTACTTTTCTTAAAACTCTCTATGCTCGCAACACCTTGGTTCATTTGCCTTTCTGCTATCGTGGCTTTGTTTACCAGAGAAGCATAATCTTCTAACTCATAAGTGGCCACTCTATTTTGAATAGGCCAAATCAGTCCATCTTGAAACTTACTACATTTATCTCCTTCATCCTGCACATACTTAGTAGCAAATCTAGACAAGGCAGTAAATTTAGCATCATACTCCCTCACGGACATTTTCCCTTGGGTCAAATTTATAAATTCCCTCACCTTCTCCCTCCTATAAACTTTAGGGAAATACTTAACGTACAAAGCTTTAATAAACTCATCCCAAGTAATAACACCAATACCTTCCATTCTGGGCACCAAATGGTTGCTGGCTTCCCACCAATATTTGGCCTCTCCTTTCAGTTTAAACACAGCTAGATTCACTTTTTGGTTATCTGGAACTTTCATAACTGAAAAGATGGTCTCTATATCTCTGACCCACATCTCAGCTTCTGTAGGTTCCACCGACCCTGAATATTCTGTAGGATTCAACTTCAAAAACTTCTCATGCATGGAATCCTTCCTTTCCTTCCTTGCCTCTTTCTCAATCCTGGCCACAATCTTTGATTCTAGATATCTAGCCTGTTGTTCTGCCATTTGCGCCATATTTCTTTCTTGTTGCTCTGCCATCCTCATCATTGCTTGTGCCATTATTTGCATCTCTGTAGGTTGTTCTTGCTCCCTAGCCCTTCCAGCAACACTTTGCTCTACTTCAGCATTATCTGTACGAGAAGCTACTCCCTCTTCTCTAGGTTGTCCATTCCCAGGTTCCATCTGGAATAATCTGTAATACAACAAAGTTCTAACAACCAATATAAACAGTTTATAATACTAAACTATCGGTTAGTACATAAACAATTCACAAATATCAAATCAACTCAATATTGCCATTTAACCGTCACACACGTCCAGAATTAATAATCACGCTCTGATACCACTAATTGTCACACCCCAAACGCAATATCCATACTAATCATTTATTATTAGAATAATTAAATCATAATCTTGAGCCCATTGGAAATATAATTCATCTATCCATATTTTACTGCATAATGTGCATAATCAACATAATATTATTCTTGTGCCATAACGAAATCAATATCAGAGTCATAATTAAGCGGACATACAATACTATGATTAACCACGATAAAATTTCACAATCATCAACTCAATCCATACTAACGCAAAATATACAATGTGTGAGTAAATTAAAATCTTCAGTGTGACAATGATAAAATCCCCACATTTAAACCCCGGCTCCTTCCAACAGTGCAACTCTCGAAGTTACCGGTCATATGGTATTTAGTTGGCAGCATACAAACCTGAAATTGTTAAAATATAAACTGTAAGCATTAAGCTTAGTGAGGTACTCCTTCCCTACAATGTAATAACAATTCTATATAGAATATGTGGATATAAAATCCGAACAATCCTGCCCATTGGCAATAACAAATCCTGGATCATAAGATCCAAATAATTCTGCCCATTGGCAATAACAAATCCTGGAACATAAGTTCCAATTAATTCTGGCCATTGGCAATAACAAATCCTGGAACATAAGTTCCAATTAATTCTGCCCATTGGCAATAACAAATCCTGGAACATAAGTTCCAAATAATTCTGCCCATTAGCAATAACAAATCCTGGAACATAAGTTCCAACAAATCATTGGATCTTTGTCCAATTCCAATCCTGGATCATAAGACCCAACCAATCCTGGATATTTTAATATCCAAACAAATCCTGAATACCGAAGTATTCAAACAAATCCGCTCTTAGAGCTATATTCATATTTATATATGAAACAAATCATAAGTACACTCACCTTGACAGTTTAACTGGCTTTTCCCTTGCCTTTATCCGGTACTTGTTCAATCAGCTCTTCTTCCCTTCCTATCATTCTTACAATATTAGTATCATCATAAGAATATTAATAGTCCAAAGAATAACTTCAATCCTAACTCAATTCATAAGCATCATATTATTCAATTCAAATCATTCATTAAAATGAAGTTCCATCTAGACTCAGGTTATGTTATCTAACATATTCAAATTACATCCCAAGCCCTTTTTAATTATTCTTGGTAATCCAATCCTTATTATATCATGTTTCCAAAACAAAAGACGGCACATCATTCCGAGTTTCCTAGAGCAAAATAAGCCTATTTCTTCACTACATAGCAAATCTTCCCTATAGGCTCTTTTATCGTTCATTCAACTTCCAGGAATTTCCATAATTTTTCTACATCATAAATTTATATGATATTCAACCCAACATCATTAAACATATTTAAAAATACAAGATTAAAATTTCATAATTTTTAGAGTTTATTTTATGTGTCAAGCAAAACATCGAACACATGGTAGGCATACTTTCACCCTTAGGGCAGATTTCATACCCGAACTTCAAACTCTCACCAAGGACTCATTTCTTGGTATTTTCCCATGATTTTCGGATATGTCATACATATGTAAGTCCAGGTTAATCTCCAATTGGAATCAATCAATTCCAGTAAGTATACAGAAATATATGGAAGTTTGAATAAACAAGGTTCTTAAACAAAACAATCTCA
Source organism: Sambucus nigra (assembly GCA_949130495.1). Taxonomy (NCBI): domain Eukaryota; kingdom Viridiplantae; phylum Streptophyta; class Magnoliopsida; order Dipsacales; family Adoxaceae; genus Sambucus; species Sambucus nigra. The sequence goes on from OX422207.1 coordinate 455,115,160, forward strand.
AGGGTTTACACATTCAAGTTTACTTAAACTTGCATCTATCCATAAGTACATATCAAGACATGGAATTTCAGTAAACAAATGATTATTTCAATCATTTAAATAAGTAATACAAAAAAATAAACAAGATTTATGGATGGCAATACCTTAGGGACTTTTACGTAATTTTTCTATGAATTTTCCTTCAAGTTCTCCTCACACTTTCTTCCTAAACTTCAAAACTCTCTTTCCTTAGGTTAAACTCTTCCATGGCTGAAATATGCTGAAGGAAGAACTTAATTAAAGGGTTTTAAGTCGGCATAAGGCCACCCCCTCTTGGTCCAATCAAAATATAACATGTGGCGTTACATAAAACAAAATTTCATTTAAGGCTAAATGACTACTTGACCCCCTGTTCGTAAAAGGACAATATCTTCCCACTCAGATGTCCGTTCGATGAACCGTTTCTTTTGTTATAAACCTAACTCATATATATACAAATATCTAGTTTACACCTCAAGTTCATTTTTATGTCATAAAGGTCAAAGCTAGCCTTAAACATGAACATTCCTACCGAAACCCTCAAAATTTTGTATTTGTAACTAATCCGACATTTAATGATTTTTGAAGGTAGGATTAGACTAAACATAGTAAATTAACATCATATATATTAATAACACACTAATAATATCACATAAGCTAAGCATGATTTAAGCATAATTAATCGTAATTATATTCGGGTTGTCACAGTCTATCTCACGACTGGGCGGTAGGCCTGGTATCTCTTGAAACACATCGGAATACTCCCTGACAACTGGGATCGAATCCAAGGGAATCACAACCTCCTTAGAGGTATCCTCCTCTATGTAATACAAATGAGCGGTCGAACCTCCCTCTGGGCGAGGCATCGCCACTACAAACATCTCTTGCCCCGAAATGGCAAAAACAATGCTCCCACCGAAGCAATCAATCATGGCTCTATAAGCTGTGAGCCAATCCATACCAATAATCACATCATGCTCGTGCATGTCTAAAACTAACATGTCTGCAGGTAATACCAAGCTACCAATCTCTACCCCCACTCCCCGGCATATAAAGAAAATAAGGGACCCACTCCCCAATGGTGAGTCTACACACGTCACTGTGCTCTCTGCTGTGGCTAACAACCCTAAGGCCTTCGCAAAATGCGTAGCTATAAAACAATGCGTTGCCCCCGTATCAAACAAAACCCGACCCATAGTACCATGGATAGGAAACATACCCTCAATCGCGGGTGGTGCCTGTGGAGCTGCTGCCGGGTGGACGTTATAGACACGTCCATACTGTAATTTCCACTGCTGCACTGGAGCTGCTGGAACGGCTGGTAGGGCTGGCACCTGGGCTGGAGCTGGGAGGGCAGGTGGAAAAAGTGGTCTCTGCGGCTCATTACGGGCACCCTGCTGCTGTGGGTCCCTATCTCCCTCCGGACAATCCTGGCGCCTATGGCCGTGTCTACCACAACCAAAACATCGGCCCTTGAAGTTTCCTCCCCTCTGTCCCTGCTGACCACGGCCCTACTGGCCGTTACCTCCCCGCCACTGGCCCTGATTAGCACGCTGCTGGCCCTGCTGCTGTCGGTGTTGGCCCTGCTGGCCCTGCTGATTAGGCTGGCCCTGATGGCCCTGCCTAAAACCCCCGAATCCCTGTCTAGAATCACCTGAACGGAATCGCTTAGCAGGGTCCCCCTATTGGGAACTCTGCTCGTGCTGACGAGTCTGTCCATGAGCTGGTGCCCCACTGGCACTATTACCCCCGATCCTGCCCTGCTGGCTGGACTCTCCTGCTCTCTTGCTTTCCTGCAGATGGAAGCGGTGATCCTCGCAATGTAACAACGCGGCATTGAGTACATCAGTGAAAGTACTCAGGGATAAATTCCCAATAAGGTGCTGACGGATCCTCCAAGCTAACCCGTCGACAAACAGCATAATCTTCTTGCTCTCAGTAGGTGCCTCATCTGGCACAATGGTGAGAAGTCTCGTGAACTCCTCCTCATACTCCGCTACGGTAAGACTCTCCTGTTTCAGATTCAGTAATCTCCGCCTCATCTCAGTCTGCACGGCGGGTGGAAAATACTTGCGGTCAAACCGCTCCCAGAACAACTGAATAGGGATCGTGTCCCTCTCCTCCAAAGTGGTAGTGGACTCCCACCACTGCAAAGCGGCTCCCACCAGCTTAAAGGAAGCCAATAACTGCTTTTGCACGTCGGTGCACTCATACATACGGAGATGCCGCTGGATGTCTTTCTTCCATTGGCTAACTGTGACAATATCGGAGCTACCAGAGAACTCTGGGGGATGCGCTTTCTGAAAAGTATCCCGAACCCTCTCCCATGCAGATGGAAGCTGTTCTGGTACTGGCGCCACTGCCTGAACCTGGGGTGGAGCCTGCTGAACCACCGCTAGTGCGGCATTCACCGCCTGAGCAACAATGGCGGCTACTTCGTTTGCATTCATTGTGCCTTGTGCCGGAACTGTTGGTTGCTCGGCCTGGGCACGCCTATCCTTCGGAGCACGTCTCGGAGGCATCTAAAACGTGAAGAAGTTTATTAGTCTACAGTCATTAACAAACCTCAAATAGCTGAAGATATAAACTTGAAAGCAAGAATACAACCATCCTATAATAGGGCTTTATAGCAATAACGTTAAGCTGAAAGCGAAATAAACCGTACAGATCCTATGGACACTTGAACCTGATGCTCTGATACCACCTGTGACACCCCGCCTAATTAAATACCGGGCGATCACTCCTTTATTAAATTAAATCAAGGTAAACAGTTGGTTCATTCTCAGCATCACTGTCGATAAAAATACATTTTCCAATTTAACACCCTAAATAATTAAGCTAAGTGTCAAAACCATTTTCATACATACTTTCCAAATTTTATTTAAAGAAAAACATTTATTTTATTAACAACATTCAATAAGTAAGAATCACACCATATTAAATTCTGCAACATAAACCAATTAATATAATACATTCGTCAATCGAATGTCAACATACGAAATCTAAAATCACACATCCAAACTGAATAAATTCCATTGTAACAATACTGGAAATAACTGAAATACAAATGTCCAATAACAACGGAATAATGGAAAGAGCTACACATGATCAACTAGTGAAAGTACTAAGAGTGGATCTGAATGAACGAAGTCGTCTAATCAAGAGACCTGCAACTCCCACCTAGGCTGCAGCGCGTTCCTTCCAAGAGATCCTAAGCAAGACGCCCCTGTGGCTGGGCACCTGTAATACATACATATATATACAAGAGAGAGAGAGAGAGAGAGAGAGAGAGAGAGAGAGAGAGAAACGGGTCAGAGCCCGAAAGTGTGTTTGATTTAAAATACGTTTAGCAAGTATTTAAATTGATACAAGCCAATGCAACAACATATTAGTGCGACACTCTCTTGAGAAATTCTCACCTCTCTTATAATGTGCACACCTATCGCACTAACCTTCCCAACGGTTTGTCTTATCATTTGTCGCACTAATCTTCCCAATAATTTAACTTATCTTAGATTACTCGTAAGATTCAAAATTTAACGATTCCATTTTGAAAAGGATATTTCAATTAGTAACCAAAGTTCTCCATTTTAACTTTATAAAATCAATAAAGTTTTCCAGTGTCATATTTTACTTTCTCAAAACAAGTATTTATAATTGAGTCATCAACCACGTCCTACATATCACATCACAGTAGACAGTTTCAGATTTCAGAATTTCATATATATATTAACTACTCATGAAATATATATATCATAACAGCACCCCAAATAAAACTATGGTGCGGGCATACTCTACTATCCAATCCCCGTATCACTCGTACTAAGGGAATACAAATTCGGAATCACTCTCGAACTGTATTAACACATACTCAAACAAATATTGAGGCGAAGTATAGATTCCAAGTCCCTTAGGACCGTCTGAATTATCACTGCGATAGCCTGTACCAAGGATACCTATACACTAACAATATGAGGCGAAGCATAGATTCCAAGTCTCTAAGAGGAAAGCACATACCCGCATCTCTTAGGACCGTCTGAACTATCATTCCGATAGCCTGTACCAAGGATATCTATCTTCTAGGGTACAAGTCAATATCCCCCATAAAGGTCCCATCGAGATAAAACTGTCCCAGCGCGGAAACCTCAGGGATAGCAAGTAGCGTGGACATGATTTTCACACATAGATAGTATATGCATACACAATCATATAACTATACTAATATTACCATATAATTAATGGGTAAATTCTCAATTCCCATAATTACGTCATCGCATTTATTTCACATTATATAGTTATCACGTATAACCATTTACGTCTTATTTTAATTTGCGGAACTTTTCCACTTACTACCTAACGCTTCATGGGTTCTATCCTCCCAATCATAAAATTCAGTAGGTATACATATTCGTCCCAAAGTAACTCACTTACGTATCTCTCTCTATTTAAGTCATAAATTTATCGACCCTTATGTAATTATCCTAAAACACAATCTTTGCCCGTCATCAAGGGTCCCAAAATTTATTCACATGCCCTACTGGTCTTCCCTATCCCCCAAAACATTTTATTAAGGATGCCCAAGAATTATCTCACAATAAATTAAATTTAACCCATTTAATAAGGGAAATAGGAGTCTGCCAGGAGGGGTCGATCGATCGAGGTTTGGGGCTCGATCGATCGAACCTTCGATCGATCGAAGCTCTAGGCTCGATCGATCGATCAAACAGGTATTTCGATTTCTGCAGAATTGCAGTTACGGGTTCTAACACTTTTCTTCATCCAAATCCATATTTTCCAAACCCAAACGTCCCAAAATGCTACTACTGACATTATATCAATATATCAGATGTTTCCAACGTAAGGCATGGGTATTTCTATCATTTAATCAAGGATTAACAACCCCAAAAGTTAATTAATTATCAAGGACACTAAAATTCTCTTAAACAGGTTTCTAACCAATTTTCTTCAGAAATACCTTCTTATAATTATCAAAATTTCGTGGATACATTCCTCTACATGGCAAGGTTTTCAGAATTTTCATATAAATCAATACTACATGGATTTTCCTATCACAAATTGGGTTTTCTTCCATATTTTTCATCTCAAATCATTCCTAAACTAATATGAAAATTGCACCAACGAAAATACGCAAGATAAATACTTGCCTGGGATTTTGAGAAGTCTGGTTTGCAGATGAATCCGGTGTGGTTGCGTTCCCCGTCTCGCGATCTACGCGTTGGCGGTGACGGCGGTGCAAACGGGTGACTTTTTGGCCTTGAATTGCCTTGAGAGCTTTCTCCTTTCTTCTCCAATGGCCATAATAGGGTTCTGAATATTCTAACCCTAAATGGTTAACCTAAATGGCTGATATAGGTTGCTGATTTTCGTGGGTTTAATTACCCAAATATGTAAAATGACCAAAATGCCCTCCCGGGGTACTAATTAGGCCTAAAAACGCCCCGAGACCCAAACTACACCCCCGGGTACACTTTTCTGACTATCTCGACCCTTCCGGACGTGTTGGCGCACTCAAAACGACCATACGGGCATCTTATAAAATATTCACTTTTTATTTAACAAAAATTAGTCCCGACGTGACACGAGCACGTCCCGACTTAAATTTCCGAAATTGTCATTTAATTCACTCATGACATTCAATATAACCAATATCATATATATTACTTTGCTCATTAGTAATATTCAACAAATTTCCCATAATTACTAACTCTCGTCGCGTTAATAATTATAACATAATTAATTTTCGGATTTTCATTAAATAATTCATTCACGTTAAATTTAATAAATCCCCAAATTAATATAGCATAAAAATACGGGGTATTACAATACATTTCTTTCGTCCCAATATATAAATATTATTTTTAACTACTGCCAATCACCGTGGTCATCACCATAGACTTCCCCAAAGACCCCAAACCTTCTCCTGAACAAAGGGTTGCACATATGTTAAATCGCCGCCAAAGTTCTCGGCAGGTAATTTCCTTATTTTCTTTCGTTGATTAATTTGTTAGTTAAGATTAGTAGGGTTTGGAGGTTCCCCACTATTGATAAACCATTTGTTTTCTCTCTTTTTTGGGTTATTTCTTAAACACTGTTTTTTATTACCATTAAATTATATAAAAGCAATGTTTTTCTATAAAAAAAACAGTTTATAATTGTTAAAAGCTTCTTTTATAAACTGTTTTTTTAACTTTTCTATAAAATTAATTTTTTACATAAACGTTAAAAACATTAAAAAAAAGTTGATATAAAAACGTTCAAAACACTATATTTAGCTGCTTTTTTTATAAACGTTAAAAAATAGTTTATATAAACAACTATTTTTTTTAAAAACACTGCTTTTAAAAACGTTACAAAACACTGATTTTTTAATTGCTTTTTACAAACGGTCAAAAATATTTTATATAAAAATGTTATTTTTTAAAACACTGTTTACTAAAAACATTAAAAACACTCTTTTTAATAAACTTAAAAAATATTTTATATAAAAACACTTTTTTTTAAAAAACAGTTTATATAAAAATAATGTTTTTAATTTTTTTTTATAAACGTGAAATGATTTTTTATAAAACTTTTTTAACGTTTTTTTTATAAATCATTTTTTTTATAAACATGTTAAAAAACAATTTATATAATAACGTTGAAAAATACTGTTTTTTTTAACGTTTTTAACATTTTATATGAAAATTGTTCATATAAAAAGTTGTTTTTAATAGTTTATAAAAACTTTTTTTTAAACATTTTTTATGCCTTTTTATATAAAAAAATTGATTTTACAAAAAACAGTTAAAAAGAGTTTATTAGAAAACCTTTTGATGCTTATAACTGTTTAAAAAAAAAGGGTTTTTGTATAAGCAGTTTTTTAACGTATATAAAAAACAGTAAAAAAATAGTGTTTTTTTAACCTTTTTAAAAAATAGTGTTTTTAACAAAAAGTGTTTTTATATAAACTATAAGAGCTTTTCTCTCTCTTATTCTTACTTTCTCTCTTTTTTGGATTATTTTTTAACACTTTTTTTAAACGTTAAAAAAAACTGTTTTTTATAAACATCAAAAAACAATTTATATAAAATCAATGTTTTTAAAAAAAATCAATTTATAATCGTTAAACGGTTTTTTTATAAACAATTTTTTTAACTTTTTTTATAAAATTATTTTTTTACGTAAAACATTCAAAAACAGTTGATATAAAAATGTTAAAAACACTATTTTTTATAAATGTTAAAAAACTGTTTATATAAACCACTATTTTTTTAAGGAAAAAACACTGTTTTTAAAAAACGTTACAAAACACTGAATTTTTAACTGTTTTTTATAAACATTCAAAAACAGTTTTATAATTCTCTTTAAAAAAATGTTGTTTTTATATAAACCATTTTTTTATATTTTTTTAAAAGAGCTTTTTTTTTAAGAACAGTGTTTTTACATAATTTTTTTAACGTTTATACAAAAAACTGTTAAAAAAACAGTGTTTTTAATGTTTTTATATTAAGTGTTTTTTACGTTTTTAATTTATTCATATAAAGAATTGGTTTTATGAAAAAAGTAGAAAACAATTTACAAAAAAACTTTTGACATTCATAAACTGTTTTTTTATAAGATTGTTTTTATATAAAGTTTTTTCAACTTTTATAAAAACAGTTAAAAACAATATTTTTTAATGTTTGTAAAAAAAAGTGCTAAAAAAAGTTTATAAAAAAACCTTTTGATTTTGTAAAACTTTTTGATTTAAAAAAAAATACTTAATAAAAAAAGTGTATAAAACTTTTTCATTTTATATAACTTTCTCATTTTATAAAAAAGTGTTAGTAAAAGAAGTTTTACTATTTAAAACAATAAGATATAATGTAAAATTTGTTTTAATACACTAATTAATACTTATATTAATGGGTAAAATAGTCTTTTTGATTGGAAAATGAGTCAACTGACCATCAAACTAGCTAACTAACGTTTTTTGTCGATTTTGAATCCCAAACGAGTAGAATGTAAACAAATTGAATAAAACTCTAAATAACTATTGGACCCCAAATAGTAAAAGATCCTTACAAAATTGACAAGGAGCCATAGAATAGACTGTGATTTTGTTTAAGTAGAATGTGTTATGTGAAGATTGAAATAGTATTTTTCTTAAGATAATTTCGATTGAATCTTTATATAGAAATGTGAGTTTAATTAGTTAGAAGCATATGATGTGGATTTAGTTAGTTAGAAGCATATGGTGTATGTTGCTCTATTTTAAAGGAAGTGAGGTATGCTTCCATGTTTAATAACATTGTTTTTTAAATAAAATATATAATCTTCCTTTTTGGATTTTTCTCTTTTTATATTGTGATTGCACAATTATTTTTGTGCTTTGTTATAAGGTTTGATATTTTTATTTTCACTCATTTTCACATTTTTTTTATACAAATTATACCCTTTATGCTTTATTTTCTTAACACACAAGTTCTAATTATTTGTCATTTCTGTCTATCATGTCCATGATACTATTCATTATATTTTTCAAAAATTAGGGGTTAAAGTATAATTTATGTAAAGTTGATTAAGTGCCTAAGTAAAATATTTTGAAATATATATATATATATATGATAGTAATTATCGTGATTATATATGAGTATCCATTTTCTCTCCATCTATTATTAATTAATACTTATATAATGTGTTAAATAGACATAAATATATAATTATGTCTTAAATAAAAAAAGTATCTCGGTGTTTCGTGTATACTAATCATACAACTACCATCTCTACTAAAAAATATAAATATGTAGTTGATTTGTAATTTTAAAATAGAGGCATGTTCATATGTCCCAAATTTTTTATTCATTTTTTCATCTCATATTAACATTAGTTTAAGTGTAATGATAATATTATTTATGTGACATATATTTTACGAATAAAATTATACCACGCTCGCGCATCGCGCGGGATTTAAAACTAGTGAGTATAATTCTACGATACGCTACTTTTTCGGCCTCCTTCACGACCGAATGTTGAAGAGGCTTTTTTTTACACTAAATAATTAGGTGCAAAAATGTATTAATATTTTATTATTAATAATTATTCGTCATTCTGTTCAAAAAAAAATTCATAAATTTTTTAAAAATGATTTATTTCTCGACAGTTCAAACATTTAAATTTTTGCCATCCGTAGTCCATGCGATAGGAAGTTTTTTCACCGTATTGGGACTTCATATGCTCCAGAAAAATAATTAGGCACAAAAATGTTCTAAGTTTTCACTACCCACGATTATTCGTCACTCCGTTCGAAGAAAAACTCGCGAATTTTTTGAAAATGACCTATTTCTTGGCAGTTCAAACTTTTTTGTTTTGGTCATCCGTAGTCCATACGACACGGAGTTTTTTTACCGTATTGTGACTTCATATGTTCCACGTAAATAATTAGGTACGAAAATGTTATAATTTTTCACTACCCACGATTATTCGTCACTCCGTTCGAAGAAAAACTCGTGAATTTTTTGAAGACGACATATTTCTCGACAAGTTCAAACTGTTAGGTTCTGACCCTCCATAGTCCATTCGACTAGGTGTTTTTTGAACGTTTTGGGACTTCATATGCATCAGGAAAATAACTAGGTACAAAAATATTCTAATTTTCCACTACGCACGACTATTAGTCACACCGTTCGAAGAAAAACTCGTGAATTTTTTTAAGACGGGCTATTTCTCGACAGTTCAAATTTAGGTTTTGGCCATCCGTAGTCCATGCGACAGGGAGTTTATTTACCGTATTGGTACTTCATATGCTCCAGGAAAATAATTAGGTACAAAAATGTTCTAATTTTTCACTATCCACGATTATTCGTCCTCATTAATTTTTTGAAAACGACCTATTTCTCGACAGTTCAAACTTTTAGATTTTTGTCATCCGTATTCCATGCGACAGGGAGTTTTTTACAATATTGGGACTTCATATGTATCAGAAAAATAATTAGGTACGAAAATGTTATAATTTTTCACTACCCACGATTATTCGTCAATCTGTTCGAAGAAAAACTCGTGAATTTTTTTAATACGATCTATTTCTTGACAGATCAAACTATTAGGTTTTGGCCCTCCGTAGTCCATTCGACTATTTATTTTTTGACCGTTTTGAAACTTCATATGCATTAGGAAAAAAATTAGGTATAAAAATATTCTAATTCTCCACTACATAGGACTATTAGTCACACCGTTCGAAGAAAAACTCATGATGTTTTTTAAAACGACCTATTTCTCGACAGTTCAAACTATTAGGTTTTGGTCATTCGTAGAACACGCGACTGATAGTTTTTTTACCGTATTGGGACTTCGTATGCTCCAGGAAAATAATTAGGTACACAAATGTTCTAATTTTTCACTCACGGTTATTCGTCACTCCGTTCGAAGAAAAACTCGTGAATTTTTTTAAGACGACCTATTTCTTGTAATACCCCATATTTCTGAGGATATTTAATTAAATTAAATTAGTGATCTAGGATTTAATTAAATCAATGATTTGAAATTTATTTGATTCGATGATGTGGAATGATGATGCTGAAATCTAGCACCACCAGGTAAGTGATAATGAGCTCAAACAGTAGTAACCATGGCAATCATAGAGATGTATATGTATGAGTATATAGAAGGAGATGAGTATAAGAGGAATAAGACAATGATGTATAGTGGTTCAGCCAATTAGGCCTACATCCACTGTGAGTGTGTGATCCACTAGGTATGGGAACTAATGGCCTTGGATACAATGCACATAAGCTCACTTTCTCTCTCTACTGTGTGTACAAGCAGAGTTTTTGCTAGGGTTACAATTAACGATCCATTCATCCTCCTGTAGGGTTGTAGGTGACAAGTATATATAGGTCTTGGGGGGTGTAGTGTACCCCCAAGTATGCATGGTGCATGTGAATGATCATCTAGCCAATCTTCTGTTGACACCTGTAGATGCCAAATGATGACATAATATTCCCTCACGTGAGGGGGTGATTTTGTTATAAAGGTCTTCCACGTGCCATGTGAGCCTCACACGCACTGTTCCACGTGTCTCCCAAGTCACGCGCTGTGATGATGTCACCCTCAGCCTATGACATGAGGCCGAGGGCAAAGTTCCCTCCGGTAGTGAGTCTGGCCCAATTTGGGTCTCGTACTGTCGTACCCTCGGAGGGTCGTCCGGGCCTGATGAGGGGTCGGCCCCTTGAAGGGTCGTCTGGGCCTGATGAGGGGTCGGCCCCCTGAAGGGTCGTCTGAACCTGATGAGGGGTCGGCCCCTTGAAGGGTCGTCCTGGCCTGATGAGGGGTCGGCCCCTTGAAGGGTCGTCTGGGCCTGATGAGGGGTCGGCCCCTTGAAGGGTCGTCTGAGCCTGATGAGGGGTCGGCCCCCTGCAGGGTCGTCCGGGCCTGATGAGGGGTCGGCCCCTTGGAGGGTCGTCCGGGCCTCGTCCAGTTGCAGGGCGCCCTCGGCCTGGCCAATGGTACATATGGGTATATCAATCACCCCCAGCCCTTAGCCATCGATGTTGTTGAGATGGCTGAGGGATAGTGTTTCCATTGAGATGAGTGTATGGACAGTTAGATGAATGACACCTGTCAAGCTGATGTGACACTTGTCAAATTTTTATCCAATGTCGTTCCAGTTTTCCAGGCGTGGCGGCTGCACACTGCTTGGGACTTTGTGCCCTAATGATGCCCTCCTCGTGGGCTGTGCTCTGCATTGGTTAATGGGCCCTTTCATCAGCAAGGTATTTAAGCAATTTTTGAAGTTATTATCTTTCTTCTTCTTCTTCTTCTTCTTCTTCTTCTTCGCGCCTAAACTCCCTCGCTCTAGCTTCTCGACTTCTTAACAGCTCCATAGCCATTTCTGCGATTTCTGCATCAGGCCTCGCTGTTCTTCCTCAGGTAATCCCTCTGAGCTATTGCCCTCTTTATGTTCCATTGCTATTTACACCCCGATTGCTTTAGGTCTGTAGGACTAGGCTTTTCTTTAGCTGTCTCATAATTCTCCGGCATTCTTCTCCGGTGGTTTGTTCTTGAAAAAAAAAACTTTAATTCTTTAGTTTTGATCGAAAAGTCCAACCTAGTCAACTGTGAGATTGTTTGTAGTTGGCTTAGCCAAATTCTTCTAAGTGTAGGGTCTTCCCCTTAATGCTTAGGAGGCTTTACAGTTTAGCTGAGGAGTTTCCATCCCTGAGAGATAAGTTCTTCGTAGAGATTAGGCGAATAGAGGAAGAGGAGGAGAGAAGACGAGGGGACGACCCTAATTGGATACGACCCATTTTTCCCATTCCTCTAACCATAATAAATCCATCTGTCTTGTGGGTCGTCCTATCGTCCAGCCGAGAGTCACTCAGGAGAGATGGATGAGAGAGCGTCGTCACCAACAGGTGCTGGCCCTTCTGGGAGGAGAGAAACGTCTGATCTTAGCCTAGGCCGACAGGCCGAGGGTGTGGTCCCTTCCGAGGCTGTCCCTGTGACAACTTTATCCCCCCACGCTTTCCAGATGGCATTTCCTCATGGGCCTCTGACAGGTGATGAGGCCGAGGGAGAGGGGATTGAGGATGATGGTGAGGACTCTGATGCTGACCCAGTTGACACCTCCCATGCCTCGTCCTATATTTCCTCAGTCAGGGATCATGACCTGCTGCTGTGGAGGCATGCATTTGGTGTGTCCCCCAACATAAGTATGAGGGTCCCCTCTGAGTCTGAGAGGGTCCTTGAGGGCGATGAGGGAGAGATCGCAGTATATGAACAGATATTTAAGGTCGGTGTTAGGTTTCCTCTGCACCCTGTCATTGTGAATATCTTGTCAGCCCTCGGCGTTGCCCCCTCTCAACTTCCTCCCAACTCTTGGAGGACGATCCTCGGCTACGTCTCCTTATGAAAGAATGCCTTTACTGACGAGCCTTCAGCCGATCTGTTCTTGGGTTGTTATAATATCACTTCCTCGTCCAAGCAGCCTGGGTACTATCATCTGGGGGCGAGGAAGTCTGATAAAAAACTTCTCCACGTGGCACAAACCTCTAACCAAGATTGGAAGAAGAGATTCTTCTTCGTCTCTGGAGAATGGGAATTTTTCGTCGAGGCTCAACCTTTGGTCGATGGTCCGAGGGTTCCAAGAAGATGGTCTAACCCCTCGATGAAGGCCAGGTCAGACCCCGAACTTAGTCTGGATGAGAAGGACATAGTCGAATATCTGAGAGAACGAGGGAAAGAGGGTGAACTTGCGAAGTTTGAAGATCTGATGACCTCTCGGTTCCTCAAAGAAGTTGGTCTGAGGGTCGGCCCCCTGACAGAGCTATGTGAGTTATATTGTTTTTTTGCCCAATCTTTGCTTTTTTCCAAGTGTTTCATCTTTGCCTCTGCATTTCTCTGATGTGTCATCGTCTTTTCAGGTCGTCCTACAGGTATATCTGACCATCTTTGGGAAATGACTACCCCGAGCTTACTATCTGGTCTGGGCAAGAAGAAAGGCAAGGAGCCTCAGCAAGCTCTGAGGAAGACGAAGATCGTGGGGCCGACGCATGTTGAACTGACCACCGATAGGCAAAAGAGGAAAGAGCCAGAAGTCCCTGTTGACCATCGGCTAGATTCTAGGATGAGGGCAAGGGTGGAGGCGTCTGAGGGGACCGCCTCCTCTTCCAGTATGAGGGCCTTCTGGTCCCAAAACTTAGCATTTTTGAAGGCCGAGCCGTCTTTTTTGATTGCCAACTTGAGGGCGGCCAAGGCGTCTATGTTTTCTGCCCTCTCAGCTGCCGACTATGAATTCTTGTCCAAGATGCCCCAGACAAAGGTGTATGACTATGGTCTGCACACTCTGGCTCAGGTACTTGCTCTTACTTCATTTCCTTAGTTGAATTCTTTCACAAACTGTTTCCTCGGCCTCTTAACGAGTTTCTTTTTCTTATGCAGTCTGTCTGTGCCTTTACCTCGTCCACTAAGTGGATGACTGAGAATCAACAAAAATTCCATGAAGCTGAGAGGGCTATTCAGCACGAGGCTGATCTGTAGTGAGAGCTTGATACTGCAAGGGCTGAATTGGAGAGTGCCAGGACTGAGCATGCAAGGGTCCTGGACGAGCTGACGAAGCAGCATGATGCAGATCTGGAGGCCAAGGACTTGCTTCTTAAAGAGAAGTATGATGCCTTGACCAACCTGGGGGCTCAATTCAAGACTGAGCTATCTAAGGCCGTGAAGAAGGCAGAAGCCGATGTTGTGGAGGCCTACAAACTCTCAGATGAGTTTCAAGGCTTAGGTCTCGAATACTTGGAGAGGGGGATCAGAAACGGCCTGTCGGTGGGTCGTCCTTAAGTTTGGTGATGTCGTCTCTTCAGTTCGTCCCTCTCTTGAGGCAGTTCAATTGGACGACCCATTAATTGCTGAGGCCTTAGCCCACGTGGAGTCCCAAGTGCACGTCGAGGGTATCGGCACGTCGGAGGATCAGCCTGTCTTAGTCATTGAGGAGACTTCTCTTATCGATGTTGAGGCCCTGCCCTCTGATGCTGCTCAATAGGGTGGCTGCTTATAGCCAATACCCTCTTTATGTACCCCATTTTTGTAGAACAAACATCATTTTGTAATACTTCATTTATAATATCATCTCTCTTGTTGTCTTCCATACTCGTCTCTTGTGTGATTTGTATTGTGAACTTTTTATATTAACAATATAACTAGCCCCCTCCCTCGTCTTTCTTGAGGGTAAAGGAGGGGTCGTCCCCGCCCTTGACCCTCATTATAGCCGAGGGTGGTTTCACACCAGCCTAATGATGTTTATAATTAAGTCCCCCCTCGTCTTTCTTGAGGATGAATGAGGGTTCGTCCCCAGCATTGACCCTCATTATAGCCGAGGGTAGTTTTAACCAACCTGATGGTTTTCAAGTCCTCCCTCGTCTTTCTTGAGGGCAAAGGTGGGGTCGTCCCTACCATTGACCCTCATTATAGCCGAGGGTTGTTTCTACCAAATTAATGATTTTTAAGTGTCCTCCCTCGTCTTTCTTGAGGGCAAAGGTGGGGTCGTCCCCACCATTGACCCTCATTATAGCCGAGGGTTGTTTTTACCAAATTAATGGTTTTCAAGTCCTCCCTCGTCTTTCTTGAGGGCAAATGTGAGGTCGTCCCCACCATTGACCGTCATTATAGCCGAGGGTTGTTTTTACCAAATTAATGGTTTTTAAGTCCTCCCTCGTCTTTCTTGAGGGTAAAGGAGGGGTCGTCCCCACCATTGACCCTCATTATAGCCGAGGGTTGTTTTTACCAAATTAATGGTTTTCAAGTCCTCCCTCGTCTTTCTTGAGGGCAAATGTGAGGCCGTCCCCACCATTGACCCTCATTATAGCCGAGGGTTGTTTTTACCAAATTAATGATTTTTAAGTCCTCCCTCATCTTTCTTGAGGGTAAAGGAGGGGTCGTCCCCGCCCTTGACCCTCATTATAGCCGAGGGTGGTTTCCTAAAGATGATCCTAGTCATACTAGAACTGACAAACGCAAGATGGGAGGGAAAACACTGATATTTCTCATTGACATTTCAAGTGTTCTGTTGGAGCAACACCCATTACAATTATGGTCCGACAGGACATTACAACACTAGTGATAGTATTTCTCCAAATGATCTGCATTCCAGGGGTTGGAAAAGGGTTCCCCTTCTAGGTTTTCGAGTCTATAGGTCCCAGGGACAACTTCATAGATGACCCTATATGGGCCATGCCAATTCGGGTGGAGCTTGTTGGGCTTTTGCCAAGTCTTTTTGAGGACTAAGTCCTCCACTGCAATTGGTCTCTGTTTCACCCTCTGATTGTAAAACCTTGCAGTCCTCTGCTGGTAGGCGGCTTGCCTTATCTCGGCGTCTTCCCTCCTTTCCTCAATCAGGTCTAAGTCAAGTCTCCTCTCTTCCATATTTCTCTGGGGGTCATACATTTGGACCCTATGAGTAGGAAACCCAATCTCAGTGGGGATGACAACTTCTGAGCCATAAGACATCATGAACGGGGGTTCTCCTGTAGAGGCCTTTGTCGTCGTCCTGTAGGCCCACAGTACAGCATGTAACTCCTCAACTCATCTTTCTTTTGCCTCTTCAAGTCTCTTCTTGATCCCGTTTAGGATCGTCCTGTTTGTAACTTTCGTTTTTCCATTAGCCTGAGGTCGGCCTGGGGTAGAGAAGAATTATTTGATACTCACCCTTTCACAGTATTTCTCTAGAGATGTATTCTTGAATTGAGTCCCGTTATCCGAGATGAAGGTATTGGGGAGACCATATCTGCATATAATGTTTTTCCATATAAACTGGAAGGTCTTCTGCTCTATGATCGTTACCATCCGCTCTGCCTCCACCCATTTTGAAAAATAGTCAATTGCTACGATGAGGAACCGATAGTTATTGATGGCCCTAGGCAAGGGTCCTACTTGGTCAATCCCCCACACTGCAAATGGCCACGGGGATGTAATGGAAGTAAGAGGCTGATGGGGTTGGTGAGGGATGGTGGCAAATCTTTGACATTTGTCACACTTTTTCACATATGCCGTGGCATCTTTCCCCAAGGTCGGCCACCAGTACCCTTGGGTGATCACCTTCTTCGCTAAGGACCTGCCCCCAATGTGGCTTGAACATGACCCCTCATGCACGTCTTGTAAAATGCGCGGGACTTCAGATGGGTGCACACACCTAAGTAAGGGGAGCAAAAACCCCTTTTGTATAAGGTGTCTCCAATGACAGTGAATTTTGCAGCTCTGTACCTCAGCTTCTTCCTTTCTTGCCTTGTTTCTGGAATCTCCCCCTTTTTAATGTATCTGATCAAAGGGTCCATCCATGAAGCTTCCTTAGAAACATTTAAGCAAGTACCAAGTGTTCCCTCAGCATCTTCAATAGTTGGTCGAAGCAAGATTTCCACTGGGACTGTCCTCCTGATATCTGTCCTAGTTGTCGAGGCCAACCTAGCGAGTGCATCAGCTCGACCATTATCGAGCCTAGGTATCCTCTTCAATTTTACTTCTCTGAAGCTCTTCAGTAATGTCATCACTTTCTCAAGATACTTGGTCATCCTCTCATCCTTGGTCTCGTAGGCTCCTAGTATCTGATTCCCTACTAGCCTCGAATCACTATGGACCAGAACCTGGCCGACACTAAGAGACTTGGCCAAGGAGAGGCCTGCTATCAAGGCCTCATATTTTGACTCGTTATTGGAGGCTTTAAAGTTGAACCTCAGGGCATACTCAATGTCTGTGCCATCGGGTGTTGATACTATCAGTCCATCTCCACTTCCGCTGTCGCAGGAGGACCCGTCAACGAAGAGGCTCCACACAGTCTTTTCTTCTGAGAAATTTCCCTCGATGAGGGATCCCTGTCTAAAGAGGTATCTTCCCTCTTCGTTTTCGGCCACTTTCCTTCTTGCGATACTTATCTCAGCCTTATCTGCAGGTGTGTCGGTGAGCCTGTCTTGTTGGGTATCTGTTTTCCCGAGGCTCTCATCCTCGGCTTCATCATCTTCCCAAGTAAAATTGGCCACGAAATCTGTCAATGCTTGCCTCTAATGGCCGTCCTTGGTTGATACACAATGTCAAACTCCCCCAGCTCTATAGCCCAGGCCATTAACCTGCCTAATTTTTCTGGCTTGTGTAGGACCTGCCTAAGAGGAGAGTCAGTGAGGATGATCATTGTGTGGGATTGGAAGTATGGCTTCATATTTCTTGATGCATGGATCAAGGCATAGGCTAACTTCTCCATCCTTGGGTATCTTTGCTCTGCTCCCTAGAGTGCCTTACTGTTGAAATACACTGGCCCTCTATACCCTGTCTTCGTCTCTGACGATTGCAGCATTAATGGCTGACTCTGAGACAGCTAGATACACATAGAGTCGTTCACTCTGCACTGGTCGTGACAACAGCAAGGGAGACCCTAGGTATGACTTTAGCTCCCTGAAAGCCTCATCGCACTCCTCACTCCATTCGAAGGCCTTTCTAAGAATTTTGAAGAATGGTAAGCACCTGTCAATGGATCTGGACACGAACCTATTCAAAGCAGCCACTCGCCCCATGAGCCTTTGAACGTCTTTAATGGTCTTGGGGGTCTTCATCTCCATAAGGTCTTTTATCTTTTCAGGGTTGGCCTCGATGCCTCTTTGGTTGACAATGAACCCCAAGCACTTCCCTGCGTCGACCCCGAAGACACACTTGGCTGGGTTGAGCTTCATCTGGTACTTGTCCATCGTGTTAAAGGTCCTCTCAAGGCCAGCCACATGATCCTCTGCCTTCAAACTCTTAGCCAGCATGTCATCTATATAGACCTCCATAGACTTCCCAATTTGGTCTTCAAACATTTTATTTATAAGCCACTGATACGTTGCCCCTGCATTCTTTAGGCCAAAGGGCATGACCCTATAACAGTATCTCCCCTTATCGGTAATGAAGGTTGTTTTCTCTGAGTCTTCAGGGTCCATAAAGATCTGGTTGTACCCTGAATAGGCATCCATGAAGCTCATGAGCTCATGGCCTGCGATAGCGTCTACCATCTGGTCAATGCGGGGGAGAGGGAAGCTGTCTTTGGGACAGTGCTTATTGAGGTTGGTGAAGTCCACACACATTCTCCACTTCCTGTTGGCCTTTGGGACAATGACTGCATTGGACAGCCATTCAGGGAAGATGACCTCTCTGATAAACTCAACATCTTCTAATTTTTTGACCTCATCCCTTATGACCTCATACTTTTCTCTAGAGTAAATTTTCCTCTTTTGCTTTATCGACTTTGCACCCTCTACCACGTTGAGCTTATGGCACATGATTTCAGGGTTGATCCCCGGCATATCTGTATGACTCCATGCAAAGACGCTCTGTCTTCTCCTCAACAGTTTAATGAGGTCTTCCTTGATATTTGGCATAAAAAACATGCCGACTTGGACGGTTTTTTTCGGATCATCCTCATTGAGGATGATGGATTCTACCTCTTCCACGACCTCTCCTTTCTTCAGCTTCGTCTCGTCTCTGGGGTCTAGGGTATCAATATTCTAAGTGGTTATAGCCTTCTTGTGTGCCTCTCTTTCTTCAACGGAGTTGTAATAACATTCCCGTGCTGTCGTCTGGTCTGCCTGAACTTCCCCCACCCCGTAAGGGGTTGGAAATTTAATCATCTGATGTACCGTAAACAACACAGCTTTGAACCCCTTGAGGGCTACCCGCCCCAGTATAATATTATAGGCCGAAAAGACATGTTCATCCATCACAAATACGCTGACCTTCTTGGTAAGCCATCTCGGCCACTCGTCCCCCATCCTGACATAGGCCTCGTACACTCCAAGGGGATGAACCTTTTCTCCACTGAACCCAATCAATGGGTAATGGTATGGGACAAGTCTAGCACGGCTGAGACCCAAGGCTTTGAAGCACGGCCAAAACATCACATCTGCAGAGCTACCCCCGTCTACCAAGATCCTAGGCACCTCGTATCCATGTACCCTCCTAGTGATAACGAGAGGGTCATCATGTGGGGCCAAGAGGCCTTTGAAGTCCATTCTTGAGAATCCCACTATCAGAGTATCCATATCGACCTTCTTCCTCTTTTCTGACTTTGCCTCCAACGAGGTTGAGTGCACAGTTTTCGTCACTGCCTTGGCTTCAGCTATATGGGCCTTCCTGTCTGCGACCTCTGACCCTCCTCCTGCTAGGCCCCCCGAGATTATGCCCACACCGAGAGAGATTATATTAAGTCTCTTGACAGGACCGTGGTTGTCTCTCGACAGGAGGTCAGGATCGTCCTCATCGTCAGAAGGGTCGTCCCCTCTTTTTTGAGGACCTTCTCTACATGCATCACCTCACTTTTTTCTGGGGTCATCCCCTCATCCCCTCTTGAAGGCAACTTTGTCAACGTACTTCCTGAGCTTCCCTTCTTTCAGCATCTTCTCAATCTCATCTTTCAGAGCAAAGCATTTGTCTGTCACGTGGCCATGGTTTTGGTGAAATTCACACCACATGTTTTTGTTCCTCTTGTTGGGCGCTGCCCTCAACTTCTCAGGCCACTTCAGGGATCGGTCACTCTTTATCTCATTGAGAATATGCTCACAGCTGACCGTTAGAGGGGTGTAACCAGCGAACTTTTCGTCCGTAGACCTCTTCTTTCCCTCTTTGTTCTTCTTAGGGTACTTACCTCCACTAGTGCCTCCTTTTTCATCTTCGTATTTTACGGCCATCGCTTCTTCGGCATTCATCACTTTGCCTGCTGTCGACAGCAATTCATCCATCATCCTCGGAGGGTCTTCAGCAAGCTTCCATAGCAGCTTCCCCTTCTGGAGCCCTCCAATCAGGGTTGTCATGGCTATGCTCTCCTCATAGTCTTCCACCTCTAACTTTTCTTTGTTGAATCTGGCTATGTAGTCTCTTAGACTCTCATTCTTCCCCTACTTAACATAGAGCAGGTGTGTGGTCTTCTTATGTGGCCTCACCCCAAAGCAAAAGTTATGGATAAACTGGTCTGCCAACTGCTTAAAGCTTTCAATGGAATTTTTTGGAAGAGACATATACCAGACATGCGCAGCCCCAGTCAGAGTGCTAGAAAAGGCACGACACCTCATCTCATCTTAGATAGAGTATATGTCTACCGCTGATTGATACATCTCAATATGATGGACAGGGTTAGTACTCCCGTCATACCTTGGGGTGACCACAGGTGGCTTAAACTTTGATGGCGTAGGAAAGTTGACTATCTTCGCTATAAAGGGAGAGCCTATGGAGTATCCTCTCTAAAGAGGGTCCCGGCTCTTCAGAATATCACCGATCTTGTCCTCCAGTCGCTGGATTGAGTCATTCCAGGGCCTCGTAGGGTCGGCTTGGCCGATGTTATCCCCCGCCGCCTCTTTGAGGTGGACGGAGGGTTCTGCAGCGGCAGGCCTGCGTCGGCTATTTACTTCCCCCTGATCGTCGTGGGGTCGACCATCTGCTGCCTCCCTTCTGGACCTCGCAGCACTCCTTGACCTGGACAACTTTTCCCGCAGGTCATTTACTTGGCCTAGCCTCTCAAAGGCCGACCCCCTGCTCAGGCGATCGAAAGCAGAGCCTCTTAGGCGGTCGTCAGGATTTTGCCTTCCACACTTCCCTCTGCTCTCCTGGAGAGGTCGTACAGTAT
The DNA here is from genome assembly GCA_949130495.1 of Sambucus nigra. NCBI lineage: Eukaryota > Viridiplantae > Streptophyta > Magnoliopsida > Dipsacales > Adoxaceae > Sambucus > Sambucus nigra. The sequence goes on from OX422207.1 coordinate 455,136,287, forward strand.
TGTTGGAGACCTCATACGGCTCCCAACACTCTTTGGGGGCCTCCTCTCCCTCCAGATCGTCATACCTGTCCTCGGGGCAAGGGTTTTCTTGCCTCCCCAGGCGTAGACAGCGGGGGTCAGCAACATCCCTCCACCGCTGAGGGGGCGGGTAAGTCTTTGCGTGGTGCCTGGGGTGGTCCCCTGGCCTCATGCTTCCCTGAAGCCGCTGCCGGAGTAATCATCTCAGGTGAGACCCCTGGTGGTCTTAGTATGTTCTGGCTTAGAGCTGTAAACTGCTCCTGCATGATCCGCTGGCTTGCTGTCAGAGACTTCAAGGCTGCCGCCACATCAGCCATCTCAGACTGAGGTGGTGGTTGACTGAAACTGGGTCCTACTCCACTATCCGGTGGAGGAAGTGGTGGTGGTGGCATCTCCTGTGCCATGTGTTTGAGCTATGAAAAGCTGAACTGAAGAAAAGACTTGTGAGCTTGAGAACCTTAATGGGTCTCTTTCAATGGTGAAACATCTCCTCTCAGGGGGAGAGCTGGTTCACCACCAGAGTGCCCAGTGAGGTCAAGCTGTACAAAGGAAGAGATGTCTTCTCGTTCCCACAGATGGCGCCAAACTGATGATGCTGAAATCTAGCACCACTAGGTAAGTGATGATGAGCTCAAACAGTAGTATCCATGGCAGTCATAGAGATGTATATGTATAAGTATATAGAAGGAGATGAGTATAAGAGGAATAAGACGATGATGTATAGTGATACAGCCAATTAGGCCTACATCCACTGTGAGTGTGTGATCCACTAGGTATGGGCACTAATGGCCTTGGATACAATGCACATAAGCTCACTTTCTCTCTCTACTGTGTGTACAAGCAGAGTTTTTGCTAGGGTTACAATTAACGATCCATTCATCCTCCTGTAGGGTTGTAGGTGACAAGTATATATAGGTCTTGGGGGGTGTAGTGTACCCCCAAGTATGCATGGTGCATGTGAATGATCATCTAGCCAATCTTCTGTTGACACCTGTAGATGCCAAATGATGACATAATATTCCCTCACGTGAGGGGGTGATTTTGTTATAACGGTCTTCCACGTGCCATGTGAGCCTCACGCGCACTGTTCCACGCGTCTCCTAAGTCACGCGCTGTGATGATGTCACCCTCGGCCTGTGACATGAGGTCGAGGGCAAAGTTCCCTCCGATAGTGAGTCTGGCCCAATTTGGGCCTCGTACTGTCGTACCCTCGGAGGGCCGTCCGGGCCTGATGAGGGGTCGGCCTCTTAAAGGGTCGTCTGGGCCTGATGAGGGGTCGGCCCCTTGAAGGGTCGTCTGAGCCTGATGAGGGGTCGGCCCCTTGAAGGGTCGTCTGAGCCTGATGAGGGGTCGGCACCCTGGAGGGTCGTCCGGGCCTGATGAGGGGTTAGCCCCCTGGAGGGTCATATGTGCCTCGTCCAGTTGCAGGGCGCCCTTGACCTGGTTGAGGGTACATATGGGTATATCATGGAATTTATTTACTTTAGAGAAATTATTTAATTCGGTGATTGAGAGTAAATCAGTTAAATTTAAGTTTGATTTCACGCGTGTCGTATTTTGAGGTGGAATTAAAATGATTTTTAAAGTGACTCGGATGGTGATTTTGAGGTTACGGTTGGTTTCAAAAGGGTCAAAATAGTCGAAAAAGTGTACTCGGGTGTACAGTTTGGGTCCCGGAATGATTTTGGACCAACCCGACATCATTTAAGGGTATTTCGATTATTCGGGAGTTGGAGGTTTAGAGAACTCCGAAAATATTAAGTGTATATCTGCCATTAGAGAGAAGGGGCTAGGGTTAACACAATCACAATAGAAGAGAGGCCATTGAAGAGGAAGAGGAAGCCAAAGCTTCCTACACAGTTTTTAACCCCGAACACAACGGAATCGAGATCGGAGTGAGGGGAGAACAACCACACCATCATATTAATGAAATTCAGACATGCTATTGAGAGGCAAGTATTTAAATGTCAATTTATATTAAGCATGTTATACTACCCATGTAGATTAGGATTTGATTTCATGCTTTTGGAAGGTTTTTATGAATTTGGGAGGATGTAATTCATAAACTAAAGTAGGAATGCATGTAGCGATGTTCCTTAACGATGATAATACGAAATCAATGGGTTTGGGTTGATTAATAGGATATAAATCTGAGTTCTTGATTAATAAAGATGATGAAACAAGAGAAAATTATGGTTCTATTTTATCAAAGGATAATTTGATTCTTGGATTGAATCTTTGATATTTTTGTGTAAACTTTTCATTGAAAATTATCCCTATATGAAGATAAAAGGATATTAGAATATATTTGATGATTAATATTGAATCTTGATGGGTTCTTGGTTGAAGAATATGAATCTTGAATGACTTAGGGTTTAATTAATGAACATAAGATGTCAATCTGCCAGAATTTTTAATGTAACTTTAAACATATGTCATTTCAATTATACTTAGAATTAGAGTGATGCCCTTACATCCCCGGAAATATCTATCTCTTATCTTTCTAATTAGCTTAGAATCAGGTAAATCGGAGTTCTGTAAAGGGAGTAATCGACGTTTTACTATAGGGTGTTTGATCTGCCAGCATAGTAATCTGCCAGAATTTTTGACGTAATTTAAACGTATGCCATTTCAATTTTACTCCGAATTAGCATGATATCCTTACATTTCTGGAAAGGTCTATCTCTTATCTTTCTAATGAGCTTATAATCAGGTCAATTGGAGTTCTGTAGAGTGAGTAATCGACATTTTAGTACAGCGTGTTTAATCTGCCAGAAAATTTATGACTCAATTTGGTTTGCTAGATTTTGGCAAATTCCCATGTTTAAGCCTGGAACTTGCGGATAAACTATCGGGGGCATTTTTGGGACATCCTTAGAATATTATAAAAGATATATTGGATGGAATTAGGCCATGATAGGTTTAAGACTTAGTCATGTATGCGAGAGTTAAGGCTAAGGTTAGTTGGGCTTAATTATTAAAACGAGATTTTTGGCACTTCTAATGAGATCCCAGAAAATTGAAATATTCTCAAAACGATTAGGATTTTTACGAAATTAACCCGAGAGAGAGGATAGTCATAATGGGCCAATGTACCTTGAGTAGTAGAGAGAATTATACTACATAGTTAACTAAAAGAATTGGGTTGGGTGAATACCTAAGGTTTATATTGGCTTGCGTGAATAACTAAGGTTTATTATGGGTTGCGTGAATGCCTAAGATTTATTATGGGTTGTGTGAATACCTAAGATTTATTATGGGTTGTGTGAATACCTAAAAAAAATGATGATAAGTTGTGTGAATACCTAAGACTATTATAGGTTGCGTGTATAGCTATGGATTGATTGATTATGTGTATGACATACCTACGCTCCTTGCTATCGGGTGGAGGTTGCGCGCTTGGGTGGTCTTATCCTGACTAGCCTTCGGGGGGATTTTTAGACTCGTACCATTGAACATAGAACCTTAGAAACGTGTTATCTGAGATATGATAGTTCGACGGTCAAATATGAGCGTAGGTATGTGCGTGACCCATCGGGATAGGGGCTATGTTCGCCTCCAATATGTGTGATTTGTATTTTTATGGTTCGTGGGAAATTATCCGAATCCTTTATCCCTATTCAGTGCGAGATGTACCGGGATACGATAGCAGAGTATGCATTGCGTCAAGAGGTCTTAACCTAGGGGTGCAGGATTTGTGTGTGTGTGTGTGTGTGTGTATATATATATATTTATAATGATGATATTGGATATATATATATACATGTGAATAATTCTACTATGTGAAATTAGTAGATATGGGAATAGTGTTAAGTAAAATAATCTTAGTGAGTAAAAGATTAATTATACGAATGGCGAACTTACAATTTGTCTTACTGGTATAAATTATTTTGTTAACGTATTGTAGTGAGATGAGATAGTGTGTATCTAAAGAACGATTAATCTACTAAAGAGTAAATAGTAGGGAGATTAGATAGTGTACATCTAATGAATGACGGATCTACTAATGTGTAAATAGTAGAAAGATAGATAATGAATATCTAAGATAAAGTTTAAGTAGATAAACTTAACGGAAAGGTTGAATAATAACATATATTCAATGTTAATGTTGGGTAGATAATAACATGATAGAGATGTTAATTATTAATTAATTTGATAGAGTATTGTATGGGTGGTACGAGTAAGTTAAGGGAAAACTTAACTAAGGACTTAATGATAATTAAGGGTATTCAGTAGCGTGCTGTATGGGCGGTACAAGTGAATTAGATTAATTTGGAGTTTATTAGATACTTGAGACCTAGTTAGTTTGGATAGAATGACTAGGTGATATTGAGTAGGAAACGTTAGGTGCGCACTATAGAGGAGAGGTGAGGAACTCAAGGGAGTGTTCGCAACCTAATATGTGTATCTAATTACTGTTCATTTAAATTATAATTTAAATGCTTGCTAAATATTTTTAAATGATTTCTACTTGGGTTCTGACCCGTACTTGTAAAAAAAATTCCAAAATCTTTTAGGTGTCCAACCACAGGGACGCCAAGCAGGATGATCCATTCTAGGGATGCATAGCTGCAACACTTGTAGATGCTTACAGGATTTGAACTTAGACGCTTCATTTACTTCATTCCTAGTGTAGGGTGCAGTTTGGTATTTCATTCGAGAATGTCTCCCTTGGTTATTTTCTATTATATCAGTTAGACTATGTACTTAAAGAGTTTTATTCATATTAAATTTTATATTGTTTTTTAGCAGATGGTTTATTCGGTATCATTTTTATATCAGTCATTTATCTTGTGGATGGATTTATATTACTATTGCATGGAATGCTGATTATCGTAATAATGTTTCGCATGTTATTTTTATTGTTTAAATAAAAGAAAAAAATTTGACACCGACTTTTTGAATACTAGGTGGTTAGTTTAAATTTTAAAATGTTTTCGACAGTGATGCTAAGAATGAACCAAATGGGAATCCTGTTTTAATTTAATAAAGGCCTGATCACCCGGTATTTAATTAGGCGGGTTGTCACATTTCTCAACTGTTCAAATTATTAGGTTTTGGCGCTACGTAGTCCATGTGACTACAAAACTTGGCATCACATACGAGGCAGACCTCCTTTTCAGTAAGCCTATTTCATTTGAAGCATCGATAACACTCCCCTTTTCGTGGCTTGACCCCAGGTTCTCTCTTCTTCTTCTTCTTCACTTGAACAATTTCAGGGTGAGTTTGAGTAATATCATCATCACAGTAATTGCTATCCTCGCAAAAGGTAATAACTGGGGCTCATCTTACATCACAGGCACATGAAAGTTGATTACTGTGAGAAGAAGCATGAGAAGATGGATAATCAAAGCTCAACACTGACTCAGTTGAGGGCCAATCTGGTTAGTTGAAATCATCATCATTGGCGACCCTAAATGTAAGGGAAACTCTAGATAAGTCCCTGGATTTGTCAAAGCTATCTGAAAATCCCAAAGTACCAGAACTTGCCGATAACTCGTGAGTAAATGAGGCAGTTGAGCTATTAGAATGGATGACATGAGAAAACTGATCGGAATTGGGGAAGTCATCATCTATAGTACTAGTTAGAGAAGTGATTGGTTGGGATCGGGAGGCTGAAGCTGCTTCTTTAGGCAAGGAACCATCATCATCCCCATCCTCGTGTTGTTGTTGGTCAAACAAGATAATAGATGTGGTAGAAACAATGGATTGCCAAGGTAACGGTAAAAGTAGGACGAGGTTTAACTGTTTGGTGGTGGACAAGTTTTTAGTAATGTCAGATGCAGGAATAGGAATAGGAATAGGTTGGTCAATAGGCAAAGATCGTTTATCAGATAAAGATAGTTGAGCAACCACTGCCGCCACCGATCCTATCAACAATGATAGGAAGGGCTCCGAGAAGATCATGGGTAATGGGTGGCCCATGGTACTCCATCGCAAATGAGTACTCATGCCCACCTTCACCATTATCTATATACTTACCAAACTTCGACTATATGCACCATCCAAACCCCAATCTACAATCGCTTCGCTTCTCTTCGTACCTCAATTGGGAAGGGAAACCCTCGGGTTACGTTTGCATTTGGAAAGTGGAGTGGGAAAGCGGACACTGCACTGCACCGCATCTTTTTCCTTTTACTTATTACAATGATTATTATTATATTTTCCTCTAAACCAAAAATATAATGGTTTGGTTGTAAGCATATGGGATAGCCATTGCCAATGAAATCCAAAATTTTCTTTAATGAGTATCGTTCTATGATACGTTACTTTTTCGTCCTCCTTCGCGACCGAATGTTGAAGAGTTTTTTTTACCACTAAATAATTGGGTGCAAAAATGTTTTAATTTTTCACTACCAATGATTTTTCGTCACTTCCTTTGAAAAAAAACTCATTAATTTTTTGAATACGACCTATTTCTCAATAGTTCAAACATTTAGGTTTTTGCCAACCGTAGTTCATGCGATAGGGAGTTTTTTCACCGTATTGGGACTTCATATGCTCCAGAAAAATAAGTAGGTACAAAAATGTTTTAATTTTTCACTACCTGCGATTATTCGTCACTCCGTTCGAAGAAAAACTCCCGAATTTTACTATTTAGTTTTGGCCATCCGTAGTCCACCCGGAAAGGTGTTTTTGACCATTTTGGGACTTTCAATGCATCGGGAAAATAATTAGGTACAAAAATGTTCTAATTTTTCCCTACGCACCACTATTCATCACACCGTTCGAAGAAACACTCGTGAGTTTTGGGAAGACGACCCATTTCTCGACAATTTAAACTTTTTGGTTTTGGCCATCAGTAGTCCGCACGACAAGTCATTTTTTACCGTTTTCGGACTACCAATTCATCAGAAAAATAATTAGGTACAGAAACATTCTAATTTTCCCCTACGCATCACTATTAGCTACACCATTCGAAGAAAAAGTCATGAATTTTTTGAAAACGACCTATTTCTCGATAATTTAAACTTTTAGGTTTTTTTCATCCGTAGTCCATGTGACAAGGTGTTTTTTGATCGTTTTGGGACTTCATATGCACCAGGAAAATAAATAGGTATAAATATGTTCTAATTTTCCATTACGCACGACTATTAGTCACACCGTTCGAAGAAAACTCATGAATTTTTTGAAGATGACCTATTTCTCGACAATTCAAACTATTTGGTTTTGGCCATCCGTAGCCCATGCGACAAGGTGTGTTTTGACCGTTTTGGAACTTCTAATGTATAAGGTAAATAATTAGGTACAAAAATGTTCAAATTTCTACTACGCACGACAATTAGCCACACCGTTCAAAGAAAAACTAGGGAATTTTTTAAAGACGATTTATTTCTCGACAACTTAAACTTTTAGGTTTTAGCTATCCGTAGTCCATGCGACGAAGTGTTTTTTTACCGTTTTCGGACTTCATATGCACTAGGAAAATAATTAACTACAAAAATGTTCTATTTTTTCACTACCCACGATTATACGTCACTCGGTTCGAAGAAAAAACTCGTGAATTTTTTGAAGACGACCTAGTTCTAAATAGTTCAAACTATTATGGTTTGGCCATCCGTAGTCCATGCGACAAGTCCTTTTTGACTATTTTGGGACATCTAATGCATTAGGAGAATAATTAGGTACAAAAATGTTCTAATTTTTCACTTCGTATGACAATTAGTCACACTGTTCGAAGAAAAACTCATGATTTTTTTGAAAACGACATATTTCTCGGCATTTCAAACTATTTGGTTTTGGCCATCCGTAGTGCCCCCGACAAGGTGTTTTTGACCATTTTTGGACTTCAATGCATTAGGCAAATATTTAGGTATAAAAACGTTCTAATTTTTTCCTACGTACCACTATTAGTCACACCGTTCGAAGAAAAACTCGTGAATTTTTTGAAGACGACCCATTTCTCAACAATTCAAACTTTTTGGTTTTGGCCATCAGTAGTCTGCGCCACAAGTTATTTTTTACCGTTTTCGGACTCCCAATGCTTCAGGAAAATAATTAGGTACAAAAATGTTATAATTTTTCCCCACGCATGACTATTACTCACACCGTTCGAAGAAAAAGTTGTGAATTTTTTTAAGACAACCTATTTCTCGACAGTTCAAACTATTTGGTTTTGGGCATCCGTAGTCCGCTCGACAAAGTGTTTTTTTACCGTTTTGGGAATTCCAATACATCAGGAAAATAACTAGGTACAAAAATGTTCTAATTTCCACTACACACGACTATTATCACACCGATCGAAGGAAAACTCGTGAATTTTTATAGACGACCTATTTCTCGACAATCCAAACTATTTGGTTTTGGCCATTCGTAGCCCATGCGACAAGGTGTGTTTTGACCGTTTTGGGACTTTTAATGTGTAAGGAAATTAATTAGGTACAAAAATGTTCTAAATTTCCACTACGCACGACTATTCGTCAATCCATTGGAAGAAAAACTAGTGAATTTTTTAAAGACGACTTCTCGACAACTTAAATTATTAGGTTTTAGCCATCCGTAGTCCATGCGACAAAGTATTTTTTGACAATTTTCGGACTTCATATGCTCCAGGAAAATAATTAGGTACAAAAATGTTCTAATTTTTCACTACGCTCGACTATTAGTCACACCATTCGAAGGAAAACTCGTGAATTTTTTTAAGATGACCTATTTCTCGACAATTAAAACCATTTGGTTTTCGCCATTCGAGTCCGTGCGACAAGGTTTTTTGACCATTTTGGGACATTCAATGCATCAAGAAAATAATTAGGTAAAAAAAGTACTAATTTTCCACTACACACAACTATTAGTCACACCGTTCGAAGAAAAACTCGTGAATTTTTTTAAGACAACCTATTTCTCGATAATTCAAACTATTTGGTTTTGGCCATCCGTAGCCCACGCGACAAGGTGTGTTTTTATCGTTTTGGGACTTCTAATGCTTAAGGAAAATAATTAGGTACTAAAATGTTCTAAATTTCCACTACGCACGAGTATTTGTTACACCGTTCGAAGAAGAACTAGTGTATTTTTTGAAGACGACTTATTTCTCGATCGCTTAAACTTTTAGGTTTTAGCCATCCGTAGTCCATGCGACAAAGTGTTTTTTGACCAGTTTCGAACTTCATATGCACCAGGAAAATAATTAGGTACAAAAATGTTCTATTTTTTCACTACCCATGATTATACTTCACTCAGTTCGAAGAAAAAACTCGTGAATTTTTTGAAGACGACCTATTTCTCGACAGTTCAAACTATTTGGTTTTGGCCATCCGTAGTCCACGGGAGAAGTCCTTTTTAAATGTTTTAGGACATCCAATGCAATAGGAGAATAATTAGGTACAAAAATGTTCTAATTTTCCTAGTCCGCGCGACAAGTTTTTTTTACCGTTTTGGGACTTCCAATGCATCAGGAAAATAATTATGTACAAAAATGTTATAGTTTTCCACTACGCATGACTATGACTCACATCGTTCGAAGAAACACTCATGAATTTTTTGAAGATGACCTATTTCTCGAAAGTTCAAACTATTTGCTTTTGGTCATTCCTAGTACGTTCGACAAGTTTTTTTTACTGTTTTGGGACTTCCAATGCATCGGGAAAACAATTTGGTACCAAAATATTATAGTTCTCCACTACGCATGACTATGAGTCAAATAGTTTGAAGAAACACTCGTGAATTTTTTGAAGACGACCTATTTCTCGACACTGCAAACTATTTGGTTTTGGCCATCCATAGTTTGCGCGACAAGTCGTTTTCTACTGCTTTGGGACTTCCAATGGATCAGAAAAATAATTAGGTATAAAAATGTTCTAATTTTCCCCTACCACAACTATTAGACACACCGTTCGAAGAAAAACTCGTGAATTTTTTAAGACGACCTATTTCTCGACGGTTAAAACAATTTGGTTTTGGCCATCCGTAGCCCACGCGCCAAGGTGTGTTTTGACCGTTTGGGGACTTCTAATGCATAAGGAAAATATTTAGGTACTAAAATGTACTAAATTTTCACTACGCACGACTATTTGTCACACCGTTCGGGGAAAAACTAGTGAATTTTTTAAAGATGACTTATTTCTTGACATCTTATACTTTTAGGTTTTAGCCATCCGTAGTCCGTGTGACAAAGTGTTTTTGACCATTTTCGGACTTCATATGCACCAGGAAAATAATTAGGTACGAAAAGGTTCAATTTTTTCACTACCCACGATTATATGTCTCTTGGTTTGAAGAAAAAACTCGTGATTTTTCTTATGACGGCCTATTTCTCAACAGTTCAAACTATTTGGTTTTGGCCATCCGTAGTCCACTTTATAAGTCCTTTTTGACTGTATTGGGACATCCAATGCATTAGGAGAATAATTAGGTATACAGATGTTCTAATTTTCCACTTCTCACGATAATTAGTCAGACTGTTCGAAGAAAAACTCGTGAATTTTTTGAAAATAACTTATTTCTCGGCAGTTCAAACTATTTGGTTTTGGCCATCCGTATGTAACACCCCGTCTAATTAAATACCCGGTAGCTACTCCTTTATTAAATTAATACAGAATATACAGTTGGTTCAGTCTTAGCATCACTGTCGAAAATAATTCGTTAATTACTAGCCACCGAATATTTAAAAAGAGAGATGTCAAATTTTATTAATTAAGGTAACGGTAACCAAGTAATTAAATCACCAACCATCATAGCATAAACAATCTCGTGTAAATAACTATCGAAATGAAATGAACTGAAATCGGAGTAAACACTCCAATAATAATACCAGAGTAAAATAAAATCCCGATACAAGAGTCTGAATAAATAAACCAACATCTGAAATAAAACTAAAAGTCTGGAGATGCTATCTCTAAATGGAAATGGGCGACATGCCCTAACAGATGAGTAACCCTGAGTAGAATCAAGTACATAATGTGAAAGCATCTAATACCGAGATTCTGTAACTTCCACAGCAGTTACAGCACGTCAATATAATTGAACTCCTATGCTTGGCGTCCCAGTGGCTGGGCACCTAAAATGTTTTTACAAAACAAATTAGAATTGGAAGAAATTGGGTCAGGGGCCGAGGTGAAAACTGTTTAAAAGTTTAGCAAGTGTTTAAATTACAATTAAACAACACATATTATAAACATGTTAGTTGCGTACTCGCATATGAGTTTCTCACATCTCAACTAATGTGCACGCCTAACATATTCCCTTGACCCATCCTAGTTATGCCGCTAACTAACTAGTCTGTACCACTCATGCTTTCGCATTCTAACATAGGGTATCTACTCGTAACACCCAAACAAGTTATATTCATAACCCATATTCACATTCATTAAATTACTTACCTCAAGTGTTAATTAAATTCTCATATTCTTAGTCCATTACAATATCTTAGTTATTCACATCTACTAGGCAACAGTGAAACAGTCATAAGTATATATATAAATCACTCTCAGTACATATATACATATAAGTCACCCCTAGGCTAAGCTGCGGTGCACACATATTCTACTAACAAATCCATGCACATCATGTAGGTAAGGATCACGTGTTCCGAATAACTCAGGAACCATCTTAATACAAATCACACATATTGGAGGCAAACATAGTTCACATACCCATGGGTCATGCACATACCTACGCTCCCATGGTCAGCTGACTTATCAACTCACAAATAAGTCGTTCAAAGTCCTATGTCCTTAAAGTACTAATCTATATCCTTCCATAGGCACACAAAGATTAGATGGTCCTATTCCGAAAGTCGACCTCCCGTGATAGCAAGTATGGTAGGTATGTCATACACATAAGAAATCCATACACTAGGCATTCACACAACCTAAGTAATCATATATCAATATAGGTATTCACACATTCCATCTAGTAAGTCTCGTACATAACAAATTTATCCCGAACATCATACGTAATATATATTTAACTTGATAACTCTCTCGTCGTATCAATTTGAGTACCTAAACCTATCCCAAAAGGTTAATCGGTCTCCTATTAGTTTCTAATATTATCTCAGTAACTTAAAGTCCCTCTGTTACTGTTCTTATCCTTACCTCAGCATTCATTCCCATTATAGTTTCACTTCGAACGATTTCTAACCGTACCTCACTCGGTAGTCCCTCATAAGCAATAGCATTCAATTTCATAAGGTAAACCAATTTTTTTCCGGGCATCAACTAAGACCCTACTGACCTTAACTAAGTCCCACAATATCAAATTAGTCACCCTAAGAATCATCATCGGCCTTGGGATCTTCATTAAACTTTAAGGGAAAACAATTGCCAAAAATCAGGAGGGGTCGATCGATCGAAGGAAAGGATCGATCGATCGATCGACATTCTTGGGTCGATCGATCGATCAAGCAGGTATTACGAATTTGCATAATTTTGCCTACGGGTTTCATCAAACTTAACCCTCAAACCCTATACTATAGTGTCCCAAACTCCTAAATATCTATTCCTAACATCATCCCAACATAAATACATAATTTCTAATATTTTAAAATCATCAAATCCAAATGGGAAATCAATTTCTTGTATCAATTCACATAATTTTCATATAAATCCCTGGTTCTCCTATTTTCCTCAATAACACTATATAATTCATTACAAGTCTACAATTCTCTACTAATTAATCATAATTTCGTGGCTGCTATTATCTCAAACGTTAAACTACATACAAGACATACCTAGATTACGATTTCAATTCTTCAACTCCATTCAATTTTCATTATTCAAGGTTATTCTCCAATTCTAACCTTACATGGATGGTATATGCACTAAATTATTGCAAGTAAAATCACTTACCTGGTAATGAAGATTCTGATCCAATGAAGTAGACGGTATGGGGATGATCCTTGCTTTTCGATCTATCCGGTGGTGGTGACGGTGGTGCAAAAGCCTCTAAGTGGTGGTTATGGCCATGAAAAACCCTTGGAACTTCTCCTCTCTTCTTCTCTAGCTGCCATGATGCTTTTTGGTTGTGAAAACCCTAAGGGACTCAAGTGTTGGCTGATAACATCAGTCTAAAATTCATGTGTTACTATTCACCAAAAATAGGAATGACTAAAATACCCTCTCGGATTGCCGGTCATGCCTAAAAATGCACCGGGACCCAAACTAAACCCCCGACTAGTGTTTTCTGACTATCTCAACCCTTTTGGACATGTTGGCGCACTCAAAATGCTCATACGGATGACATAAAAATAAAATACTTTAAAATCCATTAAATTGGGTCCTGACACGACTGACACGCGCGTCCCAACTTGATTACCGAAACTGTCGTATTTTTAACTCACGACAATTTTAATAAATTCAATAATCACATATTACCATAATCACTCAGTAATATTCACTATTATCATCATATTTAAATACTAACTCTCGTCTCACTAGTTATTTAAAATCCAAATTAATTTCCAATTAATTATCCCAAATTAATTTAATTAATTCCATAATTAAAAGCAATTTCATTTAATTAATCTCATAATTAAAACCCATAAAATTATGGGGTATTACATACTTCCCCCATAATAACGGAATTTCGTCCCGAAATTCGAAAAAATAGGCATACCTGGAAAAATTAGGTGTCCTCCAGTACTCAAAACAAAATACAAAGAAAGGCTCAATCACTACAGCACTCGCTTCACCACAATCTTGTTGAACACTCTTGACACTTTATCAGTCATAGGGTTACACCTCAATAAATGCACCTCACATTGTGCTCTTACTAAACAACATACGAATACGAATAGCCTAGGCTTCATCTCATTATCTCAATATTATTGTGAGTTAGCACCTCACTCCGTATCAATTCCCGTGTTTATTTAAACACAAAACTCCCATCCTGGGAGAAACCATAAAACATCGGAGTATTCTTGTCCTTTGTTTGAATTTCTGTTCCCGGCGTTGTGATTTTTACACAAGGGAAAGTCACTTCAGACGGTTGGTAGTTATCCCATTATAGTCATCGGATTCTAACTTCTGACTGATCCCAAAACTCCGATAATCCGCTCACCTTTAAGCATCCAGAGGGAGGATAGTAAGGTTCATTTACATAAAACATATGTAAGCACCTTGTCCCCTATAAATCGGAATGGGTGCTTTCACACAACTCTACTATTATGTAATATCCTCTCCTCTTTACCATATTATACGTCACTTACGATCTATACTTGTTGTGGAAATCAAATGATCGCAATGAGTCCAAAATTTACTATCATACAGTTCTACCAGTCGTCAATCACCTTGCACCTTATCCTCGGGCTATAGGTGATACAACTTTCTCAAAATGAAATTATTCTCACTTTTTCCTTATACCCCATATTGAAGGTGGGTTTCGGGGATCTCATTCTAGTTCAGAATAATATTGGGTAGGACCACATACCGGCACGGTCACTATCTAATAGTGTAAATAACCCAAGGATTTAACAATTTCTCTCCTTCTTGACAATCCGTTCCACACACTTAAAGGAAACTCATTACTTATCTTTATGATTGCAACCCACCAAAAGAAATTTACCAACTTGACTCTTCCACTACTTGAATGGTCGGCTCGACACGAAGTTTCTGGTTGATACCCTTACTCCAACCGATTTCTATCTATAAGTGGTGTACGTGGGGGCTACTAATTATGTCCCGCATTACACCGACTTCCACTTATAACTCTTCCCATTAAGTGGTACTTAACAACCCTCTTCTTCCTTCAGTGTATACATGGAGTTCTGACTCACGCACTTTTCACCACGTCGTGCACATCTGGACTCTTTATACCTTATTGACATCCTCACTCTATTTACACGTAAGCAACCCTTAACATTCGATTGGGTGGAACTTCGCTCCAAATTGTCCATAATAGTTAAATATTTGTCAAACGTTAGAGACACCCCCTTTTTAAATGGCTTCCCATTGCCTTTCCAACAAGTTCGGACGTGCTACTCTGATTGCACATGAATCTATAGATTTTTGTCCTACTCACGATGCTTAATCCACTCTACCACTACTACTTTGTAATATCAGTCTCACAAATATAAATCTCACCCATCTCCATGTCTCTTCTTTCGGCGATTATCACATCAGCAAACCAAGGTGTCCATACACCCTATACATCGCGCAAATGGGTTTAAACATCATACATGCTCATATATACTCTAAAATATTTATTGTCCCTGCATTTGCAACGTGTCTATACCACTTGGGCGTTCTCAATCACCCCTGAATTTGAAATTCTAAATCCCCCAAAACATCATTTCACCCTTCAACCCACCAAAATAAAATAAAATTATCAATACTTCCTCACCACACAACTGGATCTACTGGCCTTATATCGTAATTTACCCTTTAACTTCCAGTTATAACTACATACTTTCATAACGATCGAGGTACCCAAATCATGGACGAATGGCCAAACATCTCCTTACTTGCGTACGCTAAGTTTCATGCGTGGGATGTCTCGTAAAGAGAAATCCAAATAAAGAACCCCCCGATACACTACTACCTAGCATTGTTGGTCATTGGTATCCGTTAGGCCCTCAGTCCATAACATGTAACCCTATATTCCCGTTTCTTTACAACAAAGTTACATCTCCTTCCGCAGTTACACTTAAACAAGGAATTCCTTTCGAAAGACACTGTCTCTTAACATTGATGGTAATCACATTCCATAAACATCATGCAAATATAATCGGGGCTCTCAAAACCCAGTCCCTAGACATACAACTATGAGTATTAATTTCCACGTCTCTAAAGGGTGATAAAACAATGCACTCTTCTTATTACCACATCCTGAGTGTTAGTTATAATAATCAGCTAAATCTTTCCGCTGAACAGTAAACCAAATACACACCGAATCATATCAATAAAGTCCCTACACATACCGGGAATAAATATCCGAGACCATTATACTTTCAAAGTCTCAACAATATATATATATATATATATATATATATATATATATATATATATATATATATATATATATATATATATATATACATACATACAATTGTATAAACGCGATTCCGACCCTCTCGTAGATGGGGCCTCGCCAGAACAAACATTTACACCAAGGTAGTAACCCCGATAGACTTGCAATATTCGCACACTATCAGTTTAAGCATACTATAAAACCATAATTAGGATAATATCATACTCGTATAACACAACACTAAAATGAGAAATTTCAATAAGGTACATACCACTATCGATACACTCATTCATCCTTTGCAGATAACACAAAAGGTAACCCCACTACACTAGAAAAAATATTTACATAAACAATAACATTGCCGAGATACTCACTAAACTCGTCTCTCATGCAAATATAGCAATAATACAAATAATATGCGATAGTTTGTTCCTAACACATACAACACGCATCATCATCTAAGGATATAACTCATGCTTCTATCTTGCCAATCGCACTGGCTACTTAAATGGTTCATGGACTTAACACACCTGTCCGTACCAAACAGAAAATTTCAATAATTATTGCCCTTGCTAGGCAACATACCCTTATCCATATACTTGCTTCGGAAAAATTTTAACGCACGGGTTTTACTCCCCACAAAATACTTTACACATACTCCACTTATCTCCGGTCACACTGACTATGTTAGGGTTGTCCTTCTCTCCGACGTTGGTAGTCTCGACTCTGATGACTGTAATACCCCGTATTTTTATGCTATATTAATTTGGGGATTTATTAAATTTAATGTGAGTGAATTATTTAATAAAAATCTTATTTAATAAAAATCCGAAAATTAATTATGTTATAATTATTAACGTGACGAGAGTTAGTAATTATGGGAAATTTGTTGAATATTACTAATGAGCAAAGTAATATATTATATTGGTTATATTGAATGTCATGAGTGAGTTAAATGACAATTTCGGAAATTTAAGTCGGGACGTGCTCGTGTCGCGTCGGGACTAAATTTTGATAAATAAAAAGTGAAAATTTTATAAGTTGCCCGTATGGTCATTTTGAGTGCGCCAACGCGTCCGGAAAGGTCGAGATAGTCAGAAAAGTGTACCCGGGGGTGTAGTTTGGGTCTCGGGGCGTTTTTAGGCCTAATTAGTAACCCGGGAGGGCAATTTGGTCATTTTACATTTTTGGGTAATTAAACCCACGAAAATTAGAGAGGCTATATCTGATATTGAGGTTGTCACCTAGGGTTAGAATACCCAAAACCTAGAACGGCCATTGGAGAAGAGAGGAGAGAGCTCTCAAGCAATTCCAAGGCTCAAAACTCAACGGTTTGCACCGCCGCCACCACCAACGCGTAGATCGCGATAAGGGGAACGCAACCACACCAAAATCAGCCGTAATCCAGACATCTAAAAATCCCAGGCAAGTGTTTATCTTGCTTATTTCGTTGGTGCAATTTCCATATTAGTTTAGGAATGATTAAGGATGAAATATATGGAAGAAAACCCAATTTGTGATAGGAAAATCCAGGTAGTATTAGTTTATATGATGATTCTGGAAACCCTTGCCATGTAGAGGAAATTAACCACGAAATTTTGATGATTATAAGAAGGAAATTCTGGAGAAAATTTGTTAGAAACCTGTTTAAGAAAATTTTAGGGTTCTTGATAATTAGATGAAATTTTGGGTTGATAATCCATGTTTAAATGATAGAAATGTACATGCCTTACGTTAGAAACATCTGGTATATTGTTATAATGTTAGTAGTAGAATTTTTGGGACGTTTGGGGTTGGAAAATATGTATTTGGATGAAGAAAAGTGGTAGAACCCGTAACTGCAGTTCTGCAGAAATCGAAATACGTGCTTGATCGATCGATCGAGCCTAGAGCTTCGATCGATCGAAGGCTCGATCGATCGAGCCCCAAACCTCGATCGATCGACCCCTCCTGGCAGACTCCTATTTCCCTTATTAAATGAGTTAAATTTAATTTATCATGAAATAACTCTTGGGCATCCCTAATAAAATGTTTTAGGAGATAGGGAAGACCAGTAGGACATGCGAATAAATTTTGGGACCCTTGATGACGGGCAAAGATTGTATTTTAGGATAATTACGTAAGGGTCGGTAAATTTATGACTTAAATAGAGAGTCACGTAAGAGAGTTACTATGGGGGAAATGTGTATACCTACTGAATTTTATAATTGGGAGGATAGAATCCATGAAGCGTTATGTAGTAATTGGAAAAGTTCCTCAAATTAAAGTAAGATGTGAATGGTTATACGTGATAACTATATAATGTGAAATAAATGCGAATGACGTAATTATGGGAATTGAGATTTTACCCATTATTGATATGGTAATATTAGTATAGTTATATGATTGTGTATGCATATACTATCTATGTGTGAAAAACATGCCCACGCTACTTGCTATCCCTGAGGTTTCCGCGCTGGGACAGTCTTATCTCGATGGGACCTTTATGGGGGATATTGACTTGTACCTTAGAAGATAGATATCCTCGGTACAGGCTATCAGAATGATAGTTCAGACGGTCCTAAGAGATGCGGGTATGTGCTTTCCTCTTAGAGACTTGGAATCTATGCTTCGCCTCATATTGTTTGTGTATAGGTATCCTTGGTACAGGCTATCGCAGTGATAGTTCAGACGGTCCTAAGGGACTTGGAATCTATACTTCGCCTCAATATTGTTTGAGTATGTGTTAATACAGTTCGAGAGTGATTCCGAATTTGTATTCCCTTAGTACGAGTGATACGGGGATTGGATAGTAGAGTATGCCCGCACCATAGTTTTATTTGGGGTGCTATTATGATATATATATTTTATGAGTAGTTAATATATATATGAAATTCTGAAATCTGGAACTGCCTACTGTGATGTGATATGTAGGACATGGTTGATGACTCAATTATAAATACTTGTTTTGAGAAAGTAAAATATGACACTGGAAAACTTTATTTGATTAATAAAGTCAAAATGAGAACTTTGGTTACTAATTGAAATATTCTTTTCAAACAATTGAATCGTGGAATTTTGAATCTTACGAGTAATCTAAGATAAGTTAAATCATTGGGAAGATTAGTGCGATAAATGATAAGACAAACCATGGGGAGGGTTAGTGCGATAGGTGTGCACATTAGAAGAGAGGTGAGAATTTCTCAAGAGAGTGTCGCACTAATATGTTGTTGCATTGGCCTGCATCAATTTAAATACTTGCTAAACATATTTTAAATCAAACACACTATCGGGCTCTGACCCGTTTATTTTTCTCTTTCTCTCTCTTGTATATATATGTATGTATTACAGGTGCCCAGCCACGGGGGCGTCTTGCTTAGGATCTCTTGAAAGGAACGTGCTGCAGCTTAGGTGGGAGTTGCAGGCCACTTGCATAGACGACTTCGTTTACTTGATTCCACATCTATCATACTCATTTATTGGGCATGTGTCGCCCTTTCCACTATTTATCTGTTTTATTGGGACATTTGTATTTCAGTTATTTCCAGTATGGTTACTATGGGATTTATTCAGTTTGGATGTGTGACTTTAGATTTCGTATGTTGACATTCGATTGACGAATGTATTAAATTAATTGAATTATGTTGCAGAATTTAATGTGGTGTGATTCTTACTTATTGAATGTTGTTAATAAAATAAATGATTTTTCTTTAAATAAAATTTGGAAAGTATGTATGAAAATGGTTTTGACACTTAGCTTAATTAATTAGGGTGTTAAATTGGAAAAAAATTATTTTTCGACAGTGATGCTAAGAATGGACCAACTGTTCACCTTGATTTAATTTAATAAAGGAGTGATCGCCCGGTATTTAATTAGGCGGGGTGTCACAGGTGGTATCAGAGCATCAGGTTCTAGTGTCCATAGGATCTGTACGGCTTATTTCGCTTTCAGCTTAACGTTATTGCTATAGAGCCCTATTATAGGATGGTTGTATTCTTGCTTTCAAGTTTATGTCTTCAGCTATTTGAGATTTGTTAATGACTGTAGACTAATAAACTTCTTCACGTTTCAGATGCCTCCGAGACGTGCTCCGAAGGATAGGCGTGCCCAGGCCGAGCAGCCAGCAGTTCCGGCACAAGGCACAATGAATGCAAATGAAGTAGCCGCCATTGTTGCTCAGGCGGTGAATGCCGCACTAGCGGTGGTTCAGCAGGCTCCACCCCAGGTTCAGGCAGTGGCGCCAGTACCATCACAGCTTCCATCTGCATGGGAGAGGGTTCGGGATGCTTTTCAGAAAGCGCATCCCCCAGAGTTCTCTGGTAGCTCCGATATTGTCACAGTTAGCCAATGGAAGAAAGACATCCAGCGGCATCTCCGTATGTATGAGTGCACCGACGTGCAGAAGCAGTTATTGGCTTCCTTTAAGCTGGTGGGAGCTGCTTTGAAGTGGTGGGAGTCCACTACCACTTTGGAGGAGAGGGACACGATCCCTATTCAGTCATTTTGGGAGCGGTTTGACCGCAAGTATTTTCCACCCGCCGTGCAGACTGAGATGAGGCGGAAATTACTGAATCTGAAGCAGGAGAGTCTTACTGTAGCGGAGTATGAGGAGGAGTTCACGAGACTTCTCACCATTGTGCCAGATGAGGCACCTACTGAGAGCAATAAGATTATGCTGTTTGTCGACGGGTTAGCTTGGAGGATCCGTCAGCACCTTATTGGGAATTTATCCCTGAGTACTTTCACTGATGTACTAAATGCCGCGTTGCTACATTGCCAGGATCACCGCTTCCATCTTCAGGGAAGCAAGAGAGCAGGAGAGTCCAGCCAGCAGGGCAGGGCCGGGGGTAATAGTGCCAGTGGGCCACCATCTCATGGACAGACTCGTCACCACGAGCAGAGTTCCGATCAGGGGGACCCTGCTAAGCGATTTCGTTCAGGTGATTCTAGGCAGGGATATGGGGGCTATAGGCAGGGCCAGCAGGGCCAACACCGACAGCAGGGACAGCAGCAGGGCCGTGGTCAGTAGGGACAGAGGGGAGGCAACTTCAAGGGCCGATGTTTTGGGTGTGGTAGGCACGGCCATAGGCGCCAGGATTGTCCGGAGGGAGATAGGGCCCCACAGCAGCAGGGTGCCCGTAATGAGCCACATAGACTACTTTTTCCGGCTGCACTCCCAGCTCCAGCCCAGGTGCCAGCCCTACCAGCCGTTCCAGCAGCTCCAGTGCAGCAGGGGCAGTTACAGTACGGACGTGTCTATAACGTCCACCAGGTAGCAGCTCCACAGGCACTACCCGCGATTGAGGGTATGTTTCCTATCCATGGTACTATGGGTCGGGTTTTGTTTGATACTGGGGCGACGCACTGTTTTATAGCTACGCATTTTGCGAAGTCCTTAGGATTATTAGCCACAGCAGAGAGCACAGTGACGTGTGTAGACTCACCATTGGGGAGTGGGTCTCTTATTTTCTTTATATGCCGGGGAGTGGGGGTAGAGATTGGTAGCTTGGTATTACCTGCAGACATGTTAGTTTTAGACATGCACGAGCATGATGTGATTATTGGTATGGATTGGCTCGCAGCTTATAGAGCCATGATTGATTGCTTCGGTGGGAGCATTGTTTTTGCCATTCCGGGGAAAGAGATGTTTGTAGTGGCGATGCCTCGCCCAGAGGGAGGTTCGACCGCTCATTTGTATTACATAGATGAGGATACCTCTAAGGAGGTTGTGATTCCCTTGGATTCGATCCCAGTTGTCAGGGAGTATTCCGATGTGTTTCAGGAGATACCAGGCCTACCCTCCAGTCGTGAGATAGACTTTGTTATAGATTTATTGCCAGATACGAGACCTATAGCACGCGCACCGTACCGTATGGCTCCGGCAGAGATACGAGAGTTACGAGATTAGATAGAGCAGCTATTAGGTCAGGGCTTCATTCGCAGGAGTACCTCACCTTGGGGCGCTTCAGTTTTGTTTGTGAAGAAGAGAGATGGTTCACTGAGATTGTGTGTGGACTACCGGGAGCTGAACAAGGTCACGATACGGAATAAATATCCGTTACCTCGAATCGATGATCTGTTCGACCAGCTGAGGGGATCAACTTTCTTTTCGAAGATAGATCTGAGGTCGGGGTACCATCAGCTACGTATTAGGGAGCAGGATGTTTCGAAGACTGCTTTCTTGACGAGATATGGGTCTTATGAGTTCCGGGTTATGCCGTTCGGACTCACAAATGCTCCAGCCGTTTTCATGGACTTGATGAACCGAGTATTCAGAGAATTCTTGGATCAGTTTGTCATAGTTTTCATAGATGACATTTTGATATATTCACACTCCGAGGAGGAGCATGCCGAGCATTTGAGGCAAGTTCTTCAGACTCTACGAGAGCATCAGTTGTATGCTAAGTACGAGAAGTGTGGATTCTGGTTGCGAGAAGTACAGTTCTTGGGCCATGTTGTTTCTGAGCAGGGGATAGCAGTTGACCCGAGTAAAGTGTCAGCGGTGAGGGAATGGGGACAGCCCACAACACCGACGGAAGTGCGTAGTTTCTTGGGGTTATCCGGATACTACAGGAGATTCATTCGGGGATTCTCCAAAATAGCGGGTCCATTGACGAATCTGACTCGCAAGGGAGTACCATATGTTTGGGATGACGCTTGTCAATTGGCTTTCGACGAGCTGAAAGACAAGCTTACTTCAGCTCCAGTCCTTGCTTTACCGAAGCCGGGTGAGGAGTACCTGGTTTACACCGATGCCTCTTTACGGGGACTTGGGGTAGTACTTCAGCAGGAGGAGAAGGCTATAGCTTTTGCCTCCCGCAAGCTTAAGCCGCATGAGAAGAATTACCCCACCCATGACCTGGAGTTAGCAGCGGTCGTTTTTGCATTGAGGATATGGAGACACTATTTATTGGGGGAGAAATTCCGTTTGTTCACCGACCACAAGTCATTGCAGTACCTATTCACTCAGCGAGAGCTGAATATGCGTCAGCGCAGATGGCTAGAGTTTGTGAAGGAATACCAGTTCGATATACAGTATCATCCGGGAAAGGCCAACGTAGTTGCTAATGTGTTGAGTCGTAGACCGGTAGACGAGGTAGCGGATGTCTGGAAAGCAAAGTGGAAGGAGTTAGGCCACCAGGACACAGTAGCCCGTTCCTTCATATCTGTTATGACAATCACACCCGAGATTGTTATGAGGGTAATACAGGCCCAGACCATAGACCCATTTTGCCAGGAGCAGATTGTACGACTTTTAGCCGAGGGTGCTGAGTCTTATTCTGTTAGTTCTGATGGGGGTTTGAGGTTTAATGGGAGATTGGTGGTTCCAGAAGGAGCAGAATTACGTCATGCAGTGATGACCCAGTCTCCACGGGTCCCGATTTTCAGTACATCTTGGAGGAGATAAGATGTACCAGGATATGAGGAGGCAATACTGGTGGAGTGGGATGAAGAAGGACATTGCTGAGTTCGTATCCAAGTGTTCTACCTGCCAGCTGGTGAAGGTGGACCATCAGAAACCGTCAGGATTGCTTCAGCCATTGGAAGTACCCGGGTGGAAGTGGGAGAGTATTTCCATGGATTTTATTACAGGGTTGCCTACATCACAGCGGGGCCACGATTCTATTTGGGTGATAGTAGACCGTTTGACCAAGGTGGTTCATTTTCTGCCGGTGCGGACAGACTATACCACGGGCCAATATGCTCAGTTGTTCATTGCTGAGGTTGTCAGATTATATGGGGTGCCCCTGAATATTGTGTCAGATAGGGATAAGATTTTCGTGTCGCGTTTCTGGGAAAGCTTTCAGGAGGCTATGGGTACCGAGTTGAGGTTGAGTTCAGCTTACCACCCACAGACAGATGGACATACAGAGCGTACTAATCAGATGTTAGAGGATATGCTACGCATGTGTGTTCTTGATTTTGGAGGAGGTTGGGAGCCACATCTTCCACTGGTAGAGTTTGCTTATAATAACTCTTATCAGTTTACGATTGGTATGGCTCCATTTGAGGCTTTGTATGGCAGGCCTTGTCGTTCCCCAGCTTGTTGGCTCGAAGTGGGGGATAAAAAGTTGCTAGGACCAGAGGTGATTCAGGAGACCTCCGCGAGGATTGAGATGATCAGGAGTCGCATTCGGGTAGCCCAGGACAGGCAGAAGGGCTACGCCGATGCGAAACGGTTCTTCCGGGAGTTTAGTGTGGGGGACCAAGTGTTATTGCGTGTATCTCCTATGAAGGGAGTGATGAGGTTCGGGAAGAAGGGGAAGTTGGCTCCGAGATACGTGGGACCATTTCCCATCATCGAGAGGATTGGGCCGGTTGCATACAGGTTTGGACTGCCAGAGTATTTACATCGCATCCACGATGTATTCCACATCTCGTCGTTAAGACGGTACCTTCGGGATGATATGGACCATACTCACATTGCGATAGATGAGATAGACTTACAGCCTGACAGCTCTTACGAGGAGAGACCGGTGGCTATCCTAGACTATAGTGAGAGGAGATTGAGGTCGAAGATAGTTCCACTTGTGCGGGTCCAGTGGGAGCATCATAATGTGGAGGAATCCACTTGGGAGCGCGAGGCAGATATGCGTGAGAGATATCCAGAGTTGTTTTTACCAGGTATGCCTTATTTTCCGAATTTCGGGACGAAATTCCGTTATTAGGGGGGAAGTATGTAATACCCCGTATTTTTATGCTATATTAATTTGGGGATTTATTAAATTTAATGTGAGTGAATTATTTAATAAAAATCCGAAAATTAATTATGTTATAATTATTAACGTGACGAGAGTTAGTAATTATGGGAAATTTGTTGAATATTACTAATGAGCAAAGTAATATATTATATTGGTTATATTGAATGTCATGAGTGAGTTAAATGACAATTTCGAAAATTTAAGTCGGGACGTGCTCGTGTCGCGTCGGGACTAAATTTTGATAAATAAAAAGTGAAAATTTTATAAGTTGCCCGTATGGTTGTTTTGAGTGCGCCAACGCGTCCGGAAAGGTCGAGATAGTCAGAAAAGTGTACCCGGGGGTGTAGTTTGGGTCTCGGGGCGTTTTTAGGCCTAATTAGTAACCCGGGAGGGCAATTTGGTCATTTTACATTGTTGGGTAATTAAACCCACGAAAATTAGAGAGACTATATCTGATATTGAGGTTGTCACCTAGGGTTAGAATACCCAAAACCTAGAACGGCCATTGGAGAAGAGAGGAGAGAGCTCTCAAGCAATTCCAAGGCTCAAAACTCAACGGTTTGCACCGCCGCCACCACCAACGCGTAGATCGCGAGAAGGGGAACGCAACCACACCAAAATCAGCCGCAATCCAGACTTCTGAAAATCCTAGGCAAGTGTTTATCTTGCTTATTTCGTTGGTGCAATTTCCATATTAGTTTAGGAATGATTAGGGATGAAATATATGGAAGAAAACCCAATTTGTGATAGGAAAATCCATGTAGTATTGGTTTATATGATGATTCTGGAAACCCTTGCCATGTAGAGGAAATTAACCACGAAATTTTGATGATTATAAGAAGGAAATTCTGGAGAAAATTTGTTAGAAACCTGTTTAAGAAAATTTTAGGGTTCTTGATAATTAGATGAAATTTTGGGTTGATAATCCATGTTTAAATGATAGAAATGTACATGTCTTACGTTAGAAACATCTGGTATATTGTTATAATGTTAGTAGTAGAATTTTTGGGACGTTTGGGGTTGGAAAATATGGATTTGGATGAAGAAAAGTGGTAGAACCCATAACTGCAGTTCTGCAGAAATCGAAATACCTGCTTGATCGATCGATCGAGCCTAGAGCTTCGATCGATCGAAGGCTCGATCGATCGAGCCCCAAACCTCGATCGATCGACCCCTCATGGCAGACTCCTATTTCCCTTATTAAATGAGTTAAATTTAATTTATCATGAAATAACTCTTGGGCATCCCTAATAAAATGTTTTGGGAGATAGGGAAGACCAGTAGGATATGCAAATAAATTTTGGGACCCTTGATGACGGGCAAAGATTGTATTTTAGGATAATTACGTAAGGGTCGGTAAATTTATGACTTAAATAGAGAGTCACGTAAGAGAGTTACTTTGGGGGAAATGTGTATACCTACTGAATTTTATAATTGGGAGGATAGAATCCATGAAGCGTTATGTAGTAATTGGAAAAGTTCCTCAAATTAAAGTAAGATGTGAATGGTTATACGTGATAACTATATAATGTGAAATAAATGCGAATGACGTAATTATGGGAATTGAGATTTTACCCATTATTGATATGGTAATATTAGTATAGTTATATGATTGTGTATGCATATACTATCTATGTGTGAAAAACATGCCCACGCTACTTGCTATCCCTGAGGTTTCCGCGCTGGGACAGTCTTATCTCGATGGGACCTTTATGGGGGATATTGACTTGTACCCTAGAAGATAGATATCCTCGGTACAGGCTATCGGAATGATAGTTCAGACGGTCCTAAGAGATGCGGGTATGTTCTTTCCTCTTAGAGACTTGGAATCTATGCTTCGCCTCATATTGTTTGTGTATAGGTATCCTTGGTACAGGCTATCGCAGTGATAGTTCAGACGGTCCTAAGGGACTTGGAATCTATACTTCGTCTCAATATTGTTTGAGTATGTGTTAATACAGTTCGAGAGTGATTCCGAATTTGTATTCCCTTAGTACGAGTGATACGGGGATTGGATAGTAGAGTATGCCCGCACCATAGTTTTATTTGGGGTGCTGTTATGATATATATATTTTATGAGTAGTTAATATATATATGAAATTCTGAAATCTGGAACTGCCTACTGTGATGTGATATGTAGGACATGGTTGATGACTCAATTATAAATACTTGTTTTGAGAAAGTAAAATATGACACTGGAAAACTTTATTTGATTAATAAAGTCAAAATGAGAACTTTGGTTACTAATTGAAATATTCTTTTCAAACAATTGAATCGTGGAATTTTGAATCTTACGAGTAATCTAAGATAAGTTAAATCATTGGGAAGATTAGTGCGATAAATGATAAGACAAACCATGGGGAGGGTTAGTGCGATAGGTGTGCACATTAGAAGAGAGGTGAGAATTTCTCAAGAGAGTGTCGCACTAATATGTTGTTGCATTGGCCTGCATCAATTTAAATACTTGCTAAACATATTTTAAATCAAACACACTATCGGGCTCTGACCCGTTTATTTTTCTCTTTCTCTCTCTTGTATATATATGTATGTATTACAGGTGCCCAGCCACGGGGGCGTCTTGCTTAGGATCTCTTGAAAGGAACGTGCTGCAGCTTAGGTGGGAGTTGCAGGCCACTTGCATAGACGACTTCGTTTACTTGATTCCACATCTATCATACTCATTTATTGGGCATGTGTCGCCCTTTCCACTATTTATCTGTTTTATTGGGACATTTGTATTTCAGTTATTTCCAGTATGGTTACTATGGGATTTATTCAGTTTGGATGTGTGACTTTAGATTTCGTATGTTGACATTCGATTGACGAATGTATTAAATTAATTGAATTATGTTGCAGAATTTAATGTGGTGTGATTCTTACTTATTGAATGTTGTTAATAAAATAAATGATTTTTCTTTAAATAAAATTTGGAAAGTATGTATGAAAATGGTTTTGACACTTAGCTTAATTAATTAGGGTGTTAAATTGGAAAAAAATTATTTTTCGACAGTGATGCTAAGAATGGACCAACTGTTCACCTTGATTTAATTTAATAAAGGAGTGATCGCCCGGTATTTAATTAGGCGGGGTGTCATTCTCTCGAACATTGGTAGTCTCGACTCTGATGACTACCTATGTTGTTCCCTTAGCTTTGATGGCCCTAAGGAACACGCAAATGGCTACGACAACTCTTACTGATATCACCATCTCTTGGTAAACATTTTTTTTTCTATCCAAATCATTTAAATGGGTCTCCTGATGGGTACCCCCCCCAGTCTTACTCTCTGACTAAATTCTTCAATTCTTGTAGCTCCCCACACAAGGAAGCGTTTACCTCCATATTAACCAAACGCGACATTATCACCATTTGTATTGACCGTCCAAGAAGAATTCCCCAGAAGTGCTAGAAATTCTTCTTGTAAGTTAGTTTTTCCCCTTTAATGTCCTATTCTCCATTTCACCCACTTCATCCGGTGTAAGGTTCGCTAATTAATTAAATTTCTTTTTCACAAAGTGACTTCTGTCCGACTCTCTTGTGTGAGTTCAGAATGACGTTCTCATCTTATCCTGAACATCTGATGAATGAACTTATGGTCAGACCATACCTATTCTCCTTCGCCTGACAAAACATTCCACTTCTAAGTGTGGTGGTTGTCTCTCACCACTGTAACTCTGCTCTTACGAGCCAAGAAAAGTTTTTACCCTAAATTTTCACTCCCGATTAGCCATACTCAGATATATGCCCAAGCCTTTGGATATTTTACCTTCGTTGGCTAACACATGCCATTTTCGTATTTCTAGAATTTCCACTACTGGTTCTCTTCAATGTTTCGTCTGACTCTCTCCAAATCCAACCTTGCTGAGTGAGTCTAATTCGACTCCACTTTTTACTATAGCAGTACTATAATGTCATATATTATGCCTTAATCATATTTACCGTCCTGGCCCTCCGTGCCATAATAGGGGTGACCTCAACTACGGTCATCATTCTTGAATATACCTTATAACCTCAACTGAGCTTTGCCTCCTGTTGTCTGCCCAACTCGCACGACATACTGCATTGTTTGGCACACGAACACTCCCGAATACAAATAAGATTCACTAATATATACATTATGGCAGGGGAACGAAATCTCACCAAAGAAATCAACAATCCAAAAAACATAGGGCTCTACATCAAAGAAAACTACGTTGGAAGCATAATAAGTCGGACATATACTAAAGGACACTATAACCTGATGCTCTGATACCACCTGTAACACCCCGTCTAATTAAATACCGGGTAGCTACTCCTTTATTAAATTAATACAGAATATCCAGTTGGTTCAGTCTTAACATCACTGTCGAAAACAATTCGTTAATTACTAGCCACCTAATATTTAAAAAGGGAGATGTCAAATTTTATTAATTAAGGTAATGATAACCAAGTAATTAAATCACCAACCATCATAGCATAAACAATCTCGTATAAATAACTAACGAAATGAAATGAAGTGAAACTGGAGTAAACACTCCAATAATAATACCAGAGTAAAATAAAATCCCGATACAAGAGTCTAAATAAATAAACCAACATCTGAAATAAAACTAAAAGTCTGGAGATGCTATCTCTAAATGAAAATGGGCGACATGCCCTAACAGATAAGAACCCTGAGTAGAATCAAGTACAGAATGTGAAGGCATCTAATACCGAGATCCTGTAACTTCCACAGCAGTTACAGCACGTCAATGTAATGGAACTCCTACGATTGGCGTCCCTGTGGCTGGGCACCTAAAATGTTTTTACAAAACAAAATAGAATTGGAATAAAATGGGTCAGAGCCCGAGGTGAAAACATTTTAAAAGTTTAGAAAGTGTTTAAATTAAAATTAAACAACACATATTATAAACATGTTAGTTGCGTACTCTCACATGAGTTTCTCACCTCTCAACTAATGTGCACGCTTAACGTATTCCCTTGACCCATCCTAGTTATGCCGCTAACTAACTAGTCTGTACCACTTCTGCTTTCGCATTCTAAAATAGGGTATCTACACGTAACACCCAAACAAGTTATATTCATAACCCATATTCACATTCATTAAATTACTTACCTCAAGTGTTAATTAAATTCTCACATTCTTAATCAATTACAATATCTTAGTTATTCACATCTAATAAGCAACAGTGAAACAGTCACAAGTATATATATAAATCACTCTCAGTACATATATACATATAAGGCACCCCTGGGCTAAGCTGCGGTGCACGCATACTCTGCTATAAAATCCATGTACATCATGTACGTAAGGATAACATGTTCCGAATCACTCAAGAATCATCTCAATACAAATCACACATATTGGAGGCGAACATAGTTCACATACCCATGTGTCACGCACATACCTACGCTCCCATGGTCAGCTAACTTATCAACTCACAAATAAGTCATTCACAGTCCTATGTCCTTAAGGTACCAATCTATATCCCCCCATAGGCACACAAAGATTAGGTGGTCCTATTCCGAAAGCCGACCTCCCGTGATAGCAAGTATGGTAGGTATGTCATACACATAAGAAATCCACACACTAGGCATTCACACAACCTAAGTAATCATATATCAATATAGGTATTCACACATTCCATCTAGTAAGTCTCGTACATAGCAAGTTTATCCCGAACATCATACGTAATATATATTTAACTTGATAACTCTATCACCGTATCAATTTGAGTACCTAACCCTATCCCAAAAGGTTACTCAGTCTCCTATTAGTTTCTAATGTTATCTTAGTAACTTAAAGTCCCTCCGTTACTGTTCTTATCCTTACCACATCAATCATTGCCATTATAGTTTCAATTCGAACGATTTCTAACCGTACCTCACTCGGTAGTCCCTCGTAAGCAATAGCATTCAATTTCATAAGGTAAACCATTTTTTTTCGGCCATCAACTAAGACCCTACTCACATTAACTAAGTCCCAAAATATCAAATTAGTCACCCTAAGAATCATCATCGGCCTTGGGATCTTCAATAAACTTTAAGGGAAAACAATTGCCAAAAATCAGGAGTGGTCGATCGATCGAAGGAAAGGATCGATCGATCGATCGACATTCTTGGGTCGATCGATCGATCAAGCAGGTATTACGAATCTGCATAATTTTGCCTACGGGTTTCATCAAACTTAACCCTCAAATCCTATACTATAGTGTCCCAAACTCCTAAATATCTATTCCTAACATCATACCAACATAAATACATAATTTCTAACATTTTAAAATCATCAAATCCAAATGGGAAATCAATTTCACGGATCAATTCACATAATTTTCATATAAATCCCTAGTTATCCTATTTTCCTCAAGAACACTATATAATTCATTACAAGTCTATAATTCTCTACCCATGAATCATAATTTCTTGGCTGCTATTATCTCAAACGTTAAACTACATACAAGACATACCTAGATTACAATTTCAATTCTTCAACTCCATTCAATTTTCCTTATTCAATGTTATTCTCCAATTCTAACCTAACATGGATGATATATGCACTACATTATTGCAAGTTAAACCACTTGCCTAGTAATGAAGATTCTGATCCAATGAAGTAGACGGTATGGGGATGATCCTTGCTTTCCGATCTATCCGGTGATGGTGACGGTGGTACAAAAGCCTCTAAGTGGTGGTTATGGCCATAGAAAACCCTTGGAACTTCTCCTCTCTTCTTCTCTAATTGCCATGATGCTTTTTGGTTGTGAAAACCCTAAGGGACTCAAGTGTTGGCTGATAACATTAGTCTAAAATTCGTGTGTTACTATTCACCAAAAATAGGAATGACTAAAATACCCTCCCAGATTGCCGATCATGCCTAAAAATGTCCCGGGAACCAAACCAAACCCCCGGCTAGTGTTTTTTGACTATCTCAACCCTTCCGGACATGTTGGCGCACTCAAAATGCTCATACGGATGACATAAAAATAAAATACTTTTAAATCTATTAAATTGGGTCCTGACACGACTGACACGTGCGTCCTAACTTAATTACAGAAAATGCCATATTTTCAACTCACGATAATTTTAATAAATTCAATAATCACATATTACCATAATCACTCAGTAATATTCACTATTATCATCATATTTAAATACTGACTCTCGTCTCGCTAGTTATTTAAAATCCAAATTAATTTCTAATTAATTATCCTAAATTAATATAATTAATTCCACAATTAAAAGCAATTTCATTTAATTAATCTCATAATTAAAAGCCATAAAATTACGGGGTATTACGTATTTTTCCCCTAATAACGGAATTTCGTCCCACTAAATTTGAAAAAATAGGCATACCTGGAAAAATTAGGTATCCACCAGTACTAAAAACAAAATACAAAGAAAGGCTCAATCACTATATCACTCGCTTCACAACAATCTTGTTGAACACTCTTGACACTTTATCAGTTATAGGGTTACACTTCAATAAATGCACCTCACATTGTGCTCTTACTAAACATCATACGAATAAGAATAGCCTATACTTCATCTCATTATCTCAATATTATTATGAGTTCGTACCTCACTCCGTATCAATTCCCGTGTATATTTAAACACCCAACTCCCATCCTAGGAGAAACCATAAAACATCTGAGTATTCTTGTCCTTTGTTTGAATTTCTGTTCCCAGTGTTGTGATTTTTACACAAGGTAAAGTCACTTCATACGGTTGGTGGTTATCCTATTATAGTCATCGGATTCTAACTTTTGACTGATCCCAAAACTCTGATAATCCGCTCACCTCTAAGCATCCCGAGGGAGGATAGTAAGGTTCATTTACATAGAACATCTGTAAGCACCTTGTCCCCTATAAATCGGAACGGGTGCTTTCACACAACTCTACTATTATGTAATATCCTCTCCTCTTTACCATATTATACGTCATTTACGATCTATACCTGTTATGGAAATCAAATGATCGCAATGAGTCTAAAATTTACTTTCATACAGTTCTACCAGTCATCAATCACCTTGCGCCTATTCCTCGGGCTATAGGTGATACAACTTTCTCAAAACGAAACTATTCCCACTACTTCCTTATACCCCATATTGAAGGTGGGTTTTGGGGATCTCATTCTAGTTCTGAATAATACTGGGTAGGACCACATACCGGCGCGGTCACTATCTAATAGTGTAAATAACCCAAGGATTTAATAATTTCTCTCCTTCTTGACAATCCGTTCCACACACTCGAAGGAAACTCGTATTTTATCTTTATGATTTCAAACCACTTAAGAAATTTACCAACTTTACTCTTCCGCTGGTAGAATCGTCAGCTCGACACTAAGTTTCTGGTTGATACCCTTACTCCAACCGATTTCAGTTTATAAGTGGTGTGCGTGGGGGATACTAATTATGTCCCGTTCTACACCGACTTCCACTTATAACTCTTCCCATTAAGTGGTACTTAACAACCCTCTTCTTCCTTCCGCGTATACCAAGAGTTCTAACTCGCGCACTTTTCACCACGTCGTGCACATCTGGACTCTTTATACCTTATTGACATCCTCACTCTATTTACGCGCAAGCCACCCTCAACGTTCGATTGGGTGAAACTCCACTCCAAATTGTCCATATTAGTTAAATATTTGTCAAATGTTAGGGATACCCCCTTTTTAAATGGCTTCCCACTGACTTTCCACTAAGTTCGGAGGTGTTACTCTGATTTCACATGAATCTATAGATTTTTGTCCTTATCATGACGCTTAATCCACTCTACCACTACTACTTTGTAATATCAGTCTCATAAATATAAATCTCACCCATCTCCATGTCTCTTCTTCCGGCGATTATCACATCAGCAAACCAAGGTGTCCATACACCCTATACATCGCGCAAACGGGTTTAAACATCATACACGCTCATATATACTCCAAACTCTTTATTCTCCCTGCATTTTCAATGTGTCTATACCACTTGGGCGTTCTCAATCACCCCTGAATTTGAAATTCTAAATCCTCCTAAACATCATTTCACCCTTTACCCCGCCAAAATAAAATAAAATTATCAGTACTTCCTCACCACACAACTGGCTCTACTGGCCTTATATCATAATTTACCCTTTTACTTCCAGTTATAACTACATACTTCCATAACGATCGAGGTAGCCAAATCATGGCCGAATGGCCAAACATCTCCTTACTACCAACCTTACGCTAAGTTTCATGCGTGGGATGTCTCGCAAAGAGAAATCCAAACAAGGAACCCCCCCGATACACTATTACATAGCATTGTCGATCATCGGAATTCATTAGGCCCTCAGTCCATAACATGTACCCCTATATTTCCGTCTCTTGACAACAAAGTTACATCTCCTTCCACAATTACACTTAACCAAGGAATTCCTTCCGAAAGACATCTTTCTCTTAACATTGATGGTAATCACATTCCATTAACATCATGCAAATATAATCGGGGATCCCAAAATCCCGTCCCCAGGCATACAACTATGAGTATTAATTTTCACGTCTCTAAAGGGTGATAAAACAATGCACTCTTCTTATTATCACATCCCGAGTGTTAGTTATAATAACCAGCTAAATCTTTCCGCTGACCAGTAAACTAAATACACTCCGAATCATATCAATAAAGTCCCTACACATACCGGGAACAAATATCCGAGACCATTATACTTTCAAAGTCTCAACAATATATATATACATACATATATACGATTATATAAACGCGAGTCCGTCCCTCTCGCAGATGGGGCCTCGCCAGAACAAACATTTACACCAATGTAGTAACCCCGATAGACTTGTAATATTCGCACACTATCAGTTGCATATTATAAAACCATAATTAGGATAATATCATACTCGTATAACACAACACTAAAACGAGAAATTTAAATAAGGTATATACCACTATCGATACACCCATTCATCCTCTCCGGATAACACTAAAGGTAACCCAACTATACCAGGAAAAATATTTACATAAACAATAACATTGCCGAGATACTAACTAAACTCGTCTCTCATGCGAATATAGCAATAATACAAATAATATGCGGTAGTTTTTTCCTGACACATATAACACGCATCATCATCTGAGGATATAACTCATGCTTCTATCTTGCTAATCGCCCTGGCTGCTTAAATGGTTCATGGACTTAACACACCTATCCGTACCAAACCAAAAAGTTCAATAATTATTACCCTTGCTAGGCAACATACCCTTATCCTTATACTTGCTTCGGAAAAATTTTAACGCATGGGTTTTACTCCCCATAAAATACTTTACACATACTCCACTTATCTCCGGTCACACTAACCATGTTAGGGTTGTCATTCTCTCGGACATTGGTAGTCTCGACTCTGATGACTACCTATGTTGTTCCCTTAGCTTTGATGGCCCTAAGGAACACGCTAATGGCTTCGACAACTCTTACTGATATCACCATCTCTTGGTAAACATTTTTTTTTCTATCCAAATCATTTAAATGGGACTCCTGATGGGTCTCCCCCCAGTCTTACTCTTTGACTAAATTCTTCAATTCTTGTAGCTCCTCACACAAGGAAGTGTTTACCTCCATATTAACCAAACACGACATTATCATCATCTGTATTGACCGTCCAAGCAAAATTCTCCAGAAGTGCTAGCAATTCTTCTTGTAAGTTCATTTTCCCCCTTTAATGTCCTATTCTCCATTGCACCTACTTCATCCGGTGTAAGGTTCGCTAATTAATTAAATTTCTTTTTCACAAAGTGACTTATGTCCGACTCTCTTGTGTGAGTTCAGAATGACGTTCTCATCTTATCCTGAACATCTGATGAGGGAACTTATGGCCAGACCATACCTATGTTCCATCTCCTGACAAAAGATTCCACTTCTAAGTGTGGTGGTTGCCTCTCACCACTGTAACTCTTCTCTTACGAGCCAAGAAAAATTTTCACCTTAAATTTTCACTCCCGATTAGCCATACTCCTATATATGCCCAAGCCTTTAGACATTTTACCTTCGTTGGCTAACACACGCCATTTCCGCATTTCAAGAATTTCCAGTGCTGGTTCTCTTCAATGTTTCGTCTGACTCTCTCCCAATCCAACCTTACTGAGTGAGTCTAATTCGACTCCACTTTCTACTATAGCAGTACTATAATG
Organism: Sambucus nigra; assembly: GCA_949130495.1. Classification (NCBI taxonomy): domain Eukaryota; kingdom Viridiplantae; phylum Streptophyta; class Magnoliopsida; order Dipsacales; family Adoxaceae; genus Sambucus; species Sambucus nigra. The sequence goes on from OX422207.1 coordinate 455,172,032, forward strand.
TCATATGTTGTGACTTAACCATATTTACCGTCATGGCCCTCCGTGCCATAATAAGGGTGACCTCAACTACGGTCATCATTTTTGAATATACCTTATAACCTCAACTGAGCTTTGCCTCCTGCTGTCCGCCCAACTTGCACGACAAACTGCATTGTTTGGCACACGAACACTCCCGAATACAAATAAGATTCACTAACATATTCATTATGGCAGGAGAACGAAATCTCACCAAACAAATCAACAATCCTAAATATAGGGCTCTACATCAAAGAAAGCTACGATGGAAGCATAATAAGCCGCACATATCCTAAAGGACACTATAACCTGATGCTCTGATACCACCTGTAACACCCCGTCTAATTAAATATCGGGTAGCTACTCCTTTATTAAATTAATAAGAAATATCCAGTTGGTTCAGTCTTAGCATCACCATCGAAAACAATTCATTAATTACTAGCCACCGAATATTTAAAAAGAGAGATGTCAAAATTTATTAATTCAGGTAACGATAACCAAGTAATTAAATCACCAACCGTCATAGCATAAACAATCTCGTTTAAATAACTAACTAAATGAAATGAACTGAAACCGGAGTAAACACTCCAATAATAATACCAGAGTAAAATAAAATCCCGATACAAGAGTCTGAATAAATAAACCAACATCTGAAATAAAACTAAAAGTCTGGAGATGCTATCTCTAAATGGAAATGGGCGACATGCCCTAACAGATGAGTAACCCTGAGTAGAATCAAGTACAGAATGTGAAGGCATCTAATATCGAGATCCTCTAACTTCCACAGCAGTTACAACACGTCAATGCAATGGAACTCCTATGAAAATGTTTTTATAAAACAAAATAGAATTGGAAGAAAACGGGTCAGAGCCCGAGGTGAAAACAATTTAAAAGTTTAGAAAGTGTTTAAATTACAATTAAACAACACATATTATAAACATGTTAGTTGCGTACTCTCACATGAGTTTCTCACCTCTCAACTAATGTGCACGCTTAACGTATTCCCTTGACCCATCCTAGTTATGATGCTAACTAACTAGTCTGTACCACTCCTGCTTTCGCATTCTAACATAGGGTATCTACTCGTAACACCCAAACAAGTTATATTCATAACCCATATTCACATTCATTAAATTACTTACCTCAAGTGTTAATTAAATTCTCACATTCTTAGTCCATTACAATATTTTAGTTATTCACATCTACTAAGCAACAGTGAAACAGTCACAAGTATATATATAAATCACTTTTAGTACATATATACATATAAGGTACCCCTAGGATAAGCTGCGGTGCACGCATACTCTGCTATCAAATCCATGTACATCTCGTACATATGGATCATGTGTTTCGAATCACTCAGGAATCGTCTCAATACAAATCACACATATTGGAGGCGAACATAGTTCACATACCCATGGGTCACGCACATACCTACGTTCCCATGGTCAGCTGACTTATCTACTCATAAATAAGTCATTCACCGTCTTATGTCCTTAAGTTACCAATCTATATCCCCCCATAGGCACACAAAGATTAGATGGTCCTATTCCGAAAGACGACCTCCCGTGATAGCAAGTATGGTAGGTATGTCATACACATAAGAAATCCTTACACTAGGCATTCACACAACCTAAGTAATCATATATAAATATAGGTATTCACACATTCCATCTAGTAAGTCTTGTACATAGCAAATTTATCCCGAACATCATACGTAATATATATTTAACTTGATAACTCTCTCGTCGTATCAATTTGAGTACCTAAACCTATCCCGAAAGGTTACTCGGTCTCCTATAAGTTTCTAATGTTATCTCAGTAACTTAAAGTCCCTCGGTTACTATTCTTATCCTTACCTCAACATTCATTCCCATTATAGTTTCAATTCAAACGATTTCTAACCGTATATCACTTGGTAGTCCCTCGTAAGCAATATAATTCAATTTCATAAGGTAAACCATTTTTTTTCTGGGCATCAACTAAGACCCTACTGACCTTAACTAAGTCGCACACTATCAAATTAGTCACGCTAAGAATCATCATCGGCCTTGGGATCTTCATTAAAATTTAAGGGAAAATAATTTCCAAAAATCAGGAGGGGTCAATCGATCGAAGGAAAGGGTCGATCGATCGATCGACATTCTTGGGTCGATCGATCGATCAAGCAGGTATTGCGAATCTGCATAATTTTGCCTACGGGTTTCATCAAACTTAACCCTCAAATCCTATACTATAGTGTCCCAAACTCCCAAATATCTATTCCTAATATCATACCAACATAAATGCATAATTTCTAACGTTTTAAAATCATTAAATCCAAATGGGAAATCAATTTCTTGGATCAATTCACATAATTTTCATATAAATCCCTAGTTCTCCTATTTTCCTCGAGAACACTATATAATTAATTACAAGTCTATAATTCTCTACCCATGAATCATAATTTCATGGCTGCTATTATCTCAAATGTTAAACTACATGCAAGACATACCTAGATTACGATTTCAATTCTTCAACTCCATTCAATTTTTATTATTCAAGGTTATTCTTCAATTCTAACCTAACTTGGATGATATATGCACTAAATTATTACATGTTAAATCACTTGCCTGGTAATGAAGATTCTGATCCAATGAAGTAGACGGTATGGGGATGATCCTTGCTTTCCGATCTTTCCGGTGGTGGTGACGGTGGTGCAAAAGCCTCTAAGTGGTGGTTATGGCCATGGAAAACCCTTGGAACTTCTCCTCTCTTCTTCTCTAACTGCCATGATGCTTTTTGGTTGTGAAAACCCTAAAGGACTCAAGTGTTGGCTGATAACATCAGTATAAAATTCTTGTGTTACTATTCATCCAAAATAGGAATGACTAAAATACCCTCCCAGGTTGCCGATTATGCCTAAAAATTCCCCGGGACCCAAACTAAACCCCCGGCTAGTGTTTTCTAACTATCTCAACCCTTTCCGACAAGTTGGCGCACTCAACATGCTCATACGGATGACATAAAAATAAAATACTTTGAAATCCATTAAATTGGGTCCTGACACGACTAATACGCGCATTCTAACTTAATTACCGAAACTGCCGTGTTTTCAACTCACGACAATTTTAATAAATTCAAGTCACATATTACCATAATCACTCAGTAATATTCACTATTATCATCATATTTAAATACTAACTCTCGTCTTGCTAGTTATTTAAAATCCAAATTAATTTCTAATTAATTATCCCAAATTAATTTAATTAATTCCACAATTAAAAGCAATTAAAAGCAATTTCATTTAATTAATCTCATAATTTAAAGCCATAAAATTATGAGGTATTACACCGTAGTTCACCCGAAAAGGTATTTTTGACTGTTTTGGGACTTCCAATGCATCAGGAAAATAATTAGCTACAAAAATAATCTAATTTTTCCCTATGCACCACTATTCATCACACTGTTCGAAGAAAAACTCGTGAATTTTTTGAAAACGTCCCATTTCTTTACAATTCAAACTTTTTTGTTTTGGCCATCAGTAGTCCGCGCGACAAGTCATTTTTTACCGTTTTCGGACTTCCAATTCGTCAGAAAAATAATTAGGTACATAAACGTTCTAATGTTTTGATACGCATTACTATTAGCTACACAGTTCGAAGAAAAAGTCATGAATTTTTTAAAGATGACCTATTTCTCGATAGTTTAAACTTTTAGGTTCTGGCCATCCGTAGTCTATGTGACAAGGTCTTTTTTGACCGTTTTAGGACTTCATAAGCACCAGGAAAATAAATAGGTATAAAAATGTTCTAATTTTCCACTACGCACGATTATTAGTCACACCGTTCGAAGGAAAATTCGCGAATTTTTTAAGACGACCTATTTCTCGACTATTCAAACTATTGGGTTTTGGCCATCAGAGTCCGCGCGATAAGATTTTTTGACCATTTTGGGACATCAATTGCATCAAGAAAATAATTAGGTACAAAAATGTTCTAATTTTCTACTACACATTACTATTAGTCACACCGTTTGAAGAAAAACTCGTGAATTTTTTAAGATGACCTATTTCTCGACAGTTCAAACTATTTTCTTTTGACAATACCTAGTCCGTGCGACAAGTTTTTATTTACCATTTTGGGACTTCCAATGCATCAGAAAAATTATTAGGTAAAAAAATGTTCTAATTTTCCACTACGCATGACTATGAGTCACACCGTTCTAAGAAAACTCGTGAATTTTTTGAAGACAACCTATTTCTCGACAGTTTAAACTATTTGGTTAGGGCCATCCGTAGCCCACGCGACAAGGTGTGTTTTGACCGTTTTGGGACTTCTAATGTGTAAGGAAATTAATTTGGTATAAAAATGTTCTAAATTTTCACTACGCACGACTATTCGTCAATCCGTTGGAAGAAAAACTAGTGAATTTTTGGAAGACGATTTACTTCTCGACAACTTAAACTTTTAGGTTTTAGCCAACCATTTCCATGCGACAAACTATTTTTCGACCGTTTTCGGACTTCTTATGCACCAGGAAAATAATTAGGTACAAAAATGTTCAAATTTTTCACTAAGGACGACTATTAGTCACATCGTTCGAGGGAAAACTCGTGAATTCTTTTCAGGCGACCTATATCTCAACAATTCAAACCATTTGATTTTCGCCATACGAGTCCGCGCGACAAGGATTTTTGACTGTTTTGGGACATTCAATGCATCAAGAAAAAAATTAGGTAAAAAAACGTTTTAATTTTCCACTACACACGACTATTAGTCACACCGTTCAAAGAAAAACTCGTGAATTTTTTTAAGACGACCTATTTCTCGAGAATTCAAACTATTTGGTTTTAGCCATCCGTAACCCACGCGACAAGGTGTGTTTTTACCGTTTTCGGACTTCTAACGCTTAAGGAAAATAATTAGGTACTAAAATATTCTAAATTTCCACAACACACGACTATTAGTCACACCGTTCAAAGAAAAAATAGTGTATTTTTTGAAGACGACTTATTTCTCGACACCTTAAACTTTTAGGTTTTAGCCATCCGTAGTCCATGTGACAAAGCTTTTTTGACCATTTTCGGATTTCATATGCACCAGGAAAATAATTAGGTACAAAAATGTTCTATTTTCTCACTACCCATGATTATACTCCACTCGGTTCGAAGAAAAAACTCGTGAGTTTTTTTAATATGGCCTATCTCTCGACAGTTCAAACTATTTGGTTTTGGCCATCCGTAGTCCACGCGGCAAGTCCTTTTTGTATGTTTTGGGACATCCAATGCATTAGGAGAATAATTAGGTACAAAAATGTCCTAATTTTCCTACTCCGCATGACAAGTTTTTTTTTTTTACCTTTTTGGGACTTCCATTGCATCAGGAAATTAATTACGTAAAAAAATATTATTGTTTTCCACTAGGCACGATTATGAGTCACATCGTTCGACGAAACACTCGTGAATTTTTAGAAGATGACCTATTTCTCGAAAGTTTAAATTTTTTGCTTTTGGTCATTCCTAGTCTATGCGACAAGGTTTTTTTTTACCGTTTTGGGACTTCCAATGCATCAGGAAAATAATTAGGTACAAAAATACTATATTTTTCCACAACGCATGACTATGAGTCACATCGTTCGAAGAAAACCTCGTGAATTTTTTGAAGATGACCTATTTCTCAACAGTGCTACTATTTGGTTTTGGCCATCCGTAGTCCGCGCGACAAGTAATTTTTTACCGCTTTGGGACTTCCAATGCAACAGAAAAATAATTAGGTACAAAAATGTTCTAATTTTCCACTACACACGTCTATTAGTCACACTGTTCAAAGAAAAACTCGTGAATTTTTTAAGACGACCTATTTCTCGACACTTCAAACTATTTGGTTTTGGCCATCCGTAGCCCACACGGCAAGGTGTGTTTTTACCGTTTTGGGACTTCTAATGCTTAAGGAAAATAATTTGGTACTAAAATTTTCTAAATTTTCACTACGCACGACTAATAGTCACGCTGTTTGAAAAAAAACTAGTGTATATTTTGAAGACGACTTATTTCTCGACTGCTTAAACTTTTAGGTTTTAGCCATCCGTAGTCCATGCGACAGAGTGTTTTTTGACCATTTTCGGACTTTATTTGCACCAACAAAATAATTAGGTACAAAAATATTCTATTTTTTCACTACCCACGATTATACTTCACTCGGTTCGAAGAAAAAAATCGTGAACTTTTTGAAGACGACCTATTTCTCGACAGTTTAAACTATTTAGTTTTGGCCATCCGTAGTCCACGCGAGAAGTTATTTTTGAATGTTTTGGGACATCCAATGCATTAGGAGAATAATTAGGAAAAAAGATGTTCTAATTTTCGTAGTCTGCGCTACAAGTTTTTTTTTACCGTTTTGGGACTTCCAATGCATCAGGAAAATAATTAGGTACAAAAATGTTATAGTTTTCCATTACTAATGACTATGAGTTACATCGTTCGAAGAAACACTCGTGATTTTTTTGAAGATGACCTATTTCTCGACAGTTCAAACTATTTGCTTTTGGTCATTCCTAGTCCGTGTGACAACTTTTTTTTTTACCGTTTTGGGATTTCCAATGCATCAGGAAAATAATTAGGTACAAAAATATTATAGTTTTCCACTACGCATGACTATGAGTCACATTGTTCGAAGAAACACTCGTGAATTTTTTGAAGACGACCTATTTCTCGACAGTGCAAATTATTTGGTGTTGGCCATCCGTAGTCCGCGCGACAAGTCATTTTTTACCGCTTTGGGACTTCCAATGCATTAGAAAAATAATTAGGTATAAAAATGTTCTAATTTTCCCCTACGCACAACTATTAGACACACCGTTCGAAAAAAATCGTGAATTTTTTAACAATGACCTATTTCTCGACGGTTCAAACTATTTGGTTTTGGCCATCCGTCGCCCACGCGACAAGGTCTGTTTTGATCGTTTGGGGACTTCTAATGCGGAAGGAAAATAATTAGTTACTAAAATGTTCTAAATTTCCACTACACACGACTATTAGTCACACCGTTCGAGAAAAAACTAGTGAATTTTTTGAAGACGACGTATTTCTCGACAACTTAAACTTTTAGATTTTAGTCTTCCGTAGTCCATACGAGAAAGTGTTTTTTGACCATTTTCGGACATCATATGCACCATGAAAATAATTAGGTACAAAAAGGTTCTATTTTTTTACTACCCACGATTTTACGTCACTCGATTTGAAGAAAAAACTCTTGAATTTTTTTAAGACGGCCTATATCTCGACAGTTCAAACTATTTGATTTTGGCCATTCGTAGTCCACGTGATAAGTCCTTTTTGACTATTTTGGGACATCCAATGCATTAGGAGAATAATTAGGTACAAAGATGTTCTAATTTTCCACTTCTCAAGATAATAAGTCACACTGTTCGAACAAAAACCCGTGAATTTTTTGAAAATGACTTATTTCTCGTCCGTTTAAACTATTTGGTTTTGGTCATCCGTAGTCCATCCCGACAAGGTGTTTTTGACCATTTTGGGACTTCCAATGCATCGGGAAAATAATTAGGTACAAAAACGTTCTAATTTTTCCCAACGCACCACTATTCATCACACCGTTCGAAGAAAAACTCGTGAATTTTTTGAAGACGACCCATTTCTTAACAATTCAAACTTTTTAGTTTTGGCCATTTATAGTCCGCGTGACAAGTCATTTTTTACCTTTTTCTGAGTTCCAATGCATCAAAAAAATAATTAGGTACAAAAATGTTCTAATTTCCCCTACGCGTGACTATTAGCTACACCGTTCGAAGAAAAAGTCGTGATTTTTTTTTAGACAACCTATTTCTCGACAGTTCAAACTATTTGGTTTTAGGCATCCGTAGTCCGTTCGACAAAGTGGTTTTTGACTGTTCTGGGACTTCCAAGATTAGGTACAAAATTTTTCTAATTTTCACTCCACATGATTATTAGTCACACCGTTCGAAGAAAAAATCTGATTTTTTTGAAGACGACCTATTTCTCGATAGTTTAAACTTTTAGGTTTTGGCCATCCTTAGTCCATGTGACAAGGTGTTTTTTGACTGTTTTGGGACTTCATATGCACCAGTAAAATAATTAGGTATAAAAATGTTCTAATTTTCCACTATGCATGACTATTAGTCATACCGTTCGAAGGGAAACTCGTGAATTTTTTTAAGACGACCTATTTCTCGACAATTCAAATTTAGGTTTTGGCCATCCGTAGTCCATGCGACAGGGAGTTTTTTTACCGTATTTGGACTTCATATGCTCCAGGAAAATAATTAGGTATAAAAATGTTCTAATTTTTCACTACACACGACTATTAGTCGCAACGTTGAAGAAAAACTCGTAAATATTTTAAGATGACCTATTTCTCCACAGTTCAAACTATTTGCTTTTGACAACCCCTAGTTCGCGCGACAAGTTTTTTTTTACCATTTTGGGACTTCCAATTCATAAGAAAAATAATTAGGTGCAAAAATGTTCTAATTTCCCCCCACGCATGGCTATGAGTCACACCGTTCGAAGAAAACTCGTGAATTTTTTGAAGACAACCTATTTCTCGACAGTTCAAACTATTTGGTTTTGGCCATCCGTAGCCCACGCGACAAGGTGTGTTTTGACCATTTTGGGACTTCTAATGTGTAAGGAAATTAATTATGTACAAAAATGTTCTAAATTTTCACTACGCACGACTATTCGTCAATCCGTTCGAAGAAAAGCTAGTGAATTTTTTGAAGACGATTAACTTCTCGACAAATTAAACTTTTAGGTTTTAGCCAACCGTAGTCCATTCGACAAAGTGTTATTTTGACTATTTTCGGACTTCATATGCTCTAGGAAAATAATAAGGAACAAAAATGTCCTAATTTTTCACTACGCACGACTATTAGTCACACCATTCGAAGGAAAACTCGTGAATTTTTTTAAGACGACCTATTTCTCGACAATTAAAACCATTTGGTTTTCGCCATTCGAGTCCGTGCGACAAGGTGTTTTGACCATTTTGGGCAATGCATCAAGAAAATAATTAGGTAAAAAAAGTACTAATTTTCCACTACACACACCTATTAGTCACACCGTTCGAAGAAAAACTCGTGAATTTTTTTAAGACAACCAATTTCTCGATAATTCAAACTATTTTGTTTTGGCGATCCGTAGCCCACGCGACAAGGTGTGTTTTTACCGTTTTGGGACTTCTAATGCTTAAGGAAAATAATTAGGCACTAAAATGTTCTAAATTTCCACTACGCACGACTATTTGTTACACCGTTCGAAGAAGAACTAGTGTATTTTTTGAAGACGACTTATTTCTCGATAGCTTAAACTTTTAGGTTTTAGCCATCCGTAGCCCATGCGACAAAGTGTTTTTTGACCATTTTCGGACTTCATATGCACCAGCAAAATAATTAGGTACAAAAATGTTCTATTTTTTCACTACCCACGATTATACTTCACTCGGTTCAAAGAAAAAACTCGTGAATTTTTTTAAGATGGACTATTTCTCGACAGTTCAAACTATTTGGTTTTGGCCATCCGTAGTCCACGCGAGAAGTCCTTTTTGAATGTTTTGGGACATCTAATGCATTAGGAGAATAATTAGGTACAAAAATGTTCTAATTTAGATAATCAGCGTGATAATTTTTTTTTACCGTTTTGGGACTTCCAATGCATCAGGAAAATATTAAGGTACAAAAATATTATAGTTTTCCATTACGAATGACTATGAGTTACATCGTTCGAAGAAACACTCATGATTTTTTTTAAGATGGCCTCTTTCTCGAAAGTTCAAACTATTTGCTTTTGGTCATTCCTAGTCCGTGTGACAAGTTTTTTTTTACCGTTTTGGGACTTCCAATGCATCATGAAAATAATTAGGTACACAAATATTATAGTTTTCCACTACGCATGACTATGAGTCACATTGTTCGAAGAAACACTCGTGAATTTTTTGAAGACGACCTATTTCTCGACAGTGCAAATTATTTGGTGTTGGCCATCCGTAGTCCGCGCGACAAGTCATTTTTTACCGCTTTGGGACTTCCAATGCATCAGAAAAATAATTAGGTATAAAAATGTCCTAATTCTCCCATACGCACAACTATTAGACACACCGTTCGAAGAAAAACTCGTGAATTTTTTTACGACGACCTTTTTTTTTACGATTCAAACTATTTGGTTTTGCCCATCCGTAGCCCACGCGACAAGGTGTGTTTTGACCGTTTTGGGACTTCTAATCCCTGAGGAAAAAAAATAGGTACTAAAAAGTTCTAAATTTTAACTACGCACGACTATTAGTCAAACCGTTCGAGGAAAAAATTGTGAATTTTTTGAAGACGACTTATTTCTTAACAGCTTAAACTTTTAGGGTTTAGCCATTCGTAGTCCGCACGACAAGTCATTTTTTATCGTTTTCGAACTTCCAATGCATCAGAAAAATAATTCGGTACAAAAATATTTTAATTTTCCCCCACACACGATTATTAGTCACACTGTTCGAAGAAAAACTAGTGAATTTTTTGAAGATGACTTACTTCTGGACGACTTAAACTTTTAGGTTTTAGCCATTCGTAGTCCATGCGACAAAGTGTTTTTTGACCGTTTTCGGACTTCATATGCACCAGGAAAATAATTAAACACAAAAATGTTCTAATTTTTCACTACGCACGACTAATAGTCACACCGTTCGAAGGAAAACTCGTGAATTTTTTTAAGACAACCTATTTCTCGACAATTCAAACCATTTGATTTTCGCCATCCGAGTCCGCGTGACACGATTTTTTGACCATTTTGGGACATTAAATGCATCAAGAAAAAAATTAGGTACAAAAATGTTCTAATTTTCCACAACAAATGACTATTGGTCACACCGTTCGAAGAAGAACTCTTGAATTTTTTTAAGACGACCTATTTCTCGACAATTCAAACTATTTAGTTTTGGCCATCCGTAGCGGAACTCGACAAGGTGTGTTTTTACTGTTTTGGGACTTCTAATTCTTAAGGAAAACAATTAGGTACTAATTTTTTTTAAATTTACACTATGCACGACTATTAGTCACACCGTTCGAAGAAAAACAAGTGTATTTTTTGAAGACGACTTATTTCTCGTGACCTTAAACTTTTAGGTTTTAGCCATCCGTAGTCCATGCGACAAAGTGTTTTTTGACCATTTTCGGACTTCATATGCACCAGGAAAATAATTAGCTACAAAAATGTTCTAGTTTTCCACTACGCATGACTATGAGTCACATCGTTCAAAGAAACACTCGTGAATTTTTTGAGGATGACCTATTTCTCGACAGTTCAAACTATTTGGTTTTGGCCATCCGTAGTCCACACGAGAAGTCCTTTTTGAATGATTTGGGACATCCAATGCATTAGGAGAATAATTAGGTACAAAAATGTTCTAATTTACCTAGTCCGCGCGACAAGATATATTTTTACCGTTTTGGGACTTCCGATGCATTAGAAAAATAATTAGGTACAAAAATATTATAGTTTTACACTACGCATGACTACGAGTCACATCGTTCGAAGAAAAACTCATGAATTTTTTGAAGACGACCTATTTCTCGACACTTCAAACTATTTGGTTTTGTCCATCCGTAGTCCGCGTGACAAGTCGCTCTTTACCGCTTTGGGACTTCCAATGCATCAGGAAAATAATTAGGTATAAAAATGTTCTAATTTTTCCCTACGCACAACTATTAGACACATCGTTCGAAGAAAAACTCGTGAATTTTTTTAAGACGACCTATTTCTCGACGATTCAACTATTTGGTTTCGGCCATCTATAGCCCACACTACAAGGTGTGTTTTGACCGTTTTTGGACTTCTAAGGCGTAAGGAAAATAATTAGGTACAAGTATGTTCTAAATTTCCACTACGCACGACTATTAGTCACACCACTCGAGGAAAAACTAGTGAATTGTTTCAAGATGACTTATTTTTCGACGGCTTAAACTTTTAGGTTTTAGCCATCCGTAATCCGCGTGACAAGTCATTTTTTTTCGTTTTCGAACTTCCAATGTATCAGAAAATAATTAGGTACACAAATGTTTTAATTTTCCCCTATGCATGACTATTAGCTACACCGTTCGAAGAAAATGTCGTGAATTTTTTTAAGACAACCTATTTCTCTACAGTTCAAACTATTTGGTTTTGGGCATCCGTAGTCCGTTCGACAAAGTATTTTTTGACCGTTTTGTGACTTCCAATGCATCAGGAAAATAATTAGGTACAAAAATGTTCTAATTTCCACTACACACGGCTATTAGTCACACCGTTCGAAGAAAAACTCGTGAATGTTTTTAAAATGACCTTTTTCTTGACAATTCAAACTAGTTGGTTTTGGCCATCCGAGGCCACGCAATAAGATTTTTTGACCGTTTTGGAACATCCAATACATAAATAAAATAATTAGGTACAAGTATGTTCTAATTTTACATTACACACGACTTTTAGTCACACCGTTCGAAGAAAAACTCGTGAATTTTTTAAGATGCTCTATTTCTCGACAGTTCAAACTATTTGGTTTTGGCCATCCGTAGCCCACGCGCCAAGGTGTGTTTTTACCGTTTTAGGACTTCTAATGTGTAAGGAAAATAATTAGGTACAAAAATATTCTAAATTTCCACTACGCACGAGTATTCGTCACATCGTTCGATGAAAAACTTGTGAATTTTTTGAAAACGTACTTCTCGAGAACTTAATCTTTTAGGTTTTAGCCATCCGTAGTCCATGCGACAAAGTGTTTTTTGACCGTTTTCGGACTTCATATGCACCAGGAAAATAATTAGGTACAAAAATGTTCTATTTTTTCACTACCCACGATTATACGTCACTCGGTTCGAAGAAAAAACTCGTGAATTTTTTGAAGACGACCTATTTTTCGACAGTTCAAACTTTTTGGTTTTGGTCATCGGTAGTCCACGCGACAAGTCCTTTTCGACTATTTTGGGACATATAATGCATTAGCAGAATAATTAGGTACAAAAATGTTCTAGTTTTTCACTTTGCACGACAATTAGTCACACTATTCGAAGAAAAACTCGTGAATTTTTTGAAAACGACATATTTCTCGGCAGTTCAAACTATTTGGTTTTGGCCATCCGTAGTCCTCCCGATAAGGTGTTTTTGACCGTGTTGGGACTTCCAATGCAATAGGAAAATAATTAGGTACAACAACGTTCTAATTTTTCCCTATGCACCAATATTTGTCACACCGTTCAAAGAAAAACACCTGAATTTTTTTAGGATGACCCATTTCTCGACAATTCAACCTTTTTGGTTTTGACAATCAGTAGTCCGCGCGACAAGTCATTTTTTATCATTTTCGGACGTCTAATGCATCAAGAAAATAATTAGGTACTAAAATGTTCTAATTTTCCCCCACGCATGACTACTTGTCACACCGTTTGAAGAAAAAGTCAATTATTTTTTTAAGACAACCTATTTCTCTACAGTTCAAACTAATTTGTTTTGGGCATCCGTAGTCCGCTCGATAAAGTATTTTTTGACGGTTTTGGCACTTCCATTGCATCAGAAAAATAATTAGGTACAAAATGTTCTAAGTTTCCACTACACAAGACTATTAGTCACACCGTCCGAAGAAACAGTCGCGAATTTTTTGTAGACGACCTATTTATCGATAATTCAAACTTTTAGGTTTTGGCCATCTGTAGTCCATGTGACAAGGTATTTTTTGACGTTTTGGGACTTCATATGCACTAGAAAAATAATTAGGAACAAAAATGTTCTAATTTTCCACTACGCGTGACTATTAGTCACACCCTTCGAAGGAAACGACAATTCAAAAGTATTTGGTTTTAGCCATCCGAGTCCGCGCGACAAGATTTTTTGACCATTAAGAAAATAATTAGGTACAAAAATATTCTAATTTTCCACTACACATGATTATTAGTCACAGCGTTCGAAGAAAATTCGTGAATTTTTTGAAGACGACCTATTTCTCGACAGTTCAGACTATTTTGTTTTGGCCATCCGTAGTCCGCGCGACAAGGTGAGTTTCGACCGTTTTGGTACTTCTAATGTGCAAGGAAAATAATTAGGTACAAAAATATTCTAAATTTTCTCTACACACGAGTATTTGTCACACCGTTCGATGAAAAACTAGTGAATTTTTTGAATATGACTTATTTCTCGACAGTTTAAACTATTTGGTTTTGGCCATCCGTAGTCCGCCCGACAAGGTGTTTGTGACCGTTTTGGGACGTTCAATTCATCAGGAAAATAATTAGGTACAAAAACATTCTAATTTTTCCCTACACACCGCTATTAGTCACACCGTTCGAAAAAAAACTCGTGAAATTTTTGAAGACGACCCATTTCTTGACAATTCAAACTATTTGGTTTTGGCCACCAGTAGTCTGCGTGACAAGCCATTTTTTATCATTTTCGTACTTCGAATGCATCAGGAAAATAATTAGGTACAAAAATGTTCTAATTTTCTCTTACGAATGACTATTAGTCACACCGTTCGAAGAAAAAATCGTGAATTTTTTTAAGACAATCTATTTCTCGACAGTTTAAACTATTTGGTTTGGGCATCTGTAGTCCGCTCGACAAAGTATTTTTTTGACCTATTTGGGACATCCAATGCATCAATAAAAAATTAATGTACAAAAATGTTCTAATTTTCCACTACCCACGACTATTAGTCACACCGTTCGAAGAAACACTCGTGAATTTTTTGTAGACGACCTATTTCTCGATAGTTCAAACTTTTTGGTTTTCGCCATCCGTTGTGACAACCCGAATATAATTATGATAAATTATATTTAAATCATGCTTACCTTATGTGATATTAATAATGTGTTATTAGTATATCTAATGTTAAGTGATTATGTTTCGTCTAATCCTACTTTCATAAATCATGAAATGTCGAATTAAATACAAACACAAATTTTTGTTGTTTTCGATAGAAATGTCCATGTTTAAGACTAGTTTTGACCTTTATAACGTAATAATTGACTTGAGGTGAAAACTATATAATTGTAGACATATGAGTTAGGGCTGTAACACAATAAACGGTGCATCAAACGAATGTACGAGTAAGAAGTTAGGCCAAATTTACGAACTAGGGGCAAATCGGTCAATTCCCTTTAAGTGGTAAATTGTCTTTTATTAAACCAAATGATTTAATTTGATTGGTTGTCTTGGGAGGTAGCCTTGGCCGAATTAAAACTCTCCCTCTAACTTATTTCTTCATCAAATTAAGCCCTAGGTTCAGTTTGAAGTGTTGTTAGCTTGAGGAAAGAGAAAGTAGAAGTTTAGGAAGAAAAAGTGAGGAGAAAAAGTGTAGAAAAATCCGTAGAAATTACGTAAAATTCCCGAAGGTAATCATAATCTCAAATCTTGTTATTTTTCTTATATTACTGATTTATATGATAGAAATCATCATTTTTTTACTAAAATTTCAGCCCTTTATATATATGTATGGTTATATGCATGTTTAAGTTAAATTGAATGTACAAACCCTTAAAATTGCTTTGTATTGAAACCTCTTGTATTCAAACTTGTATATCTCTTTGTGTGCTTACTGGAATTGAGAAATTCCAATTGGATATGAAATTATACTCATATATTCATATCATATACGAGAATTAGAATTTAACTCTTTGTGGTTAGGCCTTAATGATGATTTCAAGTTGGTACATATTTGCTATTTATATATTTCATTTCGGTATGCCCTGAGTTTTGTCAAGCTTTTGTCATAGCAAATGAAGTCAAAAATTTATTAAACTTTAATTCTGTACTATCAAGAATGTGTACTGAAAATTAGTTGAAAATAATGGAAAGTTATGCTGTAGAAAAATTATGAAAATTCTTGGAAGTCGAAGGAACAATAGAAGAGCTTGTAGGGCAGATTTCTTATGTTGTAAAGAAATGGTCACAACTTGCTCTAGGAAGCTTGAAAAATTACATCGTCACAGTATATTCATATATGTTTTCATATTGATAAGGTTGTACACCTGTATTTTTACAATTTGGGAATATAGGATGGTTGAGTATAGAAGATAATAATTTGAGGCCTTACTGAATACCCCATGAAAGAATATTGTTATCTCCTATTTCTAAAGAGTATTTTGAGTACATGTTTCATGTGTACATACATTGAGAAGTATTTTTTTCATATTTACTTGGGTTTAATTATAAATCCCTTATGAGGTATTTCCTATGGTTGAATGTTCATAACTTTATCAACATGTGTACCATTGTTTTGTCTTTACTCATGTTTCATGGAATGTGACTAAAGTGGAATTATATTGGTGTCGTATAGTTATGGAAAGTTACATAATTATGGTAGGATAATACTTATGATTGAGATTCATTACTAATTTAGTTGGATTGACAAATGTAAGGTCTAATTAACCCAGTTCAGCTCCACCCGAAGGAAACATAAATACATAGTTGACAACCCAAGGTGAGTGTACTAACTGGAATGATGTATTTGTATACTGTTATGAATATGATCATAATGTTATGAATATAAAATTATTCATTTCGGTTTACCGAAATAGGAGGTTACTCCTCGACCCGGAATGGGGGAGATTTGTCTATTAATGATAAGGGGTTACTCCTCGACAAGGAATGGGGGAGAATTGACAATTTAGACAAGATATGTGAATCATGATTTGGAAAAGTTGGTCATTCATTATGAATGAGCCGGATAAGTTAATACATAATTATATGGACATGATTTAATGCATTTAAATTCATGCAGTAGTATAGTAGTGATGCATTCACTGGGCTATTTTGCTCATGGTTCCTATGTTCACATTTTTTTCAGGTAACGTGACAATACTGCCAAATTTAGGAGGTCGGGTTGGGTTAGCCAGGAACGGGAGAAACAATGATTTTGTGTTAATGTAAATGATGTAATTAAGTTAACTTATCCTTTAAGAAAGTTTTTAAGGACATGATTTCTCTGATGTTGTAAAAAGGCTTTCAGTTATATGAATTTACAATGATGACTCTGAAATTAAAACTCATGTTTATGGTTTAGTTAGATTAATTATGGTTTGACTCAATTTGAATTTCAGAATTAATTATAAGTAACTGGGTTAGGGTGTGTCATCCGTAGTCCACGTGACAAGGTATTTTTTGACCGTTTTGGGACTTCATATACACTAGGAAAATAATTAGGAAAAAAATGTTCTAATTTTCTACTACGCGTGACTATTAGTCACAGCCTTCGAAGGAAAACTAGTGAATTTTTTTAAGACGACCTATTTCTCGACAATTCAAACTATTTGGTTTTAGCTATCTGAGTCCGTGCGACAAGATTTTTTGACCGTTAAGAAAATAATTAGGTACAAAAATATTGTAATTTTTCACTACACACGACTATTAGTCACACCGTCCGAAGAAACACTCTTGAATTTTTTGTAGACGACCTATTTCTTGATAGTTCAAACTTTTAGGTTTTGTCCATCCGTAGTCCACGTGACAAGATATTTTTTGACCGTTTTGGGACTTCATATGCACTTGGAAAATAATTAGGAACAAAAATGTTCTAATTTTCCACTACGTGTGACTATTAGCCACATCGTTCGAGGAAAAACTAGTGAATTTTTTAAGACGACTTATTTCTCGACAACTTAAACTTTTAGGTTTTAGCCATCCGTAGTCCATGTGACAAAGTGTTTTTTGATCGTTTTCGGACTACAAATGCGCCCGAAAAATAATTAGGTACAAAAATGTTCTATTGTTTCCCTATGCACCGTTATTCATCACACCGTTCGAAGAAAAACTCGAGAATTTTTTAAAGACGACCCATTTCTCGACAATTCAAACTTTTTGATTTTGGCCATTAGTAATCCGCACGACTAGTCATTTTTTACCGTGTTCAGACTTCCAATGCATTAGAAAAATAATTACGTGCAAAAATGTTCTAATTTTCCCCTATATATCACTATTAGCTACACAGTTCGAATTAAAAGTCGTGAATTTTTTTAAGACAACCTATTTCTTGACAGTTAAAAATATTTGATTTTGGGCATCCGTAGTCCGTTTGACAAAGTGTGGTTTGACCGTTTTGGGATGTCCAATGCATTAGAAAAATAATTAGGAACACAAATGTTCTAATTTCCACTACACACGACTATTAGACACACCGTCCGAAGAAAAACTTATGAATTTTTTTACGATGACCTATTTCTCGATTGTTCAAACTTTTAGGTTTTGGCCATCCGTAGTCCATGTGACAAGGTGTTTTTTGACCGTTTTGGGACTTCATATGCACAGGGAAAATAATTAGGTAAAAAAATGTTCTAATTTTCCCCTACGCTTGACTACTAGCTACACCGTTCGAAGAAAAAGTCGTGAATTTTTTTAAGACACTCGATTTCTCGAGAGTTAAAACTATTTGGTTTTGGCCATCCGTAGTTCGTTCGACAAAGTATTTTTTGACCATTTTGGGACTTCCAATGCATCAGAAAAATAATTCGATACAAAAATGTTCAAATTTCCACTACACACGACGATTAGTCACACCGTTCGAAGAAAATCTCGTGAATTTTTTGAAGACGACCTATTTCTCCATAGTTCAAACTATTTGATTTTGGCCATCCCTAGTCCGCGCGATAATTTTTTTTCTTACCATTTTGGGACTTCAAATGCATCAGGAAAATAATTAGGTACAAAAATGTTCTAATTTTTTACTACGCATGACTATGAGTCACATTGTTCGAAGAAAACTCGTGAATTTTTTTAAGATGACCTATTTCTCGACAGTTTACACTATTTGGTTTTGGCCATCCGTAGCCCATGCGACAAGGTGTGTTTTGACCGTTTTGGGACTTCTAATGTGTAAGTAAAATAATTAGGTACAAAAATGTTCTAAAATTTCACTACGCAGGACTATTCGTCACACCGTTTGAAGAAAAACTAATGAATTTTTTGAAGACGACTTGCTTCTCGACAACTTAAACTTTTAGGTTTTAGCCATCCATAGTCCATGCGACAAAGTGTTTTTTGACTATTTTCGGACTTCATATGCAACAGGAAAATAATTAGGTACAAAAATGTTCTATTTTTTCACTGCCCACGGTTATACGTCACTCGGTTCGAAGAAAAAAATCGTGAATTTTTCGAAGATGACCTATTTCTCGTCAGTTCAAACTATATGGTTTTGGCCATCCGTAGTCAACGCGACAAGTTCTTTTTGACTGTTTTGGGACATCCCTTGCATTAGGAGAATAATTAGGTACAAAAATGTTCTAATTTTTCACTTCGCATAACAATTAGTCGCAGTGTTCGAAGAAAAACTCGTGAATTTTTTGAAAATGACTTATTTCTCTGCAGTTCAAACTATTTGGTTTTGGCCCTTCGTAGTCCGCCCTACAAGGTGTTTTTGACCGTTTGGGGACTTCCAATGCATTAGGAAAATAATTAGCTGATAAAACGTTCTAATTTTTTCCTACGCACCTCTATTCGTCACACCGTTCGAAGAAAAACTCATGAATATTTTGAAGACGACCCATTTCTCGACAATTCAAACTTTTTGGTTTTGGCAATTAGTAGTTCGTGCGACAAGTCATTTTTTACCGTTTTCGGACTTCCAATGCATCAAAAAAATAATTAGGCAGAAAAATATTCTAATTTTCTCCTACGCATGACCATTAGTCACACCGTTCGAAGAAAAAGTCGTGAATTTTTTTAAGACAATGTATTTCTCGACAGTTCAAACAATTTCGTTTTTGGCTTCCGTAATCCGCTCGACAAAGTATTTTTTGATTGTTTTGGGACTTCCAACGCGTCAGGAAAATAATTAGGTACAAAAATGTTATAATTTCCACTACACACGACTATTAGTCACACCGTTCGAAGAAAAATCCGTGAATTTTTTGAAGAGGTCCTATTGCTCAATAATTCAAACTTTTAAGTTTTGGCCATCCGTAGTCCATGTGACAAGGTGTTTTTTGAACGTTTTGGGACTTCATATGCATCAGAAAAATTATTCGTTATAAAAATGTTCTCATTCTCCACTACGCACGACTATTAGTCACACCGTTCGATGGAAAACATGAGAATTTTTTTTAAGGTGACCTATTTCTCGACAATTCAAACTAATTGGTTTTGGCCATCCGAGGCCGCTGGACAAGATTTTTTGATCGTTTTGGGACATCCAATGCATCGATAAAATAATTAGGTATAAAATTTTTTAAATTTTCCACTACACATGACTATTAGTCACACCGTTCGAAGAAAAACTCTTAAATTTTTTAAGATGACCTCTTTCTTGACAGTTCAAACTATTTGCTTTTGGCCATCCCTAGTCTGCGCGACATGTTTTTTTACCATTTTGGCACTTCCAAGGCACCAGGAAAATAGTTAGGTACGAAAAAGTTCTAATTTTCCACTACGCATGACTATGAGTCACATCGTTCGAAGAAAATTCGTGAATTTTTTCGAAGAATACCTATTTCTCGACAGTTCAAACTATTTGGTTTTGGTCATCCGTAGCCCACGCGACAAGGTGTGTTTTGGCCATTTTGGGACTTCTACTGTGGAAGGAAAAGAATTAGGAACAAAAATGTTCAAAATTTTCACCACGCACGACTATTAGTCACACCATTCGAAGAAAGACTAGGGAATTTTTTGAAGATGACTTATTTTTCGACAACTCAAACTTTTAGGTTTTAGCCATCTGTAGTCCATACGACAAAGTGTTTTGTGTCCTATTTCGGACTTCATATACACCAGGAAAATAATTAGGTACAAAAATGTTCTAATTTTTCACTACCCATGTTTATACGTCACTCGGTTCGAAGAAAAATCTCATGAATTTTTTGAAGACGACCTATTTCTCGACAGTTCAAACTCTTTGGTTTTGGGCATCCGTAACCCACGCAACAAGTCCTTTTTGACTGTTTTGGGACGTCCAATGCATTAAGAGAACAATTACGTACAAAAATGTTCTAATTTTTCACTTCGCACAACAATTACTCACACTGTTCAAAGAAAAACTCGTGAATTTTTTGAAAATGACATATTTCTCGGCAGTTTAAACGATTTGATTTTGGCCATCCGTAGTCCTCCCGACATGGTGTTTTTGACCGTTTGGGGACTTCCAATGCATCAGGAAAATAATTAGGTACAAAAAGTTCTAATTTTTCCCCACGCACCACAGTTAGTCACACCGTTCGAAGAAAAACCCGTGAATTTTTGGAAGACGACCCATTTCTCGACAATTCAAACTTTTTGGTTTTGGCCATTAGTAGTCTGCGCGGCCAGTTATTTTTTACCATTTTCGGACTTCGAATGCTTCAGAAAAATTATTAGGTACAAAAATGTTCTAATTTTTCTCTACACATGACTATTAGTCACACCGTTCGAAGAAAAAGTTGTTAATTTTTTTAAGACAACCTATTTCTCGATAGTTCAAACTATTTGGTTGGCATCCGTAGTTCGCTCGACAAAGTGTTTTTTGACCGTTTTGGGACTTCCAATGCATTAGGAAAATAAATAGTTACAAAAATGTTCTAATTTCCACTACACACGACTTTTTGTCACACCGTTCGAACAAAAACTCATGAATTTTTTGAAGACGACCTATTTCTCGATAGTTCAAACTTTTATGTTTTGGCCATCTTTAGTCCATGTTACAAGGTGTTTTTTGACCGTATTGGGACTTCATATCCACTAGAAAACAATTAGGAACAAAAATATTCTAATTTTCCACTGTGCATGACTATTAGTCACACCCTTCTAAGGAAAACTCATGAATTTTTTTAGGACAACCTATTTCTCGATATTTCTAACAATTTGGTTTTAGCCATTCGAGTCTGTGCGACAAGATTTTTTGACCGTCTTGGGACATCCAATGCATCAAGAAAATAATTAGGTCCAAAAATATTTTATTTTTCCACTACACACGACTATTAGTCACACCGTTTGAAGAACATCTCGTGAATATTTTAAGATGACCTATTTCTCGACATTTCAAACTATTTACTTTTGGTCATCCTTAGTCCGCGCGCCAAGTTTTTTTTTTTTACAGTTTTGGGACTTCTAATGCATCAAGAAAATAATTAGGTACAAAAATATTATAGTTTTCCACTACACATGACTATGAGTCACATCGTTCGAAGAAACACTCGTGAATTTTTTGAAGACGACCAATTTCTTGACACTTCAAACTATTTGGTTTTGGCCATCAGTAGTCCGCGCGACAAGTCATTTTTTACCGCTTTGGGACTTCCAATGCATCAGGAAGATAATTAGGTATAAAAATGATTGAATTTTTCCCTACGCATAACTATTACTAACACCGTTCGAAGAAAAACTCGTGAAATTTTTGAAGACGACCTATTTCTCGACGGTTCAAACTATTTGGTTTTTGCCATCCGTAGCCCACGCGACAAGGTGTGTTTTGACAATTGGGGACTTCTTATGTGTAAGGAAAATATTAAGGCACAAAAATATTCTAAATTTTCACTATGCACGACTATTAGTCACACCGTTCAAAGAAAAATCAGTGAATTTTTTATAGACGACTTATTTCTCGACACTTTAAAATTTTAGGTTTTAGCCATTCGTAGTCCACGCGACAAAGTGTTTTTTGACCATTTTCGGACTTCATATGCACCAGGAAAATAATTAGGTACAAAAATGTTATATTTTTCACTACCCACGATTATACGTCACTTGGTTGTTCGAAGAAAAAACTCATGAATTTTTTGAAGACGACTAATTTCTCGACTTTTCAAACCATTTGGTTTTTGCCATCCCTAGTCCATGTGACAAGTCCTTTTTGACTTATTTGGGACATCCAATCCATTAGGAGAATAATTAGGTACAAAAATGTTCTAATTTTTCACTTCGCACGACAATTAGCCACACTGTTCGAAGAAAAACTCGTGATTTTTTTTAAAATGACTTATTTCTCGGTAGTTCAAACTATTTGATTTTGGCCATCCGTAGTCCACCTGACAAGGTATTTTGGCCATTTTGGGACTTCCAATGCATCAGGAAAATAATTAGGTACAAAAACGTTCTAATTTTTCCTTTCGCACCACTATTTGTCCTATCGTTCGAAGAAAAACTCATGAATTTTTGGAAGACGACCCATTTCTCGATAATTCAAACTTTTTGGTTTTGGCCATCAGTAGTCCGCGCGACGAGTCATTTTTTACCATTTTCGGACTTCCAATGCATAAGAAAAAGAATTAGGTACAAAAATGTTCTAATTTTCCCCTACGCATGACTATTAGCTACACCGTTCGAAGAAAAAGTCGTGAATTTTTTTAAGACAACCTATTTCTTGACATTTCAAATTATTTGGTTTTGGGCATCCGTAGTCCGTTCGACAAAGTGTTTTTTGATCGTTTGGGGACTTTCAATGCATCGGGAAAATAATTAGGTACAAACATGTTCTAATTTCCACTACACACGACTATTAGTCACACCGTTAGAAGAAAAACTCGTGAATCTTTTAAAGACGACCTGTTTCTCGATAGTAAAAACTTTTTGGTTTTGGCCATCTGTAGTCCATGCGATAAAGTGTTTTTTGACCATTTTCGGACTTCATATGCAACAGGAGAATAATTAGGTACAAGTATGTTCTAATTTTCCACTACGCACGACTATTAGTCACACCGTTCGAAGGAAAACTCATGAATTATTTTAAGACGACCTATTTCTCGGCAATTCAAACTATTTGGTTTTAACCTTCCGAGTCCGCGTGACAAGATTTTTTGACCGTTTTGGGAAATCCAATGCATCAAGAAAATAATTAGGTACAAAAATGTTCTAATTTTCCACTACACACGACTATTAGTCACATCGCTAGAAGAAAAACTCGTGAGTTTTTTAAGATGACCTATTTTTCGACAGTTCAAATTATTTACTTTTGGCCATCCCTAATCCGTGCAACAAGTTTTTTTACCATTTTGGGACTTCCAATGCATCAGGAAAATAATTAGGTAAAAAAATGTTCTAATTTTCCACTACGCAGGACTATGAGTCACACCGTTCGAAGAAAAACTCGTAAATTTTTTAAGATGACCTATTTCTCGACAGTTCAAAGTTTTTGCTTTTGACCATCCCTAGTCCGCGCGACAATTTTTTTCCTACCATTTTGGGACTTCCAATGCATCAGAAAATAATTAGGTACAAACATGTTCTGATTTTCCACTACGCATGACTGAGTCACACTTCTCGACAACTTAAACATTTAGGTTTTAACCATCCGTAGTCCATGCGACAAATTTTTTTTGACCGTTTTCGGACTTCATAAGCACTAGGAAAATAATTAGGTACAAATATGTTCTATTTTTTCACTACGCACGATTATACGTCACTCGGTTGTAAGAAAAAACTTGTGAATTTTTTGAAGACAACCTATTTCTCGACAATTCAAACTATTTGGTTTTGGCCATCCGTAGTCCACGTGACAAGTCATTTTTAATTGTTTTGGGACATCCAATGCATTAGGTGAATAATTAGGTACAAAAATGTTCTAATTTTTCGCTTTGCACGACAATTAGTCACACTGTTCGAAGAAAAACTCCTTAATTTTTTGAATACGTCTTATTTCTCTGTAGTTCAAACTATTTGGTTTTGGCCATCCGTAGTCTGCACGACAAGGTGTTTTTGACCATTTGGGGACTTCCAATGCATCAGGAAAATAATTAGGTACAAAAAATTCTAATTTTTCCCTACGCATCAATATTCGTCACACCGTTCGAAGAAAAACTCGTGAATTTTTAGAAGACGACCCATTTCTTGACAATTCAAACTTTTTGGTTTTGGCCATCAGTAGTCAGCGCGAAAGGTCATTTTTTACCATTTTCAGACTTCCAATGCATCAGAAAAATAATTAGGTACAAAATTTTTCTAATTTTCCTTTACGCTTGACTAGTAGGTACACCGTTCGAAGAAAAAGTGGTGAATTTTTTTAAGAAAACCGATTTCTCTAGATTTCAAACTATTTGGTTTTGGGCATCCATAGTCCATTATACAAAGTATTTTTTGACCGTTTTGGGACTTCCAATGCATCAGGAAAATAATTTGGTACAAAAATGTTCTAATGTACACTACACACGACGATTAGTCACACCGTTCGAAGAAAAACTCGTGAATTTTTTTAAGACGACCTATTTCTCGACAATTCAAACTATTTGATTTTGCCATCCCTAGTCCGCGTGACAAGTTTTGTTTTTTACCAATTTGGGACTTCCAATGCATCAGGCAAATAGTTCGTTACAAAAATAATCTAATTTTCCACTATGCTTGACTATGAGTCACACTGTTCGAAGAAAACTCGTGAATTTTTTGAAGACAAACTATTTCTCGACAGTTCAAACTATTTGGTTTTGGCGATCCGTAGCCCACGCGACAAGGTGTGTTTTGACCGTTTTGGGACTTCTAATGTGTAAGGAAAAAAATTAGGTACAAAAATGTTGTAAATTTCCACTACGCACGACTATTCATTACACCGTTCGAAGAAAAACTAATGAATTTTTTGAAGACGACTTACTTCTCGACAACTTAAACTTTTAGGTTTTAGCCATCCATAATCCATGCGACAAAGTGTTTTTTAACTGTTTTCGAACTTCATATGCACCAGGAAAATAATTAGGTACAAAAATGTTCTATTTTTCACTACCCACGGTTATACGTCACTGGGTTCGAAGAAAAAACTTGTGAATTTTTCAAAGATAAGCAATTTCTCGACAGTTCAAACTATTTGGTTTTGGCCATCTCTAGTCCACGCGACAAGTCATTTTTGACTGTTTTGGGACATTCATTGCATTAGGAGAATAATTAGGTACAAAAATGTTCTAATTTTTCACTTCGCACGACAATTAGTCACAGTGTTCGAAGAAAAACTCGTGAATTTTTTGAAAACGAGTTATTTCTCTCCAGTTCAAACTATTTGGTTTTGGCCATCCGTAGTCCGCCCTACAAGGTGTTTTTGACCGTTTGGGGACTTCCAATGCATTAGGAAAATAATTAGCTGATAAAACGTTCTAATTTTTCCCTACGCACCTCTATTCGTCACACCGTTCGAAGAAAAACTCATGAATATTTTGAAGTGACAATTCAAACTTTTTGGTTTTGGCAATTAGTAGTTCGTGCGGCAAGTCATTTTTTACCGTTTTCGGACTTCCAATGCATCAGAAAAATAATTAGGCAGAAAAATATTCTAATTTTCTCCTACGCATGACCATTAGTCACACCGTTCGAAGAAAAAGTCGTGAATTTTTTTAAGACAATGTATTTCTCGACAGTTCAAACAATTTCGTTTTTGGCTTCCGTAATCCGCTCGACAAAGTATTTTTTGATCTTTTTTGGACTTCCAACGCGTCAGGAAAATAATTAGGTACAAAAATGTTATAATTTCCACTACACACGACTATTAGTCACACCGTTCGAAGAAAAATCCGTGAATTTTTTGAAGAGGTCCTATTGCTCAATAATTCAAACTTTTAAGTTTTGGCCATCCGTAGTCCATGTGACAAGGTGTTTTTTGAACGTTTTGGGACTTCATATGCACCAAAAAAATTATTCGTTACAAAAATGTTCTCATTCTCCACTACGCACGACTATTAGTCACACCGTTCGATGGAAAACATGAGAATTTTTTTTAAGGTGACCTATTTCTCGACAATTCAAACTAATATGTGTGATTTGTATTGATACGGTTCCAGAGTGATTCGAAATCCGTAGTCCTTTATACAGTACATGATGTATCGGGACTTGATAGCAGAGTATGCATACACCGGAGGTCTCAGCCTCGGGGTGCTGTATTGTATATATATAATTAGTGTGATAAATATATATACTTGTGATTTATTCTACTACGTGTGTTTGGTAGATGATGTACCAAGACATGATAGCATAGTATACACGTACCACAAATCAACGTATTAGTATATATACAATAGTGTGATATATGTATACTTGTGATTTTATTCTACTGGGTGAGTTTAGTAGAAGAGAAAGATAGTGACATTAAAAATAACTATATTATGGGGAGAAATAAACATATACTGAGAAATTTATAATGGGCTAAAAGACATGGAAATTCGATAACATATTGTATCGGCAATACAGGTAGGCATAACGAATTATTTTGTGGAAGGAGATTCGACATGGATAGTTAGGAGGGGTAGTTTAATTAGGAAAGGTAGAAGGCGAGCGTTAAGTGTGCAATTAGATGAGGGGTGAGTTATGCCTCAAGAGAGTGCGACATTAGCTTAAATATGAAAAGTTTTCATGCATATTTAATTATTGCAATTTAACTGCTTGCTAAATATTTTCAAAACGTTTTACTTGGGCTCTGACCCGTGTTAAAAATCTTTTCCAAAACATTTTAGGTGTCCAGCCACAGGGATGCCCTGTTTGAGAATTCTATCCAGGGATGCGCAGCTGCAGCTCATGTGGAAGTTGCAGGACCTTGTTATAGACGCTTCTTTCATTTACTCCAAGTACAATTACTTTTCTTCAGTACTTATTTGGGCATGTCACCCTCAAATTTTGTATTTAGTTTATTTATTGGACTTTATGTATCCAGGTTATTGCTTCAGGGACTATTGTATTTTATTGTTGAACCGATAGTTAATTCGGCTATCTTTATTTATGATTATTCATTTGTGTTGGATTCCATTATCAGTTGTGTGGATGGTTTAAATGGGCATTGATTTCTGCATGTTTTTAATTATTGTAAGATATAATTTGGCACCTGTCTAAATAAATTACTAGGTGGTTAGTAACCTTAAAAAGTTTTCGACAATGATGCTAAGAATGAGCCATATGAGACCAACGTGTTATTTTGATCACGGGATGGCCACCCGGTATTTTAAT
Source organism: Sambucus nigra (assembly GCA_949130495.1). Classification (NCBI taxonomy): domain Eukaryota; kingdom Viridiplantae; phylum Streptophyta; class Magnoliopsida; order Dipsacales; family Adoxaceae; genus Sambucus; species Sambucus nigra. The sequence goes on from OX422207.1 coordinate 455,199,885, forward strand.
AGGCGGGGTGCCACAGCTGGTATCAGAGCATCAGGTTCTAGAGTCCTTAGGATCTGTGCGGCTTATTACGTTTTAGCGTAGCGTTCTTTGATATAGAGCCTTATTATAGGATTATTGTATTCCTTAACGTATACGACTAACGTTCTCCTGCGATTAAGTATAGCTGAGGTGATTTATATATGAGTTCGGTTGGACTTCATACACCGAACAATTTTAGGACGACTAGCGAGGGCCGTTAGAAGGATGGCAGGAGGGGAGACTGAGCAGAAGCCATGAAATATGTTGAGAACGGTAATCGCGATAGGAGTCACCATAGTAATGGGAGGAGGAGATCCAAAGATAATTGTGTAGGGTGGAGTGCAAAGGCACCCAGGATTAAATTTCGATCATAAAATTTTAACTCATAGGAGTGACATTAAAATAGTGGGAGTCGGTCACCACAACCATAGAGGGATACCATGAATAACAAGGAATTTGGGGGTGCTGTTTGACCGCAAATCCTCTCATAAACTGTTTAATTAAGAGAGGCAAAGGAGAATTCAAGACTTGTTTCAAAGGGGCCGTACAATAGTCGGTCATGAAGGAAAGTTGACTGTTATGGGACATCCAATGCATTAGGAGAATAATTAGGTAAAAAATATGTTCTTATTTTTCACTTTGCACGACAATTAGTCACACTGTTCGAAGAAAAACTCGTGAATTTTTTGAAAACGACATATTTCTTGGAAATTCAAACTACTTGGTTTTGGCCATCCATAGTCCGTCCGATAAGGTGTTTTAACCGTTTGGGGACGTCCAATGCATCAGGAAAATAATTAGGTACAAAAATTTCTAATTTTTCCCAATGCACCACAATTAGTCACACCGTTCGAAGAAAAACTCTTGAATTTTTTGAAGACGACCCATTTCTTGACAATTCAAACTTTTTGGCTTTAGCCATCAGTTGTCCGCGCGACAAGTCATTTTTTACTATTTTTGGGCTTCCAATGCATCAGGAAAATAATTAGGTACAAAAATGTTCTAATTTTCCCCTAAAAATGACTATTAGCTACACCGTTCGAGGAAAAAGTCGTGAATTTTTTTAAGACAACCTATTTCTCGACAGTTCAAACTATTTGGTTTTGGGCATCCGTAATCCGTTGGAAAAAGTGTTTTTTGACCATTTTGGGACTTCCAATGCATCAGTAAAATAATTAGGTACAAAAATGTTCTAATTTCCACTACACACGACCATTAGTCACACCGTTTGAAGAAAAACTCGTGAATTTTTTTTAGACGACCTATTTCTCGTTAGTTCAAAGTTTTAGGTTTTGGCAGTCCGTAGTCCATGTGACAAGATATTTTTTGACCGTTTTGGGACTTCATATGCACCAGGAAAATAATTAGGTACAAAAATGTTCTAATTTTCCTATATGCACGACTATTTGTCACACTGTTCGAAGGACAACTCCTGAATTTTTTAAAGACGACTTATTTCTCGACAATTCAAACTATTAGGTTTTGGCCATCCGAGTCCGCGCAATAATATTTTTTGACCGTTTTGGGACATCCAATGCATCAAGAAAATAATTAGGTAAAAAAATGTTCTAATTTATCTCAACACACGACTATTAGTCACACCGTTCGAAGAAAAGCTGTGAATTTTTTAAGATGACCTATTTCTCGACAGTTCAAACTATTTGCTTTTGGCCATCCCAAGTCCACGCGACAAGTTTTTTTTTTTACCATTTTGGGACTTCCAATGCATCAGGAATATAATTAGGTACAAAAATGTTCTAATTTTCCACTAAGCATGACTATGAGTCACACTTGTCGACAACTTAAACTTTTAAGTTTTAGCCATCTGTAGTCCATGCGACAATTTTTTTGACCGTTTTTGGACTTCATAAGCACCAGGAAAATAATTAGGTACAAAAAATCTATTTTTTCACTACCCACAGTTATACGTCACTCTTTTCAAAGAAAAAACTCGTGAATTTTTAAAGGCGATCTCTTTCTCGACAGTTCAAACTATATGGTTTTGGCCATCCGTAGTCAGCACGACAAGTCTTTTTTGACTATTTTGGGACATCCAATGCATTAGGAGAATAATTAGGTACAAAAATGTTCTAATTTTTCACTTCGCACGACAATTAGTCACACTGTTCAAAGAAAAACACGTTCTCTACAGTTCAAACTATTTAGTTTTGGCCATCCGTAGTCCGCCCGACAAGGTGTTTTTGACCGTTTTGGGACTTCCAATGCATCAGGATAATAATTAGGTAGAAAAATATTCTAATTTTTCCCTACGCACCACTTTTCATCACACCGTTCGAATAAAAACTCGTGAATTTTTTGAAGACGACCCATTTCTCCACAATATAAACTTTTTGGTTTTGGCCATCTGTAGTCCGCGCGAGAAGTCATTTTTTACCGTTTTCAAACTTCCAATGCATCAGAAAAATAATTAGGTACAAAAATGTTCTAATTTTCTCCTACGCATGACTATTAGTCACACTGTTCGAAGTAAAAGTCGTGAATTTTTTTAAATCAACCTATTTCTCGACAGTTCAAACTATTTGGTTTTGGGCATCCGTAGTCCGCTCGACAAAGTGTTTTTTGACCATTTTGGGACTTCCAATGCACCAGGAAGATATTTAGATACAAAAAATTTCTAATTTCCACTCCACATGACTATTAGTCACACCGTTCAAAGAAAAACTCGTGAATTTTTTGAAGACGACCTATTTCTCGATAGTTCAAAGTTTTAGGTTTTGGCCATACGTAGTCCATGTGACAAGGTGTTTTTTGACCGTTTTGGGAATTCATATGCTCCAGGAAAATAGTTTAGTACAAAACATTCTAAGTTTCTACTACACATGACTATTAGTCACACCGTTCGAAGAAAAAACTCGTGAATTTTTTAAGATGACGTGTTTCTTGACACTTCAAACGATTAGCTTTTGGCCATCCCTAGTCCGCGCGACAAGTTTTTTTTACCATTTTGGGACCTCCAATGCATCAGGAAAATAATTAGGTACAAAAATGTTGTAATTTTCCACTACGCATGACTGTAAGTCACACCGTTTGAAGAAAACTCGTAAATTTTTTGAAGACGACCTATTTCTCGACAATTCAAACGATTTGGTTTTGGCCATCTGTGGCCCACGCGACAAGGTTTGTTTTGACCGTTTTGGGACTTCTAATGTGTAAGGAAAATAATTAGGTACAAAAATGTTATAAATTTCCACTACGCACGACTATTCGTCACATCGTTCGAAGAAAAACTAGTGAATTTTTTGAAGACGACTTACTTCTCGACAACTTAAACTTTTAGGTTTTAGCCATCCATAGTCCATGCGTCAAAGTGTTTTTTGACTGTTTTCGGACTTCATATGCACCAGGAAAATAATTAGGTACAAAAATGTTCTATTTTTTCACTACCCACGGTTATACGTCACTTGGTTCAAAGAAAAAACTCGTGAATGTTTAAAAGATGACCTATTTCTCGACAGTTCAAACTATTTGGTTTTGGCCATCTATAGTCCACAAAACAAGTCCTTTTTGACTGTTTTGGGACATCCATTGCATTAGGAGAATAATTAGGTACAAAAATGTTATAATTTTTCACTTCGCACGACAATTAGTCACACTGTTCGAAGAAAAACTCGTTAATTTTTTGAAAATGACTTATTACTCGGTAGTTCAAACTAGTTGGTTTTGGCCATCCGTATTATGCCCTACAAGGTGTTTTTGACTGTTTGGGGACATCCAATGCGTCAGGAAAATTATTAGGTACAAAAATGTTCTAATTTTTCCCTATGCGCCACTATTCGTTTCACCGTTCGAAGAAAAACTATTGAATATTTTGAAGACGACCCATTTCTCGACAATTCAAACGTTTTGGCTTTGGCCATCAGTAGTCCGCGCGACAAGTCATTTTTTACCGTTTTCGGATTTCTAATGCATTAGAAAAATAATTAGGCACAAAAATGTTCTAATTTTCTCCTACGCATGACTATTAGTCACACCGTTCGAACAAAAGATCGTGAATTTTTTTAAGTCAACCTATTTCTCGATAGTTCAAACTATTTGGTTTTGGGCATCCGTAGTCCGCTCGACAAAGCCTTTTTTGATCGTTTTCGGACTTCCAATGCGTCAGAAAAATAATTTGGTACAAAAATGTTCTAATTTCCACTACACACTACTATTAGTCACACCGTTCGAAGAAAAACCCGTGAATTTTTTGAAGAGGTCCTATTTCGCGATAGTTTAAACTTTTAGGATTTGGCCATCCGTAGTCCACGTGACAAGGTGTTTTTTGAACGTTTTGGGGCTTCTTGTGCACAAGAAAAATAATTAGGTACAAAAATGTTCTAATTCTCCACTACGCACGACTATTAGTCACACCGTTTGATGGAAAACACGCGAATTTTTTTAAGATGACCTATTTCTCGACAATTCAAACTAATTGGTTTTGGCCATTTGAGGCCGCGCGACAAGATTTTTTGATCGTTTTGGGACATCCAATGCATCAATAAAATAATTAGGTACAAAAATGTTCAAATTTTCCCCTACACACGACAATTAGTCACACCGTTCGAAGAAAAACTCTTAAATTTTTTAAGATGACCGATTTCTCGACAGTTCAAACTATTTGCTTTTGGCCATCCCTAATCCGCGCGACAAGTTTTTTTTTTACCATTTTGGGACTTCCAATGCATCAGGAAAATAGTTAGGTACGAAAATGTTCTAATTTCCACTACGCATGACTATGAGTCACTTCATTCGAAGAAAACTGGTGAATTTTTTATAGACGACCTACTTCTTGACAGTTCAAACTATTTGGTTTTGGCCATCCGTAGCTCACGCGACGAAGAGTTATTTGGCCGTTTTGGGACTTCTACAGTGTAAGGAAAAGAATTAGGAACAAAAATGTTCAAAATTTCAACCACGCATGACTATTAGTCACACCGTTAGAAGAAAAACTAGTGAATTTTTTAAAGACGACTTATTTTTCGACAACTTAAACTTTTAGGTTTTGGCCATCCGTAGTGCACGAGACAAAGCGTTTTGTGCCCTATTTCGGACTTCATATGCACCAGGAAAATAATTGGGTACAAAAATGTCTAGTTTTTCAATACCCATGATTATAGGTCAGAATTTTTTGAAGACGACCTATTTCTCGGCAGTTCAAACTTTTTGGTTTTGGCCATCCGTAATCCACGCAACAAGTCCTTTTAGACCGTTTTGGGACATCCAATGCATTAGGAGAATAATTAGGTACGAAAATGTTCTAGTTTTCCACTTCGCACGACAATTAGTCACACTGTTCGAAGAAAAACTTGTGAATTTTTTGAAAACGACATATTTCTTGTAAATTCAAACTATTTGGTTTTGGCCATCCATAGTCCGCCCGACTAGGTGTTTTTGACCGTATGGGGACTTCCAATGCATCAGGCAAATAACTAGGTACAAAAAGTTCTGATTTTTCCCTACGCACCACAATTAGTCATACCGTTCGAAGAAAAACTCTTGAATTTTTTGAAGACGACCCATTTCTCGGCAATTCAAACTTTTTATTTTGGCCATTAGTAGTCCGCGCGACAAGTCATTTTTTACCATTTTCGGACTTCCAATGGATCAGAAAAATAATTAGGTACAAAAACGTTCTAATTTTCCCCTAAGCATGAGTATTAGCTACACCGTTCAAAGAAAAAGTCTTGAATTTTTTTTAGACAATATATTTCTCGACAGTTCAAACTATTTGGTTTTGGGCATCCGTAGTCCGTTCGACAAAGTGTTTTCTGACCGTTTTGGGACTTCCAATGCATCAGGAAATTAATTAGGTACAAAAATGTTCTAATTTCCACTACACACCACCATTAGTCACACCGTTCGAAGAAAAACTCATGAATTTTTTTAAGATGACCTATTTCTCGATAGTTCAAACTTTCAGGTTTTGGCAGTCCGTAGTCCATGTCGCAAGATGTTTTTTGACCGTTTTGGGACTTCGTATGCACCAAGAAAATAATTAGGTATAAAAATATTCTAATTTTCCAATACGCACGACTATTTGTCACACCTTTCCAAGGAAAACTAGCAAATTTTTTTAAGTCGACCTATTTCTCGACAATTCAAACTATTTGGTTTTGGCCATCCGAGTCCGCGCGATAAGATTTTTTGACCGTTTTGGGAGATCCAATGCATCAATAAAATAATTAGGTACAAAAATGTTCAATTTTCCCCAACACACGACTATTAGTCACACCGTTCAAAGAAAAACTCGTGAATTTTTTAAGATGACCTATTTCTCGACAGTTCAAACTATTTGCTTTTGGCCATCCCTAGTCCGCGCGACAATTTTTTTTAACCATTTTGAGACTTCCAATGCATCTGGAAAATAGTTAGGTACGAAAATGTTCTAATTTCCACCACGCATGACTATGAGTCACTTCATTCGAAGAAAATTGGTGAATTTTTTAGAGACGACCTATTTCTCGACAGTTCAAACTATTTGGTTTTGGCCATCCGTAGCTCACCCGACGAAGTGTTATTTGTCCATTTTGGAACTTCTACGGTCTAAGGAAAAGAATTTGGTACAAAAATGTTCAGAATTTCAACCACGCATGACTATTAGTCACACCGTTCGAAGAAAAACTAGTGAATTTTTTGAAGATGACTTATTTTTCGACAACTTAAACTTTTAGGTTTTAGCCATCCGTAGTCCATGCGACAAAGCGTTTTGTGCCCTATTTCGGACTTCATATGCACCAGGAAAATAATTAGGTAAAAAAATGTCTAGTTTTTAAATACCCATGATTATACGTCACTCGCTTCGAAGAAAAAACTTGTGAATTTTTTGAAGACGACCTATTTCTCGGCAGTTCAAACTTTTTGGTTTTGGCCATCCATAATCCACGCAACAAGTCCTTTTAGAGCGTTTTGGGACATCCAATGCATTAGGAGAATAATTAGGTACAAAAATGTTCTAGTTTTCCACTTCGCACGACAATTAGTCCACTGTTCGAAGAAAAACTCGTGAATTTAATGAAAACGACATATTTCTTGGAAATTCAAACTATTTGGTTTTGGACATCCATAGTCCGCCCGACTAGGTGTCTTTGAGCGTATGGGGACTTCCAATGCATCAGACAAATAATTAGGTACAAAAGGTTCTGATTTTTCCCTACGCACCACAATTAGTCATACCGTTCGAAGAAAAACTCTTGAATTTTTTGAAGACGACCCATTTCTCGGCAATTCAAACTTTTTATTTTGGCCATTAGTAGTCCGCCCGGCAAGTCATTTTTTACCATTTTCGGGCTTCCAATGGATCAGAAAAATAATTAGGTACAAGAACGTTCTAATTTTCCCCTATGCATGAGTATTAGCTACACCGTTCAAGGAAAAAGTCATGAATTTTTTTAGACAATATATTTCTCGACAGTTCAAACTATTTGGTTTTGGGCATCCGTAGTCCGTTCGACAAAGTGTTTTTTGACCGTTTTGGGACTTCCAATGCATCAGGAATATAATTAGGTACAAAAATGTTCTAATTTCCACTACAAACGACCATTAGTCACACTGTTCGAAGAAAAACACGTGAATTTTTTTAAGATGACCTATTTCTCGATAGTTCAAACTTTTAGGTTTTGGCAGTCCGTAGTCCATGTCACAAGATGTTTTATAACCGTTTTGGGAATTCGTATGCACCAGGAAAATAATTAGGTACAAAAATATTCTAATTTTCCAATACTCACGACTATTTGTCACACCTTTCCAAGGAAAAGTAGCAAATTTTTTTAAGTCGACCTATTTCTCGACAATTCAAACTATTTGGTTTTGGCCATCCGAGTCCGTGCGACAAGATTTTTTGACCGTTTTGGGACATCCAATGCATCAAGAAAATAATTGGGTTCAAAAATGTTATAATTTTTCACAACACACGACTATTAGTCACACTGTTCGAAGAAAAACTCGTGAATTTTTTAAGATGACCTATTTCTCGACAGTTCAAACTATTTGCTTTTGGCCATCCCTAGTCCGCACGACAATATTTTTTACCATTTTGAGACTTCCAATGCATCAGGAAAATAATTAGGTACAAAAATGTTCTAATTTTCCACTAAGCATGACTATGAGTCACACTTCTCGACAACTTAAACTTTTAGGTTTTAGCGATCCGTACTCCATGCGACTAAATTTATTTTGACCGTTCTCTCACTTCATAGGTACCAGGAAAATAATTAGGTACATAAATGATATATATTTTCACCACCCACGGTTATAGGTCACTTGGTTCGAAGAAAAAACTCGTGAATTTTTAAAAGGCGACCTATTTCTCGACAGTTCAAACTATTTGGTTTTGGTCATCCGTAGTCAGCGCGACAAGTCCTTTTTGACTGTTTTGGGATATCCAATGCTTTAGGAGAATAATTAGGTACAAAAATGTGCTAATTTTTCACTTCACACGATAATTAGTCACACTGTTCGAAGAAAAACTCATGAATTTTTTGAAAATGACTTATTTCTCGGTAGTTCAAACTATAAGGTTTTGGCCATCCGTAGTCTGCCCGACAAGGTTCTTTTAACCGTTTTGCGACTTCCAATGCATCAGGAAAATAATTAGGTACAAAAACATGATATTTTTTCGCTAGCATCAATATTCGTCACACCGTTCGAAGAAAAACTCGTGAATTTTTTGAAGACGACCTATTTTTATATAGTTAAAACTTTTTGGTTTTGGCAGTCCGTAGTCCATGTCACAAGATGTTTTTTGATCGTTTTGGGGCTTCATATGCACCAGGAAAATAATTAGATACAAAATATTCTTATTTTCCAATACGTATGACTATTTGTCACACCGTTCCAATAATAACTCGCGAATTTTTCTAAGACGACCTATTTGTCGACAATTCTAACTATTTGGTTTTGGCCATCCGAGTCCCCGCGACAATATTTTTTGACCGTTTTGGGACATCCAATGCATCAAGAAAATAATTAGGTACAAAAATGTTCAAATTTTTCACAACACACGACTATTAGTCACACCGTTCGAAGAAAAACTCGTGAATTTTTTAAGATGACCTATTTCTCGACATTTCAAACTATTTGCTTTTTGCCATCCCTAGTCCGCGCGACAATTTTTTTTTTACCATTTTGGGACTTCCAATGCATCAGGAAATTAATTAGGTACAAAAATGTTCTAATCTTCCAGTAAGCATGACTATGAGTCACATTTCTCGACAACTTAAACTTTTATGTTTTAGCCATCCGTACTCCATGCGACAATATTTTTTTGACCGTTCTTGCACTTCATAGGTACCAGGAAAAGAATTAGGTACAAAATGATCTATTTTTTCACTACCCACGGTTATACGTCACTCGATTCGAAAAAAAAACTCGTGAATTTTTTAAAGGCGACCTATATCTCGACAGTTCAAACTATTTGGTTTTGGCCATCCGTACTTTTTGACTGTTTTGGGATATCCAATGCATTAGGAGAATAATTAGGTACAAAAATGTTCTAATTTTTCACTTCGCACGACAATTAGTCACACTGTTCGAAGAAAAACTTGTGAATTTTTTGAAAATGTCTTATTTCTCGGTAGTTCAAACTATTTGGTTTTGGCCATCCGTAGTCTGCCCGACAAGGTACTTTTAACCGTTTTGCGTCTTCCAATGCAACAGGAAAATAAATAGTTACAAACACATTATATTTTTTCGCTATGCATCAATATTCGTCACACCGTTCGAAGAAAAACTCATGAATTTTTTGAAGATCACCTATTTCTCGATAGTTCAAACTTTTAGGTTTTGGCAGTCCGTAGTCCATGTCAAAAGATGTTTTGTGACCGTTTTGGGACTTCATATGCACCAGGAAAATAATTAGGTATAAAAATATTCTAATTTTCCAATATGCATGACTATTTGTCACACCGTTCCAATAAAAACTCGCCAATTTTTTTAAGACGACCAATTTCTCGACAATTCTAACTATTTGGTTTTAGCCATACGAGTCCGCGCGACAATATTTTTTGACCATTTTGGGACATCCAATGCATAAAGAAAATAATTAGGTACAAAAATGTTCAAATTTTTTACAACACACGACTATTAGTCACACCGTTCGAAGAAAAACTCGTGAATTTCTTAAGATGACCTATTTCTCGACATTTCAAACTATTTGCTTTTGGCCATCCCTAGTCCGCGCTACAATTTTTTTTTACCATTTTGGGACTTCCAATGCATCAGAAAAATAATTAGGTACAAAAATGTTCTAATTTTCCACTAAGCATGACTGTGAGTCGCACTTCTCGACAACTTAAACTTTTAGGTTTTAGCCATCCGTACTTTGTGCGACAATTTTTTTTGACCGTTCTCGCACTTCATAGGTACCGGGAAAATTATTAGGTACAAAAATGATCTATTTTTCACTACCCACGGTTATACGTCACTCGGCTCGAAGAAAAAACTCGTGAATTTTTTAAAGGCGACCTATATCTCGACAGTTCAAACTATTTGGTTTTGGATGTCCGTAGTCAGCGCGACAGGTCCTTTTTGACTGTTTTGGGATATCCAATGCATTAGGAGAATAATTAGGTACAAAAATGTTCTAATTTTTCACTTCGCACGACAATTAGTCACACTGTTAGAAGAAAAACTCGTGAATTTTTTGAAAACGAAATATTTCTCGGCAGTTCAAACTATTTGGTTTTGGCCATCCGTAGTCCGCCCGACAAGGTGATTTTGACCGTTTGGGGACTTCCTATGCATCAGGAAAATAATTAGGTATAAAAAGTTCTTATTTTTCCCTACGCACAAATATTAGTCACGCCTTTCGAAGAAAAACTCTTGAATTTTTTGAAGACGACCCATTTCTCGACAATTCAAACTTTTTGGTTTTGGCCAATAGTAGTCGGCGCGACAAGTCATTTTTTACCGTTTTAGGACTTCCAATGCATCGAAAAAATAAATAGGTACAAAAACGTTCTGATTTTCCCCTACACATGACTGTTTGTTACACGGTTCGAAGAAAAAGTCATGAATTTTTTTAGGACAACATATTTCTCGACATTTCAAACTATTTGGGTTTGGGCATCCGTAGTCCGTTCGACAAAGTGTTTTTTGACCGTTTTGGGACTTCCAACGCATCAATAAAATAATTAGGTACGAAAATGTTCTAATTTCCACTACACACGACCATTAGTCACACTGTTCGAAGAAAAACTCGTGAATTTTTTTAAGATGAGCTATTTCTCGACAGTTTAAACTTTTAGGTTTTGGCAGTCCGTAGTCCATGTCACAAGATTTTTTTGACCATTTTGGGACTTCATATGCACATGGAAAACAAGTAGGTACAAAAATATTCTAATTTCCAATACGCACGACTATTTATCACACCGTTCTAAGGAAAACTCGCGAATTTTTTTAAGTCGACCTATTTCTCGACAATTCAAACTATTTGGTTTTCGCCATCCGAGTCCGTGCGATAAGATTTTTTGACCATTTTGGGACATCCAATGCATGATGAAAATAATTAGGTACAAAAATGTTTTAATTTTTCACAACACACGACTATTAGTCACATTGTTCGAAGGAAAACTCGGGAATTTTTTAAGATGACCAATTTCTCGACAGTTCAAACTATTTGATTTTGGCCATCCCAAGTCCGCGCGACAATTTTTTTTTTACCATTTTTGGACTTCAGATGCATCAGGAAAATAATTAGGTACAAAAATGTTCTAATTTTCCACTAAGCATGACTATGAGTCACACTTCTCGACAACTTAAACTTTTAGGTTTTAGCCATTCGTACTCCATGCGACAATATTTTTTTGACCGTTCTCGCACTTCATAGGTACCAGGAAAATAATTAGGTACAAAAATGATCTATTTTTTCACTACCCACGGTTATACGTCACTCGGTTTGAAGAAAAAACTCGTGAATTTTTTAAAGGTGACCTATTTCTCGACAGTTCAAACTATTTGGTTTTGGCCATCCGTAGTAAGCGCGACAGGTCCTTTTCGACTGTTTTGGGATATCCAATGCATTAGGAGAATAATTAGGTACAAAAATGTTCTAATTTTTCACTTCGCATGACAATTACTCACACTATTCGAAGTAAAACTCGTGAATTTTGTGAAAACGACATATTTCTTGGAAATTCAAGCTATTTGGTTTTGACCATCCATAGTCCGCTCGACAATGTGTTTGTGACCGTTTTGGGACTTCCAATGCATCAGGAAAAAAATTTGGTCCAAAAAGTTCTTATTTTTCCCTACGCACCACAATTAGTCACACCGTTTGAAGAAAAACTCTTGAATTTTTTGAAGACGACCCATTTCTCGGCAATTCAAACTTTTATGTTTTGGCCATTAGTAGGTCGCGCGACAAGTCATATTTTATCGTGTTCGAACTTCCAATGCATCAGAAAAATAATTAGGTACAAAAAGGTTCTAATTTTCCCCTACGCATGACTATTAGCTACACCGTTCGAAGAAAAAGTCGTGAATTTTTTTAAGACAACATATTTCTGGACAGTTTAAACTATTTGGTTTTGGGAATCCGTAGTCCGTTCGACAAAGTGTTTTTTGACCGTTTTGGGACTTCCAATGCATCAAGAAAATAATTAGGTACAAAAATGTTCTAATTTCAACTACACACGACCATTAGTCACACTGTTCGAAAAAAAACTCGTGAATTTTTTTAAGACGACCTATTTCTCAATAGTTCAAACTTTTAGGTTTTGGCAGTCCGTAGTCCGTGTCACAAGATGTTTTTGACCGTTTTGGGAATTCATATGCACCGGGAAAATAATCAGGTACAAAAATATTCTAATTTTCCAATATGCACGACTATTTGTTAAACCGTTCCAAGGAAAACTCGCGAATTTTATAAGTCGACCTATTTCTCGACAATTCAAACTGTTTGGTTTTGGCCATCCGAGTCCGTGCGATAAGATTTTTTGACCGTTTTGGGACATCCAATGCATCAAGAAAATAATTAGGTACAAAAATGTTCAATTTTTTCACAACACACAACTATTAGTCTCACGGTTTGAAGAAAAACTCGTGAATTTTTTAAGATGAACTATTTCTCGACAGTTCAAACTATTTTCTTTTAGCCATCCCTAGTCCGCGCGATAATTTTTTTTTACCATTTTGGGACTTCCAATGCATCACGAAAATAATTAGGTACAAAAATGTTATAATTTTTCACTAAGAATGACTATGAGTCACACTTCTCGACAACTTAAACTTTTATGTTTTAGCCATCCGTACTCCATGCGATAATTATTTTTTTTGACCGTTCTCGCACTTCATAGGTTCCCGAAAAATAATTAGGTACAATGATGATCTATTTTTTCACTACCCACGGTTATACGTCACTCGGTTCGAAGAAAAAACTCATGAATTTTTTATAGGCGACCTATTTCTCGACAGTTCAAGCTATTTGGTTTTGGCCATCCGTAGTCAGCGCGACAAGTCGTTTCTGACTGTTTTGGGACATCCAATGCATTAGGAGAATAATTAGGTAAAAAAATGTTCTAATCGTTCACTTCGCATGATGATTAGTCACACTGTTCGAAGAAAAACTCGTGAATTTTTTGAAAAAGACATATTTCTTAGGAATTCAAACTATTTGGTTTTGACCATCCAAAGTCCGCCCGACAATGTGTTTTTGACCGTTTGGGGACTTCCAATGCATCAGGAAAATAATTAGCCACAAAAATTTCTTATTTTTCCCTACGCACCACAATGAGTCACACAGTTCGAAGAAAAACTCTTGAATTTTTTGAAGACGACCCAATTCTCGGCAATTCAAATTTTTGGTTTTGGCCATTAGAAGTCCGCGCGACAAGTCATTTTTTAACGTTTTCGGACTTCCAATGCATCAGAAAAATAATTAGGTACAAAAATGTTCTAATTTTCCCCTACGCATGACTATTAGCTACACCGTTCGAAGAAAAAGTCGTGAATTTTTTTAAGACAACATATTTCTCGACAGTTCAAACTATTAGGTTTTGGGCATCCGTAGTCTGTTCGAGAAAGTGTTTTTTGACCGTTTTGGGACTTCCAACGCATCAAGAAAATAATTAGGCACAAAAATGTTCTAATTTCCACTACACATGACCATTAGTCACACTGTTCGAAGAAAAACTGATGAATTTTTTTGAGGCGACTTATTTCTCGATAGTTCAAACTTTTAGTTTTTGGCAGTCCCTAGTCCATGTCACAAGATTTTTTTGACCGTTTTGGGACTTCATATGCGCCAGGAAAATAATTAGGTACCAAAATATTGTAATTTTCCAATACGCACGACTATTTGTCACACCGTTCCAAGGAAAACTCGCGAATTTTTTTAAGTCGACCTTTTTCTTGACAATTCAAACGATTTGATTTTGGTCATCCGAGTCCGCGCGATAAGATTTTTTGACCATTTTGGGACATCCAATGCATCAAGAAAATAATTAGGTACAAAAATGTTATAATTTTTCACAACACACGACTATTAGTTACACCGTTCGAAGAAAAACTCGTGAATATTTTAAGATGACCTATTTCTCGACAGTTCAAACTATTTGCTTTTGGCCATCCCTAGTCCGCGCGAGAATTTTTTTTACCATTTTGGGACTTCCAATGCATTAGGAAAATAATTAGGTGCAAAAATGTTCTAATTTTCCACTAAGCATGACTATGAGTCTCACTTCTCGACAACTTAAACTTTTAAGTTTTAGCCATCCGTACTCCATGCGACAAAATTTTTTTTGACCGTTCTCGCGCTTCATAGGTACCAGGAAAATAATTAGGTACAAAAATGATCTATTTTTTCACTACCCACGGTTATACGTCACTCGGTTCGAAGAAAAAACTAGTGAATTTTTTAAGACAACCTATTTCTCGACAGTTCAAACAATTTGCTTTTAGCCATCCATAGTCTGCGCGACAATTTTTTTTACCATTTTGGGACTTCCAATGCATCAGGAAAATAATTAGGTAAAAAAATGTTCTAATTTTCCACTAAGCAGGACTATGAGTTACACTTCTCGACAACTTAAACTTTTAGGTTTTAGCCATCCGTACTCCATTCGACAAATTTGTTTTTGACAGTTCTCGCACTTCATAGGTACCAAAAAAATAATTAGGTACAAAAATGATCTATTTTTTCACTACCCACGGTTATACGTCACTCGGTTCGAAGAAAAAACTCGTGAATTTTTTAAAGGCGACCTATTTCTTGACAGTTCAAACTATTTGGTTTTGGTCATCCGTAGTAAGTGCGACAGGTCCTTTTCGACTGTTTTGGGATATCCAATGCATTAGGAGAATAATTAGGTAAAAAAATGTTCTAATTTTTCACTTCGCATGACAATTAGTCACACTATTCGAAGAAAAACTCGTGACTTTTCTGAAAATGACATATTTCTTGGAAATTCAAGCTATTTGGTTTTGACCATCCATAGTCCGCCCGACAATGTGTTTTTCACCGTTTTGGGACTTCCAATGCATCAAGAAAATAATTTGGTACAAAAAGTTCTTATTTTTCCCTACACACCACAATTAGTCACACCGTTTGAAGAAAAACTCTTGAATTTTTTGAAGACGACCCATTTCTCGGCAATTCAAACTTTTTTAGTTTTGGCAAATAGTAGTCCGCGCGACAAATCATTTTTTACCGTTTTCGAACTTCCAATGCATCAGAAAAATAATTAGGTACAAAAAGGTTCTAATTTTCCCCTATGCATGGCTATTAGCTACACCGTTCGAAGAAAAAGTCGTGAATTTTTTTAAGACAACATATTTCTGGACAGTTTAAACTATTTGGTTTTGGGAATCCGTAGTCCGTTCGACAAAGTGTTTTTTGACCGTTTTGGGACTTCCAATGCATCAAGAAAATAATTAGGTACAAAAATGTTCTAATTTCAACTACAAACGACCATTAGTCACACTGTTCGAAAAAAAACTCGTGAATTTTTTTAAGACGACCTATTTCTCAATAGTTCAAACTTTTAGGTTTTGGCAGTCCGTAGTCCGTGTCACAAGATGTTTTTGACCGTTTTGGGACTTCATATGCACCAGGAAAATAATCAGGTACAAAAATATTCTAATTTTCCAATATGCACGACTATTTGTTAAACCGTTCCAAGGAAAACTCGCGAATTTTATAAGTCGACCTATTTCTCGACAATTCAAACTGTTTGGTTTTGGCCATCCGAGTCCGTGCGATAAGATTTTTTGACCGTTTTGGGACATCCAATGCATCAAGAAAATAATTAGGTACAAAAATGTTATAATTTTTCACAACACACGACTATTAGTCACACCGTTTGAAGAAAAACTCGTGAATTTTTTAAGATGACCTATTTCTCGACAGTTCAAACGATTTGCTTTTAGCCATCCATAGTCTGCGCGACAATTTTTTTTTTACCATTTTTGGACTTCCGATGCATCACGAAAATAATTAGGTACAAAAATGTTCTAATTTTCCACTAAGCATGACTATGAGTCACACTTCTCGACAACTTAAACTTTTAGGTTTTAGCCATCCGGACTCCATGCGACAAATTTTTTTTTGACCGTTCTCGCACTTCATAGGTACCAGGAAAATAATTAGGTACAAAAATGATCTATTTTTTCACTACCCACGGTTATACGTCACTAGGTTCGAAAAAAAAACTCGAGAATATTTTAAAGGCGACCTATTCCTCGACAGTTCAAACTATTTGGTTTTGGCCATCCGTAGTCAGCGCGACAAGTCCTTTTTGACTATTTTGGGACATCCAATGGATTAGGAGAATAATTAGGTACAAACATTTTCTAATTTTTCACTTCGGACGACAATTAGTCACAATGTTTGAAGAAAAAGTCGTGAATTTTTTGAAAACGACTTATTACTCCGTAGTTCAAACTATTTCGTTTTGGCCATCCATAGTCTACCCGACAAGGTGCTTTTGACCGTTTTATGACTTCCAATGCATCAGGAAAATAATTAGGTACAAAAACATTATATTTTTTCGCTACGCATCAATATTCATCACACCGTTCGAAGAAAAACTCGTGAATTTTTTGAAGACGACCTATTTTCCGATAGTTCAAACTTTTAGGTTTTGGCAGTCCGTAGTCCATGTCACAAGATGTTTTTTGACCATTCTCGCACTTCATAGGTATTAGGAAAATAATTAGGTATAAAAATGATCTATTTTTTCACTACCCACGGTTATACGTCACTCGGTACGAAGAAAAACTCTTGCATTTTTTAATGGCGACCTATTTCTCGACAATTCAAACTATTTGGTTTTGGCCATCCGTAGTCAGAGCGACAAGTCCTTTTTGACTGTTTTGGGACATCCAATGCATTAGGAGAATAATTAGGTATAAAAATTTTCTAATTTTTGACTTCGGACGACAATTAGTCACAAAGTTTGAAGAAAAAGTCGTGAATTTTTTGAAAACGAATTATTACTCGGTAGTTTAAACTATTTGGTTTTGGCCATCCGTAGTCTACCCGACAAGGTGCTTTTGACCATTTGGCGACTTCCAATGCATCAGGAAAATAATTTGGTAAAAAAACATTCTATTTTTTCCCTACGCACCAATATTCGTCTCATCGTTCGAAGAAAAACTCGTGAATTTTTTCAAGATGACCCATTTCTCGACAATTCAAACTTTTTGGTTTTCGACACAAGTAGTCCGCGCGAAGAGTCATTTTTTTACCGTTTTCAGACTTCCAATGCATCAGAAAAATAATTAGGTTACAAAATTTTGAAATTTTCCCCTACGCATGGCTATTAGCTACACCGTTCGAAGAAAAAGTCGTGACTTTTATGAAGACAAAATATTTCTCGACAGTTTAAACTATTTGGTTTTGGGAATCCGTAGTCCGTTCGACAAAGTGTTTTTTGACCGTTTTGGGACTTCCAATGCATCAAGAAAATAATTAGGTACAAAAATGTTCTAATTTCCACTACACACGACCATTAGTCACACTATTCGAAAAAAAACTCGTGAATTTTTTTAAGACGACCTATTTCTCGATAGTTCAAACTTTTAGGTTTTGGCAGTCCGTAGTCCGTGTCACAAGATGTTTTTTGACCGTTTTGGGACTTCATATGCACCAGGAAAATAATCAGGTACAAAAATATTCTAATTTTCCAATATGCACGACTATTTGTTAAACCGTTCCAAGGAAAACTCGCGAATTTTATAAGTCGACCTATTTCTCGACAATTCAAACTATTTGGTTTTGGCCATCCGAGTCCGTGCGATAAGATTTTTTGACAATTTTGGGACATCCAATGCATCAAGAAAATAATTAGGTACAAAAATGTTATAATTTGTCACAACACACGACTATTAGTCACATCGTTCGAAGAAAAACTCTTGAATTTTTTAAGATGACCTATTTCTCGACAGTTCAAACTATTTGCTTTTATCCATCCATAGTCTGCGCGACAATTTTTTTTTTACCATTTTTGGACTTCCGATGCATCAGGAAAATAATTAGGTACAAAAATGTTCTAATTTTCCACTAAGCATGACTATGAGTCACACTTCTCGACAACTTAAACTTTTAGGTTTTAGCCATCCGTACTCCATGCGACAAATTTTTTTTTGACCGTTCTCGCACTTCATAGGTACCAGGAAAAAAATTAGGTACAAAAATGATCTATTTTTTCACTACCCACGGTTATACGTCACTCGGTTCGAAGAAAAAACTCGAGAATTTTCTAAAGGCGACCTATTGCTCGACAGTTCAAACTATTTTGTTTTGGCCATCCGTAGTCAGCGTGACAAGTACTTTTTGACTGTTTTGGGACATCCAATGTATTAGGAAAATAATTAGGTACGAAAATGTTTTAATTTTTCACTTCGCACGACAATTAGTCATAATGTTCGAAGAAAAAGTCGTGAATTTTTTGAAAACGACTTATTACTCGGTAGTTCGAACTATTTGGTTTTGGCCATCCATAGTCTGCCCGACAAGGTGCCTTTGACCGTTTTATGACTTCAATTGCATCAAGAAAATAATTAGGTACAAAAACATTAGATTTTTTCGCTACGCATCAATATTCGTCACGCCGTTCGAAGAAAAACACGTGAATTTTTTGAAGACGACCTATTTTTCGATAGTTTAAACTTTTAGGTTTTGGCAGTCCGTAGTCCATGTCACAAGATGTTTTTTGACCGTTCTCGCACTTCATAGGTATTAGGAAAATAATTAGGTATAAAAATGATCTATTTTTTCAGTACCCACGGTTATACGTCACTCGGTACGAAGAAAAAACTCTTGCATTATTTAAAGGCGACCTATTTCTCGACAATTCAAACTATTTGGGTTTGGTCATCCGTAGTCAGCGCGACAAGTCCTTTTTGACTGTTTTGGGACATCCAATGCATTAGGAGAATAATTAGGTACAAAAATTTTCTAATTTTTGGCTTCGGACGACAATTAGTCACAATGTTTGAAGAAAAAGTCGTGAATTTTTTGAAAACGAATTATTACTCGGTAGTTCAAACTATTTGGTTTTGGCCATCCGTAGTCTACCCGACAAGGTGCTTTTGACCATTTGGCGACTTCCAATGCATCAGGAAAATAATTTGGTAGAAAAACATTCTATTTTTTCCCTACGCACCAATATTCGTCTCATCGTTCGAAGAAAAACTCGTGAATTTTTTCAAGACGACCCATTTCTCGACAATTCAAACTTTTTGGTTTTCGCCACAAGTAGTCCGCGCGAAGAGTCATTTTTTTACCGTTTTCAGACTTCCAATGCATCAGAAAAATAATTAGGTTACAAAATTTTGAAATTTTCCCCTACGGATGGCTATTAGCTATACCGTTCGAAGAAAAAATCGTGAATTTTTTTAAGACAAAATATTTCTCGACAGTTTAAACTATTTGGTTTTGGGAATCCGTAGTCCGTTCGACAAAGTGTTTTTTGACCGTTTTGGGACTTCCAATGCATCAAGAAAATAATTAGGTACAAAAATGTTCTAATTTCCACTACACACGACCATTAGTCACACTGTTCGAAAAAAAACTCGTGAATTTTTTTAAGACGACGTATTTCTCGATAGTTCAAACTTTTAGGTTTTGGCAGTCCGTAGTCCGTGTCACAAGATGTTTTTTGACCGTTTTGGGACTTCATATGCATCAGGAAAATAATCAGGTACAAAAATATTCTAATTTTCAGATATGCACGACTATTTGTTAAATCGTTCCAAGGAAAACTCGCGAATTTTATAAGTCGACCTATTTCTCGACAATTCAAACTATTTGGTTTTGGCCATCCGAGTCCGTGCGATAAGATTTTTTGACCGTTTTGGGACATCCAATAAATCAAGAAAATAATTAGGTACAAAAATGTTATAATTTGTCACAACACACGACTATTAGTCACACCATTCGAAGAAAAACTCGTGAATTTTTTAAGATGACCTATTTCTCGACAGTTCAAACTAATTGCTTTTAGCCATCCATAGTCTGCGCGACAATTTTTTTTTTTACCATTTTTGGACTTCCGATGCATCAGGAAAATAATTAGGTACAAAAATGTTCTAATTTTCCACTAAGCATGACTATGAGTCACACTTCTCGACAACTTAAACTTTTAGGTTTTAGCCATCCGTACTCCATGCGACAAATTTTTTTTTGACCGTTCTCGCACTTCATAGGTACCAGGAAAATAATTAGGTACAAAAATGATCTATTTTTTCACTACCCACGGTTATATGTCACTCGGTTCGAAGAAAAAACTCATGAATTTTCTAAAGGCGACCTATTGCTCGACAGTTCAAACTATTTGGTTTTGGCCATCCATAGTCAGCGCGACAAGTACTTTTTGACTGTTTTGGGACATCCAATGCATTAGGAGAATAATTAGGTACGAAAATGTTCTAATTTTTCACTTCGCACGACAATTAGTCACAATGTTCAAAGAAAAAGTCGTGAATTTTTTGAAAACGACTTATTACTCGGTAGTTCAAACTATTTGGTTTTGGCCATCCATAGTCTGCCCGACAAGGTGCTTTTGACCGTTTTATGACTTCCAATGCATCAGGAAAATAATTAGGTACAAAAACATTATATTTTTTCGCTACGCATCAATATTTATCACACCGTTCGAAGAAAAACTCGTGAATTTTTTGAAGACGACCTATTTTTCGATAGTTCAAACTTTTAGGTTTTGGCAGTCCGTAGTCCATGTCACAAGATGTTTTTTGACCGTTCTCGCACTTCATAGGTATTAGGAAAATAATTAGGTATAAAAATGATCTATTTTTTCACTACCCACGGTTATACGTCACTCGGTACGAAGAAAAAACTCTTGCATTTTTTAATGGCGACCTGTTTCTCGACAATTCAAACTATTTGGTTTTGGCCATCCGTAGTCAGCGCGACAAGTCCTTTTTGACTGTTTTGGGACATCCAATACATTAGGAGAATAATTAGGTACGAAAATTTTCTAATTTTTGACTTCGAACGACAATTAGTCACAAAGTTTGAAGAAAAAGTCGTGAATTTTTTGAAAACGAATTATTACTCGGTAGTTCAAACTATTTGGTTTTGGCCATCCGTAGTCTACCCGACAAGGTGCTTTTGACCATTTGGCGACTTCCAATGCATCAAGAAAATAATTTGGTAAAAAAACATTCTATTTTTTCCCTACTCACCAATATTCGTCTCATCGTTCGAAGAAAAACTCGTGAATTTTTTCAAGATGACCCATTTCTCGACAATTCAAACTTTTTGGTTTTCGCCACAAGTAGTCCGCGCGAAGAGCGATTTTTTTACCGTTTTCAGACTTCCAATGCATCAGAAAAATAATTAGGTTACAAAATTTTGAAATTTTCCCCTACGCATGGCTATTAGCTACACCGTTCGAAGAAAAAGTCGTTAATTTTTTTAAGACAAAATATTTCTCGACAGTTTAAACTATTTGGTTTTGGGAATCCGTAGTCCGTTCGACAAAGTGTTTTTTGACCGTTTTGGGACTTCCAATGCATCAAGAAAATAATTAGGTACAAAAATGTTCTAATTTCCACTACACACGACCATTAGTCACACTGTTCGAAAAAAAACACGTGAATTTGTTTAAGACGACCTATTTCTCGATAGTACAAACTTTTAGGTTTTGGCAGTCCGTAGTCCGTGTCACGAGATGTTTTTTGACCGTTTTGGGACTTCATATGCACCAGGAAAATAATCAGGTACAAAAATATTCTAATTTTCCAATATGCACGACTATTTGTTAAACCGTTCCAAGGAAAACTAGCGAATTTTATAAGTCGACCTATTTCTCGACAATTCAAACTATTTGGTTTTGGCCATCCGAGTCCGTGCGATAAGATTTTTGACCGTTTTGGGACATCAAGTGCATCAAGAAAATAATAAGGTACAAAAATGTTGTAATTTTTCACAACACACGACTATTAGTCACACCGTTCGTAGAAAAACTCGTGAATTTTTTAAGATGACCTATTTCTCGACAGTTCAAACTATTTGCTTTTAGCCATCCATAGTCTGCGCGACAATTTTTTTTTACCATTTTGGGACTTCCGATGCATCAGGAAAATAATAAGGTACAAAAATGTTCTAATTTTCCACTAAGTATGACTATGAGTCACACTTCTCGACAACTTGAACTTTTAGGTTTTAGCCATCCGTACGCCATGCGACAAATTTTTTTTTGACCGTTCTCGCACTTCATAGGTACCAGGAAAATAATTAGGTACAAAAATGATCTATTTTTTCACTACCCACGGTTATACATCACTCGATTCGAAGAAAAAACTCGAGAATTTTTTAAAGGCGACCTATTCCTTGACAGTTCAAACTATTTGGTTTTGGCCATCCGTAGTCAGCGCGACAAGTCTTTTCTGACTGTTTTGGGACATCCAATGCATTAGGAGAATAATTAGGTACGAAAATGTTCTAATTTTTCACTTCGCACGATAATTAGTCACAATGTTCAAAGAAAAAGTCGTGAATTTTTTGAAAATGACTTATTACTCGGTTGTTCAAACAATTTGGTTTTGGCCATCCATAGTCTGCCCAACAAGGTGCCTTTGACCGTTTTATGACTTCAATTGCATCAAGAAAATAATTAGGTACAAAAACATTATATTTTTTCGCTACGCATCAATATTCGTCACACCGTTCGAAGAAAAACTCGTGAATTTTTTGAAGACGACCTATTTTTCGATAGTTCAAACTTTTAGGTTTTGGCAGTCCGTAGTCCATGTCACAAGATGTGTTTTGACCGTTCTCGCACTTCATAGGTATTAGGAAAATAATTAGGTATAAAAATGATCTATTTTTTCACTACCCACGGTTATGCGTCACTCGGTACGAAGAAAAAACTCTTGCATTTTTTAAAGATGACCTATTTCTCAACAATTCAAACTATTTGGTTTTGGCCATCCGTAGTCAGCGCGACAAGTCCTTTTTGACTGTTTTGGGACATCCAATGCATTAGGAGAATAATTAGGTACAAAAATTTTCTAATTTTTGACTTCGAACGACAATTAGTCACAATGTTTGAAGAAAAAGTCGTGAATTTTTTGAAAACGAATTATCACTCGGTAGTTCAAACTATCTGGTTTTGGCCATCCGTAGTCTACCCGACAAGGTGCTTTTGACCATTTGGCGACTTCCAATGCATCAGGAAAATAATTTGGTAGAAAAACATTCTATTTTTTCCCTACGCACCAATATTCGTCTCATCGTTCGAAGAAAAACTCGTGAATTTTTTCAAGACGACCCATTTCTCGACAATTCAAACTTTTTGGTTTTCGCCACAAGTAGTCCGCGCGAAGAGTCATTTTTTTACCTTTTTGAGACTTCCAATGCATCAGAAAAATAATTAGGTTACAAAATTTTGAAATTTTCCCCTACGCATGGCTATTAGCTACACCGTTCGAAGAAAAAGTCGTGAATTTTTTTAAGACTAAATATTTCTCGACAGTTTAAACTATTTGGTTTTGGGAATCCGTAGTCCGTTCGACAAGGTGTTTTTTGACCGTTTTGGGACTTCCAATGCATCAAGAAAATAATTAGGTACAAAAATGTTCTAATTTCCACTACACACGACCATTAGTCACACTGTTCGAAAAAAAACTCGTGAATTTTTTTAAGACGACCTATTTCTCTATCGTTCAAACTTTTAGGTTTTGGCAGTCCGTAGTCAGTGTCACAAGATGTTTTTTGACCGTTTTGGGACTTCATATGCACCAGGAAAATAATCAGGTACAAAAATATTCTAATTTTCCAATATGCACGACTATTTGTTAAACCGTTCCAAGGAAAACCCGCGAATTTTATAAGTCGACCTATTTCTCGACAATTCAAACTATTTAGTTTTGGCCATCCGAGTCCGTGCGATAAGATTTTTTGACCGTTTTGGGACATCCAATGCATCAAGAAAATAATTAGGTACAAAAATGTTATAATTTGTCACAACACACGACTATTAGTCACACTGTTCGAAGAAAAACTCGTGAATTTTTTAAGATGACCTATTTCTCCACAGTTCAAACTATTTGCTTTTAGCCATCCATAGTCTGCGCGACAATTTTTTTTTTACCATTTTTGGACTTCCGATGCATCAGGAAAATAATTAGGTACAAAAATGTTCTAATTTTCCACTAAGCATGACTATGAGTCACACTTCTCGACAACTTAAACTTTTAGGTTTTAGCCATTCGTACTCCATGCGACAAATTTTTTTTTGACCGTTCTGGCACTTCATCGGTACCAGGAACATAATTAGGTACAAAAAGGATCTATTTTTTCACAACCCACGGTTATACGTCACTCGGTTCGAAGAAAAAACTCGAGAATTTTTTAAAGGCGACCTATTCCTCGACAGTTCAAACTATTTGGTTTTGGCCATCCGTAGTCAGCGCGACTAGTCGTTTTTGACTGTTTTGGGACATCCAATGCATTAGGAGAATAATTAGGTACGGAAATGTTCTAATTTTTCACTTCGCACGACAATTAGTCACAATGTTCGAAGAAAAAGTCGTGAATTTTTTGAAAATGACTGATTACTCGGTAGTTCAAACTATTTGGTTTTGGCCATCCATAGTCTGCCCGACAAGGTGCCTTTGACCGTTTTATGACTTCAATTGCATCAGGAAAATAATTAGGTACAAAAACATTATATTTTTTTGCTACGCATCAATATTCGTCACACCGTTCGAAGAAAAACTCTTGAATTTTTTGAAGACGACCTATTTTTTGATAGTTCAAACTTTTAGGTTTTGGCAGTCCGTAGTCCATGTCACAAGAAGTTTTTTGACCGTTCTCGCACTTCATAGGTATTAGGAAAATAATTAGGTATAAAAATGATCTATTTTTTCACTACCCGCGGTTATACGTCACTCGGTACGAAGAAAAAAGTCTGGCATTTTTAAAGGCGACCTATTTCTCGACAATTCAAACTATTTGGTTTTGGCCATCCGTAGTCAGCGCGACAAGTCCTTTTTGACTGTTTTGGGACATCCAATGCATGAGGAGAAGAATTAGGTACAAAAGTATTCTAATTTTTCACTTCGCACGACAATTAGTCACAATGTTCGAAGAATAACTCGTGAATTTTTTGAAAACGACGTATTACTCGGTAGTTCAAACTATTTGGTTTTGTCCATTCGTAGTCTGACCGATAAGGTTCTTTTGACTGTTTTGCGACTTCCAATGCATCAGGAAAATAATTAGGTAGAAAAACATTCTATTTTTTCCCCACGCACCAATATTCGTCTCACCGTTCGAAGAAAAACTCGTGAATTTTTTCAAGACGACCCATTTCTCGACAATTCAAACTTTTTGGTTTTCGCACAAGTAATCCGCGCGAAGAGTAATTTTTTTACCGTTTTCAGACTTCCAATGCATCAGAAAAATAATTAGGTTACAAAATTTTGAAATTTTCCCCTACGCATGGCTATTAGCTACACCGTTAGAAGAAAAAGTCGTGAATTTTTTTAAGACAAAATATTTCTCGACAGTTTAAACTATTTGGTTTTGGGAATCCGTAGTCTGTTCGACAAAGTGTTTTTTGACCATTTTGGGACTTCCAATGCATCAAGAAGATAATTAGGTACAAAAATGTTCTAATTTCCACTACACACGACCATTAGTCACACTGTTTGAAAAAAAACTCGTGAATTTTTTTAAGATGACCTATTTCTCGATAGTTCAAACTTTTAGGTTTTGGCAGTCCGTAGTCCGTGTCACAAGATGTTTTTTGATCGTTTTGGGACTTCATATGCACCAGGAAAATAATCAGGTACAAAAATATTCTAATTTTCCAATATGCACGACTATTTGTTAAACCGTTCCAAGGAAAACTCGCGAATTTTATAAGTCGACCTATTTCTCGACAATTCAAACTATTTGGTTTTGGCCATCCGAGTCCGTGCGATAAGATTTTTTGACCGTTTTGGGACATCCAATGCATCAAGAAAATAATTAGGTGCAAACATGTTATAATTTTTCACAACACACGACTATTAGTCACACCATTCGAAGAAAAACTCGTGAATTTTTTAAGATGACCTATTTCTCGACAGTTCAAACTAATTGCTTTTAGCGATCCATAGTCTGCGCGACAATTTTTTTTTTTACCATTTTTGGACTTCCGATGCATCAGGAAAATAATTAGGTACAAAAATGTTCTAATTTTCCACTAAGCATGACTATGAGTCACACTTCTCGACAACTTAAACTTTTAGGTTTTAGCCATCTGTACTCCATGCGACAAATTTTTTTTTGACCGTTCTCGCACTTCATAGGTACCAGGAAAATAATTAGGTACAATAATGATCTATTTTTTCACTACCCACGGTTATATGTCACTCGGTTCGAAGAAAAAACTCATGAATTTTCTAAAGGCGACCTATTGCTCGACAGTTCAAACTATTTCGTTTTGGCCATCCATAGTCAGCGCGACAAGTACTTTTTGACTGTTTTGGGACATCCAATGCATTAGGAGAATAATTAGGTACGAAAATGTTCTAATTTTTCACTTCGCACGACAATTAGTCACAATGTTCAAAGAAAAAGTCGTGAATTTTTTGAAAACGACTTATTACTCGGTAGTTCAAACTATTTGGTTTTGGCCATCCATAGTTTGCCCGACAAGGTGCTTTTGACCGTTTTATGACTTCCAATGCATCAGGAAAATAATTAGGTACAAAAACATTATATTTTTTCGCTACGCATCAATATTTATCACACCGTTCGAAGAAAAACTCGTGAATTTTTTGAAGACGACCTATTTTTCGATAGTTCAAACTTTTAGGTTTTGGCAGTCCGTAGTCCATGTCACAAGATGTTTTTTGACCGTTCTCGCACTTCATAGGTATTAGGAAAATAATTAGGTATAAAAATGATCTATTTTTTCACTACCCACGGTTATACGTCACTCGGTACGAAGAAAAAACTCTTGCATTTTTTAATGGCGACCTGTTTCTTGACAATTCAAACTATTTGGTTTTGGCCATCCGTAGTCAGCGCGACAAGTCCTTTTTGACTGTTTTGGGACATCCAATACATTAGGAGAATAATTAGGTACGAAAATTTTCTAATTTTTGACTTCGAACGACAATTAGTCACAAAGTTTGAAGAAAAAGTCGTGAATTTTTTGAAAACGAATTATTACTCGGTAGTTCAAACTATTTGGTTTTTGCCATCCGTAGTCTACCCGACAAGGTGCTTTTGACCATTTGGCGACTTCCAATGCATCAAGAAAATAATTTGGTAAAAAAACATTCTATTTTTTCCCTACTCACCAATATTCGTCTCATCGTTCGAAGAAAAACTCGTGAATTTTTTCAAGATGACCCATTTCTCGACAATTCAAACTTTTTGGTTTTCGCCACAAGTAGTCCGCGCGAAGTGCGAATTTTTTACCGTTTTCAGACTTCCAATGCATCAGAAAAATAATGAGGTTACAAAATTTTGAAATTTTCCCCTACGCATGGCTATTAGCTACACCGTTCGTAGAAAAAGTCGTTAATTTTTTTAAGACAAAATATTTCTCGACAGTTTAAACTATTTGGTTTTGGGAATCCGTAGTCCGTTCGACAAAGTGTTTTTTGACCGTTTTGGGACTTCCAATGCATCAAGAAAATAATTAGGTACAAAAATGTTCTAATTTCCACTACACACGACCATTAGTCACACTGTTCGAAAAAAAACTCGTGAATTTGTTTAAGACGACCTATTTCTCGATAGTTCAAACTTTTAGGTTTTGGCAGTCCGTAGTCCGTAGTCCGTGTCACGAGATGTTTTTTGACCATTTTGGGACTTCATATGCACCAGGAAAATAATCAGGTACAAAAATATTCTAATTTTCCTATATGCACGACTATTTGTTAAACCGTTCCAAGGAAAACTAGCGAATTTTATAAGTCGACCTATTTCTCGACAATTCAAACTATTTGGTTTTGGCCATCCGAGTCCGTGCGATAAGATTTTTGACCGTTTTGGGACATCCAGTGCATCAAGAAAATAATAAGGTACAAAAATGTTATAATTTTTCACAACACACGACTATTAGTCACACCGTTCGTAGAAAAACTCGTGAATTTTTTAAGATGATCTATTTCTCGACAGTTCAAACTATTTGCTTTTAGCCATCCATAGTCTGCGCGACAATTTTTTTTTACCATTTTGGGACTTCCGATGCATCAGGAAAATAATTAGGTACAAAAATGTTCTAATTTTCCACTAAGCATGACTATGAGTCACACTTCTCGACAACTTAAACTTTTAGGTTTTAGCCATCCGTACTCCATGCGACAATTTTTTTTTTGACCGTTCTCGCACTTCATAGGTACCAGGAAAATAATTCGGTACAAAAATGATCTATTTTTTCACTACCCACGGTTATACGTCACTCGATTCGAAGAAAAAACTCGAGAATTTTTTAAAGGCGACCTATTCCTTGACAGTTCAAACTATTTGGTTTTGGCCATCCGTAGTCAGCGCGACAAGTCTTTTTTGACTGTTTTGGGACATCCAATGCATTAGGAGAATAATAAGGTACGAAAATGTTCTAATTTTTCACTTCGCACGATAATTAGTCACAATGTTCAAAGAAAAAGTCGTTTATTTTTTGAAAATGACTTATTACTCGGTTGTTCAAACAATTTGGTTTTGGCCATCCATAGTCTGCCCAACAAGGTGCCTTTGACCGTTTTATGACTTCAATTGCATCAAGAAAATAATTAGGTACAAAAACATTATATTTTTTCGCTACTCATCAATATTCGTCACACCGTTCGAAGAAAAACTCGTGAATTTTTTGTAGATGACCTATTTTTTGATAGTTCAAACTTTTAGGTTTTGGCAGTCCGTAGTCCATGTCACAAGATGTTTTTTGATCGTTCTCGCACTTCATAGGTATTAGGAAAATAATTAGGTATAAAAATGATCTATTTTTTCACTACCCACGGTTATGCGTCACTCGGAACGAAGAAAAAACTCTTGCATTTTTTAAAGACGACCTATTTCTCGACAATTCAAACTATTTGGTTTTGGCCATCCGTAGTCAGCGCGACAAGTCCTTTTTGACTGTTTTGGGACATCCAATGCATTAGGAGAATAATTAGGTACACAAATTTTCTAATTTTTGACTTCGGACGACAATTAGTCACAATGTTTGAAGAAAAAGTCGTGAATTTTTTGAAAACGAATTATCACTCGGTAGTTCAAACTATCTGGTTTTGGCCATCCGTAGTCTACCCGACAAGGTGCTTTTGACCATTTGGCGACTTCCAATGCATCAGGAAAATAATTTGGTAGAAAAACATTCTATTTTTTCCCTACGCACCAATATTCGTCTCATCGTTCGAAGAAAAACTCGTGAATTTTTTCAAGACGACCCATTTCTCGACAATTCAAACTTTTTGGTTTTCGCCACAAGTAGTCCGCGCGAAGAGTCATTTTTTTACCATTTTGATACTTCCAATGCATCAGAAAAATAATTAGGTTACAAAATTTTGAAATTTTCCCCTACGCATGGCTATTAGCTACACCGTTCGAAGAAAAAGTCGTGAATTTTTTTAAGACAAAATATTTCTCGACAGTTTAAACTATTTGGTTTTGGGAATCCGTAGTCCGTTCGACAAGGTGTTTTTTGACCATTTTGGGACTTCCAATGCATCAAGAAAATAATTAGGTACAAAAATGTTCTAATTTCCACTACACACGACCATTAGTCACACTGTTCGAAAAAAAACTCATGAATTTTTTTAAGACGACCTATTTCTCGATCGTTCAAACTTTTAGGTTTTGGCAGTCCGTAGTCAGTGTCACAAGATGTTTTTTGATCGTTTTGGGACTTCATATGCACCAGGAAAATAATCAGGTACAAAAATATTCTAATTTTCCAATATGCACGACTATTTGTTAAACCGTTCCAAGGAAAACCCGCGAATTTTATAAGTCGACCTATTTCTCGACAATTCAAACTATTTAGTTTTGGCCATCCGAGTCCGTGCGATAAGATTTTTTGACCGTTTTGGGACATCCAATGCATCAAGAAAATAATTAGGTACAAAAATGTTATAATTTGTCACAACACACGACTATTAGTTACACTGTTCGAAGAAAAACTCGTGAATTTTTTAAGATGACCTATTTCTCCACAGTTCAAACTATTTGCTTTTAGCCATCCATAGTCTGCGCGACAATTTTTTTTTTTACCATTTTTGGACTTCCGATGCATCAGGAAAATAATTAGGTACAAAAATGTTCTAATTTTCCACTAAGCATGACTATGAGTCACACTTCTCGACAACTTAAACTTTTAGGTTTTAGCCATCCGTACTCCATGCGACAAATTTTTTTTTGACCGTTCTGGCACTTCATAGGTACCAGGAACATAATTAGGTACAAAAAGGATCTATTTTTTCACAACCCACGGTTATACGTCACTCGGTTCGAAGAAAAAACTCGAGAATTTTTTAAAGGCGACCTATTCCTCGACAGTTCAAACTATTTGGTTTTGGCCATCCGTAGTCAGCGCGACTAGTCGTTTTTGACTGTTTTGGGACATCCAATGCATTAGGAGAATAATTAGGTACGGAAATGTTCTAATTTTTCACTTCGCACGACAATTAGTCACAATGTTCGAAGAAAAAGTCGTGAATTTTTTGAAAATGACTGATTACTCGTTAGTTCAAACTATTTGGTTTTGGCCATCCATAGTCTGCCCGACAAGGTGCCTTTGACCGTTTTATGACTTCAATTGCATCAGGAAAATAATTAGGTACAAAAACATTATATTTTTTTGCTACGCATCAATATTCGTCACACCGTTCGAAGAAAAACTCTTGAATTTTTTGAAGACGACCTATTTTTTGATAGTTCAAACTTTTAGGTTTTGGCAGTCCGTAGTCCATGTCACAAGAAGTTTTTTGACCGTTCTCGCACTTCATAGGTATTAGGAAAATAATTAGGTATAAAAATGATCTATTTTTTCACTACCCGCGGTTATACGTCACTCGGTACGAAGAAAAAAGTCTGGCATTTTTAAAGGCGACCTATTTCTCGACAATTCAAACTATTTGGTTTTGGCCATCCGTAGTCAGCGCGACAAGTCCTTTTTGACTGTTTTGGGACATCCAATGCATGAGGAGAAGAATTAGGTACAAAAGTATTCTAATTTTTCACTTCGCACGACAATTAGTCACAATGTTCGAAGAATAACTCGTGAATTTTTTGAAAACGACGTATTACTCGGTAGTTCAAACTATTTGGTTTTGTCCATTCGTAGTCTGACCGATAAGGTTCTTTTGACTGTTTTGCGACTTCCAATGCATCAGGAAAATAATTAGGTAGAAAAACATTCTATTTTTTCCCCACGCACCAATATTCGTCTCACCGTTCGAAGAAAAACTCGTGAATTTTTTCAAGACGACCCATTTCTCGACAATTCAAACTTTTTGGTTTTCGCACAAGTAATCCGCGCGAAGAGTAATTTTTTTACCGTTTTCAGACTTCCAATGCATCAGAAAAATAATTAGGTTACAAAATTTTGAAATTTTCCCCTACGCATGGCTATTAGCTACACCGTTCGAAAAAAAACTCGTGAATTTTTTTAAGACGACCTATTTCTCGATAGTTCAAACTTTTAGGTTTTGGCAGTCCGTGTCACAAGATGTTTTTTGACCGTTTTGGGACTTCATATGCACCAGGAAATTAATCAGGTACAAAAATATTCTAATTTTCCAATATGCACGGCTATTTGTTAAACCGTTCCAAGGAAAACTAGCGAATTTTATAAGTCGACCTATTTCTCGAAAATTCAAACTATTCGGTTTTGGCCATCCGAGTCCGTGCGATAAGATTTTTTTACCGTTTTGGGACATACAATGCGTCAAGAAAATAATTAGGTACAAAAATGTTGTAATTTTTCACAACACACGACTATTAGTCACACCGTTCGAAGAAAAACTCGTGAATTTTTTAAGATGACCTATTTCTCGACACTTCAAACTATTTGCTTTTAGCCATCCATAGTCTGCGCGACAATTTTTTTTTACCATTTTGGGACTTCCGATGCATCAGGAAAATAATTATGTACAAAAATGTTCTAATTTTCCACTAAGCATGACTATGAGTCACACTTCTCGACAACTTAAACTTTTAGGTTTTAGCCATCCGTACTCCATGCGACAAATTTTTTTTTGACCGTGCTCGCACTTCATAGGTACCAGGAAAATAATTCGGTACAAAAATGATCTATTTTTTCACTACCCACGGTTATACGTCACTCGGTTCGAAGAAAAAACTCGAGAATTTTTTAAAGGCGACCTATTGCTCGACAGTTCAAACTATTTGGTTTTGGCCATCCGTAGTCAGCGCGACAAGTCCTTTTTAACTGTTTTGGGACATCCAATGCATTAGGAGAATAATTAGGTACGGAAATGTTCTAATTTTTCACTTCGCACGACAATTAGTCACAATGTTCGAAGAAAAAGTTGTGGATTTTTTGAAAACGACTTATTATTCGGTAGTTCAAACTATTTGGTTTTGGCCATCCATAGTCTGCCCGACAAGGTGCTTTTGACCATTTTATGACTTCCAATGCGTCAGGAGAATAATTAGGTACAAAAACAATATTTTTTTTCCCTACGCATCAATATTCGTCACACCGTTCGAAGAAAAAGTCGTGAATTTTTTGAAGACGACCTATTTTTCGATAGTTTAAACTTTTAGGTTTTGGCAGTCCGTAGTCCATGTCACAAGATGTTTTTTGACCGTTCTCGCACTTCATAGGTTTTAGGAAAATAATTAGGTATAAAAATGATCTATTTTTTCACTACCCCCAGTTATACGTCACTCGGTACGAAGAAAAAACTCTTGCATTTTTTAAAGGCGACCTATTTCTCGACAATTCAAACTATTTGGTTTTGGCCATCCGTAGTCAGCGCGACAAGTCCTTTTTGACTGTTTTGGGACATCCAATGCATTAGGAGAATAATTAGGTACAAAAATTTTCTAATTTTTCACTTCGGACGACAATTAGTCACCATGTTTGAAGAAAAAGCCGTGAATTTTTTGAAAATGAATTATTACTCGGTAGTTCAAACTATTTGGTTTTGGCCATCCGTAGTCTACCCGACAAGGTGCTTTTGTCCATTTGGCGACTTCCAATGCATCAGGAAAATAACTTGGTAGAAAAACATTCTATTTTTTCCCTACGCACCACTATTCGTCTCATCGTTCGAAGAAAAACATGTGCATTTTTTCAAGACGACCCAATTCTCGACAATTCATACTTTTTGGTTTTCGCCACAAGTAGTCCGCGCGAAGGGTCCTATTTTTACCGTTTTCAGACTTCCAATGCATCAGAAAAATAATTAGGTACAAAAAGGTTCTAATTTTCCCCTACGCATGGCTATTAGCTACACCGTTCGAAGAAAAAGTCATGAATTTTTTTAAGACAAAATATTTCTCGACAGTTTAAACTATTTGGTTTTGGGAATCTGTAATCCGTTCGACAAAGTGTTTTTTGATCGTTTTGGGACTTCCAATGCATCAAGAAAATAATTAGATACAAAAAGATTCTAATTTTCACTACACACGACCATTAGTCACACTGTTTGAAAAAAACTCGTGAATTTTTTTAAGACGACCTATTTCTCGATAGTTCAAACTTTTAGGTTTTGGCAGTCCGTAGTACGTGTTACAAGATGTTTTTGACCGTTTTGGGGTTCATATGCACCAGGAAAATAATCAGGTACAAAAATATTCTAATTTTCCAATATGCACGACTATTTGTTAAACCGTTCCAAGGAAAACTCGCGAATTTTATAAGTCGACCTATTTCTCGACAATTCAAACTATTTGGTTTTGGCCATCCGAGTCCGTGCGATAAGATTTTTTGACCGTTTTGGGACATCCAATGCATTAAGAAAATAATTAGGTGTAACACCCCGCCCGCCCGGGGAGAGCGAACGGAGCGCTACTATCGATAAAACTAAACTAATCCACAATTCACAAGGTATAGAGCATCTAAAAGCCACAATAAAAATAGAAACCACTAATCTCATCTTCAAATTAAATACAGCAATTCTCTCGAAATAATTACAACAATCTAACTATCTCAAAAATAAATAAATCTCCAAATGCTGTATACATCAAAATAAATGCAATTCTTCTCATCTCTTGTATTAAAAATTCTTCCCAAATAATCCCCGCTAAAATCATCCCAATTCGTCCATAGCACTCAAATCCGTGCTCACCTGCCAACTAAGAAAAAGATGGGGAAGTACACAATACGACAGGAATATGCTCAACAAAGATGTTAGCGATGAACAAAGCGCAACAATACGACTACGAATACTCAAATCAAATAATGCAAATCTCAATAGCATTTTATCAATAAATTTCTCAACAACACATTAACCGGAGTCACCAAGCCTCACCATACCGCGCCATACTTTATCAAGTAGCCGGAAAAGGAGTCTTGGCGGGTGCCCAACATTAGTGCCATATTAAAATCTCATGACAACGTGCTCAAAACAACATGAATAATACCTCATGAATGAAAATAATTCCAACAATTATTTTTTCAGATTTCCAAATGAATTTATCAATTCAAATATGAGTCAATAATCACAAGAAAACAACGAGAATAATACTCGCGAGATTAAGGAGCATATTGTGTAAAACCCCATACCTTAAACCACCAAAAAGAACCAACATGAATCATCACATAATTTCAGCCTCAAAATCTAATCACACCATCACGTTCCTCTAGCGAAAATAATCAAATCTCGTTCTAGCCCAAACTCGAGAAAACACAAAATAAGCCTTCTAATTTAAGGTTGAAATCTTGAATAAGTTTGGGGCTATGGTTTGTATATGAAAGGGAGTAATTTTGGAGAGGTCTTCTGGTTGAAAAGTTTGAGAAAAAGTGATTTGAAAAGCCAAGCCACGCATTAGTCGATATATAAAGGATTAAGAGTTTGATTAAGAAAAGAGTTCTAATCAGATACAAACACTAAAAATTTTATTTCGGACAATCGGACCGTTGGAATTGCTTAAAATTTTAGTGTGTTGTAGCGAACGGCGAGACAGGACTTCTGACAAAAATTCAGCTTGATCGAACGGTCGGATTTCTAAAAATATTATTTTTACTAGAGAGTTTTATGTTTTGAGAACTCTTAGAGAGTTTTATGTTTTGAGAACTCTTAGAGAGTTTTGTATTTTGAGGACTCTTCTACATAATAAAAATTCAATTAAAACACCATTTTAATTCCAATTCCGAAACCGTTTGAAATTCTCATCTTTAAAAATAAAATCTAACATACTTGAGCAATAAAAAATATTTTATCTCAAAATTTAATTTTCCCCCAAAAATTATGCGGGTTGTTACATTAGGTACAAAAATGTTTTTATTTTTCACAACACACGACTATTAGTCACACCGTTCGAAGAAAAACTCGTGAATTTTTTAAGATGACCTATTTCTCGACAGTTCAAACTATTTGCTTTTAGCCATCCATAGTCTGCGCGACAATTTTTTTTACCATTTTGGGACTTCCGATGCATCAGGAAAATAATTAGGTACAAAAATGTTCTAATTTTGCACTAAGCATGACTATGAGTCACACTTCTCGACAACTTAAACTTTTAGGTTTTAGCCATCCGTACTCCATGCGACAAATTTTTTTTTGACCGTTCTCGCACTTCATAGGTACCAGGATAATAATTAGGTACAAAAATGATATATTTTTTCACTACCCACGGTTATACGTCACTCGGTTCGAAGAAAAAACTCGAGAATTTTTTAAAGGCGACCTATTGCTCGACAGTTCAAACTATTTGGTTTTGGCCATCCGTAGTCAGCGCGACAAGTCCTTTTTGACTGTTTTGGGACATCCAATGCATTAGGAGAATAATTAGGTACGGAAATGTTGTAATTTTTCACTTCGCACGACAATTAGTCACAATGTTCGAAGAAAAAGTCGTTGATTTTTTGAAAACGACTTATTACTCGGTAGTTCAAACTATTTGGTTTTGGACATCCATAGTCTGCCCGACAAGGTGCCTTTGACCGTTTTATGACTTCCAATGCATCAGGAAAATAATTAGGTACAAAAACATTATATTTTTTCGCTACGCATCAATATTGGTCACACCGTTCGAAGAAAAACTCGTGAATTTTTTGAAGACGACCTATTTTTCGATAGTTCAAACTTTTAGGTTTTGGCAGTCCGTAGTCCATGTCACAAGATGTTTTTTGACCGTTCTCGCACTTCATAGGTATTAGGAAAATAATTAGGTATAAAAATGATCTTTTTTTCACTACCCACGGTTATACGTCACTCGGTACGAAGAAAAAGCTCTTGCATTTTTTAAAGGCGACCTATTTCTCGACAATTCAAACTATTTGGTTTTGGCCATCCGTAGTCAGCGCGACAAGTACTTTTTGACTGTTTTGGGACATCCAATGCATTAGGAGAATAATTAGGTACAAAAATTTTCTAATTTTTCACTTCGGACGACAATTAGTCACAATGTTTGAAGAAAAAGTCGTGAATTTTTTGAAAACGAATTATTAGTCGGTAGTTCAAACTATTTGGTTTTGGCCATCCGTAGTCTACCCGACAAGGTGCTTTTGACCATTTGGCGACTTCCAATGCATTAGGAAAATAATTAGGTAGAAAAACATTCTATTTTTTCCCTATGTACCAATATTCGTCTCATCGTTCGAAGAAAAACTCGTGAATTTTTTCAAGACGACCCATTTCTCGACAATTCAAACTTTTTTGTTTTCGCGATAAGTAGTCCTCGCGAAGAGTCATTTTTTTTACCATTTTCAGACTTCCAATGCATCAGAAAAATAATTAGGTTACAAAAATTTGAAATTTTCCCCTACGCATGGCTATTAGCTACACCGTTCGAAGAAAAAGTCGTGAATTTTTTTAAGACAAAATATATCTCGACAGTTTAAACTATTTGGTTTTGGGAATCCGTAGTCCGTTCAACAAAGTGTTTTTTGACCGTTTTGGGACTTCCAATGCATCAAGAAAATAATTAGGTACAAAAATGTTCTAATTTCAACTACACACGACCATTAGTCACACTGTTCGAAAAAAAACTCGTGAATTTTTTTAAGACGACCTATTTCTCGATAGTTCAAACTTTTAGGTTTTGGCAGTCCGTAGTCCGTGTCACAAGATGTTTTTTGACGGTTTTGGGACTTCATATGCACCAGGAAAATAATCAGGTACAAAAATATTCTAATTTTCCAATATGCACGACTATTTGTTAAACCGTTCCAAGGAAAACTCGCGAATTTTATAAGTCGACCAATTTCTCGACAATTCAAACTATTTGGTTTTGGCCATCCGAGTCCGTGCGATAAGATTTTTTGACCGTTTTGGGACATCCAATGCATCAAGAAAATAATTAGGTACAAAAATGTTATAATTTTTCACAACACACGACTATTAGTCACATCGTTCGAAGAAAAACTCGTGAATTTTTTAAAATGACCTATTTCTTGACAGTTCAAACTATTTGCTTTTAGCCATCCATAGTCTGCGCGACATTTTTTTTTTTACCATTTTGGGACTTCCGATGCATCAGGAAAATAATTAGGTACAAAAATGTTCTAATTTTCCACTAAGCATGACTATGAGTCACACTTCTCGACACCTTAAACTTTTAGGTTTTAGCCATCCGTACTCCATGCGACAAATTTTTTTTTGACCGTTGTCGCACTTCATAGGTACCAGGATAATAATTTGGTACAAAAATGATCTATTTTTTCACTACCCACGGTTATACGTCACTCGGTTCGAAGAAAAAACTCGAGAATTTTTTAATGGCGACCTATTGCTCGACAGTTCAAACTATTTGGTTTTGGCCATCCGTAGTCAGCGCGACAAGTCCTTTTTGACGGTTTTGGGACATCCAATGCATTAGGAGAATAATTAGGTACGGAAATGTTGTAATTTTTCACTTCGCACGACAATTAGTCACAATGTTCGAAGAAAAAGTCGTGAATTTTTTGAAAGTGACTGATTACTCGGTACTTCAAACTATTTGTTTTTGGCCATCCATAGTCTGCCCGACAAGGTGCTTTTGACCGTTTTATGACTTCCAATGCATCAGGAAAATAATTAGGTACAAAACATTATATTTTTTCACTACACATCAATATTCGTCACACCGTTCGAAGAAAAACTCGTGAATTTTTTGAAGACGACCTATTTTTCGATAGTTCAAACTTTTAGGTTTTGGCAGTCCGTAGTCCATGTCACAAGATGTTTTTTGACCGTTCTCGCACTTCGTAGGTATTAGGAAAAGAATTAGGTATAAAAATGATCTTTTTTTTCACTACCCACGGTTATACGTCACTCGGTACGAAGAAAAAGCTCTTGCATTTTTTAAAGGCGACCTATTTCTCGACAATTCAAACTATTTGGTTTTGGCCATCCGTAGTCAGCGCGACAAGTCCTTTTTGACTGTTTTGGGACATCCAATGCATTAGGAGAATAATTAGGTACGAAAATGTTCTAATTTTTCACATCGCACGACAATTAGTCACAATGTTTGAAGAAAAAGTCGTGAATTTTTTGAAAACGAATTATTACTCGGTAGTTCAAACTATTTGGTTTTGGCCATCCGTAGTCTACCCGACAAGGTGCTTTTGACCATTTGGCGACTTCCAATGCATCAGGAAAATAATTTGGTAGAAAAACATTCTATTTTTTCCCTACGTACCAATATTCGTCTCATCGTTCGAAGAAAAACTCGTGAATTTTTTCAAGACGACCCATTTCTCGACTATTCAAACTTTTTGGTTTTCGCCACAAGTAGTCCGCGCGAAGAGTCATTTTTTACCGTTTTCAGACTTCCAATGCATCAGGAAAATAATTAGGTACAAAAACATTATATTTTTTCGCTACGCATCTATATTCGTCTCACCGTTCGAAGAAAAAGTCGTGAATTTTTTGAAGACGACCTATTTTTCGATAGTTTACACTTTTAGGTTTTGGCAGTCC
Source organism: Sambucus nigra (assembly GCA_949130495.1). NCBI lineage: Eukaryota > Viridiplantae > Streptophyta > Magnoliopsida > Dipsacales > Adoxaceae > Sambucus > Sambucus nigra. The sequence continues at coordinate 455,239,404 of OX422207.1, forward strand.
GTAGTCTATGTCACAAGATGTTTTTTGACCGTTCTCGCACTTCATAGGTATTAGGAAAATAATTAGGTATAAAAATGATCTATTTTTTCACAACCCACAGTTATACGTCACTCGGTACGAAGAAAAAACTCTTGCATTTTTTAAAGGCAACCTATTTCTCGACAATTCAAACTATTTGGTTTTGGCCATCCGTAGTCAGCGCGACAAGTCCTTTTTGACTGTTTTGGGACATCCAATGCATTAGGAGAATAATTAGGTACAAAAATTTTCTAATTTTTCACTTCGGACGACAATTAGTCACAATGTTTGAAGAAAAAGTCGTGAATTTTTTGAAAACGAATTATTACTCGGTAGTTCAAACTATTTGGTTTTGGCCATCCGTAGTCTACCCAACAAGGTGCTTTGGACCATTTGGCGACTTCCAACGCATCAGGAAAATAATTTGGAAAAAAACATTCTATTTTTTCCCTACGCACCAATATTCGTCTCATCGTTCGAAGAAAAACTCGTGAATTTTTTCAAGACGACCCATTTCTCGACAATTCAAACTTTTTGGTTTTCGCGATAAGTAGTCCTCGTGAAGAGTCATTTTTTTACCATTTTCAGACTTCCAATGCATCAGAAAAATAATTAGGTTACAAAATTTTGAAATTTTCCCCTACGCATGGCTATTAGCTACACCGTTCGAAGAAAAAGTCATGAATTTTTTTAAGACAAAATATTTCTCGACAGTTTAAACTATTTGGTTTTGGGAATCCGTAGTCCGTTCAACAAAGTGTTTTTTGACCGTTTTGGGACTTCCAATGCATCAAGAAAATAATTAGGTACAAAAATGTTCTAATTTCCACTACACACGACCATTAGTCACACTGTTCGAAAAAAAACTCGTGAATTTTTTTAAGACGACCTATTTCTCGATAGTTCAAACTTTTAGGTTTTGGCAGTCCGTAGTCCTTGTCACAAGATGTTTTTTGACCGTTTTGGGACTTCATATGCACCAGGGAAATAATCAGGTACAAAAATATTCTAATTTTCCAATATGCACGACTATTTGTTAAACCGTTCCAAGGAAAACTCGCGAATTTTATAAGTCGACCAATTTCTCGACAATTCAAACTATTTGGTTTTGGCCATCCGAGTCCGTGCGATAAGATTTTTTGACCGTTTTGGGACATCCAATGCAACAAGAAAATAATTAGGTACAAAAATGTAATAATTTTTCACAACACACGTATATTAGTCACACCGTTCGAAGAAAAACTCGTGAATTTTTTAAAATGACCTATTTCTTGAGAGTTCAAACTAGTTGCTTTTAGCCATCCATAGTCTGCGCGACAATTTTTTTTTTACCATTTTGGGACTTCCGATGCATCAGGAAAATAATTAGGTACAAAAATGTTCTAATTTTCCACTAAGCAAGAATATGAGTCACACTTCTCGACAACTTAAACTTTTAGGTTTTAGCCATCCGTACTCCATGCGACAAATATTTTTTGACCGTTCTCGCACTTCATAGGTACCAGGATAATAATTTGGTACAAAAATGATCTATTTTTTCACTACCCACGGTTATACGTCACTCGGTTCGATGAAAAAACTCGAGAATTTTTTAATGGCGACCTATTGCTCGACAGTTCAAACTATTTGGTTTTGGCCATCCGTAGTCAGCGCGACAAGTCCTTTTTGACTATTTTGGGACATCCAATGCATTAGGAGAATAATTAGGTACGAAAATGTTGTAATTTTTCACTTTGCACGACAATTAGTCACAATGTTCGAAGAAAAAGTCGTGAATTTTTTGAAAACGACTTATTACTCGGTAGTTCAAACTATTTGTTTTTGGCCATCCATAGTCTGCCCGACAAGGTGCTTTTGACCGTTTTATGACTTCCAATGCATCAGGAAAATAATTAGGTACAAAAACATTATATTTTTTCACTACGCATCAATATTCGTCACACCGTTCGAAGAAAAACTCATGAATTTTTTGAAGACGACCTATTTTTCGATAGTTCAAACTTTTAGGTTTTGGCAGTCCGTAGTCCATGTCACAAGATGTTTTTTGACCGTTCTCGCACTTCGTAGGTATTAGGAAAAGAATTAGGTATAAAAATGATCTTTTTTTTCACTACCCACGGTTATACGTCACTCGGTACGAAGAAAAATCTCTTGCATTTTTAAAGGCGACCTATTTCTCGACAATTCAAACTATTTGGTTTTGGCCATCCGTAGTCAGCGCGACAAGTCCTTTTTGATTGTTTTGGGACATCCAATGCAATAGGAGAATAATTAGGTAAATTTTTTTTCTAATTTTTCACTTTGGACGACAATTAGTCACAATGTTTGAAGAAAAAGTCGTGAATTTTTTGAAAACGAATTATTACTCGGTAGTTCAAACTATTTGGTTTTGGCCATCCGTAGTCTACCCGACAAGGTGCATTTGACCATTTGGCGACTTCCAATGCATCGGAAAATAATTTGGTAGAAAAACATTCTATTTTTTCCCTACGTACCAATATTCGTCTCATTGTTCGAAGAAAAACTCGTGAATTTTTTCAAGACGACCCATTTCTCGACAATTCAAACTTTTTGGTTTTCGCCACAAGTAGTCCGCGCGAAGAGTCATTTTTTACTGTTTTCTGACTTCCAATGCATCAGAAAAATAATTAGGTTACAAAATTTTGAAATTTTCCCCTACGCTTGACTATTATCTACACCGTTCGAAGAAAAAGTCGTGAATTTGTTTAAGACAAATTATTTTTCGACAGTTGAAACTATTTGGTTTTGGGAATCCGTACTGTTCGACAAAGTGTTTTTTGATCGTTTTGGGACTTCCAATGCATCAAGAAAATAATTAGATACAAAAAGATTCTAATTTTCACTACACACGACCATTAGTCACACTGTTTGAAAAAAACTCGTGAATTTTTTTAAGACGACCTATTTCTCGATAGTTCAAACTTTTAGGTTTTGGCAGTCCGTAGTACGTGTTACAAGATGTTTTTGACCGTTTTGGGGTTCATATGCACCAGGAAAATAATCAGGTACAAAAATATTCTAATTTTCCAATATGCACGACTATTTGTTAAACCGTTCCAAGGAAAACTCGCGAATTTTATAAGTCGACCTATTTCTCGACAATTCAAACTATTTGGTTTTGGCCATCCGAGTCCGTGCGATAAGATTTTTTGACCGTTTTGGGACATCCAATGCATCAAGAAAATAATTAGGTACAAAAATGTTGTAATTTTTCACAACACACGACTATTAGTCACACCGTTCGAAGAAAAAATCGTGAATTTTTTAAGATGACCTATTTCTTGACAGTTCAAACTATTTTCTTTTAGCCATCCATAGTCTGCGCGACAATTTTTTTTTTACCATTTTGGGACTTCCGATGCATCAGGAAAATAATTAGGTACAAAAATGTTTTAATTTTCCACTAAGCATGACTATGAGTCGCACTTCTCGACAACTTAAACTTTTAGGTTTTAGCCATCCGTACTCCATGCGACAATTTTTTTTTGACCGTTCTCGCACTTCATAGGTACCAGGATAATAATTTGGTACAAAAATGATCTATTTTTTCACTACCCACGGTTCGAAGAAAAAACTCGAGAATTTTTTATTGGCGACCTATTGCTCGACAGTTCAAACTATTTGGTTTTGGCCATCCGTTGTTAGCGCGACAAGTCCTTTTTAACTGTTTTGGGACATCCAATGCATTAGGAGAATAATCAGGTATGGAAATGTTGTAATTTTTCACTTCGCACGACAATTAGTCACAATGTTCGAAGAAAAAGTCGTGAATTTTTTGAAAACGACTTATTACTCGGTAGTTCAAACTATTTGTTTTTGGCCATCCATAGTCTGCCCGACAAGGTGCTTTTGACCGTTTTATGACTTCCAATGCATCAGGAAAATAATTAGGTATAAAAACATTATATTTTTTCACTACACATCAATATTCGTCACACCGTTCGAAGAAAAACTCGAGAATTTTTTGAAGACGACCTATTTTTCGATAGTTCAAACTTTTAAGTTTTGGCAGTCCGTAGTCCATGTCACAAGATGTTTTTTGACCGTTCTCGCACTTCGTAGGTATTAGGAAAAGAATTAGGTATAAAAATGATCTTTTTTTTCACTACCCACGGTTATATGTCACTCGGTACGAAGAAAAAGCTCTTGCATTTTTTAAAGGCGACCTATTTCTCGACAATTCAAACTATTTGGTTTTGGCCATCCGTAGTCAGCGCGACAAGTCCTTTTTGATTGTTTTGGGACATCCAATGCATTAGGAGAATAATTAGGTACAAAAATTTTCTAATTTTTCACTTTGGACGACAATTAGTCACAATGTTTGAAGAAAAAGTCGTGAATTTTTTGAAAACGAATTATTACTCGGTAGTTCAAACTATTTGGTTTTGGCCATCCGTAGTCTACCCGACAAGGTGCATTTGACCATTTGGCGACTTCCAATGCATCAGGAAAATAATTTGGTAGAAAAACATTCTATTTTTTCCCTACGTACCAATATTCGTCTCATTGTTCGAAGAAAAACTCGTGAATTTTTTCAAGACGACCCATTTCTCGACAATTCAAACTTTTTGGTTTTCGCCACAAGTAGTCCGCGCGAAGAGTCATTTTTTACTGTTTTCAGACTTCCAATGCATCAGAAAAATAATTAGGTTACAAAATTTTGAAATTTTCCCCTACGCTTGACTATTATCTACACCGTTTGAAGAAAAAGTCGTGAATTTTTTTAAGACAAATTATTTTTCGACAGTTCAAACTATTTGGTTTTGGGAATCCTTACTGTTCGACAAAGTGTTTTTTTATCGTTTTTGGGACTTCCAATGCATCAAGAAAATAATTAGATACAAAAATGTTCTAATTTTCACTACACACGACCATTAGTCACACTGTTTGAAAAAAAACTCGTGAATTTTTTTAAGACGACCTATTTCTCGATAGTTCAAACTTTTAGGTTTTGGCAGTCCGTAGTATGTGTCACATGATGTTTTTTGACCGTTTTGGGACTTCATATGCACCAGGAAAATAATCAGGTACAAAAATATTCTAATTTTCCAATATGCACGACTATTTGTTAAACCGTTCCAAGGAAAACTCGCGAATTTTATAAGTCGACCAATTTCTCGACAATTCAAACTATTTGGTTTTGACCATCCGAGTCCGTGCGATAAGATTTTTTGACCGTTTTGGACAATCCAATGCATCAAGAAAATAATTAGGTACAAAAATGTTATAATTTTTCACAACACACGACTATTAGTCACACCGTTCGAAGAAAAACTCGTGAATTTTTTAAAATGACCTATTTCTTGACAGTTCAAACTATTTGCTTTTAGCCATCCATAGTCTGCGCGACAATTTTTTTTTTCCATTTTGGGACTTCCGATGCATCAGGAAAATAATTAGGTACAAAAATGTTCTAATTTTCCACTAAGCATGACTATGAGTCACACTTCTCGACAACTTAAACTTTTAGGTTTTAGCCATCCGTACTCCATGCGACAAATTTTTTTTTGACCGTTGTCGCACTTCATAGGTACCAGGATAATAATTTGGTACAAAAATGATCTATTTTTTCACTACCCACGGTTATACGTCACTCGGTTCGAAGAAAAAACTCGAGAATTTTTTAATGGCGACCTATTGCTCGACAGTTCAAACTATTTGGTTTTGGCCATCCGTAGTCAGCGCGACAAGTCCTTTTTTACTGTTTTGGGACATCCAATGCATTAGGAGAATAATTAGGTACGGAAATGTTATAATTTTTCACTTCGCACGACAATTAGTCACAATGTTCGAAGAAAAAGTCGTTGATTTTTTTGAAAACGACTTATTACTCGGTAGTTCAAACTATTTGGTTTTGGCCATCCATAGTCTGCCCGACAAGGTGCCTTTGACCGTTTTATGACTTCCAATGCATCAGGAAAATAATTAGGTACAAAAACATTATATTTTTTCGCTACGCATCAATATTCGTCACACCGTTCGAAGAAAAAGTCGTGAATTTTTTGAAGACGACCTATTTTTCGATAGTTTAAACTTTTTGGTTTTGGCAGTCCGTAGTCTATGTCACAAGATGTTTTTTGACCGTTCTCGCACTTCATAGGTATTAGGAAAATAATTAGGTATAAAAATGATCTATTTTTTCACTACCCACAGTTATACGTCACTCGGTACGAAGAAAAAACTCTTGCATTTTTTAAAGGCGACCTATTTCTCGACAATTCAAACTATTTGGTTTTGGCCATCCGTAGTCAGCGCGACAATCCTTTTTGACTGTTTTGGGACATCCAATGCATTAGGAGAATAATTAGGTACAAAAATTTTCTAAGTTTTCACTTCGGACGACAATTAGTCACAATGTTTGAAGAAAAAGTCGTGAATTTTTTGAAAACGAATTATTACTCGGTAGTTCAAACTATTTGGTTTTGGCCATCCGTAGTCTACCCCACAAGGTGCTTTTGACCATTTGGCGACTTCCAACGCATCAGGCAAATAATTTGGTAAAAAACATCCTATTTTTTCCCTACGCACCAATATTCGTCTCATCGTTCGAAGAAAAACTCGTGAATTTTTTCAAGACGACCCATTTCTCGACAATTCAAACTTTTTGATTTTCGCCACAAGTAGTCCTAGCGAAGAGTCATTTTTTTTTACCATTTTCAGACTTCCAATGCATCAGAAAAATAATTAGGTTACAAAAATTTGAAATTTTCCCCTACGCATGGCTATTAGCTACACCGTTCGAAGAAAAAGTCGTGAATTTTTTTAAGACAAAATATTTCTCGACAGTTTAAACTATTTGGTTTTGGGAATCCGTAGTCCGTTCAACAAAGTGTTTTTTGACCGTTTTGGGACTTCCAATGCATCAAGAAAATAATTAGGTACAAAAATGTTCTAATTTCCACTACACACGACCATTAGTCACACTGTTCGAAAAAAAACTCGTGAATTTTTTTAAGACGACCTATTTCTCGATAGTTCAAACTTTTAGGTTTTGGCAGTCCGTAGTCCGTGTCAGAAGATGTTTTTTGACGGTTTTGGGACTTCATATGCACCAGGAAAATAATCAGGTACAAAAATATTCTAATTTTCCAATATGCACGACTATTTGTTAAACCGTTCCAAGGAAAACTCGCGAATTTTAGAAGTCGACCAATTTCTCGACAATTCAAACTATTTGGTTTTGGCCATTCGAGTCCGTGCGATAAGATTTTTTGACCGTTTTGGGACATCCAATGCATCAAGAAAATAATTAGGTACAAAAATGTTATAATTTTTCACAACACACGACTATTAGTCACATCGTTCGAAGAAAAACTCGTGAATTTTTTAAAATGACTTATTTCTTGACAGTTCAAACTATTTGCTTTTAGCCATCCATAGTCTGCGCGACAATTTTTTTTTTACCATTTTGGGACTTCCGATGCATCAGGAAAATAATTAGGTACAAAAATGTTCTAATTTTCCACTAAGCATGACTATGAGTCACACTTCTCGACACCTTAAACTTTTAGGTTTTAGCCATCCGTACTCCATGCGACAAATTTTTTTTTGACCGTTGTCGCACTTCATAGGTACCAGGATAATAATTTGGTACAAAAATGATCTATTTTTTCACTACCCACGGTTATACGTCACTCGGTTCGAAGAAAAAACTCGAGAATTTTTTAATGGCGACCTATTGCTCGACAGTTCAAACTATTTGGTTTTGGCCATCCGTAGTCAGCGCGACAAGTCCTTTTTTACTGTTTTGGGACATCCAATGCATTAGGAGAATAATTAGGTACGGAAATGTTGTAATTTTTCACTTCGCACGACAATTAGTCACAATGTTCGAAGAAAAAGTCGTTGATTTTTTGAAAACGACTTATTACTCGGTAGTTCAAACTATTTGGTTTTGGCCATCCATAGTCTGCCCGACAAGGTGCCTTTGACCGTTTTATGACTTCCAATGCATCAGGAAAATAATTAGGTACAAAAACATTATATTTTTTCGCTACGCATCAATATTCGTCACACCGTTCGAAGAAAAAGTCGTGAATTTTTTGAAGACGACCTATTTTTCGATAGTTTAAACTTTTTGGTTTTGGCAGTCCGTAGTCTATGTCACAAGATGTTTTTTGACCGTTCTCGCACTTCATAGGTATTAGGAAAATAATTAGGTATAAAAATGATCTATTTTTTCACTACCCACAGTTATACGTCACTCGGTACGAAGAAAAAACTCTTGCATTTTTTAAAGGCGACCTATTTCTCGACAATTCAAACTATTTGGTTTTGGCCATCCGTAGTCAGCGCGACAATCCTTTTTGACTGTTTTGGGACATCCAATGCATTAGGAGAATAATTAGGTACAAAAATTTTCTAAGTTTTCACTTCGGACGACAATTAGTCACAATGTTTGAAGAAAAAGTCGTGAATTTTTTGAAAACGAATTATTACTCGGTAGTTCAAACTATTTGGTTTTGGCCATCCGTAGTCTACCCCACAAGGTGCTTTTGACCATTTGGCGACTTCCAACGCATCAGGCAAATAATTTGGTAAAAAACATCCTATTTTTTCCCTACGCACCAATATTCGTCTCATCGTTCGAAGAAAAACTCGTGAATTTTTTCAAGACGACCCATTTCTCGACAATTCAAACTTTTTGATTTTCGCCACAAGTAGTCCTAGCGAAGAGTCATTTTTTTTTACCATTTTCAGACTTCCAATGCATCAGAAAAATAATTAGGTTACAAAAATTTGAAATTTTCCCCTACGCATGGCTATTAGCTACACCGTTCGAAGAAAAAGTCGTGAATTTTTTTAAGACAAAATATTTCTCGACAGTTTAAACTATTTGGTTTTGGGAATCCGTAGTCCGTTCAACAAAGTGTTTTTTGACCGTTTTGGGACTTCCAATGCATCAAGAAAATAATTAGGTACAAAAATGTTCTAATTTCCACTACACACGACCATTAGTCACACTGTTCGAAAAAAAACTCGTGAATTTTTTTAAGACGACCTATTTCTCGATAGTTCAAACTTTTAGGTTTTGGCAGTCCGTAGTCCGTGTCAGAAGATGTTTTTTGACGGTTTTGGGACTTCATATGCACCAGGAAAATAATCAGGTACAAAAATATTCTAATTTTCCAATATGCACGACTATTTGTTAAACCGTTCCAAGGAAAACTCGCGAATTTTAGAAGTCGACCAATTTCTCGACAATTCAAACTATTTGGTTTTGGCCATTCGAGTCCGTGCGATAAGATTTTTTGACCGTTTTGGGACATCCAATGCATCAAGAAAATAATTAGGTACAAAAATGTTATAATTTTTCACAACACACGACTATTAGTCACATCGTTCGAAGAAAAACTCGTGAATTTTTTAAAATGACTTATTTCTTGACAGTTCAAACTATTTGCTTTTAGCCATCCATAGTCTGCGCGACAATTTTTTTTTTACCATTTTGGGACTTCCGATGCATCAGGAAAATAATTAGGTACAAAAATGTTCTAATTTTCCACTAAGCATGACTATGAGTCACACTTCTCGACACCTTAAACTTTTAGGTTTTAGCCATCCGTACTCCATGCGACAAATTTTTTTTTGACCGTTGTCGCACTTCATAGGTACCAGGATAATAATTTGGTACAAAAATGATCTATTTTTTCACTACCCACGGTTATACGTCACTCGGTTCGAAGAAAAAACTCGAGAATTTTTTAATGGCGACCTATTGCTCGACAGTTCAAACTATTTGGTTTTGGCCATCCGTAGTCAGCGCGACAAGTCCTTTTTTACTGTTTTGGGACATCCAATGCATTAGGAGAATAATTAGGTACGGAAATGTTGTAATTTTTCACTTCGCACGACAATTAGTCACAATGTTCGAAGAAAAAGTCGTTGATTTTTTGAAAACGACTTATTACTCGGTAGTTCAAACTATTTGGTTTTGGCCATCCATAGTCTGCCCGACAAGGTGCCTTTGACCGTTTTATGACTTCCAATGCATCAGGAAAATAATTAGGTACAAAAACATTATATTTTTTCGCTACGCATCAATATTCGTCACACCGTTCGAAGAAAAAGTCGTGAATTTTTTGAAGACGACCTATTTTTCGATAGTTTAAACTTTTTGGTTTTGGCAGTCCGTAGTCTATGTCACAAGATGTTTTTTGACCGTTCTCGCACTTCATAGGTATTAGGAAAATAATTAGGTATAAAAATGATCTATTTTTTCACTACCCACAGTTATACGTCACTCGGTACGAAGAAAAAACTCTTGCATTTTTTAAAGGCGACCTATTTCTCGACAATTCAAACTATTTGGTTTTGGCCATCCGTAGTCAGCGCGACAATCCTTTTTGACTGTTTTGGGACATCCAATGCATTAGGAGAATAATTAGGTACAAAAATTTTCTAAGTTTTCACTTCGGACGACAATTAGTCACAATGTTTGAAGAAAAAGTCGTGAATTTTTTGAAAACGAATTATTACTCGGTAGTTCAAACTATTTGGTTTTGGCCATCCGTAGTCTACCCCACAAGGTGCTTTTGACCATTTGGCGACTTCCAACGCATCAGGCAAATAATTTGGTAAAAAACATCCTATTTTTTCCCTACGCACCAATATTCGTCTCATCGTTCGAAGAAAAACTCGTGAATTTTTTCAAGACGACCCATTTCTCGACAATTCAAACTTTTTGATTTTCGCCACAAGTAGTCCTAGCGAAGAGTCATTTTTTTTTACCATTTTCAGACTTCCAATGCATCAGAAAAATAATTAGGTTACAAAAATTTGAAATTTTCCCCTACGCATGGCTATTAGCTACACCGTTCGAAGAAAAAGTCGTGAATTTTTTTAAGACAAAATATTTCTCGACAGTTTAAACTATTTGGTTTTGGGAATCCGTAGTCCGTTCAACAAAGTGTTTTTTGACCGTTTTGGGACTTCCAATGCATCAAGAAAATAATTAGGTACAAAAATGTTCTAATTTCCACTACACACGACCATTAGTCACACTGTTCGAAAAAAAACTCTTGAATTTTTTTAAGACGACCTATTTCTCGATAGTTCAAACTTTTAGGTTTTGGCAGTCCGTAGTCCGTGTCACAAGATGTTTTTTGACGGTTTTGGGACTTCATATGCACCAGGAAAATAATCAGGTACAAAAATATTCTAATTTTCCAATATGCACGACTATTTGTTAAACCGTTCCAAGGAAAACTCGCGAATTTTATAAGTCGACCAATTTCTCGACAATTCAAACTATTTGGTTTTGGCCATTCGAGTCCGTGCGATAAGATTTTTTGACCGTTTTGGGACATCCAATGCATCAAGAAAATAATTAGGTACAAAAATGTTATAATTTTTCACAACACACGACTATTAGTCACATCGTTCGAAGAAAAACTCGTGAATTTTTTAAAATGACCTATTTCTTGACAGTTCAAACTATTTGCTTTTAGCCATCCATAGTCTGCGCGACAATTTTTTTTTTACCATTTTGGGACTTCCGATGCATCAGGAAAAGAATTAGGTACAAAAATGTTCTAATTTTCCACTAAGCATGACTATGAGTCACACTTCTCGACACCTTAAACTTTTAGGTTTTAGCCATCCGTACTCCATGCGACAAATTTTTTTTTGACCGTTGTCGCACTTCATAGGTACCAGGATAATAATTTGGTACAAAAATGATCTATTTTTTCACTACCCACGGTTATACGTCACTCGGTTCGAAGAAAAAACTCGAGAATTTTTTAATGGCGACCTATTGCTCGACAGTTCAAACTATTTGGTTTTGGCCATCCGTAGTCAGCGCGACAAGTCCTTTTTGACTGTTTTGGGACATCCAATGCATTAGGAGAATAATTAGGTACGGAAATGTTGTAATTTTTCACTTCGCACGACAATTAGTCACAATGTTCGAAGAAAAAGTCGTGAATTTTTTGAAAATGACTGATTACTCGGTAGTTCAAACTATTTGTTTTTGGCCATCCATAGTATGCCCGACAAGGTGCTTTTGACCATTTTATGACTTCCAATGCATCAGGAAAATAATTAGGTACAAAAACATTATATTTTTTCACTACGCATCAATATTCGTCACACCGTTCGAAGAAAAACTCGTGAATTTTTTGAAGACGACCTATTTTTCGATAGTTCAAACTTTTAGGTTTTGGCAGTCCGTAGTCCATGTCACAAGATGTTTTTTGACCGTTCTTGCACTTCGTAGGTATTAGGAAAAGAATTAGGTATAAAAATGATCTTTTTTTTCACTACCCTCGGTTATACGTCACTCGGTACGAAGAAAAAGCTCTTGCATTTTTTAAAGGCGACCTATTTCTCGACAATTCAAACTATTTGGTTTTGGCCATCCGTAGTCAGCGCGACAAGTCCTTTTTGACTGTTTTGGGACATCCAATGCATTAGGAGAATAATTAGGTACAAAAATTTTCTAATTTTTCACTTTGGACGACAATTAGTCACAATGTTTGAAGAAAAAGTCGTGAATTTTTTGAAAACGAATTATTACTCGGTAGTTCAAACTATTTGGTTTTGGCCATCCGTAGTCTACCCCACAAGGTGCTTTTGACCATTTGGCGACTTCCAACGCATCAGGCAAATAATTTGGTAAAAAACATCCTATTTTTTCCCTACGCACCAATATTCGTCTCATCGTTCGAAGAAAAACTCGTGAATTTTTTCAAGACGACCCATTTCTCGACAATTCAAACTTTTTGGTTTTCGCCACAAGTAGTCCGCGCGAAGCGTCATTTTTTACCGTTTTCAGACTTCCAATGCATCAGGAAAATAATTAGGTACAAAAACATTATATTTTTTCGCTACGCATCAATATTCGTCAGACCGTTCGAAGAAAAAGTCGTGAATTTTTTGAAGACGACCTATTTTTCGATAGTTTAAACTTTTAGGTTTTGGCAGTCCGTAGTCTATGTCACAAGATGTTTTTTGACCGTTCTCGCACTTCATAGGTATTAGGAAAATAATTAGGTATAAAAATGATCTATTTTTTCACTACCATCAGTTATACGTCACTCGGTACGAAGAAAAAACTCTTGCATTTTTTAAAGGCGACCTATTTCTCGACAATTCAAACTATTTGGTTTTGGCCATCCGTAGTCAGCGCAACAAGTCCTTTTTGACTGTTTTGGGACATCCAATGCATTAGGAGAATAATTAGGTACAAAAATTTTCTAATTTTTCACTTCGGACGACAATTAGTCACAATGTTTGAAGAAAAAGTCGTGAATTTTTTGAAAACGAATTATTACTCGGTAGTTCAAACTATTTGGTTTTGGCCATCCGTAGTCTACCCAACAAGGTGCTTTTGACCATTTGGCGACTTCCAACGCATCAGGCAAATAATTTGGTAAAAAACATTCTATTTTTTCCCTACGCACCAATATTCGTCTCATCGTTCGAAGAAAAACTCGTGAATTTTTTCAAGACGACCCATTTCTCGACAATTCAAACTTTTTGGTTTTCGCGATAAGTAGTCCTCGTGAAGAGTCATTTTTTTACCATTTTTAGACTTCCAATGCATCAGAAAAATAATTAGGTTACAAAATTTTGAAATTTTCCCCTACGCATGGCTATAAGCTACACCGTTCGAAGAAAAAGTCATGAATTTTTTTAAGACAAAATATTTCTCGACAGTTTAAACTATTTGGTTTTGGGAATCCGTAATCCGTTCAACAAAGTGTTTTATGACCGTTTTGGGACTTCCAATGCATCAAGAAAATAATTAGGTACAAAAATTTTCTAATTTCCACTACACACGACCATTAGTCACACTGTTCGAAAAAAAACTCGTGAATTTTTTTAAGACGACCTATTTCTCGATAGTTCAAACTTTTAGGTTTTGGCAGTCCGTAGTCCGTGTCACAAGATGTTTTTTGACCGTTTTGGGACTTCATATGCACCAGGAAAATAATCAGGTACAAAAATATTCTAATTTTCCAATATGCACGACTATTTGTTAAACCGTTCCAAGGTAAACTCGCGAATTTTATAAGTCGACCAATTTCTCGACAATTCAAACTATTTGGTTTTGGCCATCCGAGTCCGTGCGATAAGATTTTTTGACCGTTTTGGGACATCCAACGCATCAAGAAAATAATTAGGTACAAAAATGTTATAATTTTTCACAACACACGACTATTAGTCACACCGTTCGAAGAAAAACTCGTGAATTTTTTAAGATGACCTACTTCTGGACAGTTCAAACTATTTGCTTTTAGCCATCCATAGTCTGCGCGACAATTTTTATTTTACCATTTTGGGACTTCCGATGCATCAGGAAAATAATTAGGTACAAAAATGTTCTAATTTTCCACTAATCAGGACTACGAGTCACAATTCTCGACAACTTAAACTTTTAGGTTTTAGCCATCCGTACTCCATGCGATAATTTTTTTTTTACCGTTCTCGCACTTCATTGGTACCAGGATAATAATTAGGTACAAAAATGATCTATTTTTTCACAACCCACGGTTATACGTCACTCGGTTCGAAGAAAAAACTGGAGAATTTTTTAAAGGCGACCTATTGCTCGACAGTTCAAACTATTTGGTTTTGGCCATCCGTAGTCAGCGCGACAAGTCCTTTTTCACTGTTTTGGGACATCCAATGCATTAGGATAATAATTAGGTACGAAAATGTTCTAATTTTTCACTTCGCAAGACAATTAGTCACAACGTTCGAAGAAAAAGTCGTGAATTTTTTGCAAATGACTTATTACTCGGTAGTTCAAACTATTTGATTTTGGCCATCCGTAGACTGCCCGACAAGGTGCTTTTGACCGTTTTGCGACTTCCAATGCATCAGAAAAATAATTAGGTAGAAAAACATTCAATTTTTTCCCTACGCACCAATATTCGTCTCACCGTTCGAAGAAAAACTCGTGAATTTTTTCAAGACGACCAATTTCTCGACAATTCAAACTTTTTGGTTTTCGCAACAAGTTGTCCGCGCGAAGAGTCATTTTTTTACCGTTTTCAGACGTGCAATGCATCAGAAAAATAATTAGGTACAAAATTTTTGAAATTTTCCCCTACGGTTGACAATGAAATACACCGTTCGAACAAAAAGTCGTGAATGTTTTTAAGACAACATATTTCTCCACAGTTCAGACCATTTGGTTTTGGGAATCCGTTGTCCGTTTGACAAAGTGTTTTTTGACCGTTTTGGGAATTCCAACGCATCAAGAAAATAATTAGGTAATTTTTTTTCTAATTTCCACTACACACGACCATTAGTCACACTATTCGAAAAAAACTCGTGAATTTTTTTAAGACGACCTATTTCTCGATAGTTTAAACTTTTAGGTTTTGACAGTCCATAGTCCGTGTCACAAGATGTTTTTTGACCGTTTTGGGACTTCATATGCACCAGGAAAATAATCAGGTACAAAAATATTCTAATTTTCCAATATGCACGACTATTTGTTAAACCGTTCCAAGGAAAACTCGCGAATTTTATAAGTCGACCAATTTCTCGACAATTCAAACTATTTGGTTTTGGCCATCCGAGTCCGTGCGATAAGATTTTTTGACCGTTTTGGGACATCCAACGCATCAAGAAAATAATTAGGTACAAAAATGTTATAATTTTTCACAACACACGACTATTAGTCACACCGTTCGAAGAAAAACTCGTGAATTTTTTAAGATGACCTACTTCTGGACAGTTCAAACTATTTGCTTTTAGCCATCCATAGTCTGCGCGACAATTTTTATTTTACCATTTTGGGACTTCCGATGCATCAGGAAAATAATTAGGTACAAAAATGTTCTAATTTTCCACTAATCAGGACTACGAGTCACAATTCTCGACAACTTAAACTTTTAGGTTTTAGCCATCCGTACTCCATGCGATAATTTTTTTTTTACCGTTCTCGCACTTGATTGGTACCAGGATAATAATTAGGTACAAAAATGATCTATTTTTTCACAACCCACGGTTATACGTCACTCGGTTCGAAGAAAAAACTGGAGAATTTTTTAAAGGCGACCTATTGCTCGACAGTTCAAACTATTTGGTTTTGGCCATCCGAGTCCATGCGATAAGATTTTTTAACCGTTTTGGGTCATCCAATGCATCAAGAAAATAATTAGGTACAAAAATGTTATAATTTTTCACAACACACGACTATTAGTCACACCGTTCGAAGAAAAACTCGTGAATTTTGTAAGATGACCTATTTCTCAACAGTTCAAACTATTTGCTTTTAGCTATCCATAGTCTGCGCGACAATTTTTTTTTTACCATTTTGGGACTTTCGATGCATTAGGAATATAATTAGGTACAAAAATGTTCTAATTTTCCACTAAGCATGACTATGAGTCACACTTCTCGACAACTTAAACTTTCAGGTTTTAGCCATCCGTACTCCATGCGACCATTTTTTTTTTACCGTTCTCGCACTTCATAGGTACTAGGATAATAATTAGGTACAAAAATGATCTATTTTTTCACTACCCACGGTTATACATCACTCGGTTCGAAGAAAAAACTTGAGAATTTTTTAAAGGCGACCTATTGCTCGACAGTTCAAACTATTTGGTTTTGGCCATCCGTAGTCAGCGCGACAAGTCCTTTTTGACTGTTTTGGGACATCCAATGCATTAGGAGAATAATTAGGTACGGAAATGTTGTAATTTTTCACTTCGCACGACAATTAGTCACAATGTTCGAAGAAAAAGTCGTTGATTTTTTGAAAACGACTTATTACTCGGTAGTTCAAACTATTTGGTTTTGGCCATCCATAGTCTGCCCGACAAGGTGCCTTTGACCGTTTTATGACTTCCAATGCATCAGGAAAATAATTAGGTACAAAAACATTATATTTTTTCGCTACGCATCAATATTCGTCACACCGTTCGAAGAAAAACTCGCGAATTTTTTGAAGACTACCTATTTTTCGATAGTTCAAACTTTTAGGTTTTGGCAGTCCGTAGTCCATGTCACAAGATGTTTTTTGACCGTTCTCGCACTTCGTAGGTATTAGGAAAGGAATTAGGTATAAAATGATCTTTTTTTTCACTACCCACGGTTATACGTCACTCGGTACGAAGAAAAAGCTCTTGCATTTTTAAAGGCGACCTATTTCTCGACAATTCAAACTATTTGGTTTTGGCCATCCGTAGTCAGCGCGACAAGTCCTTTTTGATTGTTTTGGGACATCCAATGCATTAGGAGAATAATTAGGTACAAAAATTTTCTAATTTTTCACTTCGGACGACAATTAGTCACAATGTTTGAAGAAAAAGTCGTGAATTTTTTGAAAACGAATTATTACTCGGTGGTTCAAACTATTTGGTTTTGGCCATCCGTAGTCTACCCGACAAGGTGCATTTGACCATTTGGCGACTTCCAATGCATCGGAAAATAATTTGGTTGAAAAACATTCTAATTTTTCCCTACGTACCAATATTCGTCTCATTGTTCGAAGAAAAACACGTGAATTTTTTCAAGACGACCCATTTCTCGACAATTCAAACTTTTTGGTTTTCGCCACAAGTAGTCCGCGCGAAGAGTCATTTTTTACTGTTTTCAGACTTCCAATGCATCAGAAAAATAATTAGGTTACAAAATTTTGAAAATTTCCCCTACGCTTGACTATTATCTACACCGTTCGAAGAAAAAGTCGTGAATTTTTTTAAGACAAATTATTTTTCGACAGTTCAAACTATTTGGTTTTGGGAATCCGTACTGTTCGACAAAGTGTTTTTTGATCGTTTTGGGACTTCCAATGCATCAAGAAAATAATTAGATACAAAAATGTTCTAATTTTCACTACACACGACCACTAGTCACACTGTTTGAATAAAACTCGTGAATTTTTTTAAGACGACCTATTTCTCGATAGTTCAAACTTTTAGGTTTTGGCAGTCCGTAGTACGTGTTACAAGATGTTTTTGACCGTTTTGGGCTTCATATGCACCAGGAAAATAATCAGGTACAAAAATATTTTAATTTTCCAATATGCACGACTATTTGTTAAACCGTTCCAAGGAAAACTCGCGAATTTTATAAGTCGACCTATTTCTCGACAATTCAAACTATTTGGTTTTGGCCATCCGAGTCCGTGCGATAAGATTTTTTGACCGTTTTGGGACATACAATGCATCAAGAAAATATTTAGGTTTAAAAATGTTATAATTTTTCACAACACACGACTATTAGTCACACCGTTCGAAGAAAAAATCGTGAATTTTTTAAGATGACCTATTTCTTGACAGTTCAAACTATTTTCTTTTAGCCATCCATAGTCTGCGCGACAATTTTTTTTACCATTTTGGGACTTCCGATGCATCAGGAAAATAATTAGGTACAAAAATGTTTTAATTTTCCACTAAGCATGACTAGGAGTCGCACTTCTCGACAACTTAAACTTTTAGGTTTTAGCCATCCGTACTCCATGCGACAATTTTTTTTTGACCGTTCTCGCACTTCATAGGTACCAGGATAATAATTTGGTACAAAAATGATCTATTTTTTTACTACCCACGGTTCGAAGAAAAAACTCGAGAATTTTTTAATGGCGACCTATTGCTCGACAGTTCAAACTATTTGGTTTTGGCCATCCGTTGTTAGCGCGACAAGTCCTTTTTAACTGTTTTGGGACATCCAATGCATTAGGAGAATAGTTAGGTACGGAAATGTTGTAATTTTTCACTTCGCACGACAATTAGTCACAATGTTCGAAGAAAAAGTCGTGAATTTTTTGAAAACGACTTATTACTCGGTAGTTCAAACTATTTATTTTTGGCCATCCATAGTTTGCCCGACAAGGTGCTTTTGACCGTTTTATGACTTCCAATGCATCAGGAAAATAATTAGGTATAAAAACATTATATTTTTTCACGACACATCAATATTCGTCACACCGTTCGAAGAAAAACTCGCGAATTTTTTGAAGACGACCTATTTTTCGATAGTTCAAACTTTTAAGTTTTGGCAGTCCGTAGTCCATGTCACAAGATGTTTTTTGACCGTTCTCGCACTTCGTAGGTATTAGGAAAAGAATTAGGTATAAAAATGATCTTTTTTTTCACTACCCACGGTTATACGTCACTCGGTACGAAGAAAAAGCTCTTGCATTTTTTAAAGGCGACCTATTTCTCGACAATTCAAACTATTTGGTTTTGGCCATCCGTAGTCAGCGCGACAAGTCCTTTTTGATTGTTTTGGGACATCCAATGCATTAGGAGAATAGTTAGGTACAAAAATTTTCTAATTTTTCACTTTGGACGACAATTAGTCACAATGTTTGAAGAAAAAGTCGTGAATTTTTTGAAAACGAATTATTACTCGGTAGTTCAAACTATTTGGTTTTGGCCATCCGTAGTCTACCCGACAAGGTGCATTTGACCATTTGGCGACTTCCAATGCATCAGGAAAATAATTTGGTAGAAAAACATTCTATTTTTTCCCTACGTACCAATATTCGTCTCATTGTTCAAAGAAAAACTGGTGAATTTTTTCAAGACGACCCATTTCTCGACAATTCAAACTTTTTGGTTTTCGCCACAAGTAGTCCGCGCGAAGAGTCATTTTTTACTGTTTTCAGACTTCCAATGCATCAGAAAAATAATTAGGTTACAAAATTTTGAAATTTTCCCCTACGCTTGACTATTATCTACACCGTTTGAAGAAAAAGTCGTGAATTTTTTTAAGACAAATTATTTTTCGACAGTTCAAACTATTTGGTTTTGGGAATCCGTACTGTTCGACAAAGTGTTTTTTGATCGTTTTGGGACTTCCAATGCATCAAGAAAATAATTAGATACAAAAATGTTCTAATTTTCACTACACACGACCATTAGTCACACTGTTTGAAAAAAAACTCGTGAATTTTTTTAAGACGACCTATTTCTCGATAGTTCAAACTTTTAGGTTTTGGCAGTCCGTAGTATGTGTCACAAGATGTTTTTTGACCGTTTTGGGACTTCATACGCACCAGGAAAATAATCAGGTACAAAAATATTCTAATTTTCCAATATGCACGACTATTTGTTAAACCGTTCCAAGGAAAACTCGCGAATTTTATAAGTCGACCAATTTCTCGACAATTCAAACTATTTGGTTTTGGCCATCCGAGTCCGTGTGATAAGATTTTTTGACCGTTTTGGGACATCCAATGCATCAAGAAAATAATTAGGTACAAAAATGTTATAATTTTTCACAACACACGACTATTAGTCACACCGTTCGAAGAAAAACTCGTGAATTTTTTAAAATGACCTATTTCTTGACAGTTCAAACTATTTGCTTTTAGCCATCCATAGTCTGCGCGACAATTTTTTTTTTCCATTTTGGGACTTCCGATGCATCAGGAAAATAATTAGGTACAAAAATATTCTAATTTTCCACTAAGCATGACTATGAGTCACACTTCTCGACAACTTAAACTTTTAGGTTTTAGCCATCCGTACTCCATGCGACAATTTTTTTTTTGACCGTTGTCGCACTTCATAGGTACCAGGATAATAATTTGGTACAAAAATGATCTATTTTTTCACTACCCACGGTTATACGTCACTCGGTTCGAAGAAAAAACTCGAGAATTTTTTAATGGCGACCTATTGCTCGACAGTTCAAACTATTTGGTTTTGGCCATCCGTAGTCAGCGCGACAAGTCCTTTTTGACTGTTTTGGGACATCCAATGCATTAGGAGAATAATTAGGTACGTAAATGATGTAATTTTTCACTTCGCACGACAATTAGTCACAATGTTCGAAGAAAAAGTCGTTGATTTTTTGAAAACGACTTATTACTCGGTAGTTCAAACTATTTGGTTTTGGCCATCCATAGTCTGCCCGACAAGGTGCCTTTGACCGTTTTATGACTTCCAATGCATTAGGAAAATAATTAGGTACAAAAACATTATATTTTTTCGCTACGCATCAATATTCGTCACACCGTTCGAAGAAAAAGTCGTGAATTTTTTGAAGACGACCTATTTTTCGATAGTTTAAACTTTTTGGTTTTGGCAGTCCGTAGTCTATGTCACAAGATGTTTTTTGACCGTTCTCGCACTTCATAGGTATTAGGAAAATAATTAGGTATAAAAATGATCTATTTTTTCACTACCCACAGTTATACGTCACTCGGTACGAAGAAAACACTCTTGCATTTTTTAAAGGCGACCTATTTCTCGACAATTCAAACTATTTGGTTTTGGCCATCCGTAGTCAGCGCGACAAGTCCTTTTTGACTGTTTTGGGACATCCAATGCATTAGGAGAATAATTAGGTACAAAAATTTTCTAATTTTTCACTTCGGACGACAGTTAGTCACAATGTTTGAAGAAAAAGTCGTGAATTTTTTGAAAACGAATTATTACTCGGTAGTTCAAACTATTTGGTTTTGGCCATCCGTAGTCTACCCCACAAGGTGCTTTTGACCATTTGGCGACTTCCAACGCATCAGGCAAATAATTTGGTAAAAAACATCCTATTTTTTCCCTACGCACCAATATTCGTCTCATCGTTCGAAGAAAAACTCGTGAATTTTTTCAAGACGACCCATTTCTCGACAATTCAAACTTTTTGGTTTTCGCCACAAGTAGTCCGCGCGAAGAGTCATTTTTTTTACCATTTTCAGACTTCCAATGCATCAGAAAAATAATTAGGTTACAAAATTTTGAAATTTTCCCCTACGCTTGACTATTATCTACACCGTTCGAAGAAAAAGTCGTGAATTTTTTTAAGACAAATTATTTTTCGACAGTTCAAACTATTTGGTTTTGGGAATCCGTACTGTTCGACAAAGTGTTTTTTGATCGTTTTGGGACTTCCAATGCATCAAGAAAATAATTAGATACAAAAATGTTCTAATTTTCACTACACACGACCATTAGTCACACTGTTTGAAAAAAAACTCGTGAATTTTTTTAAGCAGACCTATTTCTCGATAGTTCAAACTTTTAGGTTTTGGCAGTCCGTAGTACGTGTCACAAGATGTTTTTTGACCATTTTGGGACTTCATATGCACCAGGAAAATAATCAGGTACAAAAATATTCTAATTTTCCAATATGCACGACTATTTGTTAAACCGTTCCAAGGAAAACTCGCGAATTTTATAAGTCGACCAATTTCTCGACAATTCAAACTATTTGGTTTTGGCCATCCGAGTCCGTGCGATAAGATTTTTTGACCGTTTTGGGACATCCAACGCATCAAGAAAATAATTAGGTACAAAAATGTTATAATTTTTCACAACACACGACTATTAGTCACACCGTTCGAAGAAAAACTCGTGAATTTTTTAAGATGACCTACTTCTGGACAGTTCAAACTATTTGCTTTTAGCCATCCATAGTCTGCGCGACAATTTTTATTTTACCATTTTGGGACTTCCGATGCATCAGGAAAATAATTAGGTACAAAAATGTTCTAATTTTCCACTAATCATGACTACGAGTCACACTTCTCGACAACTTAAACTTTTAGGTTTTAGCCATCCGTACTCCATGCGATAAATTTTTTTTTACCGTTCTCGCACTTCATTGGTACCAGGATAATAATTAGGTACAAAAATTATCTATTTTTTCACTACCCACGGTTATACGTCACTCGGTTGGAAGAAAAAACTGGAGAATTTTTTAAAGGCGACCTATTGCTCGACAGTTCAAACTATTTGGTTTTGGCCATCCGTAGTCAGCGCGACAAGTCCTTTTTGACTGTTTTGGGACATCCAATGCATTAGGATAATAATTAGGTACGAAAATGTTCTAATTTTTCACTTCGCAAGACAATTAGTCACAACGTTCGAAGAAAAAGTCGTGAATTTTTTGCAAATGACTTATTACTCGGTAGTTCAAACTATTTGATTTTGGCCATCCGTAGACTGCCCGACAAGATGCTTTTGACCGTTTTGCGACTTCCAATGCATCAGAAAAATAATTAGGTAGAAAAACATTCTATTTTTTACCTACGCACCAATATTCGTCTCACCGTTCGAAGAAAAACTCGTGAATTTTTTCAAGACGACCAATTTCTCGACAATTCAAAGTTTTTGGTTTTCGCAACAAGTTGTCCGCGCGAATAGTCATTTTTTTACCGTTTTCAGATGTCCAATGCATCAGAAAAATAATTAGGTTCAAAAATTTTGAAATTTTCCCCTACGGTTGACTATGAAATACACCGTTCGAACGAAAAGTCGTGAATGTTTTTAAGACAACATATTTCTCCACAGTTCAAACCATTTGGTTTTGGAAATCCGTTGTCCGTTCGACAAAGTGTTTTTTGACCGTTTTGGGAATTCCAACGCATCAAGAAAATAATTAGGTAATTTTTTTTCTAATTTCCACTACACACGACCATTAGTCACACTATTCGAAAAAAACTCGTGAATTTTTTTAAGACGACCTATTTCTCGATAGTTTAAACTTTTAGGTTTTGACAGTCCATAGTCCGTGTCACAAGATGTTTTTTGACCGTTTTGGGACTTCATATGCACCAGGAAAATAATCAGGTACAAAAATATTCTAATTTTCCAATATGCACGACTATTTGTTAAACCGTTCCAAGGAAAACTCGCGAATTTTATAAGTCGACCAATTTCTCGACAATTCAAACTATTTGGTTTTGGCCATCCGAGTCCGTGCGATAAGATTTTTTGACTGTTTTGGGACATCCAACGCATCAAGAAAATAATTAGGTACAAAAATGTTATAATTTTTCACAACACACGACTATTAGTCACACCGTTCGAAGAAAAACTCGTGAATTTTTTAAGATGACCTACTTCTGGACAGTTCAAACTATTTGCTTTTAGCCATCCATAGTCTGCGCGACAATTTTTATTTTACCATTTTGGGACTTCCGATGCATCAGGAAAATAATTAGGTACAAAAATGTTCTAATTTTCCACTAATCAGGACTACGAGTCACAATTCTCGACAACTTAAACTTTTAGGTTTTAGCCATCCGTACTCCATGCGATAATTTTTTTTTTACCGTTCTCGCACTTCATTGGTACCAGGATAATAATTAGGTACAAAAATGATCTATTTTTTCACAACCCACGGTTATACGTCACTCGGTTCGAAGAAAAAACTGGAGAATTTTTTAAAGGCGACCTATTGCTCGACAGTTCAAACTATTTGGTTTTGGCCATCCGTAGTCAGCGCGACAAGTCCTTTTTGACTGTTTTGGGACATCCAATGCATTAGGATAATAATTAGGTACGAAAATGTTCTAATTTTTCACTTCGCAAGACAATTAGTCACAATGTTCGAAGAAAAAGTCGTGAATTTTTTGCAAATGACTTATTACTCGGTAGTTCAAACTATTTGATTTTGGCCATCCGTAGACTGCCCGACAAGGTGCTTTTGACCGTTTTGCGACTTCCAATGCATCAGAAAAATAATTAGGTAGAAAAACATTCTATTTTTTCCCTACGCACCAATATTCGTCTCACCGTTCGAAGAAAAACTCGTGAATTTTTTCAAGACGACCAATTTCTCGACAATTGAAACTTTTTGGTTTTCGCAACAAGTAGTCCGCGCGAAGAGTCATTTTTTTACCGTTTTCAGACGTGCAATGCATCAGAAAAATAATTAGGTACAAAATTTTTGAAATTTTCCCCTACGGTTGACAATGAAATACACCGTTCGAACAAAAAGTCGTGAATGTTTTTAAGACAACATATTTCTCCACAGTTCAGACCATTTGGTTTTGGGAATCCGTTGTCCGTTTGACAAAGTGTTTTTTGACCGTTTTGGGAATTCCAACGCATCAAGAAAATAATTAGGTAATTTTTTTTCTAATTTCCACTACACACGACCATTAGTCACACTATTCGAAAAAAACTCGTGAATTTTTTTAAGACGACCTATTTCTCGATAGTTTAAACTTTTAGGTTTTGACAGTCCATAGTCCGTGTCACAAGATGTTTTTTGACCGTTTTGGGACTTCATATGCACCAGGAAAATAATCAAGTACAAAAATATTCTAATTTTCCAATATGCACGACTATTTGTTAAACCGTTCCAAGGAAAACTCGCGAATTTTATAAGTCGACCAATTTCTCGACAATTCAAACTATTTGGTTTTGGCCATCCGAGTCCGTGCGATAAGATTTTTTGACCGTTTTGGGACATCCAACGCATCAAGAAAATAATTAGGTACAAAAATGTTATAATTTTTCACAACACACGACTATTAGTCACACCGTTCGAAGAAAAACTCGTGAATTTTTTAAGATGACCTACTTCTGGACAGTTCAAACTATTTGCTTTTAGCCATCCATAGTCTGCGCGACAATTTTTATTTTACCATTTTGGGACTTCCGATGCATCAGGAAAATAATTAGGTACAAAAATGTTCTAATTTTCCACTAATCAGGACTACGAGTCACAATTCTCGACAACTTAAACTTTTAGGTTTTAGCCATCCGTACTCCATGCGATAATTTTTTTTTTACCGTTCTCGCACTTGATTGGTACCAGGATAATAATTAGGTACAAAAATGATCTATTTTTTCACAACCCACGGTTATACGTCACTCGGTTCGAAGAAAAAACTGGAGAATTTTTTAAAGGCGACCTATTGCTCGACAGTTCAAACTATTTGGTTTTGGCCATCCGTAGTCAGCGCGACAAGTCCTTTTTCACTGTTTTGGGACATCCAATGCATTAGGATAATAATTAGGTACGAAAATGTTCTAATTTTTCACTTCGCAAGACAATTAGTCACAATGTTCGAAGAAAAAGTCGTGAATTTTTTGCAAATGACTTATTACTCGGTAGTTCAAACTATTTGATTTTGGCCATCCGTAGACTGCCCGACAAGGTGCTTTTGACCGTTTTGCGACTTCCAATGCATCAGAAAAATAATTAGGTAGAAAAACATTCAATTTTTTCCCTACGCACCAATATTCGTCTCACCGTTCGAAGAAAAACTCGTGAATTTTTTCAAGACGACCAATTTCTCGACAATTCAAACTTTTTGGTTTTCGCAACAAGTAGTCCGCGCGAAGAGTCATTTTTTTACCGTTTTCAGACGTGCAATGCATCAGAAAAATAATTAGGTACAAAATTTTTGAAATTTTCCCCTACGGTTGACTATGAAATACACCGTTCGAACGAAAAGTCGTGAATGTTTTTAAGACAACATATTTCTCCACAGTTCAGACCATTTGGTTTTGGGAATCCGTTGTCCGTTCGACAAAGTGTTTTTTGACCGTTTTGGGAATTCCAACGCATCAAGAAAATAATTAGGTAATTTTTTTTCTAATTTCCACTACACACGACCATTAGTCACACTATTCGAAAAAAACTCGTGAATTTTTTTAAGACGACCTATTTCTCGATAGTTTAAATTTTTAGGTTTTGACAGTCCATAGTCCGTGTCACAAGATGATTTTTGACCGTTTTGGGACTTCATATGCACCAGGAAAATAATCAGGTACAAAAATATTCTAATTTTCCAATATGCACGACTATTTGTTAAACCGTTCCAAGGAAAACTCGCGAATTTTATAAGTCGACCAATTTCTCGACAATTCAAACTATTTGGTTTTGGCCATCCGAGTCCGTGCGATAAGATTTTTTGACCGTTTTGGGACATCCAACGCATCAAGAAAATAATTAGGTACAAAAATGTTATAATTTTTCACAACACACGACTATTAGTCACACCGTTCGAAGAAAAACTCGTGAATTTTTTAAGATGACCTACTTCTGGACAGTTCAAACTATTTGCTTTTAGCCATCCATAGTCTGCGCGACAATTTTTATTTTACCATTTTGGGACTTCCGATGCATCAGGAAAATAATTAGGTACAAAAATGTTCTAATTTTCCACTAATCAGGACTACGAGTCACAATTCTCGACAACTTAAACTTTTAGGTTTTAGCCATCCGTACTCCATGCGATAATTTTTTTTTTACCGTTCTCGCACTTGATTGGTACCAGGATAATAATTACGTACAAAAATGATCTATTTTTTCACAACCCACGGTTATACGTCACTCGGTTCGAAGAAAAAACTGGAGAATTTTTTAAAGGCGACCTATTGCTCGACAGTTCAAACTATTTGGTTTTGGCCATCCGTAGTCAGCGCGACAAGTCCTTTTTGACTGTTTTGGGACATCCAATGCATTAGGATAATAATTAGGTACGAAAATGTTCTAATTTTTCACTTCGCAAGACAATTAGTCACAATGTTCGGAGAAAAAGTCGTGAATTTTTTGCAAATGACTTATTACTCGGTAGTTCAAACTATTTGATTTTGGCCATCCGTAGACTGCCCGACAAGGTGCTTTTGACCGTTTTGCGACTTCCAATGCATCAGAAAAATAATTAGGTAGAAAAACATTCTATTTTTTCCCTACGCACCAATATTCGTCTCACCGTTCGAAGAAAAACTCGTGAATTTTTTCAAGACGACCAATTTCTCGACAATTGAAACTTTTTGGTTTTCGCAACAAGTAGTCCGCGCGAAGAGTCATTTTTTTACCGTTTTCAGACGTGCAATGCATCAGAAAAATAATTAGGTACAAAATTTTTGAAATTTTCCCCTACGGTTGACTATGAAATACACCGTTCGAACGAAAAGTCGTGAATGTTTTTAAGACAACATATTTCTCCACAGTTCAGACCATTTGGTTTTGGGAATCCGTTTTCCGTTCGACAAAGTGTTTTTTGACCGTTTTGGGAATTCCAACGCATCAAGAAAATAATTAGGTAATTTTTTTTCTAATTTCCACTACACACGACCAATAGTCACACTATTCGAAAAAAACTCGTGAATTTTTTTAAGACGACCTATTTCTCGATAGTTTAAACTTTTAGGTTTCGACAGTCCATAGTCCGTGTCACAAGATGTTTTTTGACCGTTTTGGGACTTCATATGCACCAGGAAAATAATCAGGTACAAAAATATTCTAATTTTCCAATATGCACGACTATTTGTTAAACCGTTCCAAGGAAAACTCGCGAATTTTATAAGTCGACCAATTTCTCGACAATTCAAACTATTTGGTTTTGGCCATCCGAGTCCGTGCGATAAGATTTTTTGACCGTTTTGGGACATCCAACGCATCAAGAAAATAATTAGGTACAAAAATGTTATAATTTTTCACAACACACGACTATTAGTCACACCGTTCGAAGAAAAACTCGTGAATTTTTTAAGATGACCTACTTCTGGACAGTTCAAACTATTTGCTTTTAGCCATCCATAGTCTGCGCGACAGTTTTTATTTTACCATTTTGGGACTTCCGATGCATCAGGAAAATAATTAGGTACAAAAATGTTCTAATTTTCCACTAATCATGACTACGAGTCACACTTCTCGACAACTTAAACTTTTAGGTTTTAGCCATCCGTACTCCATGCGATAAATTTTTTTTTACCGTTCTCGCACTTCATTGGTACCAGGATAATAATTAGGTACAAAAATGATCTATTTTTTCACAACCCACGGTTATACGTCACTCGGTTCGAAGAAAAAACTGGAGAATTTTTTAAAGGCGACCTATTGCTCGACAGTTCAAACTATTTGGTTTTGGCCATCCGTAGTCAGCGCGACAAGTCCTTTTTGACTGTTTTGGGACATCCAATGCATTAGGATAATAATTAGGTACGAAAATGTTCTAATTTTTCACTTCGCAAGACAATTAGTCACAATGTTCGAAGAAAAAGTCGTGAATTTTTTGCAAATGACTTATTACTCGGTAGTTCAAACTATTTGATTTTGGCCATCCGTAGACTGCCCGACAAGGTGCTTTTGACCGTTTTGCGACTTCCAATGCATCAGAAAAATAATTAGGTAGAAAAACATTCTATTTTTTCCCTACGCACCAATATTCGTCTCACCGTTCGAAGAAAAACTCGTGAATTTTTTCAAGACGACCAATTTCTCGACAATTCAAACTTTTTGGTTTTCGCAACAAGTAGTCCGCGCGAAGAGTCATTTTTTTACCGTTTTCAGACGTGCAATGCATCAGAAAAATAATTAGGTACAAAATTTTTGAAATTTTCCCCTACGGTTGACAATGAAATACACCGTTCGAACAAAAAGTCGTGAATGTTTTTAAGACAACATATTTCTCCACAGTTCAGACCATTTGGTTTTGGGAATCCGTTGTCCGTTTGACAAAGTGTTTTTTGACCGTTTTGGGAATTCCAACGCATCAAGAAAATAATTAGGTAATTTTTTTTCTAATTTCCACTACACACGACCATTAGTCACACTATTCGAAAAAAACTCGTGAATTTTTTTAAGACGACCTATTTCTCGATAGTTTAAACTTTTAGGTTTTGACAGTCCATAGTCCGTGTCACAAGATGTTTTTTGACCGTTTTGGGACTTCATATGCACCAGGAAAATAATCAAGTACAAAAATATTCTAATTTTCCAATATGCACGACTATTTGTTAAACCGTTCCAAGGAAAACTCGCGAATTTTATAAGTCGACCAATTTCTCGACAATTCAAACTATTTGGTTTTGGCCATCCGAGTCCGTGCGATAAGATTTTTTGACCGTTTTGGGACATCCAACGCATCAAGAAAATAATTAGGTACAAAAATGTTATAATTTTTCACAACACACGACTATTAGTCACACCGTTCGAAGAAAAACTCGTGAATTTTTTAAGATGACCTACTTCTGGACAGTTCAAACTATTTGCTTTTAGCCATCCATAGTCTGCGCGACAATTTTTATTTTACCATTTTGGGACTTCCGATGCATCAGGAAAATAATTAGGTACAAAAATGTTCTAATTTTCCACTAATCAGGACTACGAGTCACAATTCTCGACAACTTAAACTTTTAGGTTTTAGCCATCCGTACTCCATGCGATAATTTTTTTTTTACCGTTCTCGCACTTGATTGGTACCAGGATAATAATTAGGTACAAAAATGATCTATTTTTTCACAACCCACGGTTATACGTCACTCGGTTCGAAGAAAAAACTGGAGAATTTTTTAAAGGCGACCTATTGCTCGACAGTTCAAACTATTTGGTTTTGGCCATCCGTAGTCAGCGCGACAAGTCCTTTTTGACTGTTTTGGGACATCCAATGCATTAGGATAATAATTAGGTACGAAAATGTTCTAATTTTTCACTTCGCAAGACAATTAGTCACAATGTTCGAAGAAAAAGTCGTGAATTTTTTGCAAATGACTTATTACTCGGTAGTTCAAACTATTTGATTTTGGCCATCCGTAGACTGCCCGACAAGGTGCTTTTGACCGTTTTGCGACTTCCAATGCATCAGAAAAATAATTAGGTAGAAAAACATTCAATTTTTTCCCTACGCACCAATATTCGTCTCACCGTTCGAAGAAAAACTCGTGAATTTTTTCAAGACGACCAATTTCTCGACAATTCAAACTTTTTGGTTTTCGCAACAAGTAGTCCGCGCGAAGAGTCATTTTTTTACCGTTTTCAGACGTGCAATGCATCAGAAAAATAATTAGGTACAAAATTTTTGAAATTTTCCCCTACGGTTGACTATGAAATACACCGTTCGAACGAAAAGTCGTGAATGTTTTTAAGACAACATATTTCTCCACAGTTCAGACCATTTGGTTTTGGGAATCCGTTGTCCGTTCGACAAAGTGTTTTTTGACCGTTTTGGGAATTCCAACGCATCAAGAAAATAATTAGGTAATTTTTTTTCTAATTTCCACTACACACGACCATTAGTCACACTATTCGAAAAAAACTCGTGAATTTTTTTAAGACGACCTATTTCTCGATAGTTTAAATTTTTAGGTTTTGACAGTCCATAGTCCGTGTCACAAGATGATTTTTGACCGTTTTGGGACTTCATATGCACCAGGAAAATAATCAGGTACAAAAATATTCTAATTTTCCAATATGCACGACTATTTGTTAAACCGTTCCAAGGAAAACTCGCGAATTTTATAAGTCGACCAATTTCTCGACAATTCAAACTATTTGGTTTTGGCCATCCGAGTCCGTGCGATAAGATTTTTTGACCGTTTTGGGACATCCAACGCATCAAGAAAATAATTAGGTACAAAAATGTTATAATTTTTCACAACACACGACTATTAGTCACACCGTTCGAAGAAAAACTCGTGAATTTTTTAAGATGACCTACTTCTGGACAGTTCAAACTATTTGCTTTTAGCCATCCATAGTCTGCGCGACAATTTTTATTTTACCATTTTGGGACTTCCGATGCATCAGGAAAATAATTAGGTACAAAAATGTTCTAATTTTCCACTAATCAGGACTACGAGTCACAATTCTCGACAACTTAAACTTTTAGGTTTTAGCCATCCGTACTCCATGCGATAATTTTTTTTTTACCGTTCTCGCACTTGATTGGTACCAGGATAATAATTACGTACAAAAATGATCTATTTTTTCACAACCCACGGTTATACGTCACTCGGTTCGAAGAAAAAACTGGAGAATTTTTTAAAGGCGACCTATTGCTCGACAGTTCAAACTATTTGGTTTTGGCCATCCGTAGTCAGCGCGACAAGTCCTTTTTGACTGTTTTGGGACATCCAATGCATTAGGATAATAATTAGGTACGAAAATGTTCTAATTTTTCACTTCGCAAGACAATTAGTCACAATGTTCGGAGAAAAAGTCGTGAATTTTTTGCAAATGACTTATTACTCGGTAGTTCAAACTATTTGATTTTGGCCATCCGTAGACTGCCCGACAAGGTGCTTTTGACCGTTTTGCGACTTCCAATGCATCAGAAAAATAATTAGGTAGAAAAACATTCTATTTTTTCCCTACGCACCAATATTCGTCTCACCGTTCGAAGAAAAACTCGTGAATTTTTTCAAGACGACCAATTTCTCGACAATTGAAACTTTTTGGTTTTCGCAACAAGTAGTCCGCGCGAAGAGTCATTTTTTTACCGTTTTCAGACGTGCAATGCATCAGAAAAATAATTAGGTACAAAATTTTTGAAATTTTCCCCTACGGTTGACTATGAAATACACCGTTCGAACGAAAAGTCGTGAATGTTTTTAAGACAACATATTTCTCCACAGTTCAGACCATTTGGTTTTGGGAATCCGTTTTCCGTTCGACAAAGTGTTTTTTGACCGTTTTGGGAATTCCAACGCATCAAGAAAATAATTAGGTAATTTTTTTTCTAATTTCCACTACACACGACCAATAGTCACACTATTCGAAAAAAACTCGTGAATTTTTTTAAGACGACCTATTTCTCGATAGTTTAAACTTTTAGGTTTCGACAGTCCATAGTCCGTGTCACAAGATGTTTTTTGACCGTTTTGGGACTTCATATGCACCAGGAAAATAATCAGGTACAAAAATATTCTAATTTTCCAATATGCACGACTATTTGTTAAACCGTTCCAAGGAAAACTCGCGAATTTTATAAGTCGACCAATTTCTCGACAATTCAAACTATTTGGTTTTGGCCATCCGAGTCCGTGCGATAAGATTTTTTGACCGTTTTGGGACATCCAACGCATCAAGAAAATAATTAGGTACAAAAATGTTATAATTTTTCACAACACACGACTATTAGTCACACCGTTCGAAGAAAAACTCGTGAATTTTTTAAGATGACCTACTTCTGGACAGTTCAAACTATTTGCTTTTAGCCATCCATAGTCTGCGCGACAGTTTTTATTTTACCATTTTGGGACTTCCGATGCATCAGGAAAATAATTAGGTACAAAAATGTTCTAATTTTCCACTAATCATGACTACGAGTCACACTTCTCGACAACTTAAACTTTTAGGTTTTAGCCATCCGTACTCCATGCGATAAATTTTTTTTTACCGTTCTCGCACTTCATTGGTACCAGGATAATAATTAGGTACAAAAATGATCTATTTTTTCACAACCCACGGTTATACGTCACTCGGTTCGAAGAAAAAACTGGAGAATTTTTTAAAGGCGACCTATTGCTCGACAGTTCAAACTATTTGGTTTTGGCCATCCGTAGTCAGCGCGACAAGTCCTTTTTGACTGTTTTGGGACATCCAATGCATTAGGATAATAATTAGGTACGAAAATGTTCTAATTTTTCACTTCGCAAGACAATTAGTCACAATGTTCGAAGAAAAAGTCGTGAATTTTTTGCAAATGACTTATTACTCGGTAGTTCAAACTATTTGATTTTGGCCATCCGTAGACTGCCCGACAAGGTGCTTTTGACCGTTTTGCGACTTCCAATGCATCAGAAAAATAATTAGGTAGAAAAACATTCTATTTTTTCCCTACGCACCAATATTCGTCTCACCGTTCGAAGAAAAACTCGTGAATTTTTTCAAGACGACCAATTTCTCGACAATTCAAACTTTTTGGTTTTCGCAACAAGTAGTCCGCGCGAAGATTCATTTTTTTACCGTTTTCAGACGTGCAATGCATCAGAAAAATAATTAGGTACAAAATTTTTGAAATTTTCCCCTACGGTTGACAATGAAATACACCGTTCGAACAAAAAGTCGTGAATGTTTTTAAGACAACATATTTCTCCACAGTTCAGACCATTTGGTTTTGGGAATCCGTTGTCCGTTTGACAAAGTGTTTTTTGACCGTTTTGGGAATTCCAACGCATCAAGAAAATAATTAGGTAATTTTTTTTCTAATTTCCACTACACACGACCATTAGTCACACTATTCGAAAAAAACTCGTGAATTTTTTTAAGACGACCTATTTCTCGATAGTTTAAACTTTTAGGTTTTGACAGTCCATAGTCCGTGTCACAAGATGTTTTTTGACCGTTTTGGGACTTCATATGCACCAGGAAAATAATCAGGTACAAAAATATTCTAATTTTCCAATATGCACGACTATTTGTTAAACCGTTCCAAGGAAAACTCGCGAATTTTATAAGTCGACCAATTTCTCGACAATTCAAACTATTTGGTTTTGGCCATCCGAGTCCGTGCGATAAGATTTTTTGACCGTTTTGGGACATCCAACGCATCAAGAAAATAATTAGGTACAAAAATGTTATAATTTTTCACAACACACGACTATTAGTCACACCGTTCGAAGAAAAACTCGTGAATTTTTTAAGATGACCTACTTCTGGACAGTTCAAACTATTTGCTTTTAGCCATCCATAGTCTGCGCGACAATTTTTATTTTACCATTTTGGGACTTCCGATGCATCAGGAAAATAATTAGGTACAAAAATGTTCTAATTTTCCACTAATCAGGACTACGAGTCACAATTCTCGACAACTTAAACTTTTAGGTTTTAGCCATCCGTACTCCATGCGATAATTTTTTTTTTACCGTTCTCGCACTTGATTGGTACCAGGATAATAATTACGTACAAAAATGATCTATTTTTTCACAACCCACGGTTATACGTCACTCGGTTCGAAGAAAAAACTGGAGAATTTTTTAAAGGCGACCTATTGCTCGACAGTTCAAACTATTTGGTTTTGGCCATCCGTAGTCAGCGCGACAAGTCCTTTTTGACTGTTTTGGGACATCCAATGCATTAGGATAATAATTAGGTACGAAAATGTTCTAATTTTTCACTTCGCAAGACAATTAGTCACAATGTTCGGAGAAAAAGTCGTGAATTTTTTGCAAATGACTTATTACTCGGTAGTTCAAACTATTTGATTTTGGCCATCCGTAGACTGCCCGACAAGGTGCTTTTGACCGTTTTGCGACTTCCAATGCATCAGAAAAATAATTAGGTAGAAAAACATTCTATTTTTTCCCTACGCACCAATATTCGTCTCACCGTTCGAAGAAAAACTCGTGAATTTTTTCAAGACGACCAATTTCTCGACAATTGAAACTTTTTGGTTTTCGCAACAAGTAGTCCGCGCGAAGAGTCATTTTTTTACCGTTTTCAGACGTGCAATGCATCAGAAAAATAATTAGGTACAAAATTTTTGAAATTTTCCCCTACGGTTGACTATGAAATACACCGTTCGAACGAAAAGTCGTGAATGTTTTTAAGACAACATATTTCTCCACAGTTCAGACCATTTGGTTTTGGGAATCCGTTTTCCGTTCGACAAAGTGTTTTTTGACCGTTTTGGGAATTCCAACGCATCAAGAAAATAATTAGGTAATTTTTTTTCTAATTTCCACTACACACGACCAATAGTCACACTATTCGAAAAAAACTCGTGAATTTTTTTAAGACGACCTATTTCTCGATAGTTTAAACTTTTAGGTTTCGACAGTCCATAGTCCGTGTCACAAGATGTTTTTTGACCGTTTTGGGACTTCATATGCACCAGGAAAATAATCAGGTACAAAAATATTCTAATTTTCCAATATGCACGACTATTTGTTAAACCGTTCCAAGGAAAACTCGCGAATTTTATAAGTCGACCAATTTCTCGACAATTCAAACTATTTGGTTTTGGCCATCCGAGTCCGTGCGATAAGATTTTTTGACCGTTTTGGGACATCCAACGCATCAAGAAAATAATTAGGTACAAAAATGTTATAATTTTTCACAACACACGACTATTAGTCACACCGTTCGAAGAAAAACTCGTGAATTTTTTAAGATGACCTACTTCTGGACAGTTCAAACTATTTGCTTTTAGCCATCCATAGTCTGCGCGACAGTTTTTATTTTACCATTTTGGGACTTCCGATGCATCAGGAAAATAATTAGGTACAAGAATGTTCTAATTTTCCACTAATCATGACTACGAGTCACACTTCTCGACAACTTAAACTTTTAGGTTTTAGCCATCCGTACTCCATGCGATAAATTTTTTTTTACCGTTCTCGCACTTCATTGGTACCAGGATAATAATTAGGTACAAAAATGATCTATTTTTTCACAACCCACGGTTATACGTCACTCGGTTCGAAGAAAAAACTGGAGAATTTTTTAAAGGCGACCTATTGCTCGACAGTTCAAACTATTTGGTTTTGGCCATCCGTAGTCAGCGCGACAAGTCCTTTTTGACTGTTTTGGGACATCCAATGCATTAGGATAATAATTAGGTACGAAAATGTTCTAATTTTTCACTTCGCAAGACAATTAGTCACAATGTTCGAAGAAAAAGTCGTGAATTTTTTGCAAATGACTTATTACTCGGTAGTTCAAACTATTTGATTTTGGCCATCCGTAGACTGCCCGACAAGGTGCTTTTGACCGTTTTGCGACTTCCAATGCATCAGAAAAATAATTAGGTAGAAAAACATTCTATTTTTTCCCTACGCACCAATATTCGTCTCACCGTTCGAAGAAAAACTCGTGAATTTTTTCAAGACGACCAATTTCTCGACAATTCAAACTTTTTGGTTTTCGCAACAAGTAGTCCGCGCGAAGAGTCATTTTTTTACCGTTTTCAGACGTGCAATGCATCAGAAAAATAATTAGGTACAAAAATTTTGAAATTTTCCCCTACGGTTGACAATGAAATACACCGTTCGAACAAAAAGTCGTGAATGTTTTTAAGACAACATATTTCTCCACAGTTCAGACCATTTGGTTTTGGGAATCCGTTGTCCGTTTGACAAAGTGTTTTTTGACCGTTTTGGGAATTCCAACGCATCAAGAAAATAATTAGGTAATTTTTTTTCTAATTTCCACTACACACGACCATTAGTCACACTATTCGAAAAAAACTCGTGAATTTTTTTAAGACGACCTATTTCTCGATAGTTTAAACTTTTAGGTTTTGACAGTCCATAGTCCGTGTCACAAGATGTTTTTTGACCGTTTTGGGACTTCATATGCACCAGGAAAATAATCAAGTACAAAAATATTCTAATTTTCCAATATGCACGACTATTTGTTAAACCGTTCCAAGGAAAACTCGCGAATTTTATAAGTCGACCAATTTCTCGACAATTCAAACTATTTGGTTTTGGCCATCCGAGTCCGTGCGATAAGATTTTTTGACCGTTTTGGGACATCCAACGCATCAAGAAAATAATTAGGTACAAAAATGTTATAATTTTTCACAACACACGACTATTAGTCACACCGTTCGAAGAAAAACTCGTGAATTTTTTAAGATGACCTACTTCTGGACAGTTCAAACTATTTGCTTTTAGCCATCCATAGTCTGCGCGACAATTTTTATTTTACCATTTTGGGACTTCCGATGCATCAGGAAAATAATTAGGTACAAAAATGTTCTAATTTTCCACTAATCAGGACTACGAGTCACAATTCTCGACAACTTAAACTTTTAGGTTTTAGCCATCCGTACTCCATGCGATAATTTTTTTTTTACCGTTCTCGCACTTGATTGGTACCAGGATAATAATTAGGTACAAAAATGATCTATTTTTTCACAACCCACGGTTATACGTCACTCGGTTCGAAGAAAAAACTGGAGAATTTTTTAAAGGCGACCTATTGCTCGACAGTTCAAACTATTTGGTTTTGGCCATCCGTAGTCAGCGCGACAAGTCCTTTTTGACTGTTTTGGGACATCCAATGCATTAGGATAATAATTAGGTACGAAAATGTTCTAATTTTTCACTTCGCAAGACAATTAGTCACAATGTTCGAAGAAAAAGTCGTGAATTTTTTGCAAATGACTTATTACTCGGTAGTTCAAACTATTTGATTTTGGCCATCCGTAGACTGCCCGACAAGGTGCTTTTGACCGTTTTGCGACTTCCAATGCATCAGAAAAATAATTAGGTAGAAAAACATTCAATTTTTTCCCTACGCACCAATATTCGTCTCACCGTTCGAAGAAAAACTCGTGAATTTTTTCAAGACGACCAATTTCTCGACAATTCAAACTTTTTGGTTTTCGCAACAAGTAGTCCGCGCGAAGAGTCATTTTTTTACCGTTTTCAGACGTGCAATGCATCAGAAAAATAATTAGGTACAAAATTTTTGAAATTTTCCCCTACGGTTGACTATGAAATACACCGTTCGAACGAAAAGTCGTGAATGTTTTTAAGACAACATATTTCTCCACAGTTCAGACCATTTGGTTTTGGGAATCCGTTGTCCGTTCGACAAAGTGTTTTTTGACCGTTTTGGGAATTCCAACGCATCAAGAAAATAATTAGGTAATTTTTTTTCTAATTTCCACTACACACGACCATTAGTCACACTATTCGAAAAAAACTCGTGAATTTTTTTAAGACGACCTATTTCTCGATAGTTTAAATTTTTAGGTTTTGACAGTCCATAGTCCGTGTCACAAGATGATTTTTGACCGTTTTGGGACTTCATATGCACCAGGAAAATAATCAGGTACAAAAATATTCTAATTTTCCAATATGCACGACTATTTGTTAAACCGTTCCAAGGAAAACTCGCGAATTTTATAAGTCGACCAATTTCTCGACAATTCAAACTATTTGGTTTTGGCCATCCGAGTCCGTGCGATAAGATTTTTTGACCGTTTTGGGACATCCAACGCATCAAGAAAATAATTAGGTACAAAAATGTTATAATTTTTCACAACACACGACTATTAGTCACACCGTTCGAAGAAAAACTCGTGAATTTTTTAAGATGACCTACTTCTGGACAGTTCAAACTATTTGCTTTTAGCCATCCATAGTCTGCGCGACAATTTTTATTTTACCATTTTGGGACTTCCGATGCATCAGGAAAATAATTAGGTACAAAAATGTTCTAATTTTCCACTAATCAGGACTACGAGTCACAATTCTCGACAACTTAAACTTTTAGGTTTTAGCCATCCGTACTCCATGCGATAATTTTTTTTTTACCGTTCTCGCACTTGATTGGTACCAGGATAATAATTACGTACAAAAATGATCTATTTTTTCACAACCCACGGTTATACGTCACTCGGTTCGAAGAAAAAACTGGAGAATTTTTTAAAGGCGACCTATTGCTCGACAGTTCAAACTATTTGGTTTTGGCCATCCGTAGTCAGCGCGACAAGTCCTTTTTGACTGTTTTGGGACATCCAATGCATTAGGATAATAATTAGGTACGAAAATGTTCTAATTTTTCACTTCGCAAGACAATTAGTCACAATGTTCGGAGAAAAAGTCGTGAATTTTTTGCAAATGACTTATTACTCGGTAGTTCAAACTATTTGATTTTGGCCATCCGTAGACTGCCCGACAAGGTGCTTTTGACCGTTTTGCGACTTCCAATGCATCAGAAAAATAATTAGGTAGAAAAACATTCTATTTTTTCCCTACGCACCAATATTCGTCTCACCGTTCGAAGAAAAACTCGTGAATTTTTTCAAGACGACCAATTTCTCGACAATTGAAACTTTTTGGTTTTCGCAACAAGTAGTCCGCGCGAAGAGTCATTTTTTTACCGTTTTCAGACGTGCAATGCATCAGAAAAATAATTAGGTACAAAATTTTTGAAATTTTCCCCTACGGTTGACTATGAAATACACCGTTCGAACGAAAAGTCGTGAATGTTTTTAAGACAACATATTTCTCCACAGTTCAGACCATTTGGTTTTGGGAATCCGTTTTCCGTTCGACAAAGTGTTTTTTGACCGTTTTGGGAATTCCAACGCATCAAGAAAATAATTAGGTAATTTTTTTTCTAATTTCCACTACACACGACCAATAGTCACACTATTCGAAAAAAACTCGTGAATTTTTTTAAGACGACCTATTTCTCGATAGTTTAAACTTTTAGGTTTCGACAGTCCATAGTCCGTGTCACAAGATGTTTTTTGACCGTTTTGGGACTTCATATGCACCAGGAAAATAATCAGGTACAAAAATATTCTAATTTTCCAATATGCACGACTATTTGTTAAACCGTTCCAAGGAAAACTCGCGAATTTTATAAGTCGACCAATTTCTCGACAATTCAAACTATTTGGTTTTGGCCATCCGAGTCCGTGCGATAAGATTTTTTGACCGTTTTGGGACATCCAACGCATCAAGAAAATAATTAGGTACAAAAATGTTATAATTTTTCACAACACACGACTATTAGTCACACCGTTCGAAGAAAAACTCGTGAATTTTTTAAGATGACCTACTTCTGGACAGTTCAAACTATTTGCTTTTAGCCATCCATAGTCTGCGCGACAGTTTTTATTTTACCATTTTGGGACTTCCGATGCATCAGGAAAATAATTAGGTACAAAAATGTTCTAATTTTCCACTAATCATGACTACGAGTCACACTTCTCGACAACTTAAACTTTTAGGTTTTAGCCATCCGTACTCCATGCGATAAATTTTTTTTTACCGTTCTCGCACTTCATTGGTACCAGGATAATAATTAGGTACAAAAATGATCTATTTTTTCACAACCCACGGTTATACGTCACTCGGTTCGAAGAAAAAACTGGAGAATTTTTTAAAGGCGACCTATTGCTCGACAGTTCAAACTATTTGGTTTTGGCCATCCGTAGTCAGCGCGACAAGTCCTTTTTGACTGTTTTGGGACATCCAATGCATTAGGATAATAATTAGGTACGAAAATGTTCTAATTTTTCACTTCGCAAGACAATTAGTCACAATGTTCGAAGAAAAAGTCGTGAATTTTTTGCAAATGACTTATTACTCGGTAGTTCAAACTATTTGATTTTGGCCATCCGTAGACTGCCCGACAAGGTGCTTTTGACCGTTTTGCGACTTCCAATGCATCAGAAAAATAATTAGGTAGAAAAACATTCTATTTTTTCCCTACGCACCAATATTCGTCTCACCGTTCGAAGAAAAACTCGTGAATTTTTTCAAGACGACCAATTTCTCGACAATTCAAACTTTTTGGTTTTCGCAACAAGTAGTCCGCGCGAAGATTCATTTTTTTACCGTTTTCAGACGTGCAATGCATCAGAAAAATAATTAGGTACAAAATTTTTGAAATTTTCCCCTACGGTTGACAATGAAATACACCGTTCGAACAAAAAGTCGTGAATGTTTTTAAGACAACATATTTCTCCACAGTTCAGACCATTTGGTTTTGGGAATCCGTTGTCCGTTTGACAAAGTGTTTTTTGACCGTTTTGGGAATTCCAACGCATCAAGAAAATAATTAGGTAATTTTTTTTCTAATTTCCACTACACACGACCATTAGTCACACTATTCGAAAAAAACTCGTGAATTTTTTTAAGACGACCTATTTCTCGATAGTTTAAACTTTTAGGTTTTGACAGTCCATAGTCCGTGTCACAAGATGTTTTTTGACCGTTTTGGGACTTCATATGCACCAGGAAAATAATCAGGTACAAAAATATTCTAATTTTCCAATATGCACGACTATTTGTTAAACCGTTCCAAGGAAAACTCGCGAATTTTATAAGTCGACCAATTTCTCGACAATTCAAACTATTTGGTTTTGGCCATCCGAGTCCGTGCGATAAGATTTTTTGACCGTTTTGGGACATCCAACGCATCAAGAAAATAATTAGGTACAAAAATGTTATAATTTTTCACAACACACGACTATTAGTCACACCGTTCGAAGAAAAACTCGTGAATTTTTTAAGATGACCTACTTCTGGACAGTTCAAACTATTTGCTTTTAGCCATCCATAGTCTGCGCGACAATTTTTATTTTACCATTTTGGGACTTCCGATGCATCAGGAAAATAATTAGGTACAAAAATGTTCTAATTTTCCACTAATCAGGACTACGAGTCACAATTCTCGACAACTTAAACTTTTAGGTTTTAGCCATCCGTACTCCATGCGATAATTTTTTTTTTACCGTTCTCGCACTTGATTGGTACCAGGATAATAATTACGTACAAAAATGATCTATTTTTTCACAACCCACGGTTATACGTCACTCGGTTCGAAGAAAAAACTGGAGAATTTTTTAAAGGCGACCTATTGCTCGACAGTTCAAACTATTTGGTTTTGGCCATCCGTAGTCAGCGCGACAAGTCCTTTTTGACTGTTTTGGGACATCCAATGCATTAGGATAATAATTAGGTACGAAAATGTTCTAATTTTTCACTTCGCAAGACAATTAGTCACAATGTTCGGAGAAAAAGTCGTGAATTTTTTGCAAATGACTTATTACTCGGTAGTTCAAACTATTTGATTTTGGCCATCCGTAGACTGCCCGACAAGGTGCTTTTGACCGTTTTGCGACTTCCAATGCATCAGAAAAATAATTAGGTAGAAAAACATTCTATTTTTTCCCTACGCACCAATATTCGTCTCACCGTTCGAAGAAAAACTCGTGAATTTTTTCAAGACGACCAATTTCTCGACAATTGAAACTTTTTGGTTTTCGCAACAAGTAGTCCGCGCGAAGAGTCATTTTTTTACCGTTTTCAGACGTGCAATGCATCAGAAAAATAATTAGGTACAAAATTTTTGAAATTTTCCCCTACGGTTGACTATGAAATACACCGTTCGAACGAAAAGTCGTGAATGTTTTTAAGACAACATATTTCTCCACAGTTCAGACCATTTGGTTTTGGGAATCCGTTTTCCGTTCGACAAAGTGTTTTTTGACCGTTTTGGGAATTCCAACGCATCAAGAAAATAATTAGGTAATTTTTTTTCTAATTTCCACTACACACGACCAATAGTCACACTATTCGAAAAAAACTCGTGAATTTTTTTAAGACGACCTATTTCTCGATAGTTTAAACTTTTAGGTTTCGACAGTCCATAGTCCGTGTCACAAGATGTTTTTTGACCGTTTTGGGACTTCATATGCACCAGGAAAATAATCAGGTACAAAAATATTCTAATTTTCCAATATGCACGACTATTTGTTAAACCGTTCCAAGGAAAACTCGCGAATTTTATAAGTCGACCAATTTCTCGACAATTCAAACTATTTGGTTTTGGCCATCCGAGTCCGTGCGATAAGATTTTTTGACCGTTTTGGGACATCCAACGCATCAAGAAAATAATTAGGTACAAAAATGTTATAATTTTTCACAACACACGACTATTAGTCACACCGTTCGAAGAAAAACTCGTGAATTTTTTAAGATGACCTACTTCTGGACAGTTCAAACTATTTGCTTTTAGCCATCCATAGTCTGCGCGACAGTTTTTATTTTACCATTTTGGGACTTCCGATGCATCAGGAAAATAATTAGGTACAAGAATGTTCTAATTTTCCACTAATCATGACTACGAGTCACACTTCTCGACAACTTAAACTTTTAGGTTTTAGCCATCCGTACTCCATGCGATAAATTTTTTTTTACCGTTCTCGCACTTCATTGGTACCAGGATAATAATTAGGTACAAAAATGATCTATTTTTTCACAACCCACGGTTATACGTCACTCGGTTCGAAGAAAAAACTGGAGAATTTTTTAAAGGCGACCTATTGCTCGACAGTTCAAACTATTTGGTTTTGGCCATCCGTAGTCAGCGCGACAAGTCCTTTTTGACTGTTTTGGGACATCCAATGCATTAGGATAATAATTAGGTACGAAAATGTTCTAATTTTTCACTTCGCAAGACAATTAGTCACAATGTTCGAAGAAAAAGTCGTGAATTTTTTGCAAATGACTTATTACTCGGTAGTTCAAACTATTTGATTTTGGCCATCCGTAGACTGCCCGACAAGGTGCTTTTGACCGTTTTGCGACTTCCAATGCATCAGAAAAATAATTAGGTAGAAAAACATTCTATTTTTTCCCTACGCACCAATATTCGTCTCACCGTTCGAAGAAAAACTCGTGAATTTTTTCAAGACGACCAATTTCTCGACAATTCAAACTTTTTGGTTTTCGCAACAAGTAGTCCGCGCGAAGAGTCATTTTTTTACCGTTTTCAGACGTGCAATGCATCAGAAAAATAATTAGGTACAAAAATTTTGAAATTTTCCCCTACGGTTGACAATGAAATACACCGTTCGAACAAAAAGTCGTGAATGTTTTTAAGACAACATATTTCTCCACAGTTCAGACCATTTGGTTTTGGGAATCCGTTGTCCGTTTGACAAAGTGTTTTTTGACCGTTTTGGGAATTCCAACGCATCAAGAAAATAATTAGGTAATTTTTTTTCTAATTTCCACTACACACGACCATTAGTCACACTATTCGAAAAAAACTCGTGAATTTTTTTAAGACGACCTATTTCTCGATAGTTTAAACTTTTAGGTTTTGACAGTCCATAGTCCGTGTCACAAGATGTTTTTTGACCGTTTTGGGACTTCATATGCACCAGGAAAATAATCAAGTACAAAAATATTCTAATTTTCCAATATGCACGACTATTTGTTAAACCGTTCCAAGGAAAACTCGCGAATTTTATAAGTCGACCAATTTCTCGACAATTCAAACTATTTGGTTTTGGCCATCCGAGTCCGTGCGATAAGATTTTTTGACCGTTTTGGGACATCCAACGCATCAAGAAAATAATTAGGTACAAAAATGTTATAATTTTTCACAACACACGACTATTAGTCACACCGTTCGAAGAAAAACTCGTGAATTTTTTAAGATGACCTACTTCTGGACAGTTCAAACTATTTGCTTTTAGCCATCCATAGTCTGCGCGACAATTTTTATTTTACCATTTTGGGACTTCCGATGCATCAGGAAAATAATTAGGTACAAAAATGTTCTAATTTTCCACTAATCAGGACTACGAGTCACAATTCTCGACAACTTAAACTTTTAGGTTTTAGCCATCCGTACTCCATGCGATAATTTTTTTTTTACCGTTCTCGCACTTGATTGGTACCAGGATAATAATTAGGTACAAAAATGATCTATTTTTTCACAACCCACGGTTATACGTCACTCGGTTCGAAGAAAAAACTGGAGAATTTTTTAAAGGCGACCTATTGCTCGACAGTTCAAACTATTTGGTTTTGGCCATCCGTAGTCAGCGCGACAAGTCCTTTTTGACTGTTTTGGGACATCCAATGCATTAGGATAATAATTAGGTACGAAAATGTTCTAATTTTTCACTTCGCAAGACAATTAGTCACAATGTTCGAAGAAAAAGTCGTGAATTTTTTGCAAATGACTT
The DNA here is from genome assembly GCA_949130495.1 of Sambucus nigra. Classification (NCBI taxonomy): domain Eukaryota; kingdom Viridiplantae; phylum Streptophyta; class Magnoliopsida; order Dipsacales; family Adoxaceae; genus Sambucus; species Sambucus nigra. Next base: position 455,284,282 of record OX422207.1, read on the forward strand.
ATTACTCGGTAGTTCAAACTATTTGATTTTGGCCATCCGTAGACTGCCCGACAAGGTGCTTTTGACCGTTTTGCGACTTCCAATGCATCAGAAAAATAATTAGGTAGAAAAACATTCAATTTTTTCCCTACGCACCAATATTCGTCTCACCGTTCGAAGAAAAACTCGTGAATTTTTTCAAGACGACCAATTTCTCGACAATTCAAACTTTTTGGTTTTCGCAACAAGTAGTCCGCGCGAAGAGTCATTTTTTTACCGTTTTCAGACGTGCAATGCATCAGAAAAATAATTAGGTACAAAATTTTTGAAATTTTCCCCTACGGTTGACTATGAAATACACCGTTCGAACGAAAAGTCGTGAATGTTTTTAAGACAACATATTTCTCCACAGTTCAGACCATTTGGTTTTGGGAATCCGTTGTCCGTTCGACAAAGTGTTTTTTGACCGTTTTGGGAATTCCAACGCATCAAGAAAATAATTAGGTAATTTTTTTTCTAATTTCCACTACACACGACCATTAGTCACACTATTCGAAAAAAACTCGTGAATTTTTTTAAGACGACCTATTTCTCGATAGTTTAAATTTTTAGGTTTTGACAGTCCATAGTCCGTGTCACAAGATGTTTTTTGACCGTTTTGGGACTTCATATGCACCAGGAAAATAATCAGGTACAAAAATATTCTAATTTTCCAATATGCACGACTATTTGTTAAACCGTTCCAAGGAAAACTCGCGAATTTTATAAGTCGACCAATTTCTCGACAATTCAAACTATTTGGTTTTGGCCATCCGAGTCCGTGCGATAAGATTTTTTGACCGTTTTGGGACATCCAACGCATCAAGAAAATAATTAGGTACAAAAATGTTATAATTTTTCACAACACACGACTATTAGTCACACCGTTCGAAGAAAAACTCGTGAATTTTTTAAGATGACCTACTTCTGGACAGTTCAAACTATTTGCTTTTAGCCATCCATAGTCTGCGCGACAGTTTTTATTTTACCATTTTGGGACTTCCGATGCATCAGGAAAATAATTAGGTACAAGAATGTTCTAATTTTCCACTAATCATGACTACGAGTCACACTTCTCGACAACTTAAACTTTTAGGTTTTAGCCATCCGTACTCCATGCGATAAATTTTTTTTTACCGTTCTCGCACTTCATTGGTACCAGGATAATAATTAGGTACAAAAATGATCTATTTTTTCACAACCCACGGTTATACGTCACTCGGTTCGAAGAAAAAACTGGAGAATTTTTTAAAGGCGACCTATTGCTCGACAGTTCAAACTATTTGGTTTTGGCCATCCGTAGTCAGCGCGACAAGTCCTTTTTGACTGTTTTGGGACATCCAATGCATTAGGATAATAATTAGGTACGAAAATGTTCTAATTTTTCACTTCGCAAGACAATTAGTCACAATGTTCGAAGAAAAAGTCGTGAATTTTTTGCAAATGACTTATTACTCGGTAGTTCAAACTATTTGATTTTGGCCATCCGTAGACTGCCCGACAAGGTGCTTTTGACCGTTTTGCGACTTCCAATGCATCAGAAAAATAATTAGGTAGAAAAACATTCTATTTTTTCCCTACGCACCAATATTCGTCTCACCGTTCGAAGAAAAACTCGTGAATTTTTTCAAGACGACCAATTTCTCGACAATTGAAACTTTTTGGTTTTCGCAACAAGTAGTCCGCGCGAAGAGTCATTTTTTTACCGTTTTCAGACGTGCAATGCATCAGAAAAATAATTAGGTACAAAATTTTTGAAATTTTCCCCTACGGTTGACTATGAAATACACCGTTCGAACGAAAAGTCGTGAATGTTTTTAAGACAACATATTTCTCCACAGTTCAGACCATTTGGTTTTGGGAATCCGTTTTCCGTTCGACAAAGTGTTTTTTGACCGTTTTGGGAATTCCAACGCATCAAGAAAATAATTAGGTAATTTTTTTTCTAATTTCCACTACACACGACCAATAGTCACACTATTCGAAAAAAACTCGTGAATTTTTTTAAGACGACCTATTTCTCGATAGTTTAAACTTTTAGGTTTCGACAGTCCATAGTCCGTGTCACAAGATGTTTTTTGACCGTTTTGGGACTTCATATGCACCAGGAAAATAATCAGGTACAAAAATATTCTAATTTTCCAATATGCACGACTATTTGTTAAACCGTTCCAAGGAAAACTCGCGAATTTTATAAGTCGACCAATTTCTCGACAATTCAAACTATTTGGTTTTGGCCATCCGAGTCCGTGCGATAAGATTTTTTGACCGTTTTGGGACATCCAACGCATCAAGAAAATAATTAGGTACAAAAATGTTATAATTTTTCACAACACACGACTATTAGTCACACCGTTCGAAGAAAAACTCGTGAATTTTTTAAGATGACCTACTTCTGGACAGTTCAAACTATTTGCTTTTAGCCATCCATAGTCTGCGCGACAGTTTTTATTTTACCATTTTGGGACTTCCGATGCATCAGGAAAATAATTAGGTACAAAAATGTTCTAATTTTCCACTAATCATGACTACGAGTCACACTTCTCGACAACTTAAACTTTTAGGTTTTAGCCATCCGTACTCCATGCGATAAATTTTTTTTTACCGTTCTCGCACTTCATTGGTACCAGGATAATAATTAGGTACAAAAATGATCTATTTTTTCACAACCCACGGTTATACGTCACTCGGTTCGAAGAAAAAACTGGAGAATTTTTTAAAGGCGACCTATTGCTCGACAGTTCAAACTATTTGGTTTTGGCCATCCGTAGTCAGCGCGACAAGTCCTTTTTGACTGTTTTGGGACATCCAATGCATTAGGATAATAATTAGGTACGAAAATGTTCTAATTTTTCACTTCGCAAGACAATTAGTCACAATGTTCGAAGAAAAAGTCGTGAATTTTTTGCAAATGACTTATTACTCGGTAGTTCAAACTATTTGATTTTGGCCATCCGTAGACTGCCCGACAAGGTGCTTTTGACCGTTTTGCGACTTCCAATGCATCAGAAAAATAATTAGGTAGAAAAACATTCTATTTTTTCCCTACGCACCAATATTCGTCTCACCGTTCGAAGAAAAACTCGTGAATTTTTTCAAGACGACCAATTTCTCGACAATTCAAACTTTTTGGTTTTCGCAACAAGTAGTCCGCGCGAAGAGTCATTTTTTTACCGTTTTCAGACGTCCAATGCATCAGAAAAATAATTAGGTACAAAATTTTTGAAATTTTCCCCTACGGTTGACTATGAAATACACCGTTCGAACGAAAAGTCGTGAATGTTTTTAAGACAACATATTTCTCCACAGTTCAGACCATTTGGTTTTGGGAATCCGTTGTCCGTTCGACAAAGTGTTTTTTGACCGTTTTGGGAATTCCAACGCATCAAGAAAATAATTAGGTAATTTTTTTTCTAATTTCCACTACACAAGACCATTAGTCACACTATTGTAAAAAAACTCGTGAATTTTTTTAAGACGACCTATTTCTCGATAGTTTAAAATTTTAGGTTTTGACAGTCCATAGTCCGTGTCATAAGATGTTTTTTGACCGTTTTGAGACTTCATATGCACCAGGAAAATAATCTGGTACATAAATATTCTAAATTTCCAATAGGCACGACTATTTGTTACACCGTTCCAAGGAAAACTCGCGAATTTTTTTAAGTCGACCTATTTCCCGACAATTCAAACTATTTGGTTTTGGCCATCCGAGTCCGTGCGATAAGATTTTTTAACCGTTTTGGGTCATCCAATGCATCAAGAAAATAATTAGGTACAAAAATGTTATAATTTTTCACAACACACGACTATTAGTCACACCGTTCGAAGAAAAACTCGTGAATTTTGTAAGATGACCTATTTCTCAACAGTTCAAACTATTTGCTTTTAGCCATCCATAGTCTGCGCGACAATTTTTTTTTACCATTTTGGGACTTCCGATGCATCAGGAATATAATTAGGTACAAAAATGTTCTAATTTTCCACTAAGCATGACTATGAGTCACACTTCTCGACAACTTAAACTTTCAGGTTTTAGCCATCCGTACTCCATGCGACCATTTTTTTTTACCGTTCTCGCACTTCATAGGTACCAGGATAATAATTAGGTACAAAAATGATCTATTTTTTCACTACCCACGGTTATACATCACTCGGTTCGAAGAAAATACTCGAGAATTTTTTAAAGGCGACCTATTGCTCGACAGTTCAAACTATTTGGTTTTGGCCATCCGTAGTCAGCGCGACAAGTCCTTTTTGACTGTTTTGGGACATCCAATGCATTAGGAGAATAATTAGGTACGATAATGTTCTAATTTTTCACTTCGCACGACAATTAGTCACAATGTTCGAAGAAAAAGTCGTGAATTTTTGAAAACGACTTACTACTCGGTAGTTCAAACTATTTGGTTTTGGCCATCCGTAGACTGCCCGACAAGGTGCTTTTGACCGTTTTGCGACTTCCAATGCATCAGAAAAATAATTAGGTAGAAAAAAAATCTATTTTTTACCTACGCACCAATATTCGTCTCACCGTTCGAAGAAAAACTCGTGAATTTTTTCAAGACGACCCATTTCTCGACAATTCAAACTTTTTGGTTTTCGCAACAAGTAGTCCGCGCGAAGAGTCATTTTTTTACCGTTTTCAGACGTCCAATGCATCAAAAAAATAATTAGGTACAAAAATTTTGAAATTTTCCCCAACGGTTGACTATGAAATACACCGTTCGAAGAAAAAGTCGTGAATTTTTTTAAGACAACATATTTCTCGACAGTTCAGACTATTTGGTTTTGGGAATCTGTAGTCCGTTCGACAAGGTGTTTTTTGACCGTTTTGGGACTTCCAACGCATCAAGAAAATAATTTGGTAATTTTTTTTTCTAATTTCCACTACACACGACCATTAGTCACACTGTTCGAAAAAACTCGTGAATTTTTTTAAGACGACCTATTTCTCGATAGTTTAAACTTTTAGGTTTTGGCAGTCCGTAGTCCGTGTCACAAGATGTTTTTTGATCATTTTGAGACTTCATATGCACCAGGAAAATAATCTGGTACAGAAATATTCTAATTTTCCAATAGGCACGACTATTTGTTACACCGTTCCAAGGAAAACTCGCGAATTTTTTTAAGTCGACCTATTTCCCGACAATTCAAACTATTTGGTTTTAGCCATCCGAGTCCGTGCGATAAATTTTTTTGACCGTTTTGGGACATCCAATGCATCAAGAAAATAATTACGTACAAAAATGTTATAATTTTTCACAACACATGACTATTAGTCACACCGTTCGAAGAAAAGCTCGTGAATTTTTTAAGATGACCTATTTCTCAACAGTTCAAACTATTTGCTTTTAGCCATCCATAGTCTGTGCGACAATTTTTTTTTTACCATTTTGGGACTTCCGATGCATCAGGAATATAATTAGGTACAAAAATGTTCTATTTTTCCACAAAGCTTGACTATGAGTCACACTTCTCGATAACTTAAACTTTCAGGTTTTAGCCAGCCGTACTCCATGCGACCATTTTTTTTTACCGTTCTCGCACTTCATAGGTACCAGGATAATAATTAGGTACAAAAATGATCTATTTTTTCACTACCCACAGTTATACATCACTCAGTTCGAAGAAAAAACTCGAGAATTTTTTAAAGGCGACCTATTGCTCGACAGTTCAAACTATTTGGTTTTGGCCATCCGTAGTCAGCGCGACAAGTCCTTTTTGACTGTTTTGGGACATCCAATGCATTAGGAGAATAATTAGGTACGATAATGTTCTAATTTTTCACTTCGCACGTCAATTAGTCACAATGTTCGAAGAAAAAGTCGTGAATTTTTGAAAACGACTTATTACTCGGTAGTTCAAACTATTTTGTTTTGGCCATCCGTAGACTGCCCGACAAGGTGCTTTTGACCGTTTTGCGACTTCTAATGCATCAGAAAAATAATTAGGTAGATAAAAAATCTATTTTTTACCTACGCACCAATATTCGTCTCACCGTTCGAAGAAAAACTCGTGAATTTTTTCAAGACGACCCATTTCTCGACAATTCAAACTTTTTGGTTTTCGCAACAAGTAGTCCGCGCGAAGAGTCATTTTTTTACCGTTTTCAGACGTCCAATGCATCCGAAAAATAATTAGGTACAAAAATTTTGAAATTTTCCCCAACGGTTGACTATGAAATACACCGTTCGAACAAAAAGTCGTGAATTTTTTTTAGACAACATATTTCTCGACAGTTCAGACTATTTGGTTTTGGGAATCTGTAGTCCGTTCGACAAGGTGTTTTTTGACCGTTTTGGGACTTCCAACGCATCAAGAAAATAATTTAGGTAATTTTTTTTCTAATTTCCACTACACACGACCATTAGTCACACTGTTCGAAAAAACTCGTGAATTTTTTTAAGACGACCTATTTCTAGATAGTTTAAACTTTTAGGTTTTGGCAGTCCGTAGTACGTGTCACAAGATGTTTTTTGATCATTTTGAGACTTCATATGCACCAGGAAAATAATCTGGTACAGAAATATTCTAATTTTCCAATAGGCACAACTATTTGTTACACCGTTCCAAGGAAAACTCGCGAATTTTTTTAAGTCCCACCTATTTCCCGACAATTCAAACTATTTGGTTTTAGCCATCCGAGTCCGTGCGATAAAATTTTTTGACCGTTTTGGGACGTCCAATGCATCAAGAAAATAATTATGTACAAAAATGTTATAATTTTTCACAACACATGACTATTAGTCACACCGTTCGAAGAAAAACTCGTGAATTTTTTAAGATGACCTATTTCTCAACAGTTCAAACTATTTGCTTTTAGCCATCCATAGTCTGTGCGACAATTTTTTTTTACCATTTTGGGACTTCCGATGCAACTGGAAAATAATTAGGTACAAAAATGTTCTAATTTTCCACTAAGCATGACTACGAGTAACACTTCTCGACAACTTAAACTTTTAGGTTTTAGCCTTCCGTACTCCATGCGACAATTTTTTTTTACCTTTCTCGCACTTCATAGGTACCAGGATAATAATTAGGTACAAAAATGATCTATTTTTTCACTACCCACGGTTATACATCACTCGATTCGAAGAAAAAACTCGAGAATTTTTTAAAGGCGACCTATTGCTCGACAGTTCAAACTATTCGGTTTTGGCCATCCGTAGTCAGTGCGACAAGTCCTTTTGGACTGTTTTGGGACATCCAATGCATTAGGAGAATAATTAGGTACGAAAATGTTCTAATTTTTCACTTTGCAAGACAATTAGTCACAATGTTCAAAGAAAAAGTCGTGAATTTTTTGAAAATGACTTATTACTCGGTAGTTCAAACTATTTGGTTTTGGCCATCCGTAGACAGCCCGACAAGGTGCTTCTGATCGTTTTGCGACTTCCAATGCATCTTAAAAATAATTAGGTTGAAAAACATTCTATTTTTTCCCTACGCACCAATATTCGTCTCACCGTTCAAAGAAAAACTCGTGAATTTTTTCAAGACGAACAATTTCTCGACAATTCAAACTTTTTGGTTTTCGCAACAAGTAGTCCGCGCGAAGAGTCATTTTTGTACCGTTTTCAGACGTCCAATGCATCAGAGAAATAATTAGGTACAAAAATTTTGAAATTTTCCCCTACGATTGACTATGAAATACACCGTTCGAACAAAAAGTCGTGAATGTTTTTAAGACAACATATTTCTCCACAGTTCAGACCATTTGGTTTTGGGAATCCGTTGTCCGTTCGACAAAGTGTTTTTTGACCGTTTTGGGAATTCCAACGCATCAAGAAAATAATTAGGTAATTTTTTTTCTAATTTCCACTACACACGACCATTAGTCACACTATTCGAAAAAAACTCGTTAATTTTTTTAAGACGACCTATTTCTCGATAGTTTAAAATTTTAGGTTTTGACAGTCCATAGTCCGTGTCACAAGATGTTTTTTGACCGTTTTGAGACTTCATATGCACCAGGAAAATAATCTGGTACATAAATATTCTAAATTTCCAATAGGCACGACTATTTGTTACACCGTTCCAAGGAAAACTCGCGAATTTTTTTAAGTCGACCTATTTCCCGACAATTCAAACTATTTGGTTTTGGCCATCCGAGTCCATGCGATAAGATTTTTTAACCGTTTTGGGTCATCCAATGCATCAAGAAAATAATTAGGTACAAAAATGTTATAATTTTTCACAACACACGACTATTAGTCACACCGTTCGAAGAAAAACTCGTGAATTTTGTAACATGACCTATTTCTCAACAGTTCAAACTATTTGCTTTTAGCTATCCATAGTCTGCGCGACAATTTTTTTTTTACCATTTTGGGACTTTCGATGCATTAGGAATATAATTAGGTACAAAAATGTTCTAATTTTCCGCTAAGCATGACTATGAGTCACACTTCTCGACAACTTAAACTTTCAGGTTTTAGCCATCCGTACTCCATGCGACCATTTTTTTTTACCGTTCTCGCACTTCATAGGTACTAGGATAATAATTAGGTACAAAAATGATCTATTTTTTCACTACCCACGGTTATACATCACTCGGTTCGAAGAAAAAACTCGAGAATTTTTTAAAGGCGACCTATTGTTCGACAGTTCAAACTATTTGGTTTTGGCCATCCGTAGTCAGCGCGACAAGTCCTTTTTGACTATTTTGGGACATCCAATGCATTAGGAGAATAATTAGGTACGATAATGTTCTAATTTTTCACTTCGCACGACAATTAGTCACAATGTTCGAAGAAAAAGTCGTGAATTTTTTAAAACGACTTACTACTCGGTAGTTCAAATTATTTGGTTTTGGCCATCCGTAGACTGCCCGACAAGGTGCTTTTGACCGTTTTGCGACTTCCAATGCATCAGAAAAATAATTAGGTAGAAAAAAAATCTATTTTTTACCTACGCACCAATATTCGTCTCACCGTTCGAAGAAAAACTCGTGAATTTTTTCAAGACGACCCATTTCTCGACAATTCAAACTTTTTGGTTTTCGCAACAAGAAGTCCGCGCGAAGAGTCATTTTTTTACCGTTTTCAGACGTCCAATGCATCAGAAAAATAATTAGGTACAAAAATTTTGAAATTTTCCCCAACGGTTGACTATGAAATACACCGTTCGAAGAAAAAGTCGTGAATTTTTTTAAGACAACATATTTCTCGACAGTTCAGACTATTTGGTTTTGGGAATCTGTAGTCCGTTCGACAAGGTGTTTTTTGACCGTTTTGGGACTTCCAACGCATTAAGAAAATAATTTGGTAATTTTTTTTTCTAATTTCCACTACACACGACCATTAGTCACACTGTTCGAAAAAACTAGTGAATTTTTTTAAGACGACCTATTTCTCGATAGTTTAAACTTTTAGGTTTTGGCAGTCCGTAGTCCGTGTCACAAGATGTTTTTTGATCATTTTGAGACTTCATATGCACCAGGAAAATAATCTGGTACATAAATATTCTAATTTTCCAATAGGCACGACTATTTGTTACACCGTTCCAAGGAAAACTCGCAAATTTTTTTAAGTCGACCTATTTCCCGACAATTCAAACTATTTGGTTTTAGCCATCCGTGTCCGTGCGATAAATTTTTTTGACCGTTTTGGGACATCCAATGCATCAAGAAAATAATTACGTACAAAAATGTTATAATTTTTCACAACACATGACTATTAGTCACACCGTTCGAAGAAAAACTCGTGAATTTTTTAAGATGACCTTTTTGTCAACAGTTCAAACTATTTGCTTTTAGCCATCCATAGTCTGTGCGACCATTTTTTTTTACCATTTTGGGACTTCCGATGCAACTGGAAAATAATTAGGTACAAAAATGTTCTAATTTTCCACTAAGCATGACTACGAGTAACACTTCTCGACAACTTAAACTTTTAGGTTTTAGCCTTCCGTACTCCATGCGACAATTTTTTTTTTACCTTTCTCGCACTTCATAGGTACCAGGATAATAATTAGGTACAAAAATGATCTATTTTTTCACTACCCACGGTTATACATCACTCGGTTCGAAGAAAAAACTCGAGAATTTTTTAAAGGCGACCTATTGCTCGACAGTTCAAACTATTCGGTTTTGGCCATCCGTAGTCAGTGCGACAAGTCCTTTTGGACTGTTTTGGGACATCCAATGCATTAGGAGAATAATTAGGTACGAAAATGTTCTAATTTTTCACTTTGCAAGACAATTAGTCACAATGTTCAAAGAAAAAGTCGTGAATTTTTTGAAAATGACTTATTACTCGGTAGTTCAAACTATTTGGTTTTGGCCATCCGTAGACAGCCCGACAAGGTGCTTTTGACCGTTTTGCGACTTCCAATGCATCTTAAAAATAATTAGGTTGAAAAACATTCTATTTTTTCCCTACGCACCAATATTCGTCTCACCGTTCGAAGAAAAACTCGTGAATTTTTTCAAGACGAACAATTTCTCGACAATTCAAACTTTTTGGTTTTCGCAACAAGTAGTCCGCGCGAAGAGTCATTTTTTTACCGTTTTCAGACGTCCAATGCATCAGAGAAATAATTAGGTACAAAAATTTTGAAATTTTCCCCTACGATTGACTATGAAATACACCGTTCGAACAAAAAGTCGTGAATGTTTTTAAGACAACATATTTCTCCACAGTTCAGACCATTTGGTTTTGGGAATCCGTTGTCCGTTCGACAAAGTGTTTTTTGACCGTTTTGGGAATTCCAACGCATCAAGAAAATAATTAGGTAATTTTTTTTTCTAATTTCCACTACACACGACCATTAGTCACACTATTCGAAAAAAACTCGTTAATTTTTTTAAGACGACCTATTTCTCGATAGTTTAAAATTTTAGGTTTTGACAGTCCATAGTCCGTGTCACAAGATGTTTTTTGACCGTTTTGAGACTTCATATGCACCAGGAAAATAATCTGGTACATAAATATTCTAAATTTCCAATAGGCACGACTATTTGTTACACCGTTCCAAGGAAAACTCGCGAATTTTTTTAAGTCGACCTATTTCCCGACAATTCAAACTATTTGGTTTTGGCCATCCGAGTCCATGCGATAAGATTTTTTAACCGTTTTGGGTCATCCAATGCATCAAGAAAATAATTAGGTACAAAAATGTTATAATTTTTCACAACACACGACTATTAGTCACACCGTTCGAAGAAAAACTCGTGAATTTTGTAAGATGACCTATTTCTCAACAGTTCAAACTATTTGCTTTTAGCTATCCATAGTCTGCGCGACAATTTTTTTTTTACCATTTTGGGACTTTCGATTCATTAGGAATATAATTAGGTACAAAAATGTTCTAATTTTCCACTAAGCATGACTATGAGTCACACTTCTCGACAACTTAAACTTTCAGGTTTTAGCCATCCGTACTCCATGCGACCATTTTTTTTTACCGTTCTCGCACTTCATAGGTACTAGGATAATAATTAGGTACAAAAATGATCTATTTTTTCACTACCCACGGTTATACATCACTCGGTTCGAAGAAAAAACTCGAGAATTTTTTAAAGGCGACCTATTGTTCGACAGTTCAAACTATTTGGTTTTGGCCATCCGTAGTCAGCGCGACAAGTCCTTTTTGACTATTTTGGGACATCCAATGCATTAGGAGAATAATTAGGTACGATAATGTTCTAATTTTTCACTTCGCACGACAATTAGTCACAATGTTCGAAGAAAAAGTCGTGAATTTTTTAAAACGACTTACTACTCGGTAGTTCAAATTATTTGGTTTTGGCCATCCGTAGACTGCCCGACAAGGTGCTTTTGACCGTTTTGCGACTTCCAATGCATCAGAAAAATAATTAGGTAGAAAAAAAATCTATTTTTTACCTACGCACCAATATTCGTCTCACCGTTCGAAGAAAAACTCGTGAATTTTTTCAAGACGACCCATTTCTCGACAATTCAAACTTTTTGGTTTTCGCAACAAGTAGTCCGCGCGAAGAGACATTTTTTTACCGTTTTCAGACGTCCAATGCATCAGAAAAATAATTAGGTACAAAAATTTTGAAATTTTCCCCAACGGTTGACTATGAAATACACCCTTCGAAGAAAAAGTCGTGAATTTTTTTAAGACAACATATTTCTCGACAGTTCAGACTATTTGGTTTTGGGAATCTGTAGTCCGTTCGACAAGGTGTTTTTTGACCGTTTTGGGACTTCCAACGCATCAAGAAAATAATTTGGTAATTTTTTTTTCTAATTTCCACTACACACGACCATTAGTCACATTGTTCGAAAAAACTCGTGAATTTTTTTAAGACGACCTATTTCTCGATAGTTTAAACTTTTAGGTTTTGGCAGTCCGTAGTCCGTGTCACAAGATGTTTTTTGATCATTTTGAGACTTCATATGCACCAGGAAAATAATCTGGTACAGAAATATTCTAATTTTCCAATAGGCACGACTATTTGTTACACCGTTCCAAGGAAAACTCGCGAATTTTTTTAAGTCGACCTATTTCCCGACAATTCAAACTATTTGGTTTTAGCCATCCGTGTCCGTGCGATAAATTTTTTTGACCGTTTTGGGACATCCAATGCATCAAGAAAATAATTACGTACAAAAATGTTATAATTTTTCACAACACATGACTATTAGTCACACCGTTCGAAGAAAAACTCGTGAATTTTTTAAGATGACCTATTTCTCAACAGTTCAAACTATTTGCTTTTAGCCATCCATAGTCTGTGCGACAATTTTTTTTTACCATTTTGGGACTTCCGATGCATCAGGAATATAATTAGGTACAAAAATGTTCTATTTGTCCACAAAGCATGACTATGAGTCACACTTCTCGACAACTTAAACTTTCAGGTTTTAGCCATCCGTACTCCATGCGACCATTTTTTTTTACCGTTCTCGCACTTCATAGGTACCAGGATAATAATTAGGTACAAAAATGATCTATTTTTTCACTACCCACGGTTATACATCACTCGGTTCGAAGAAAAAACTCGAGAATTTTTTAAAGGCGACCTATTGCTCGACAGTTCAAACTATTTGGTTTTGGCCATCCATAGTCAGCGCGACAAGTCCCTTTTGACTGTTTTGGGACATCCAATGCATTAGGAGAATAATTAGGTACGATAATGTTCTAATTTTTCACTTCGCACGTCAATTAGTCACAATGTTCGAAGAAAAAGTCATTTTTGAAAACGACTTATTACTCGGTAGTTCAAACTATTTGGTTTTTGCCATCCGTAGACTGCCCGACAAGGTGCTTTTGACCGTTTTGCGACTTCCAATGCATCAGAAAAATAATTAGGTAGAAAAAAATCTATTTTTTACCTACGCACCAATATTCGTCTCACCGTTCGAAGAAAAACTCGTGATTTTTTTCAAGACGACCCATTTCTCGACAATTCAAACTTTTTGGTTTTCGCAACAAGTAGTCCGCGCGAAGAGTCATTTTTTTACCGTTTTCAGACGTCCAATGCATCCGAAAAATAATTAGGTACAAAAATTTTGAAATTTTCCCCAACGGTTGACTATGAAATACACCGTTCGAACAAAAAGTCGTGAATTTTTTTTAGACAACATATTTCTCGACAGTTCAGACTATTTGGTTTTGGAAATCTGTAGTCCGTTCGACAAGGTGTTTTTTGACCGTTTTGGGACTTCCAACGCATCAAGAAAATAATTTGGTAATTTTTTTTTCTAATTTCCACTACACACGACTATTAGTCACACTGTTCGAAAAAACTCGTGAATTTTTTTAAGACGACCTATTTCTCGATAGTTTAAACTTTTAGGTTTTAGCAGTCCGTAGTCCGTGTCACAAGATGTTTTTTGATCATTTTGAGACTTCATATGCACCAGGAAAATAATCTGGTACAGAAATATTCTAATTTTCCAATAGGCACGACTATTTGTTACACCGTTCCAAGGAAAACTCGCGAATTTTTTTAAGTCGACCTATTTCCTGACAATTCAAACTATTTGGTTTTAGCCATCCGAGTCCGTGCGATAAATTTTTTTGACCGTTTTGGGACATCCAATGCATCAAGAAAATAATTACGTACAAAAATGTTATAATTTTTCACAACACATGACTATTAGTCACACCGTTCGAAGAAAAACTCGTGAATTTTTTAAGATGACCTATATCTCAACAGTTCAAACTATTTGCTTTTAGCCATCCATAGTCTGTGCGACCATTTTTTTTTACCATTTTGGGACTTCCGATGCAACTGGAAAATAATTTGGTACAAAAATGTTCTAATTTTCCACTAAGCATGACTACGAGTCACACTTCTCGACAACTTAAACTTTTAGGTTTTAGCCTTCCGTACTCCATGCGATAATTTTTTTTTTACCTTTCTCGCACTTCATAGGTACCAGGATAATAATTAGGTACAAAAATGATCTATTTTTTCACTACCCACGGTTATACATCACTCGGTTCGAAGAAAAAACTCGAGAATTTTTTAAAGGCGACCTATTGCTCGACAGTTCAAACTATTTGGTTTTGGCCATCCATAGTCAGTGCGACAAGTCCTTTTGGACTGTTTTGGGACATCCAATGCATTAGTAGAATAATTAGGTACGAAAATGTTCTAATTTTTCGCTTTGCAAGACAATTAGTCACAATGTTCGAAGAAAAAGTCGTGAATTTTTTGAAAATGACTTATTACACGGTAGTTCAAACTATTTGGTTTTGGCCATCCGTAGACTGCCCGACAAGGTGCTTTTGACCGTTTTGCGACTTCCAATGCATCAGAAAAATAATTAGGTTGAAAAACATTCTATTTTTTCCCTACGCACCAATATTCGTCTCACCGTTCGAAAAAAAACTCGTGAATTTTTTCAAGACGAACAATTTCTCGAAAATTCAAACTTTTTGGTTTTCGCAACAAGTAGTCCGCGCGAAGAGTCATTTTTTTACCATTTTCAGACGTCCAATGCATCAGAAAAATAATTAGGTACAAAATTTTTGAAATTTTCCCCTACGATTGACTATGAAATACACCGTTCGAACAAAAAGTCGTGAATGTTTTTAAGACAACATATTTCTCCACAGTTCAGACCATTTGGTTTTGGGAATCCGTTGTCCGTTCGACAAAGTGTTTTTTGACCGTTTTGGGAATTCCAACGCATCAAGAAAATAATTAGGTAATTTTTTTCTAATTTCCACTACACACGACCATTAGTCACACTATTCGAAAAAAACACGTGAATTTTTTTAAGACGACCTATTTCTCGATAGTTTAAAATTTTAGGTTTTGACAGTCCATAGTCCGTGTCACAAGATGTCTTTTGACCGTTTTGAGACTTCATATGCACCAGGAAAATAATCTGGTACATAAATATTCTAAATTTCCAATAGGCACGACTATTTGTTACACCGTTCCAAGGAAAACTCGCGAATTTTTTTAAGTCGACCTATTTCCCGACAATTCAAACTATTTGGTTTTGGCCATCCGAGTCCATGCGATAAGATTTTTTAACCGTTTTGGGTCATCCAATGCATCAAGAAAATAATTAGGTACAAAAATGTTATAATTTTTCACAACACACGACTATTAGTCACACCGTTCGAAGAAAAACTCGTGAATTTTGTAAGATGACCTATTTCTCAACAGTTCAAACTATTTGCTTTTAGCTATCCATAGTCTGCGCGACAATTTTTTTTTTACCATTTTGGGACTTTCGATGCATTAGGAATATAATTAGGTACAAAAATGTTCTAATTTTCCACTAAGCATGACTATGAGTCACACTTCTCGACAACTTAAACTTTCAGGTTTTAGCCATCCGTACTCCATGCGACCATTTTTTTTTTACCGTTCTCGCACTTCATAGGTACTAGGATAATAATTAGGTACAAAAATGATCTATTTTTTCACTACCCACGGTTATACATCACTCGGTTCGAAGAAAAAACTTGAGAATTTTTTAAAGGCGACCTATTGCTCGACAGTTCAAACTATTTGGTTTTGGCCATCCGTAGTCAGCGCGACAAGTCCTTTTTGACTATTTTGGGACATCCAATGCATTAGGAGAATAATTAGGTACGATAATGTTCTAATTTTTCACTTCGCACGACAATTAGTCACAATGTTCGAAGAAAAAGTCGGGAATTTTTTAAAACGACTTACTACTCGGTAGTTCAAATTATTTGGTTTTGGCCATCCGTAGACTGCCCGACAAGGTGCTTTTGACCGTTTTGCGACTTCCAATGCATCAGAAAAATAATTAGGTAGAAAAAAAATCTATTTTTTACCTACGCACCAATATTCGTCTCACCGTTCGAAGAAAAACTCGTGAATTTTTTCAAGACGACCCATTTCTCGACAATTCAAACTTTTTGGTTTTCGCAACAAGTAGTCCGCGCGAAGAGTCATTTTTTTACCGTTTTCAGACGTCCAATGCATCAGAAAAATAATTAGGTACAAAAATTTTGAAATTTTCCCCAACGGTTGACTATGAAATACACCGTTCGAAGAAAAAGTCGTGAATTTTTTTAAGACAACATATTTCTCGACAGTTCAGACTATTTGGTTTTGGGAATCTGTAGTCCGTTCGACAAGGTGTTTTTTGACCGTTTTGGGACTTCCAACGTATCAAGAAAATAATTTGGTAATTTTTTTTTCTAATTTCCACTACACACGACCATTAGTCACACTGTTTGAAAAAACTCGTGAATTTTTTTAAGACGACCTATTTCTCGATAGTTTAAACTTTTAGGTTTTGGCAGTCCGTAGTCCGTGTCACAAGATGTTTTTTGATCATTTTGAGACTTCATATGCACCAGGAAAATAATCTGGTACAGAAATATTCTAATTTTCCAATAGGCACGACTATTTGTTACACCGTTCCAAGGAAAACTCGCGAATTTTTTTAAGTCGACCTATTTCCTGACAATTCAACCTATTTGGTTTTAGCCATCCGAGTCCGTGCGATAAAATTTTTTGACCATTTTGGGACATCCAATGCATCAAGAAAATAATTACGTACAAAAATGTTATAATTTTTCACAACACATGACTATTAGTCACACCGTTCGAAGAAAAACTCGTGAATTTTTTAAGATGACCTATATCTCAACAGTTCAAACTATTTGCTTTTAGCCATCCATAGTCTGTGCGACCATTTTTTTTTACCATTTTGGGACTTCCGATGCAACTGGAAAATAATTAGGTACAAAAATGTTCTAATTTTCCACTAAGCATGACTACGAGTCACACTTCTCGACAACTTAAACTTTTAGGTTTTAGCCTTCCGTACTCCATGCGATAATTTTTTTTTTACCTTTCTCGCACTTCATAGGTACCAGGATAATAATTAGGTACAAAAATGATCTATTTTTTCACTACCCACGGTTATACATCACTCGGTTCGAAGAAAAAACTCGAGAATTTTTTAAAGGCGACCTATTGCTCGACAGTTCAAACTATTTGGTTTTGGCCATCCATAGTCAGTGCGACAAGTCCTTTTGGACTGTTTTGGGACATCCAATGCATTAGGAGAATAGTTAGGTACGAAAATGTTCTAATTTTTCGCTTTGCAAGACAATTAGTCACAATGTTCGAAGAAAAAGTCGTGAATTTTTTGAAAATGACTTATTACTCGGTAGTTCAAACTATTTGGTTTTGGCCATCCGTAGACTGCCCGACAAGGTGCTTTTGACCGTTTTGCGACTTCCAATGCATCAGAAAAATAATTAGGTTGAAAAACATTCTATTTTTTCCCTACGCACCAATATTCGTCTCACCGTTCGAAGAAAAACTCGTGAATTTTTTCAAGACGAACAATTTCTCGACAATTCAAACTTTTTGGTTTTCGCAACAAGTAGTCCGCGCGAAGAGTCATTTTTTTACCGTTTTCAGACGTCCAATGCATCAGAAAAATAATTAGGTACAAAAATTTTGAAATTTTCCCGTACGATTGACTATGAAATACACCATTCGAACAAAAAGTCGTGAATGTTTTTAAGACAACATATTTCTCCACAGTTCAGACCATTTGGTTTTGGGAATCCGTTGTCCGTTCGACAAAGTGTTTTTTGACCGTTTTGGGAATTCCAACGCATCAAGAAAATAATTAGGTAATTTTTTTTCTAATTTCCACTACACACGACCATTAGTCACACTATTGGAAAAAAACTCGTGAATTTTTTTAAGACGACCTATTTCTCGATAGTTTAAAATTTTAGGTTTTGACAGTCCATAGTCCGTGTCACAAGATGTCTTTTGACCGTTTTGAGACTTCATATGCACCAGGAAAATAATCTGGTACATAAATATTCTAAATTTCCAATAGGCACGACTATTTGTTACACCGTTCCAAGGAAAACTCGCGAATTTTTTTAAGTCGACCTATTTCCCGACAATTCAAACTATTTGGTTTTGGCCATCCGAGTCCATGCGATAAGATTTTTTAACCGTTTTGGGTCATCCAATGCATCAAGAAAATAATTAGGTACAAAAATGTTATAATTTTTCACAACACACGACTATTAGTCACACCGTTCGAAGAAAAACTCGTGAATTTTGTAAGATGACCTATTTCTCAACAATTCAAACTATTTGCTTTTAGCTATCCATAGTCTGCGCGACAATTTTTTTTTTACCATTTTGGGACTTTCGATGCATTAGGAATATAATTAGGTACAAAAATGTTCTAATTTTCCACTAAGCATGACTATGAGTCACACTTCTCGACAACTTAAACTTTCAGGTTTTAGCCATCGGTACTCCATGCGACCATTTTTTTTTACCGTTCTCGCACTTCATAGGTACTAGGATAATAATTAGGTACAAAAATGATCTATTTTTTCACTACCCACGGTTATACATCACTCGGTTCGAAGAAAAAATTTGAGAATTTTTTAAAGGCGACCTATTGCTCGACAGTTCAAACTATTTGGTTTTGGCCATCCGTAGTCAGCGCGACAAGTCCTTTTTGACTATTTTGGGACATCCAATGCATTAGGAGAATAATTAGGTACGATAATGTTCTAATTTTTCACTTCGCACGACAATTAGTCACAATGTTCGAAGAAAAAGTCATGAATTTTTTGAAACGACTTACTACTCGGTAGTTCAAATTATTTGGTTTTGGCCATCCGTAGACTGCCCGACAAGGTGCTTTTGACCGTTTTGCGACTTCCAATGCATCAGAAAAATAATTAGGTAGAAAAAAAAATCTATTTTTTACCTACGCACCAATATTCATCTCACCGTTCGAAGAAAAACTCGTGAATTTTTTCAAGACGACCCATTTCTCGACAATTCAAACTTTTTGGTTTTCGCAACAAGTAGTCCGCGCGAAGAGTCATTTTTTTACCGTTTTCAGACGTCCAATGCATCAGAAAAATAATTAGGTACAAAAATTTTGAAATTTTCCCCAACGGTTGACTATGAAATACACCGTTCGAAGAAAAAGTCGTGAATTTTTTTAAGACAACATATTTCTCGACAGTTCAGACTATTTGGTTTTGGGAATCTGTAGTCCGTTCGACAAGGTGTTTTTTGACCGTTTTGGGACTTCCAACGTATCAAGAAAATAATTTGGTAATTTTTTTTTCTAATTTCCACTACACACGACCATTAGTCACACTGTTTGAAAAAACTCGTGAATTTTTTTAAGACGACCTATTTCTCGATAGTTTAAACTTTTAGGTTTTGGCAGTCCGTAGTCCGTGTCACAAGATGTTTTTTGATCATTTTGAGACTTCATATGCACCAGGAAAATAATCTGGTACAGAAATATTCTAATTTTCCAATAGGCACGACTATTTGTTACACCGTTCCAAGGAAAACTCGCGAATTTTTTTAAGTCGACCTATTTCCCGACAATTCAAACTATTTGGTTTTAGCCATCCGTGTCCGTGCGATAAATTTTTTTGACCGTTTTGGGACATCCAATGCATCAAGAAAATAATTACGTACAAAAATGTTATAATTTTTCACAACACATGACTATTAGTCACACCGTTCGAAGAAAAACTCGTGAATTTTTTAAGATGACCTATTTCTCAACAGTTCAAACTATTTGCTTTTAGCCATCCATAGTCTGTGCGACAATTTTTTTTTACCACATTGGGACTTCCGATGCATCAGGAATATAATTAGGTACAAAAATGTTCTATTTTTCCACAAAGCATGACTATGAGTCACACTTCTCGACAACTTAAACTTTCAGGTTTTAGCCATCCGTACTCCATGCGACCATTTTTTTTTACCGTTCTCGCACTTCATAGGTACCAGGATAATAATTAGGTACAAAAATGATCTATTTTTTTCACTACCCACGGTTATACATCACTCGGTTCGAAGAAAAAACTCGAGAATTTTTTAAAGGCGACCTATTGCTCGACAGTTCAAACTATTTGGTTTTGGCCATCCATAGTCAGCGCGACAAGTCCTTTTTGACTGTTTTGGGACATCCAATGCATTAGGAGAATAATTAGGTACAATAAGGTTCTAATTTTTCACTTTGCACGTCAATTAGTCACAATGTTCGAAGAAAAAGTCATGAATTTTTGAAAACGACTTATTACTCGGTAGTTCAAACTATTTCATTTTTGCCATCCGTAGACTGCCCGACAAGGTGCTTTTGACCGTTTTGCGACTTCCAATGCATCAGAAAAATAATTAGGTAGAAAAAAAATCTATTTTTTACCTACGCACCAATATTCGTCTCACCGTTCGAAGAAAAACTCGTGAATTTTTTCAAGACGACCCATTTCTCGACAATTCAAACTTTTTGGTTTTCGCAACAAGTAGTCCGCGCGAAGAGTCATTTTTTTACCGTTTTCAGACGTCCAATGCATCCGAAAAATAATTAGGTACAAAAATTTTGAAATTTTCCCCAACGGTTGACTATGAAATACACCGTTCGAACAAAAAGTCGTGAATTTTTTTAAGACAACATATTTCTCGACAGTTCAGACTATTTGGTTTTGGAAATCTGTAGTCCGTTCGACAAGGTGTTTTTTGACCGTTTTGGGACTTCCAACGCATCAAGAAAATAATTTGGTAATTTTTTTTTCTAATTTCCACTACACACGACCATTAGTCACACTGTTCGAAAAAACTCGTGAATTTTTTTAAGACGACCTATTTCTCGATAGTTTAAACTTTTAGGTTTTGGCAGTCCGTAGTCCGTGTCACAAGATGTTTTTTGATCATTTTGAGACTTCATATGCACCAGGAAAATAATCTGGTACAGAAATATTCTAATTTTCCAATAGGCACGACTATTTGTTACACCGTTCCAAGGAAAACTCGGGAATTTTTTTAAGTCGACCTATTTCCTGACAATTCAAACTATTTGGTTTTAGCCATCCGAGTCCGTGCGATAAAATTTTTTGACCGTTTTGGGACATCCAATGCATCAAGAAAATAATTACGTACAAAAATGTTATAATTTTTCACAACACATGACTATTAGTCACACCGTTCGAAGAAAAACTCGTGAATTTTTTAAGATGACCTATATCTCAACAGTTCAAACTATTTGCTTTTAGCCATCCATAGTCTGTGCGACCATTTTTTTTACCATTTTGGGACTTCCGATGCAACTGGAAAATAATTAGGTACAAAAATGTTCTAATTTTCCACTAAGCATGACTACGAGTCACACTTCTCGACAACTTAAACTTTTAGGTTTTAGCCTTCCGTACTCCATGCGACAAATTTTTTTTTACCTTTCTCGCACTTCATAGGTACCAGGATAATAATTAGGTACAAAAATGATCTATTTTTTCACTACCCACGGTTATACATCACTCGGTTCGAAGAAAAAACTCGAGAATTTTTTAAAGGCGACCTATTGCTCGACAGTTCAAACTATTTGGTTTTGGCCATCCATAGTCAGTGCGACAAGTCTTTTTGGACTGTTTTGGGACATCCAATGCATTAGGAGAATAATTAGGTACGAAAATGTTCTAATTTTTCGCTTTGCAAGACAATTAGTCACAATGTTCGAAGAAAAAGTCATGAATTTTTTGAAAATGACTTATTACTCGGTAGTTCAAACTATTTGGTTTTGGCCATCCGTAGACTGCCCGACAAGGTGCTTTTGACCGTTTTGCGACTTCCAATGCATCAGAAAAATAATTAGGTAGAAAAACCTTCTATTTTTTCCCAACGCACCAATATTCGTCTCACCGTTCGAAGAAAAACTCGTGAATTTTTTCAAGACGACCCATTTCTCGACAATTCAAACTTTTTGGTTTTCGCCACAAGTAGTCCGCGCGAAGAGTCATTTTTTTTACCGTTTTCAGACGTCCAATGCATCAGAAAAATAATTAGGTACAAAAATTTTGAAATTTTCCCCAACGGTTGACTATGAAATACACCGTTCGAAGAAAAAGTCGTGAATTTTTTTAAGACAACATATTTCTCCACAGTTCAGACCATTTGGTTTTGGGAATCCGTTGTCCGTTCGACAAGGTGTTTTTTGACCGTTTTGGGACTTCCAACGCATCAAGAAAATAATTAGGTAAATTTTTTTTCTAATTTCCACTACATAGTACCATTAGTCACACTATTCGAAAAAAACTCGTGAATTTTTTTAAGACGACCTATTTCTCGATAGTTTAAACTTTTAGGTTTTGGCAGTCCATAGTCCGTGTCACAAGATGTTTTTTGATCATTTTGAGACTTCATATGCACCAGGAAAATAATCTGGTACAAAAATATTCTAATTTTCCAATAGGCACGACTATTTGTTACACCGTTCCAAGGAAAACTCGCGAATTTTTTTAAGTCGACCTATTTCCCTACAATTCAAACTATTTGGTTTTAGCCATCCGAGTCCGTGCGATAAATTTTTTTGACCGTTTTGGGTCATCCAATGCATCAAGAAAATAATTAGGTACAAAAATGTTATAATTTTTCACAACACACGACTATTAGTCACACCGTTCGAAGAAAAACTCGTGAATTTTTTAAGATGACCTATTTCTCGACAGTTCAAACTATATGCTTTTAGCCATCCATAGTCTGCGCGACAGTTTTTTTTTTACCATTTTGGGACTTCCGATGCATCAGGAAAATAATTAGGTACAAAAATGTTCTAATTTTCCACTAAGCATGACTATGAGTCACACTTCTCGACAACTTAAACTTTTAGGTTTTAGCCATCCGTACTCCATGCGACAAATTTTTTTTTACCGTTCTCGCACTTCATAGGTACCAGGAAAATAATTAGGTACAAAAATGATCTATTTTTTCACTTCCCACGGTTATACGTCACTCGGTTCGAAGAAAAAACTCTTGAATTTTTTAAAGGCGACCTATTGCTCGACAGTTCAAACTATTTGGTTTTGGCCATCCGTAGTCAGCGCGACAAGTCCTTTTTGACTGTTTTGGGACATCCAATGCATTAGGAGAATAATTAGGTACGAAAATGTTCTAATTTTTCACTTCGCACGACAATTAGTCACAATGTTCGAAGAAAAAGTCGTGAATTTTTTGAAAACGACTAATTACTCGGTAGTTCAAACTATTTGGTTTTGGCCATCCGTAGACTGCCCGACAAGGTGCTTTTGACCGTTTTGCGACTTCCAATGCATCAGAAAAATAATAATGTAGAAAAACATTATATTTTTTCCCTACGCACCAATATTCGTCTCACCGTTCGAAGAAAAACTCGTGAATTTTTTCAAGACGACCCATTTCTCGACAATTCAAACTTTTTGGTTTTCACAACAAGTAGTCCGCGCGAAGAGTCATTTTTTTACCGTTTTCAGACGTCCAATGCATCAGAAAAATAATTAGGTACAAAAATTTTGAAATTTTCCCCAACGGTTGACTATGAAATACACCGTTCGAAGAAAAAGTTGTGAATTTTTTTAAGACAACATATTTCTCGACAGTTCAGACTATTTGGTTTTGGGAATCTGTAGTCCGTTCGACAAGGTGTTTTTTGACCGTTTTGGGACTTCCAACGCATCAAGAAAATAATTAGGTAATTTTTTTTCTAATTTCCACTACACACGACCATTAGTCACACTATTCGAAAAAAACTCGTGAATTTTTTTAAGACGACCTATTTCTCGATAGTTTAAAATTTTAGGTTTTGACAGTCCATAGTCCGTGTCACAAGATGTTTTTTGACCGTTTTGAGACTTCATATGCACCAAGAAAATAATCTGGTACATAAATATTCTAAATTTCCAATAGGCACGACTATTGGTTACACCGTTCCAAGGAAAACTCGCGAATTTTTTTAAGTCGACCTATTTCCCGACAATTCAAACTATTTGGTTTTGGCCATCCGAGTCTGTGCGATAAGATTTTTTAACCGTTTTGGGTCATCCAATGCATCAAGAAAATAATTAGGTACAAAAATGTTATAATTTTTCACAACACATGACTATTAGTCACACCGTTCGAAGAAAAACTCGTGAATTTTGTAAGATGACCTATTTCTCAACAGTTCAAACTATTTGCTTTTAGCCATCCATAATCTGCGCGACATTTTTTTTTTACCATTTTGGGACTTCCGATGCATCAGGAATATAATTAGGTACAAAAATGTTCTAATTTTCCACTAAGCATGACTATGAGTCACACTTCTCGACAACTTAAACTTTCAGGTTTTAGCCATCCGTACTCCATGCGACCATTTTTTTTTACCGTTCTCGCACTTCATAGGTACCAGGATAATAATTAGGTACAAAAATGATCTATTTTTTCACTACCCACGGTTATACATCACTCGGTTCGAAGAAAAAACTCGAGAATTTTTTAAAGGCGACCTATTGCTCGACAGTTCAAACTATTTGGTTTTGGCCATCCGTAGTCAGCGCGACAAGTCCTTTTTGACTATTTTGGGACATCCAATGCATTACTAGAATAATTAGGTACGATAATGTTCTAATTTTTCACTTCGCACGACAATTAGTCACAATGTTCGAAGAAAAAGTCGTGAATTTTTGAAAACGACTTACTACTCGGTAGTTCAAACTATTTGGTTTTGGCCATCCGTAGACTGCCCGACAAGGTGCTTTTGACCGTTTTGCGACTTCCAATGCATCAGAAAAATAATTAGGTAGAAAAAAAATCTATTTTTTACCTACGCACCAATATTCGTCTCACCGTTCGAAGAAAAACTCGTGAATTTTTTCAAGACGACCCATTTCTCGACAATTCAAACTTTTTGGTTTTCGCAACAAGTAGTCCGCGCGAAGAGTCATTTTTTTACCGTTTTCAGACGTCCAATGCATCAGAAAAATAATTAGGTACAAAAATTTTGAAATTTTCCCCAACGGTTGACTATGAAATACACCGTTCGAAGAAAAAGTCGTGAATTTTTTTAAGACAACATATTTCTCGACAGTTCAGACTATTTGGTTTTGGGAATCTGTAGTCCGTTCGACAAGGTGTTTTTTGACCGTTTTGGGACTTCCAACGCATCAAGAAAATAATTAGGTAAATTGTTTTTCTAATTTCCACTACACACGACCATTAGTCACACTGTTCGAAAAAAACTCGTGAATTTTTTTAAGACGACCTATTTCTCGATAGTTTAAACTTTTAGGTCTTGGCAGTCCGTAGTCCGTGTCACAAGATGTTTTTTGATCATTTTGAGACTTCATATGCACCAGGAAAATAATCTGGTACAAAAATATTCTAATTTTCCAATAGGCACGACTATTTGTTACACCGTTCCAAGGAAAACTCGCGAATTTTTTTAAGTCGACCTATTTCCCGACAATTCAAACTATTTGGTTTTAGCCATCCGAGTCCGTGCGATAAATTTTTTTGACCGTTTTGGGACATCCAATGCATCAAGAAAATAATTACGTACAAAAATGTTATAATTTTTCACAACACACGACTATTAGTCACACCGTTCGAAGAAAAACTCGTGAATTTTTTAAGATGACCTATTTCTCGACAGTTCAAACTATTTGCTTTTAGCCATCCATAGTCTGCGCGACAATTTTTTCTTTACCATTTTGGGACTTCCGATGCATCAAGAAAATAATTAGGTACAAAAATGTTCTAATTTTCCACTAAGCATGACTATGAGTCACACTTCTCGACAACTTAAACTTTTAGGTTTTAGCCATCCGTACTCCATGCGACAAATTTTTTTTTACCGTTCTCGCACTTCATAGGCACCAGGATAATAATTAGGTACAAAAATGATCTATTTTTTCACTACCCACGGTTATACGTCACTCGGTTCGAAGAAAAAACTCGAGAATTTTTTAAAGGCGACCTATTGCTCGACAGTTCAAACTATTTGGTTTTGGCCATCCGTAGTCAGCGCGACAAGTCCTTTTTGACTGTTTTGGGACATCCAATGCATTAGGAGAATAATTAGGTACGAAAATGTTCTAATTTTTCACTTCGCACGACAATTAGTCACAATGTTCGAAGAAAAAGTCGTGATTTTTTGAAAACGGTTTACTACTCGGTAGTTCAAACTATTTGGTTTTGGCCATCCGTAGACTGCCCGACAAGGTGCTTTTGACCGTTTTGCGACTTCCAATGCATCAGAAAAATAATTAGGTAGAAAAAAAATCTATTTTTTACCTACGCACCAATATTCGTCTCACCGTTCGAAGAAAAACTCGTGAATTTTTTCAAGACGACCCATTTCTCGACAATTCAAACTTTTTGGTTTTCGCAACAAGTAGTCCGCGCGAAGAGTCATTTTTTTTACCGTTTTCAGACGTCCAATGCATCAGAAAAATAATTAGGTACAAAAATTTTGAAATTTTCCCCAACGGTTGACTATGAAATACACCGTTCGAAGAAAAAGTCGTGAATTTTTTTAAGACAACATATTTCTCGACAGTTCAGACTATTTGGTTTTGGGAATCTGTAGTCCGTTCGACAAGGTGTTTTTTGACCGTTTTGGGACTTCCAACGCATCAAGAAAATAATTAGGTAAATTTTTTTTCTAATTTCCACTACACACGACCATTAGTCACACTGTTCGAAAAAAACTCGTGAATTTTTTTAAGACGACCTATTTCTCGATAGTTTAAACTTTTAGGTGTTGGCAGTCCGTAGTCCGTGTCACAAGATGTTTTTGATCGTTTTGAGACTTCATATTCACCAGGAAAATAATCTGGTACAGAAATATTCTAATTTTCCAATAGGCACGACTATTTGTTACACCGTTCCAAGGAAAACTCGCGAATTTTTTTAAGTCGACCTATTTCCCGACAATTCGAACTATTTGGTTTTAGCCATCCGAGTCCGTGCGATAAATTTTTTTGACCGTTTTGGGACATCCAATGCATCAAGAAAATAATTACGTACAAAAATGTTATAATTTTTCACAACACATGACTATTAGTCACACCGTTCGAAGAAAAACTCGTGAATTTTTTAAGATGACCTATTTCTCAACAGTTCAAACTATTTGCTTTTAGCCATCCATAGTCTGTGCGACAATTTTTTTTTACCATTTTGGGACTTCCGATGCAACAGGAAAATAATTAGGTACAAAAATGTTCTAATTTTCCACTAAGCATGACTATGAGTCACACTTCTCGACAACTTAAACTTTTAGGTTTTAGCCATCCGTACTCCATGCGATAATTTTTTTTTACCGTTCTCGCACTTTATAGGTACCAGGACAATAATTAGGTACAAAAATGATCTATTTTTTCACTATCCACGGTTATACGTCACTCGGTTCGAAAAAAAAACTCGAGAATTTTTTAAAGGCGACCTATTGCTCGACAGTTCAAACTATTTGGTTTTGGCCATCCGTAGTTAGCGCGACAAGTCCCTTTTGACTGTTTTGGGACATCCAATGCATTAGGAGAATAATTAGGTACGAAAATGTTCTAATTTTTCACTTCGCACGACAATTAGTCACAATGTTCGAAGAAAAAGTCGTGAATTTTTTGAAAACGACTAATTACTCGGTAGTTCAAACTATTTGGTTTTGGCCATCCGTAGACTGCCCGACAAGGTGCTTTTGACCGTTTTGCGACTTCCAATGCATCAGAAAAATAATAATGTAGAAAAACATTATATTTTTTCCCTACGCACCAATATTCGTCTCACCGTTCGAAGAAAAACTCGTGAATTTTTTCAAGACGACCCATTTCTCGACAATTCAAATTTTTTGGTTTTCACAACAAGTAGTCCGCGCGAAGAGTCATTTTTTTACCGTTTTCAGACGTCCAATGCATCAGAAAAATAATTAGGTACAAAAATTTTGAAATTTTCCCCTACGGTTGACTATGAAATACACCGTTCGAAGAAAAAGTCATGAATTTTTTTAAGGCAACATATTTCTCGACAGTTCAGACTATTTGGTTTTGGGAATCTGTAGTCCGTTCGACAAGGTGTTATTTGACCGTTTTGGGACTTCCAACACATCAAGAAAATAATTAGGTAAATTTTTTTTCTAATTTCCACTACACACGACCATTAGTCACACTGTTCGAAAATAGCTCGTGAATTTTTTTAAGACGACCTATTTCACGATAGTTTAAACTTTTAGGTTTTGACTTTCCGTAGTCCGTGTCACAAGATGTTTTTGATCGTTTTGAGACTTCATATGCACCAAGAAAATAATCTGGTACAGAAATATTCTAATTTTCCAATAGGCACGACTATTTGATACACCGTTCCAAGGAAAACTCGCGAATTTTTTTAAGTCGACCTATTTCCCGACAATTCAAACTATTTGGTTTTAGCCATCCGAGTCCGTGCGATAAATTTTTTTGACCGTTTTGGGACATCCAATACATCAAGAAAATAATTACGTACAAAAAAGTTATAAGTTTTCACAGCACACGAATATTAGTCACACCGTTCGAAGAAAAACTCGTGAATTTTGTAAGATGACCTATTTCTCAACAGTTCAAACTATTTGCTTTTAGCCATCCATAGTCTGCGCGACAATTTTTTTTTTACCATTTTGGGACTTCCGATGCATCAGGAATATAATTAGGTACAAAAATGTTCTAATTTTCCACTAAGCATGACTATGAGTCACACTTCTCGACAACTTAAACTTTCAGGTTTTAGCCATCCGTACTCCTTGCGACCATTTTTTTTTACCGTTCTCGCACTTCATAGGTACCAAGATAATAATTAGGTACAAAAATGATCTATTTTTTCAGTACCCACGGTTATACATCACTCGGTTCGAAGAAAAAACTCGAGAATTTTTTAAAGGCGACCTATTGCTCGACAGTTCAAACTATTTGGTTTTGGCCATCCGTAGTCAGCGCGACAAGTCGTTTTTGACTATTTTGGGACATCCAATGCATTAGGAGAATAATTAGGTACGATAATGTTCTAATTTTTCACTTCGCACGACAATTAGTCACAATGTTCGAAGAAAAAGTGGTGAATTTTTGAAAACGACTTACTACTCGGTAGTTCAAACTATTTGGTTTTGGCCATCCGTAGACTGCCCGACAAGGTGATTTTGACCGTTTTGCGACTTCCAATGCATCAGAAAAATAATTAGGTAGAAAAAAAATCTATTTTTTACCTACGCACCAATATTCGTCTCACCGTTCGAAGAAAAACTCGTGAATTTTTTCAAGACGACCCATTTCTCGACAATTCAAACTTTTTGGTTTTCGCAACAAGTAGTCCGCGCGAAGAGTCATTTTTTTTACCGTTTTCAGACGTCCAATGCATCAGAAAAATAATTAGGTACAAAAATTTTGAAATTTTCCCCAACGGTTGACTATGAAATACACCGTTCGAAGAAAAAGTCGTGAATTTTTTTAAGACAACATATTTCTCGACCGTTCAGACTATTTGGTTTTGGGAATCTGTAATCCGTTCGACAAGGTATTTTTTGACCGTTTTGGGACTTCCAACGCATCAAGAAAATAATTAGGTAAATTTTTTTTCTAATTTCCACTACACACGACCATTAGTCACACTGTTCGAAAAAAACTCGTGAATTTTTTTAAGACGACCTATTTCTTGATAGTTTAAACTTTTAGGTTTTGGCAGTCCGTAGTCCGTGTCACAAGATGTTTTTTGATCATTTTGAGACTTCATATTCACCAGGAAAATAATCTGGTATAGAAATATTCTAATTTTCCAATAGGCACGACTATTTGTTACACCGTTCCAAGGAAAACTCGCGAATTTTTTTAAGTCGACCTATTTCCCGACAATTCGAACTATTTGGTTTTAGCCATCCGAGTCCGTGCGATAAATTTTTTTGACCGTTTTGGGACATCCAATGCATCAAGAAAATAATTAGGTACAAAAATGTTATAATTTTTCACAACACATGACTATTAGTCACACCGTTCGAAGAAAAACTCGTGAATTTTTTAAGATGACCTATTTCTCAACAGTTCAAACTATTTGCTTTTAGCCATCCATAGTCTGTGCGACAATTCTTTTTTACCATTTTGGGACTTCCGATGCAACAGGAAAATAATTAGGTACAAAAATGTTCTAATTTTCCACTAAGCATGACTATGAGTCACACTTCTCGACAACTTAAACTTTTAGGTTTTAGCCATCCGTACTCCATGCGATAATTTTTTTTTACCGTTCTCGCACTTCATAGGTACCAGGATAATAATTAGGTACAAAAATGATCTATTTTTTCACTATCCACGGTTATACGTCACTCGGTTCGAGGAAAAAACTCGAGAATTTTTTAAAGGCGACCTATTTCTCGACAGTTCAAACTATTTGGTTTTGGCCATCCGTAGTCAGCGCGACAAGTCCTTTTTGACTGTTTTGGGTCATCCAATGCATTAGGAGAATAATTAGGTACGAAAATGTTCTAATTTTTCACTTCGCACGACAATTAGTCACAATGTTCGAAGAAAAAGTCGTGAATTTTTTGAAAACGACTAATTACTCGGTAGTTCAAACTATTTGGTTTTGGCCATCCGTAGACTGCCCGACAAGGTGCTTTTGACCGTTTTGCGACTTCCAATGCATCAGAAAAATAATAATGTAGAAAAACATTATATTTTTTCCCTACGCACCAATATTCGTCTCACCGTTCGAAGAAAAACTCGTGAATTTTTTCAAGACGACCCATTTCTCGACAATTCAAACTTTTTGGTTTTCACAACAAGTAGTCCGCGCGAAGAGTCATTTTTTTACCGTTTTCAGACGTCCAATGCATCAGAAAAATAATTAGGTACAAAAATTTTGAAATTTTCCCCTACGGTTGACTATGAAATACACCGTTCGAAGAAAAAGTCGTGAATTTTTTTAAGGCAACATATTTCTCGACAGTTCAGACTATTTGGTTTTGGGAATCTGTAGTCCGTTCGACAAGGTGTTATTTGACCGTTTTGGGACTTCCAACACATCAAGAAAATAATTAGGTAAATTTTTTTTCTAATTTCCACTACACACGACCATTAGTCACACTGTTCGAAAAAAACTCGTGAATTTTTTTAAGACGACCTATTTCTCGATAGTTTAAACTTTTAGGTCTTGGCAGTCCGTAGTCCGTGTCACAAGATGTTTTTTGATCATTTTGAGACTTCATATTCACCAGGAAAATAATCTGGTACAGAAATATTCTAATTTTCCAATAGGCACGACTATTTGTTACACCGTCCCAAGGAAAACTCGCGAATTTTTTTAAGTCGACCTATTTCCCGACAATTCGAACTATTTGGTTTTAGCCATCCGAGTCCGTGCGATAAATTTTTTTGACCGTTTTGGGACATCCAATGCATCAAGAAAATAATTACGTACAAAAATGTTATAATTTTTCACAACACACGACTATTAGTCACACCGTTCGAAGAAAAACTCGTGAATTTTTTAAGATGACCTATTTCTCAACAGTTCAAACTATTTGCTTTTAGCCATCCATAGTCTGCGCGACAATTTTTTCTTTACCATTTTGGGACTTCCGATGCATCAAGAAAATAATTAGGTACAAAAATGTTCTAATTTTCCACTAAGCATGACTATGAGTCACACTTCTCGACTACTTAAACTTTTAGGTTTTAGCCATCCGTACTCCATGCGACAAATTTTTTTTACCGTTCTCGCACTTCAAAGGTACCAGGATAATAATTAGGTACAAAAATGATCTATTTTTTCACTACCCACGGTTATACGTCACTCGGTTCGAAGAAAAAACTCGAGAATTTTTTAAAGGCGACCTATTGCTCGACAGTTCAAACTATTTGGTTTTGGCCATCCGTAGTCAGCGCGACAAGTCCTTTTTGACTGTTTTGGGACATCCAATGCATTAGGAGAATAATTAGGTACGAAAATGTTTTAATTTTTCACTTCGCACGACAATTAGTCACAATGTTCGAAGAAAAAGTCGTGAATTTTTTGAAAACGACTTATTACTCGATAGTTCAAACTATTTGGTTTTGGCCATCCGTAGACTGCTCGACAAGGTGCTTTTCACCGTTTTGCGACTTCCAATGCATCAGAAAAATAATTAGGTAGAAAAACATTCTATTTTTTCCCTACGCGCCAATATTCGTCTCACCGTTCGAAGAAAAACTTGTGAATTTTTAATATACGACCCATTTCTCGACAATTCAAACTTTTTGGTTTTCGCCACAAGTAGTCCGCGCGAAGAGTCATTTTTTTACCGTTTTCAGACTTCCAATGCATCAGAAAAATAATTAGGTACACAAATTTTGAAATTTTCCCCTACGGTTGACTATGAAATACACCGTTCGAAGAAAAAGTCGTGAATTTTTTTAAGACAACATATTTCTCGACAGTTCTGACTATTTGGTTTTGGGAATCCGTTGTCCGTTCGACAAAGTGTTTTTTGACCGTTTTGGGACTTCCAACGCATCAAGAAAATAATTAGGTAATTTTTTTTTCTAATTTCGACTACACACGACCATTAGTCACACTGTTCGAAAAAAACTCGTGAATTTTTTTAAGACGACCTATTTCTCGATAGTTTAAACTTTTAGGTTTTGGCAGTCCGTAGTCCGTGTCACAAGATTTTTTTTACCGTTTTGAGACTTCATATGCACCAGGAAAATAATCTGGTACAGAAAAATTCTAATTTTCCAATAGGCACGACTATTTGTTACACCGTTCCAAGGAAAACTCGCGAATTTTTTTAAGTCGACCTATTTCCCGACAATTCAAACTATTTGGTTTTGGCCATCCGAGTCCGTGCGATAAGATTTTTTGACCGTTTTGGGACATCCAATGCATCAAGAAAATAATTAGGTACAAAAATGTTATAATTTTTCACAATACACGACTATTAGTCACACCGTTCGAAGAAAAACTCGTGAATTTTTTAAGATGACCTATTTCTCGACAGTTCAAACTATATGCTTTTAGCCATCCATAGTCTGCGCGACAATTTTTTTTTTACCATTTTGGGACTTCCGATGCATCAGGAAAATAATTAGGTACAAAAATGTTCTAATTTTCCACTAAGCATGGCTATGAGTCACACTTCTCGACAACTTAAACTTTTAGGTTTTAGCCATTCGTACTCCATGCGACAAATTTTTTTTACCGTTCTCGCACTTCATAGGTACCAGGAAAATAATTAGGTACAAAAATGATCTATTTTTTCACTTCCCACGGTTATACGTCACTCGGTTCGAAGAAAAAACTCTTGAATTTTTTAAAGGCGACCTATTGTTCGACAGTTCAAACTATTTGGTTTTGGCCATCCGTAGTCAGCGCGACAAGTCCTTTTTGACTTTTTTGGGACATCCAATGCATTAGGAGAATAATTAGGTACGAAAATGTTCTAATTTTTCACTTCGCACGACAATTAGTCACAATGTTCGAAGAAAAAGTCGTGAATTTTTTGAAAACGACTTATTACTCGGTAGTTCAAACTATTTGGTTTTGGCCATCCGTAGACTGCCCGACAAGGTGCTTTTGACCGTTTTGCAACTTCCAATGCATAAGAAAAAGAATTAGGTAGAAAAACATTCTATTTTTTCCCTACGCACCAATATTCGTCTCACCATTCGAAGAAAAACTCGTGAATTTTTTCAAGACGACCCATTTCTCGACAATTCAAACTTTTTGGTTTTCGCAACAAGCAGTCCGCGCGAAGAGTCTTTTTTTTACCGTTTTCAGACGTCCAATGCATCAGAAAAATAATTAGGTACAAAAATTTTGAAATTTTCCCCTACGGTTGACTATGAAATACACCGTTTGAAGAAAAAGTAGTGAATTTTTTTAAGACAACATATTTCTCGACAGTCCAGACTATTTGGTTTTGGGAATCTGTAGTCCGTTCGACAAGGTGTTTTTTGACCGTTTTGGGACTTCCAACGCATCAAGAAAATAATTAGGTAAATTTATTTCTAATTTTCGCTACACACGACCATTAGTCACACTGTTCGAAAAAAACTCGTGAATTTTTTTAAGACGACCTATTTCTCGATAGTTTAAACTTTTAGGTTTTGGCAGTCCATAGTCCGTGTCACAAGATGTTTTTTGACCGTTTTGAGACTTCATATGCACCAGGAAAATAATCTGGTACATAAATATTCTAAATTTCCAATAGGCACGACTATTGGTTACACCGTTCCGAGGAAAACTCGCGAATTTTTTTAAGTCGACCTATTTCCCGACAATTCAAACTATTTGGTTTTGGCCATCCGAGTCCGTGCGATAAGATTTTTTAACCGTATTGGGTCATCCAATGCATCAAGAAAATAATTAGGTACAAAAATGTTATAATTTTTCACAACACACGACTATTAGTCACACCGTTCGAAGAAAAACTCGTGAATTTTGTAAGATGACCTATTTCTCAACAGTTCAAACTATTTGCTTTTAGCCATCCATAGTCTGCGCGACAATTTTTTTTTTACCATTTTGGGACTTCCGATGCATCAGGAATATAATTAGGTACAAAAATGTTCTAATTTTCCACTAAGCAAGACTATGAGTCACACTTCTCGACAACTTAAACTTTCAGGTTTTAGCCATCCGTACTCCTTGCGACCATTTTTTTTTACCGTTCTCGCACTTCATAGGTACCAGGATAATAATTAGGTACAAAAATGATCTATTTTTTCACTACCCACGGTTATACATCACTCGGTTCGAAGAAAAAACTCGAGAATTTTTTAAAGGCGACCTATTGCTCGACAGTTCAAACTATTTGGTTTTGGCCATCCGTAGTCAGCGCGACAAGTCATTTTTGACTATTTTGGGACATCCAATGCATTAGGAGAATAATTAGGTACGATAATGTTCTAATTTTTCACTTCGCACGACAATTAGTCACAATGTTCGAAGAAAAAGTCGTGAATTTTTGAAAACGACTTACTACTCGGTAGTTCAAACTATTTGGTTTTGGAGATCCGTAGACTGCCCGACAAGGTGCTTTTGACCGTTTTGCGACTTCCAATGCATCAGAAAAATAATTAGGTAGAAAAAAAATCCATTTTTTACCTACGCACCAATATTCGTCTCACCGTTCGAAGAAAAACTCGTGAATTTTTTCAAGACGACCCATTTCTCGACAATTCAAACTTTTTGGTTTTCGCAACAAGTAGTCCGCGCGAAGAGTCATTTTTTTTACCGTTTTCAGACGTCCAATGCATCAGAAAAATAATTAGGTACGAAAATTTTGAAATTTTCCCCAACGGTTGACTATGAAATACACCGTTCGAAGAAAAAGTCGTGAATTTTTTTAAGACAACATATTTCTCGACAGTTCAGACTATTTGGTTTTGGGAATCTGTAATCCGTTCGACAAGGTGTTTTTTGACCGTTTTGGGACTTCCAACGCATCAAGAAAATAATTAGGTAAATTTTTTTTCTAATTTCCACTACACACGACCATTAGTCACACTGTTCGAAAAAAACTCGTGAATTTTTTTAAGACGACCTATTTCTCGATAGTTTAAACTTTTAGGTTTTGGCAGTCCGTAGTCCGTGTCACAAGATGTTTTTTGATCATTTTGAGACTTCATATTCACCAGGAAAATAATCTGGTAGAGAAATATTCTAATTTTCCAATAGGCACGACTATTTGTTACACCGTTCCAAGGAAAACTCGCGAATTTTTTTAAGTCGACCTATTTCCCGACAATTCGAACTATTTGGTTTTAGCCATCCGAGTCCGTGCGATAAATTTTTTTGACCGTTTTGGGACATCCAATGCATCAAGAAAATAATTAGGTACAAAAATGTTATAATTTTTCACAACACATGACTATTAGTCACACCGTTCGAAGAAAAACTCGTGAATTTTTTAAGATGACCTATTTCTCAACAGTTCAAACTATTTGCTTTTAGCCATCCATAGTCTGTGCGAATTTTTTTTTTACCATTTTGGGACTTCCGATGCAACAGGAAAATAATTAGGTACAAAAATGTTCTAATTTTCCACTAAGCATGACTATGAGTCACACTTCTCGACAACTTAAACTTTTAGGTTTTAGCCATCCGTACTCCATGCGATAATTTTTTTTTACCGTTCTCGCACTTCATAGGTACCAGGATAATAATTAGGTACAAAAATGATCTATTTTCCACGGTTATACGTCACTCGGTTCGAAGAAAAAACTCGAGAATTTTTTAAAGGCGACCTATTTCTCGACAGTTCAAACTATTTGGTTTTGGCCATCCGTAGTCAGCGCGACAAGTCCTTTTTGACTGTTTTGGGACATCCAATGCATTAGGAGAATAATTAGGTACGAAAATGTTCTAATTTTTCACTTCGCACGACAATTAGTCACAATGTTCGAAGAAAAAGTCGTGAATTTTTTGAAAACGACTAATTACTCGGTAGTTCAAACTATTTGGTTTTGGCCATCCGTAGACTGCCCGACAAGGTGCTTTTGACCGTTTTGCGACTTCCAATGCATCAGAAAAATAATAATGTAGAAAAACATTATATTTTTTCCCTACGCACCAATATTCGTCTCACCGTTCGAAGAAAAACTCGTGAATTTTTTCAAGATGACCCATTTCTCGACAATTCAAACTTTTTGGTTTTCACAACAAGTAGTCCGCGCGAAGAGTCATTTTTTTACCGTTTTCAGACGTCCAATGCATCAGAAAAATAATTAGGTACAAAAATTTTGAAATTTTCCCCTACGGTTGACTATGAAATACACCGTTCGAAGAAAAAGTCGTGAATTTTTTTAAGGCAACATATTTCTCGACAGTTCAGACTATTTGGTTTTGGGAATCTGTAGTCCGTTCGACAAGGTGTTATTTGACCGTTTTGGGACTTCCAACACATCAAGAAAATAATTAGGTAAATTTTTTTTCTAATTTCCACTACACACGACCATTAGTCACACTGTTCGAAAAAAGCTCGTGAATTTTTTTAAGACGACCTATTTCACGATAGTTTAAACTTTTAGGTTTTGACTTTCCGTAGTCCGTGTCACAAGATGTTTTTGATCGTTTTGAGACTTCATATGCACCAAGAAAATAATCTGGTACAGAAATATTCTAATTTTCCAATAGGCACGACTATTTGATACACCGTTCCAAGGAAAACTCGCAAATTTTTTTAAGTCGACCTATTTCCCGACAATTCAAACTATTTGGTTTTAGCCATCCGAGTCCGTGCGATAAATTTTTTTGACCGTTTTGGGACATCCAATACATCAAGAAAATAATTACGTACAAAAATGTTATAAGTTTTCACAGCACACGACTATTAGTCACACCGTTCGAAGAAAAACTCGTGAATTTTGTAAGATGACCTATTTCTCAACAGTTCAAACTATTTGCTTTTAGCCATCCATAGTCTGCGCGACAATTTTTTTTTTACCATTTTGGGACTTCCGATGCATCAGGAATATAATTAGGTACAAAAATGTTCTAATTTTCCACTAAGCATGACTATGAGTCACACTTCTCGACAACTTAAACTTTCAGGTTTTAGCCATCCGTACTCCTTGCGACCATTTTTTTTTACCGTTCTCGCACTTCATAGGTACCAGGATAATAATTAGGTACAAAAATGATCTATTTTTTCAGTACCCACGGTTATACATCACTCGGTTCGAAGAAAAAACTCGAGAATTTTTTAAAGGCGACCTATTGCTCGACAGTTCAAACTATTTGGTTTTGGCCATCCGTAGTCAGCGCGACAAGTCCTTTTTGACTATTTTGGGACATCCAATGCATTAGGAGAATAATTAGGTACGATAATGTTCTAATTTTTCACTTCGCACGACAATTAGTCACAATGTTCGAAGAAAAAGTGGTGAATTTTTGAAAACGACTTACTACTCGGTAGTTCAAACTATTTGGTTTTGGCCATCCGTAGACTGCCCGACAAGGTGATTTTGACCGTTTTGCGACTTCCAATGCATCAGAAAAATAATTAGGTAGAAAAAAAATCTATTTTTTACCTACGCACCAATATTCGTCTCACCGTTCGAAGAAAAACTCGTGAATTTTTTCAAGACGACCCATTTCTCGACAATTCAAACTTTTTGGTTTTCGCAACAAGTAGTCCGCGCGAAGAGTCATTTTTTTTACCGTTTTCAGACGTCCAATGCATCAGAAAAATAATTAGGTACAAAAATTTTGAAATTTTCCCCAACGGTTGACTATGAAATACACCGTTCGAAGAAAAAGTCGTTAATTTTTTTAAGACAACATATTTCTCGACCGTTCAGACTATTTGGTTTTGGGAATCTGTAATCCGTTCGACAAGGTGTTTTTTGACCGTTTTGGGACTTCCAACGCATCAAGAAAATAATTAGGTAAATTTTTTTTCTAATTTCCACTACACACGACCATTAGTCACACTGTTCGAAAAAAACTCGTGAATTTTTTTAAGACGACCTATTTCTCGATAGTTTAAACTTTTAGGTTTTGGCAGTCCGTAGTCCGTGTCACAAGATGTTTTTTGATCATTTTGAGACTTCATATTCACCAGGAAAATAATCTGGTACAGAAATATTCTAATTTTCCAATAGGCACGACTATTTGTTACACCGTTCCAAGGAAAACTCGCGAATTTTTTTAAGTCGACCTATTTCCCGACAATTCGAACTATTTGGTTTTAGCCATCCGAGTCCGTGCGATAAATTTTTTTGACCGTTTTGGGACATCCAATGCATCAAGAAAATAATTACGTACAAAAATGTTATAATTTTTCACAACACATGACTATTAGTCACACCGTTCGAAGAAAAACTCGTGAATTTTTTAAGATGACCTATTTCTCAACAGTTCAAACTATTTGCTTTTAGCCATCCATAGTCTGTGCGACAATTCTTTTTTACCATTTTGGGACTTCCGATGCAACAGGAAAATAATTAGGTACAAAAATGTTCTAATTTTCCACTAAGCATGACTATGAGTCACACTTCTCGACAACTTAAACTTTTAGGTTTTAGCCATCCGTACTCCATGCGATAATTTTTTTTTACCGTTCTCGCACTTCATAGGTACCAGGATAATAATTAGGTACAAAAATGATCTATTTTTTCACTATCCACGGTTATACGTCACTCGGTTCGAAGAAAAAACTCGAGAATTTTTTAAAGGCGACCTATTTCTCGACAGTTCAAACTATTTGGTTTTGGCCATCCGTAGTCAGCGCGACAAGTCCTTTTTGACTGTTTTGGGTCATCCAATGCATTAGGAGAATAATTAGGTACGAAAATGTTCTAATTTTTCACTTCGCACGACAATTAGTCACAATGTTCGAAGAAAAAGTCGTGAATTTTTTGAAAACGACTAATTACTCGGTAGTTCAAACTATTTGGTTTTGGCCATCCGTAGACTGCCCGACAAGGTGCTTTTGACAGTTTTGCGACTTCCAATGCATCAGAAAAATAATAATGTAGAAAAACATTATATTTTTTCCCTACGCACCAATATTCGTCTCACCGTTCGAAGAAAAACTCGTGAATTTTTTCAAGACGACCCATTTCTCGACAATTCAAACTTTTTGGTTTTCACAACAAGTAGTCCGCGCGAAGAGTCATTTTTTTACCGTTTTCAGACGTCCAATGCATCAGAAAAATAATTAGGTACAAAAATTTTGAAATTTTCCCCAACGGTTGACTATGAAATACACCGTTCGAAGAAAAAGTCGTGAATTTTTTTAAGACAACATATTTCTCGACAGTTCAGACTATTTGGTTTTGGGAATCTGTAGTCCGTTCGACAAGGTGTTATTTGACCGTTTTGGGACTTCCAACACATCAAGAAAATAATTAGGTAAATTTTTTTTCTAATTTCCACTACACACGACCATTAGTCACACTGTTCGAAAAAAACTCGTGAATTTTTTTAAGACGACCTATTTCTCGATAGTTTAAACTTTTAGGTTTTGGCAGTCCGTAGTCCGTGTCATAAGATGTTTTTTGATCATTTTGAGACTTCATATTCACCAGGAAAATAATCTGGTACAGAAATATTCTAATTTTCCAATAGGCACGACTATTTGTTACACCGTTCCAAGGAAAACTCGCGAATTTTTTTAAGTCGACCTATTTCCCGACAATTCGAACTATTTGGTTTTAGCCATCCGAGTCCGTGCGATAAATTTTTTTGACCTTTTTGGGACATCCAATGCATCAAGAAAATAATTACGTACAAAAATGTTATAATTTTTCACAACACACGACTATTAGTCACACCGTTCGAAGAAAAACTCGTGAATTTTTTAAGATGACCTATTTCTCAACAGTTCAAACTATTTGCTTTTAGCCATCCATAGTCTGCGCGACAATTTTTTCTTTACCATTTTGGGACTTCCGATGCATCAAGAAAATAATTAGGTACAAAAATGTTCTAATTTTCCACTAAGCATGACTATGAGTCACACTTCTCGACAACTTAAACTTTCAGGTTTTAGCCATCCGTACTCCATGCGACAAATTTTTTTTTACCGTTCTCGCACTTCAAAGGTACCAGGATAATAATTAGGTACAAAAATGATCTATTTTTTCACTACCCACGGTTATACGTCACTCGGTTCGAAGAAAAAACTCGAGAATTTTTTAAAGGCGACCTATTGCTCGACAGTTCAAACTATTTGGTTTTGGCCATCCGTAGTCAGCGCGACAAGTCCTTTTTGACTGTTTTGGGACATCCAATGCATTAGGAGAATAATTAGGTACGAAAATGTTTTAATTTTTCACTTCGCACGACAATTAGTCACAATGTTCGAAGAAAAAGTCGTGAATTTTTTGAAAACGACTTATTACTCGATAGTTCAGACTATTTGGTTTTGGCCATCCGTAGACTGCTCGACAAGGTGCTTTTCACCGTTTTGCGACTTCCAATGCATCAGAAAAATAATTAGGTAGAAAAACATTCTATTTTTTCCCTACGCGCCAATATTCGTCTCACCGTTCGAAGAAAAACTTGTGAATTTTTAATATACGACCCATTTCTCGACAATTCAAACTTTTTGGTTTTCGCCACAAGTAGTCCGCGCGAAGAGTCATTTTTTTACCATTTTCAGACTTCCAATGCATCAGAAAAATAATTAGGTACACAAATTTTGAAATTTTCCCCTACGGTTGACTATGAAATACACCGTTCGAAGAAAAAGTCGTGAATTTTTTTAAGACAACATATTTCTCGACAGTTCAGACTATTTGGTTTTGGGAATCCGTTGTCCGTTCGACAAAGTGTTTTTTGACCGTTTTGGGACTTCCAACGCATCAAGAAAATAATTAGGTAATTTTTTTTTCTAATTTCGACTACACACGACCATTAGTCACACTGTTCGAAAAAAACTCGTGAATTTTTTTAAGACGACCTATTTCTCGATAGTTTAAACTTTTAGGTTTTGGCAGTCCGTGTCACAAGATTTTTTTTACCGTTTTGAGACTTCATATGCACCAGGAAAATAATCTGGTACAGAAAAATTCTAATTTTCCAATAGGCACGACTATTTGTTACACCGTTCCAAGGAAAACTCGCGAATTTTTTTAAGTCGACCTATTTCCCGACAATTCAAACTATTTGGTTTTGGCCATCCGAGTCCGTGCGATAAGATTTTTTGACCGTTTTGGGACATCCAATGCATCAAGAAAATAATTAGGTACAAAAATGTTATAATTTTTCACAATACACGACTATTAGTCACACCGTTCGAAGAAAAACTCGTGAATTTTTTAAGATGACCTATTTCTCGACAGTTCAAACTATATGCTTTTAGCCATCCATAGTCTGCGCGGCAATTTTTTTTTTACCATTTTGGGACTTCCGATGCATCAGGAAAATAATTAGGTACAAAAATGTTCTAATTTTCCACTAAGCATGGCTATGAGTCACACTTCTCGACAACTTAAACTTTTAGGTTTTAGCCATTCGTACTCCATGCGACAAATTTTTTTTACCGTTCTCGCACTTCATAGGTACCAGGAAAATAATTAGGTACAAAAATGATCTATTTTTTCACTTCCCACGGTTATACGTCACTCGGTTCGAAGAAAAAACTCTTGAATTTTTTAAAGGCGACCTATTGTTCGACAGTTCAAACTATTTGGTTTTGGCCATCCGTAGTCAGCGCGACAAGTCCTTTTTGACTGTTTTGGGACATCCAATGCATTAGGAGAATAATTAGGTACGAAAATGTTCTAATTTTTCACTTCGCACGACAATTAGTCACAATGTTCGAAGAAAAAGTCGTGAATTTTTTGAAAACGACTTATTACTCGGTAGTTCAAACTATTTGGTTTTGGCCATCCGTAGACTGCCCGACAAGGTGCTTTTGACCGTTTTGCAACTTCCAATGCATAAGAAAAAGAATTAGGTAGAAAAACATTCTATTTTTTCCCTACGCACCAATATTCGTCTCACCATTCGAAGAAAAACTCGTGAATTTTTTCAAGACGACCCATTTCTCGACAATTCAAACTTTTTGGTTTTCGCAACAAGCAGTCCGCGCGAAGAGTCTTTTTTTTTACCGTTTTCAGACGTCCAATGCATCAGAAAAATAATTAGGTACACAAATTTTGAAATTTT
Source organism: Sambucus nigra (assembly GCA_949130495.1). NCBI lineage: Eukaryota > Viridiplantae > Streptophyta > Magnoliopsida > Dipsacales > Adoxaceae > Sambucus > Sambucus nigra. The sequence continues at coordinate 455,327,144 of OX422207.1, forward strand.
CCCCTACGGTTGACTATGAAATACACCGTTTGAAGAAAAAGTAGTGAATTTTTTTAAGACAACATATTTCTCGACAGTCCAGACTATTTGGTTTTGGGAATCTGTAGTCCGTTCGACAAGGTGTTTTTTGACCGTTTTGGGACTTCCAACGCATCGAGAAAATAATTAGGTAATTTTATTTCTAATTTCCGCTACACACGACCATTAGTCACACTGTTCGAAAAAAACTCGTGAATTTTTTTAAGACGACCTATTTCTCGATAGTTTAAACTTTTAGGTTTTGGCAGTCCATAGTCCGTGTCACAAGATGTTTTTTGACCGTTTTGAGACTTCATATGCACCAGGAAAATAATCTGGTACATAAATATTCTAAATTTCCAATAGGCACGACTATTGGTTACACCGTTCCAAGGAAAACTCGCGAATTTTTTTAAGTCGACCTATTTCCCGACAATTCAAACTATTTGGTTTTGGCCATCCGTGTCCGTGCGATAAGATTTTTTAACCGTATTGGGTCATCCAATGCATCAAGAAAATAATTAGGTACAAAAATGTTATAATTTTTCACAACACACGACTATTAGTCACACCGTTCGAAGAAAAACTCGTGAATTTTGTAAGATGACCTATTTCTCAACAGTTCAAACTATTTGCTTTTAGCCATCCATAGTCTGCGCGACAATTTTTTTTTTACCATTTTGGGACTTCCGATGCATCAGGAATATAATTAGGTACAAAAATGTTCTAATTTTCCACTAAGCATGACTATGAGTCACACTTCTCGACAACTTAAACTTTCAGGTTTTAGCCATCCGTACTCCTTGCGACGATTTTTTTTTTACCGTTCTCGCACTTCATAGGTACCAGGATAATAATTAGGTACAAAAATGATCTATTTTTTCACTACCCACGGTTATACATCACTCGGTTCGAAGAAAAAACTCGAGAATTTTTTAAAGGCGACCTATTGCTCGACAGTTCAAACTATTTGGTTTTGGCCATCCGTAGTCAGCGCGACAAGTCCTTTTTGACTATTTTGGGACATCCAATGCATTAGGAGAATAATTAGGTACGATAATGTTCTAATTTTTCACTTCGCACGACAATTAGTCACAATGTTCGAAGAAAAAGTCGTGAATTTTTGAAAACGACTTACTACTCGGTAGTTCAAACTATTTGGTTTTGGCCATCCGTAGACTGCCCGACATGGTGCTTTTGACCGTTTTGCGACTTCCAATGCATCAGAAAAATAATTAGGTAGAAAAAAAAATCTATTTTTTACCTACGCACCAATATTCGTCTCACCGTTCGAAGAAAAACTCGTGAATTTTTTCAAGACGACCCATTTCTCGACAATTCAAACTTTTTGGTTTTCACAACAAGTAGTCCGCGCGAAGAGTCATTTTTTTACCGTTTTCAGACGTCCAATGCATCAGAAAAATAATTAGGTACACAAATTTTGAAATTTTCCCCTACGGTTGACTATGAAATACACCGTTCGAAGAAAAAGTCGTGAATTTTTTTAAGGCAACATATTTCTCGACAGTTCAGACTATTTGGTTTTGGGAATCTGTAGTCCGTTCGACAAGGTGTTTTTTGACCGTTTTGGGACTTCCAACACATCAAGAAAATAATTAGGTAAACTTTTTTTCTAATTTCCACTACACACGACCATTAGTCACATTGTTCGAAAAAAACTCGTGAATTTTTTTAAGACGACCTATTTCACGATAGTTTAAACTTTTAGGTTTTGACTTTCCGTAGTCCGTGTCACAAGATGTTTTTGATCATTTTGAGACTTCATATGCACCAGGAAAATAATCTGGTACAGAAATATTCTAATTTTCCAATAGGCACGACAATTTGTTACACCGTTCCAAGGAAAACTCGCGAATTTTTTTAAGTCGACCTATTTCCCGACAATTCAAACTATTTGGTTTTAGCCATCCGAGTCCGTGCGATAAATTTTTTTGACCGTTTTGGGACATCCAATGCATCAAGAAAATAATTACGTACAAAAATGTTATAATTTTTCACAACACACGACTATTAGTCACACGTTTCGAAGAAAAACTCGTGAATTTTTTAAGATGACCTATTTCTCAACAGTTCAAACTATTTGCTTTTAGCCATCCATAGTCTGCGCGACAATTTTTTTTTTACCATTTTGGGACTTCCGATGCATCAGGAAAATAATTAGGTACAAAAATGTTCTAATTTTCCACTAAGCATGACTACGAGTCACACTTCTCGACAACTTAAACTTTTAGGTTTTAGCCATCCGTACTCCATGCGATAAATTTTTTTTTTACCGTTCTCGCACTTCATAGGTACCAGGATAATAATTAGGTACAAAAATGATCTATTTTTTCACTATCCACGGTTATACGTCACTCGGTTCGAAGAAAAAACTCGAGAATTTTTTAAAGGCGACCTATTGCTCGACAGTTCAAACTATTTGGTTTTGGCCATCCGTAGTCAGCGCGACAAGTCCTTTTTGACTGTTTTGGGACATCCAATGCATTAGGAGAATAATTAGGTACGAAAATGTTCTAATTTTTCACTTCGCACGACAATTAGTCACAATGTTCGAAGAAAAAGTCGTGAATTTTTTGTAAACGACTTATTACTCGATAGTTCAAACTATTTGGTTTTGGCCATCCGTAGACTGCTCGACAAGGTGCTTTTCACCGTTTTGCGACTTCCAATGCATCAGAAAAATAATTAGGTAGAAAAACATTCTATTTTTTCCCTACGCACCAATATTCGTCTCACCGTTCGAAGAAAAACTCGTGAATTTTTTAAATACGACCCATTTCTCGACAATTCAAACTTTTTGGTTTTTGCCACAAGTAGTCCGCGCGAAGAGTCATTTTTTTTACCGTTTTCAGACTTCCAATGCATCAGAAAAATAATTAGGTACACAAATTTTGAAATTTTCCCCTACGGTTGACTATGAAATACACCGTTCGAAGAAAAAGTCGTGAATTTTTTTAAGACAACATATTTCGCGACAGTTCAGACTATTTGGTTTTGGGAATCCGTTGTCCGTTCGACAAAGTGTTTTTTGACCGTTTTGGGACTTCCAACGCATCAAGAAAATAATTAGGTAATTTTTTTTTCTAATTTCGACTACACACGCCCATTAGTCACACTGTTCGAAAAAAACTTGTGAATTTTTTTAAGACGACCTATTTCTCGATAGTTTAAACTTTTAGGTTTTGGCAGTCCGTAGTCCGTGACACAAGATGTTTTTTGACCGTTTTGAGACTTCATATCCACCAGGAAAATAATCTGGTACAGAAATATTCTAATTTTCCAATAGGCACGACTATTTGTTACACCGTTCCAAGGAAAACTCGCGAATTTTTTAAGATGACCTATTTCTCGACAGTTCAAACTATTTGCTTTTAGCCATCCATAGTCTGCGCGACAATTTTTTTTTTACCATTTTGGGACTTCCGATGCATCAGGAAAATAATTAGGTACAAAAATGTTCTAATTTTCCACTAAGCATGACTATGAGTCACACTTCTCGACAACTTAAACTTTTTGGTTTTAGCCATCCGTACTCCATGCGACAAATTTTTTTTTGACCGTTCTCGCACTTCATAGGTACCAGGATAATAATTAGGTACAAAAATGATCTATTTTTTCACTACCCACGGTTATACGTCACTCGGTTCGAAGAAAAAACTCTTGAATTTTTTAAAGGCGACCTAGTGCTCCACAGTTCAAACTATTTGGTTTTGGCCATCCGTAGTCAGCGCGACAAGTCCTTTTTGACTGTTTTGGGACATCCAATGCATTAGGAGAATAATTAGGTACGAAAATGTTCTAATTTTTCACATCGCACGACAATTATTCACAATGTTCGAAGAAAAAGTCGTGAATTTTTTGAAAACGACTTATTACTCGGTAGTTCAAACTATTCGGTTTTGGACATCCGTAGACTGCCCGACAAGGTGCTTTTGACCGTTTTGCGACTTCCAATGCATAAGAAAAAGAATTAGGTAGAAAAACAGTCCATTTTTTCTCTACGCACCAATATTCGTCTCACCGTTCGAAGAAAAACTCGTGAATTTTTTCAAGACGACACATTTCTCGACAATTCAAACTTTTTGGTTTTCGCCACGAGTAGTCCGCGGGAAGACTCATTTTTTTTACCGTTTTCAGACTTCCAATGCATCAGAAAAATAATTAGGTACAAAAATTTTGAAATTTTCCCCTACGGTTGACTGTGAAATACACCGTTTGAAGAAAAATTCGTGAATTTTTTTAAGACAACATATTTCTCGACAGTTCAGACAATTTTGTTTTGGGAATCCGTAGTCCGTTCGACAAAGTGTTTTTTGACCGTTTTGGGACATCCAATGCATCAAGAAAATAATTACGTAAAAAAATGTTATAATTTTTCACCACACACGACTATTAGTCACACCGTTCGAAGAAAAACTCGTGAATTTTTTAAGTTGACCTATTTCTCGACAGTTCAAAGTATTTGCTTTTAGCCATCCATAGTCTGCACGACAATTTTTTTTTTACCATTTTGGGACTTCCGATGCATCAGGAAAATAATTAGGTACAAAAATGTTCTAATTTTCCACTAAGCATGACTATGAGTCACACTTCTCGACAACTTAAACTTTTTGGTTTTATCCATCCGTACTCCATGCGACAAATTTTTTTTTGACCGTTCTCGCACTTCATAGGTACCAGGAAAATAATTAGGTACAAAAATGATCTATTTTTTCACTTCCCACGGTTATACGTCACTCGGTTCGAAGAAAAAACTCTTGAATTTTTTAAAGGCGACCTAGTGCTCGACAGTTCAAACTATTTGGTTTTGGCCATCCGTAGTCAGCGCGACAAGTCCTTTTTGACTGTTTTGGGACATCCACTGCATTAAGAGAATAATTAGGTACGAAAATGTTCTAATTTTTCACTTCGCACGACAATTAGTCACAATGTTCGAAGAAAAAGTGGTGAATTTTTTGAAAACGACTTATTACACGGTAGTTCAAACTATTCGGTTTTGGCCATCCGTAGACTGCCCGACAAGGTGCTTTTGACCGTTTTACGACTTCTTATGCATTAGAAAAATAATTAGGTAGATAAACATTCTATTTTTTCCCTACGCACCAATATTCGTCTCACCGTTTGAAGAAAAACACGTGAATTTTTTCAAGACGACCCATTTCTAGACAATTCAAACTTTTTTGTTTTCGCCACAAGTAGTCCGCGCGAAGAGTCATTTTTTTACCGTTTTCAGACTTCCAATGCATCAGAAAAATAATTAGGTACAAAAATTTTGAAATTTTCCCCTACGGTTGACTATGAAATGCACCGTTCGAAGAAAAAGTCATGAATTATTTTAAGACAACATATTTCTCGACAGTTCAGACAATTTGGTTTTGGGAATCCGTAGTCCGTTCGACAAAGTGTTTTTTGACCGTTTTGGGACTTCCAACGCATCAAGAAAATAATTAGGTATATTTTTTTTCTAATTTCCACTACACACGACCATTAGTCACACTGTTCGAAAAATACTCGTGAATTTTTTTAAGACGACCCATTTCTCGATAGTTTAAACTTTTAGGTTTTGGCAGTCCGTAGTCCGTGTCAGAAGATGTTTTTTGACCGTTTTGAGACTTCATATCCACCAGGAAAATAATCTAGTACAGAAATATTCTAATTTTCCAATAGGCACGACTATTTGTTACACCGTTCCCAGGAAAACTCGGGAATTTTTTTAAGTCGACCTATTTGCCGACAATTCAAACTATTTGGTTTTGGCCATCCGAGTCCGTGCGATAAGATTTTTTGACCGTTTTGGGACATCCGATGCCTCAAGAAAATAATTACGTCCAAAAATGTTATAATTTTTCACAACACACGACTATTAGTCACACCATTCGAAGAAAAACTCGTGAATTTTTTAAGATGACCTATTTCTCGACAGTTCAAACTATTTGCGTTTAGCCATCCATATTCTGCGCGACAATTTTTTTTTGACCATTTTGGGACTTCCGATGCATCAGGAAAATAATTAGGTACAAAAATGTTCTAATTTTCCACTAAGCATGACTATGAGTCACACTTCTCGACAACTTAAACTTTTTGGTTTTAGCCATCCGTACTCCATGCGACAAATTTTTTTTGACCGTTCTCGCACTTCATAGGTACCAGGATAATAATTAGGTACAAAAATGACCTATTTTTTAAATACCCACGGTTATACGTCACTCGGTTCAAAGAAAAAACTCTTGAATTTTTTAAAGGCGACCTATTGCTCGACAGTTCAAACTATTTGGTTTTGGCCATCCGTAGTCAGCGCGACAAGTCCTTTTTGACTGTTTTGGGACATCCAATGCATTAGGAGAATAATTAGGTACGAAAATGTTCTAATTTTTCACTTCGCACGACAATTAGTCACAATGTTCGAAGAAAAAGTCGTGAATTTTTTGAAAACGACTTATTACTCGGTAGTTCAAACTATTCGATTTTGGCCATCCGTAGACTGCCCGACAAGGTGCTTTTGACCGTTTTGCGACTTCCAATGCATTAGAACAATAATTAGGTAGATAAACATTGTATTTTTTCGCTACGCACCAATATTCGTCTCACCGTTCGAAGAAAAACACGTGAATTTTTTCAAGATGACCCATTTCTCGACAATTCAAACTTTTTGGTTTTCGCCACAAGTAGTCCGCGCGAAGAGTCATTTTTTTACCGTTTTCAGACTTCCAATGCATCAGAAAAATAATTAGGTACAAAAATTTTGAAATTTTCCCCTACGGTTGACTATGAAATACACCGTTCGAAGAAAAAGTCGTGAATTTTTTTAAGACAACATATTTCTCGACAGTTTAGACTATTTGGTTTTGGGAATCCGTAGTCCGTTCGACAAAGTGTTTTTTGACCGTTTTGGGACTTCCAACGCATGAAGAAAATAATTAGGTAAATTTTTTTTCTAATTTCCACTACACACGACCATTAGTCACACTGTTCGAAAAAAACTCGTGAATTTTTTTAAGACGACCTATTTCTCGATAGTTTAAACTTTTAGGTTTTGGCAGTCCGTAGTCTGTGTCACAAGATGTTTTTTGACCGTTTTGAAACTTCATATCCACCAGGAAAATAATCTGGTACAGAAATATTCTAATTTTCCAATAGGCACGACTATTTGTTACACCGTTCCAAGGAAAACTCGCGAATTTTTTTAAGTCGACCAATTTCCCGACAATTCAAACTATTTGGTTTTGGCCATCTGAGTCCGTGCGATAAGACTTTTTGACCGTTTTGGGACATCCAATGCATCAAGAAAATAATTACGTACAAAAATGTTATAATTTTTCACAACACACGACTATTAGTCACACCGTTCGAAGAAAAACTCGTGAATTTTTTAAGATGACCAATTTCTCGACAGTTCAAACTATTTGCTTCTGCGCGACAATATTTTTTTTACCATTTTGGGACTTCCGATGCATCAGGAAAATAATTAGGTACAAAAATGTTCTAATTTTCCACTAAGCATGACTATGAGTCACACTTCTCGACAACTTAAACTTTTTGGTTTTAGCCATCCGTACTCCATGCGGCAAATTTTTTTTTGACCGTTCTCGCACTTCATAGGTACCAGGATAATAATTAGGTACAAAAATGATCTATTTTTTCACTACCCACGGTTATACGTCACTCGGTTCGAAGAAAAAACTCTTGAATTTTTTAAAGGCGACCTATTGCTCGACAGTTCAAACTATTTGGTTTTGGCCATCCGTAGTCAGCGCGACAAGTCCTTTTTGACTATTTTGGGACATCCAATACATTAGGATAATAATTAGGTACGAAAATGTTCTAATTTTTCACTTCGCACGACAATTAGTCACAATGTTCGAAGAAAAAGTCGTGAATTTTTTGAAAACGACTTATTACTTGGTAGTTCAAACTATTCGGTTTTGGCCATCCGTAGACTGCCCGACAAGGTGCTTTTGACCGTTTTGCGACTTCAAATGCAACAGAAAAATAATTAGGTAGAAAAACATTCTATTTTTACCCTACGCACCAATATTCGTCTCACCGTTCGAAGAAAAACTCGTGAATTTTTTCAAGACGACCCATTTCTCGCCAATTCAAACTTTTTGGTTTTCGCCACAAGTAGTCCGCGCGGAGAGTCATTTTTTTTACCATTTTCAAACTTCCAATGCATCAGAAAAATAATTAGGTACAAAAATTTTGAAATTTTCCCCTACGGTTGACTATGAAATACACCGTTCGAAGAAAAAGTCGTGAATTTTTTTAAGACAACATATTTCTCGACAGTTCAGACTATTTGGTTTTGGGAATCCGTAGTCCGTTCGACAAAGTGTTTTTTGACCGTTTTGGGACTTCCAACGCATCAAGAAAATAATTAGGTAATTTTTTTTTTCTAATTTCCACTACACACGACCATTAGTCACACTGTTCGAAAAAAACTCGTGAATTTTTTTAAGACGACCTATTTCTCGATAGTTTAAACTTTTAGGTTTTGGCAGTCCGTAGTCCGTGTGACAAGATGTTTTTTGACCGTTTTGAGACTTCATATGCACCAGGAAAATAATCTGGTACAGAAATATTCTAATTTTCCAATAGGCACGACTATTTGTTACACCGTTCCAAGGAAAACTCGCGAATTTTTTTAAGTCGACCTATTTCCCGACAATTCAAACTATTTGGTTTTGGCCATCCGAGTCCGTGCGATAAGACTTTTTGACCGTTTTGGGACATCCAATGCATCAAGAAAATAATTACGTACAAAAATGTTATAATTTTTCACAACACACGACTATTAGTCACACCGTTCGAAGAAAAACTCGTGAATTTTTTAAGATGACCTATTTCTCGACAGTTCAAACTATTTGCTTTTAGCCATCCAATAGTCTGCGCGACAATATTTTTTTTACCATTTTGGGACTTCCGATGCATCAGGAAAATAATTAGGTACAAAAATGTTCTAATTTTCCACTAAGCATGACTATGAGTCACACTTCTCGACAACTTAAACTTTTTGGTTTTAGCCATCCGTACTCCATGCGGCAAATTTTTTTTGACCGTTCTCGCACTTCATAGGTACCAGGATAATAATTAGGTACAAAAATGATCTATTTTTTCACTACCCACGGTTATACGTCACTCGGTTCGAAGAAAAAACTCTTGAATTTTTTAAAGGCGACCTATTGCTCGACAGTTCAAACTATTTGGTTTTGGCCATCCGTAGTCAGCGCGACAAGTCCTTTTTGACTGTTTTGGGACATCCAATGCATTAGGAGAATAATTAGGTACGAAAATGTTCTAATTATTCACTTCGCACGACAATTAGTCACAATGTTCGAAGAAAAAGTCGTGAATTTTTTGAAAACGACTTATTACTCGGTAGTTCAAACTATTCGGTTTTGGCCATTCGTAGACTGCCCGACAAGGTGCTTTTGACCGTTCTGCGACTTCCAATGCATCAGAAAAATAATTAGGTAGAAAAACATTCTATTTTTTCCCTACGCACCAATATTCGTCTCACCGTTCGAAGAAAAACTCGTGAATTTTTTCAAGACGACCCATTTCTCGGCAATTCAAACTTTTTGGTTTTCGCCACAAGTAGTCCGCGCGAAGAGTCATTTTTATTTACCGTTTTCAGACTTCCAATGCATCAGAAAAATAATTATTTACAAAAATTTTGAAATTTTCCCCTACGGTTGACTATGAAATACACCGTTCGAAGAAAAAGTCGTGAATTTTTTTAAGACAACATATTTCTCGACATGTCAGACTATTTGGTTTTGGGAATCCGTAGTCCGTTCGACAAAGTGTTTTTTGACCGTTTTGGGACTTCCAACGCATCAAGAAAATAATTAGGTAATTTTTTTTTCTAATTTCCACTACACACGACCATTAGTCACACTGTTCGAAAAAAACTCGTGAATTTTTTTAAGACGACCTATTTCTCGATAGTTTAAACTTTTAGGTTTTGGCAGTCCGTAGTCCGTGTGACAAGATGTTTTTTGACCGTTTTGAGACTTCATATGCACCAGGAAAATAATCTGGTACAGAAATATTCTAATTTTCCAATAGGCACGACTATTTGTTACACCGTTCCAAGGAAAACTCGCGAATTTTTTTAAGTCGACCTATTTCCCGACAATTCAAACTATTTGGTTTTGGCCATCCGAGTCCGTGCGATAAGACTTTTTGACCGTTTTGGGACATCCAATGCATCAAGAAAATAATTACGTACAAAAATGTTATAATTTTTCACAACACACGACTATTAGTCACACCGTTCGAAGAAAAACTCGTGAATTTTTTAAGATGACCTATTTCTCGACAGTTCAAACTATTTGCTTTTAGCCATCCAATAGTCTGCGCGACAATATTTTTTTTACCATTTTGGGACTTCCGATGCATCAGGAAAATAATTAGGTACAAAAATGTTCTAATTTTCCACTAAGCATGACTATGAGTCACACTTCTCGACAACTTGAACTTTTTGGTTTTCGCCATCCGTACTCCATGCGGAAATTTTTTTTTTGACCGTTCTCGCACTTCATAGGTACCAGGATAATAATTAGGTACAAAAATTCTCTATTTTTTCACTACCCACGGTTATACGTCACTCGGTTCGAAGAAAAAACTTGAGAATTTTTTAAAGGCGACCTATTGCTCGACAGTTCAAACTATTTGGTTTTGGCCATCCGTAGTCAGCGCAACAAGTCCTTTTTGACTGTTTTGGGACATCCAATGCATTAGGAGAATAATTAGGTACGAAAATGCTCTAATTTTTCACTTCGCACGACAATTAGTCACAATGTTCGAAGAAAAAGTCGTGAATTTTTTGAAAACGACTTATTACTCGGTAGTTCAAACTATTCGGTTTTGGCCATCCGTAGACTGCCCGACAAGGTGCTTTTGACCGTTTTGCGACTTCCAATGCATCAGAAAAATAATTAGGTAGAAAAACATTCTATTTTTTCCCAACGCACCAATATTCGTCTCACCGTTCGAAGAAAAACTCGTGAATTTTTTCAAGACGACCCATTTCTCGGCAATTCAAACATTTTGGTTTTCGCCACAAGTAGTCCGCGCGAAGAGTCATTTTTTTTACTGTTTTCAGACTTCCAATGCATCAGAAAAATAATTAGGCACAAAAATTTTGAAATTTTCCCCTACGGTTGACTATGAAATACACCGTTCGAAGATAAAGTCGTGAATTTTTTTAAGATAACATATTTCTCGACAGTTCAGACTATTTGGTTTTGGGAATTCGTAGTCCGTTCGACAAAGTGTTTTTTGACCGTTTTGGGATTTCCAACGCATCAAGAAAATAATTAGGTAATTTTTTTTTCTAATTTCCACTACACACGACCATTAGTCACACTGTTCGAAAAAAACTCGTGAATTTTTTTAAGACGACCTATTTCTCGATAGTTTAAACTTTTAGGTTTTGGCAGTCCGTAGTCCGTGTCACAAGATGTTTTTTGACCGTTTTGAGACTTCATATGCACCGGGAAAATAATCGGGTACAGAAGTATTCTAATTTTCCAATTGGCAGGACTATTTGTTACACCGTTCATAGGAAAACTCGCGAATTTTTTTAAGCCGACCTATTTCCCGACAATTCAAACTATTTGGTTTTGGCCATCCGAGTCCGTGCGATAAGACTTTTTGATCGTTTTGGGACATCCAATGCATCAAGAAAATAATTACATACAAAAATGTTATAATTTTTCACAACACACGACTATTAGTCACACCGTTCGAAGAAAAACTCGTGAATTTTTTAAGATGACCTATTTCTCGACAGTTCAAACTATTTGCTTCTGCGCGACAATATTTTTTTTACCATTTTGGGACTTCCGATGCATTAGGAAAATAATTAGGTACAAAAATGTTCTAATTTTCCACTAAGCATGACTATGAGTCACACTTCTCGACAACTTGAACTTTTTGGTTTTCGCCATCCGTACTCCATGCGGCTAATTTTTTTTTGACCGTTCTCGCACTTCATAGGTACCAGGATAATAATTAGGTACAAAAATTATCTATTTTTTCACTACCCACGGTTATACGTCACTCGGTTCGAAGAAAAAACTTGAGAATTTTTTAAAGGCGACCTATTGCTCGACAGTTCAAACTATTTGGTTTTGGCCATCCGTAGTCAGCGCGACAAGTCCTTTTTGACTGTTTTGGGACATCCAATGCATTAGGAGAATAATTAGGTACGAAAATGTTCTAATTTTTCACTTTGCATGACAATTTTTCACAATGTTCGAAGAAAAAGTCGTGAATTTTTTGAAAACGACTTATTACTCGGTAGTTCAAACTATTCGGTTTTGGCCATACGTAGACTGCCCGACAAGGTGCTTTTGACCGTTTTGCGACTTCCAATGCATCAGAAAAATAATTAGGTAGAAAAACATTCTATTTTTTTCCCTACGCACCAATATTCGTCTCACCGTCCGAAGAAAAACTCGTGAATTTTTTCAAGACGACCCATTTCTCGACAATTCAAACTTTTTGGTTTTCGCCAGAAGTAGTCCGCGCGAAGAGTCATTTTTTTTACCGTTTTCAGACTTCCAATGCATCAAAAAAATAATTATTTACAAAAATTTTGAAATTTTCCCCTACGGTTGACTATGAAATACACCGTTCGAAGAAAAAGTCGTGAATTTTTTTAAGACAACATATTTTTCGACAGTTCAGACTATTTGGTTTTGGGAATCCGTAGTCCGTTCGACAAAGTGTTTTTTGACCGTTTTGGGACTTCCAACGCATCAAGAAAATAATTAGGTATTTTTTTTTTCTAATTTCCACTACACACGACCATTAGTCACACTGTTCGAAAAAAACTCGTGAATTTTTTTAAGACGAGCTATTTCTCGATAATTTAAACTTTTAGGTTTTGGCAGTCCGTAGTCCGTGTCACAAGATGTTTTTGGACCGTTTTGAGACTTCATATGCACCAGGAAAATAATCTGGTACAGAAATATTCTAATTTTCCAACAGGCAGGACTATTTGTTACACCGTTTCAAGTAAAACTCGCGAATTTTTTTAAGTCGACCTATTTCCCGACAATTCAAACTATTTGGTTTTGGCCATCCGAGTCCGTGCGATAAGACTTTTTGACCGTTTTGGGACATCCAATGCATCAAGAAAATAATTACGTACAAATATGTTATAATTTTTCACAACACACGACTATTAGTCACACCGTTCGAAGAAAAACTCGTGAATTTTTTAAGATGACCAATTTCTCGACAGTTCAAACAATTTGCTTCTGCGCGACAATATTTTTTTTACCATTTTGGGACTTCCGATGCATCAGGAAAATAATTAGGTACAAAAATGTTCTAATTTTCCACTAAGCATGACTATGAGTCACACTTCTCGACAACTTAAACTTTTTGGTTTTAGCCATCCGTACTCCATGCGGAATTTTTTTTTTTTACCGTTCTCGCACTTCATAGGTACCAGGATAATAATTAGGTACAAAAATGATCTATTTTTTCACTACCCACGGTTATACGTCACTCGGTTCGAAGAAAAAACTTGAATATTTTTTAAAGGCGACCTATTGCTCGACAGTTCAAACTATTTGGTTTTGGTCATCCGTAGTCAGCGCGACAAGTCCTTTTTGACTATTTTGGGACATCCAATGCATTAGGAGAATAAATAGGTACGAAAATGTTCTAATTTTCACTTCGCACGACAATTATTCACAATGTTCGAAGAAAAAGTCGTGAATTTTTTGAAAACGACTTATTACTCGGTAGTTCAAACTATTCGGTTTTGGCCATCCGTAGACTGCCCGACAAGGTGCTTTTGACCGTTTTGCGACTTCCAATGCATCAGAAAAATAATTAGGTAGAAAAACATTCTATTTTTTTCCCTACGCACCAATATTCGTCTCACCGTTCGAAGAAAACCTCGTGAATTTTTTCAAGACGACCCATTTCTCGACAATTCAAACTTTTTGGTTTTCGCCACAAGTAGTCCGCGCGAAGAGTCATTTTTTTCTCCGTTTTCAGACTTCCAATGCATCAGAAAAATAATTAGGTACAAAAATTTTGAAATTTTCCCCTACGGTTGACTATGAAATACACCGTTCGAAGAAAAAGTCGTGAATTTTTTTAAGACAACATATTTCTCGACAGTTCAGACTATTTGGTTTTGGGAATTCGTAGTCCGTTCGACAAAGTGTTTTTTACCGTTTTGGGACTTCCAACGCATCAAGAAAATAATTTGGTAATTTTTTTTTCTAATTTCCACTACACACGACCATTAGTCACACTGTTCGAAAAAAACTCGTGAATTTTTTTAAGACGACCTATTTCTCGATAGTTTAAACTTTTAGGTTTTGGCAGTTCGTAGTCCGTGTCACAAGATGTTTTTTGACCGTTTTGAGACTTCATTTGCACCGGGAAAATAATCGGGTACAGAAGTATTCTAATTTTCCAATTGGCAGGACTATTTGTTACACCGTTCATAGGAAAACTCGCGAATTTTTTTAAGCCGACCTATTTCCCGACAATTCAAACTATTTGGTTTTGGCCATCCGAGTCCGTGCGATAAGACTTTTTGATCGTTTTGGGACATCCAATGCATCAAGAAAATAATTACGTACAAAAATGTTATAATTTTTCACAACACACGACTATTAGTCACACCGTTCGAAGAAAAACTCGTGAATTTTTTAAGATGACCTATTTCTCGACAGTTCAAACTATTTGCTTCTGCGCGACAATATTTTTTTTACCATTTTGGGACTTCCGATGCATCAGGAAAATAATTAGGTACAAAAATGTTCTAATTTTCCACTAAGCATGACTATGAGTCACACTTCTCGACAACTTGAACTTTTTGGTTTTCGCCATCCGTACTCCATGCGGCTAATTTTTTTTTGACCGTTCTCGCACTTCATAGGTACCAGGATAATAATTAGGTACAAAAATTATCTATTTTTTCACTACCCACGGTTATACGTCACTCGGTTCGAAGAAAAAACTTGAGAATTTTTTAAAGGCGACCTATTGCTCGACAGTTCAAACTATTTGGTTTTGGCCATCCGTAGTCAGCGCGACAAGTCCTTTTTGACTGTTTTGGGACATCCAATGCATTAGGAGAATAATTAGGTACGAAAATGTTCTAATTTTTCACTTTGCACGACAATTTTTCACAATGTTCGAAGAAAAAGTCGGGAATTTTTTAAAAACGACTTATTACTCGGTAGTTCAAACTATTCGGTTTTGGCCATACGTAGACTGCCCGACAAGGTGCTTTTGACCGTTTTGCGACTTCCAATGCATCAGAAAAATAATTAGGTAGAAAAACATTCTATTTTTTTCCCAACGCACCAATATTCGTCTCACCGTCCGAAGAAAAACTCGTGAATTTTTTCAAGACGACCCATTTCTCGACAATTCAAACTTTTTGGTTTTCGCCACAAGTAGTCCGCACGAAGAGTCATTTTTATTACCCTTTTCAGACTTCGAATGCATCAGAAAAATAATTAGGTACAAAAATTTTGAAATTTTCCCCTACGGTTGACTATGAAATACACCGTTCGAAGAAAAAGTCGTGAATTTTTTGAAGACAACATATTTCTCGACAGTTCAGACTATTTGGTTTTGGGAATCCGTAGTCCGTTCTACAAAGTGTTTTTTGACCGTTTTGGGACTTCCAACGCATCAAGAAAATAATTAGGTAATTTTTTTTTCTAATTTCCACTACACACGACCATTAGTCACACTGTTCGAAAAAAACTCGTGAATTTTTTTAAGACGACCTATTTCTCGATAATTTAAACTTGTAGGTTTTGGCAGTCCGTAGTCCGTGTCACAAGATGTTTTTGGACCGTTTTGAGACTTCATATGCACCAGGAAAATAATCTGGTACAGAAATATTCTAATTTTCCAACAGGCAGGACTATTTGTTACACCGTTCCAAGTAAAACTCGCGAATTTTTTTAAGTCGACCTATTTCCCGACAATTCAAACTATTTGGTTTTGGCCATCCGAGTCCGTGCGATAAGACTTTTTGACCGTTTTGGGACATCCAATGTATCAAGAAAATAATTACGTACAAAAATGTTATAATTTTTCACAACACACGACCATTAGTCACACCGTTTGAAGAAAAACTCGTGAATTTTTTAAGATGACCTATTTCTCGACAGTTCAAACTATTTGCTTCTGCGCGACAATATTTTTTTTACCATTTTGGGACTTTCGATGCATCAGGAAAATAATTAGGTACAAAAATGTTCTAATTTTCCACTAAGCATGACTATGAGTCACACTTCTCGACAACTTAAACTTTTTGGTTTTCGCCATCCGTACTCCATGCGGCAAATTTTTTTTTGACCGTTCTCGCACTTCATAGGTACCAGGATAATAATTAGGTACAAAAATGATTTATTTTTTCACTACCCACGGTTATACGTCACTCGGTTCGAAGAAAAAACTTGAGAATTTTTTAAAGGCGACCTATTGCTCGACAGTTCAAACTATTTGGTTTTGGCCATCCGTAGTCAGCGCGACAAGTCCTTTTTGACTGTTTTGGGACATCCAATGCATTAGGAGAATAATTAGGTACGAAAATGTTCTAATTTTTCACTTCGCACGACAATTATTCACAATGTTCGAAGAAAAAGTCGTGAATTTTTTGAAAACGACTTATTACTCGGTAGTTCAAACTATTCGGTTTTGGCCATCCGTAGACTGCCCGACAAGGTGCTTTTGACCGTTTTGCGACTTCCAATGCATCAGAAAAATAATTAGGTAGAAAACATTCTATTTTTTCCCTACGCACCAATATTCGTCTCACCGTTCGAAGAAAAACTCGTGAATTTTTTCAAGACGACCCATTTCTCGGCAATTCTAACTTTTTGGTTTTCGCCACAAGTAGTCCGCGCGAAGAGTCATTTTTTTTACCGTTTTCAGACTTCCAATGCATCAGAAAAATAATTAGGCACAAAAATTTTGAAATTTTCCCCTACGGTTGACTATGAAATACACCGTTCGAAGATAAAGTCGTGAATTTTTTTAAGACAACATATTTCTCGACAGTTCAGACTATTTGGTTTTGGGAATCCGTAGTCCGTTCGACAAAGTGTTTTTTGACCGTTTTGGGACTTCCAACGCATCAAGAAAATAATTAGGTATTTTTTTTTTCTAATTTCCACTACACACGACCATTAGTCACACTGTTCGAAAAAAACTCGTGAATTTTTTTAAGACGACCTATTTCTCGATAGTTTAAACTTTTAGGTTTTGGCAGTCCGTAGTCCGTGTCACAAGATGTTTTTTGACCGTTTTGAGACTTCATATGCACCAGGAAAATAATCTGGTATAGAAATATTCTAATTTTCCAACAGGCAGGACTATTTGTTACACCGTTCCAAGGAAAACTCGCGAATTTTTTTAAGTCGACCTATTACCCGACAATTCAAACTATTTGGTTTTGGCCATCCGAGTCCGTGCGATAAGACTTTTTGACCGTTTTGGGACATCCAATGCATCAAGAAAATAATTACGTACAAAAATGTTATAATTTTTCACAACACACGACTATTAGTCACACCGTTCGAAGAAAAACTCGTGAATTTTTTAAGATGACCAATTTCTCGACAGTTCAAACTATTTGCTTCTGCGCGACAATATTTTTTTTACCATTTTTGGACTTCCGATACATCAGGAAAATAATTAGGTACAAAAATGTTCTAATTTTCCACTAAGCATGACTATGAGTCACACTTCTCGACAACTTAAACTTTTTGGTTTTAGCCATCCGTACTCCATGCGGCAAATTTTTTTTTGACCGTTCTCGCACTTCATAGGTACCAGGATAATAATTAGGTACAAAAATGATCTATTTTTTCACTACCCACGGTTATACGTCACTCGGTTCGAAGAAAAAACTCTTGAATTTTTTAAAGGCGACCTATTGCTCGACAGTTCAAACTATTTGGTTTTGGCCATCCGTAGTCAGCGCGACAAGTCCTTTTTGACTGTTTTGGGACATCCAATACATTAGGAGAATAATTAGGTTCGAAAATGTTCTAATTTTTCACTTCGCACGACAATTAGTCACAATGTTCGAAGAAAAAGTCGTGAATTTTTTGAAAACGACTTATTACTTGGTAGTTCAAACTATTCGGTTTTGGCCATCCGTAGACTGCCCGACAAGGTGCTTTTGACCGTTTTGCGACTTCCAATGCATCAGAAAAATAATTAGGTAGAAAAACATTCTATTTTTTCCCTACGCACCAATATTCGTCTCACCGTTCGAAGAAAAACTCGTGAATTTTTTCAAGACGACCCATTTCTCGCCAATTCAAACTTTTTGGTTTTCGCCACAAGTAATCCGCGCGAAGAGTCATTTTTTTTACCATTTTCAAACTTCCAATGCATCAGAAAAATAATTAGGTACAAAAATTTTGAAATTTTCCCCTACGGTTGACTATGAAATACACCGTTCGAAGAAAAAGTCGTGAATTGTTTTAAGACAACATATTTCTCGACAGTTCAGACTATTTGGTTTTGGGAATCCGTAGTCCGTTCGACAAAGTGTTTTTTGACCGTTTTGGGACTTCCAACGCATCAAGAAAATAATTAGGTAATTTTTTTTTCTAATTTCCACTACACACGACCATTAGTCACACTGTTCGAAAAAAACTCGTGAATTTTTTTAAGACGACCTATTTCTCGATAGTTTAAACTTTTAGGTTTTGGCAGTCCGTAGTCCGTGTCACAAGATGTTTTTTGACCGTTTTGAGACTTCATATGCACCAGGAAAATAATCTGGTATAGAAATATTCTAATTTTCCAATAGGCACGACTGTTTGTTACACCGTTCCAAGGAAAACTCGCGAATTTTTTTAAGTCGACCTATTTCCCGACAATTCAAACTATTTGGTTTTGGCCATCCGAGTCCGTGCGATAAGACTTTTTGACCGTTTTGGGACATCCAATGCATCAAGAAAATAATTACGTACAAAAATGTTATAATTTTTCACAACACACGACTATTAGTCACACCGTTCGAAGAAAAACTCGTGAATTTTTTAAGATGACCAATTTCTCGACAGTTCAAACTATTTGCTTCTGCGCGACAATATTTTATTTACCATTTTGGGACTTCCGATGCATCAGGAAAATAATTAGGTACAAAAATGTTCTAATTTTCCACTAAGCATGACTATGAGTCACACTTCTCGACAACTTAAACTTTTTGGTTTTCGCCATCCGTACTCCATGCGGCAAATTTTTTTTTGACCGTTCTCGCACTTCATAGGTTCCAGGATAATAATTAGGTACAAAAATTATCTATTTTTTCACTACCCACGGTTATACGTCACTCGGTTCGAAGAAAAAACTTGAGAATTTTTTAAAGGCGACCTATTGCTCGACAGTTCAAACTATTTGGTTTTGGCCATCCGTAGTCAGCGCGACAAGTCCTTTTTGACTGTTTTGGGACATCCAATGCATTAGGAGAATAATTAGGTACGAAAATGTTCTAATTTTTCACTTCGCACGACAATTTTTCACAATGTTCGAAGAAAAAGTCGTGAATTTTTTGAAAACGACTTATTACTCGGTAGTTCAAACTATTCGGTTTTGGCCATACGTAGACTGCCCGACAAGGTGCTTTTGACCGTTTTGCGACTTCCAATGCATCAGAAAAGTAATTAGGTAGAAAAACATTCTATTTTTTCCCAACGCACCAATATTCGTCTCACCGTTCGAAGAAAAACTCGTGAATTTTTTCAAGACGACCCATTTCTCGGCAATTCAAACTTTTTGGTTTTCGCCACAAGTAGTCCGCCGAAGAGTCATTTTTTTTACCGTTTTCAGACTTCCAATGCATCAGAAAAATAATTAGGCACAAAAATTTTGAAATTTTCCCCTACGGTTGACTATGAAATACACCGTTCGAAGATAAAGTCGTGAATTTTTTTAAGACAACATATTTCTCGACAGTTCAGACTATTTGGTTTTGGGAATTCGTAGTCCGTTTGACAAAGTGTTTTTTGACCGTTTTGGGACTTCCAACGCATCAAGAAAATAATTAGGTAATTTTTTTTTCTAATTTCCACTACACACGACCCTTAGTCACACTGTTCGAAAAAAACTCGTGAATTTTTTTAAGACGACCTATTTCTCGATAGTTTAAACTTTTAGGTTTTGGCAGTCCGTAGTCCGTGTCACAAGATGTTTTTTGACCGTTTTGAGACTTCATATGCACCGGGAAAATAATCGGGTACAGAAGTATTCTAATTTTCCAATTGGCATGACTATTTGTTACACCGTTCATAGGAAAACTCGCGAATTTTTTTAAGTCGACCTATTTCTCGACAATTCAAACTATTTGGTTTTGGCCATCCGAGTCCGTGCGATAAGACTTTTTGATCGTTTTGGGACATCCAATGCATCAAGAAAATAATTACGTACAAAAATGTTATAATTTTTCACAACACACGACTATTAGTCACACCGTTCGAAGAAAAACTCGTGAATTTTTTAAGATGACCAATTTCTCGACAGTTCAAACTATTTGCTTCTGCGCGACAATATCTTTTTTACCATTTTGGGACTTCCGATGCATCAGGAAAATAATTAGGTACAAAAATGTTCTAATTTTCCACTAAGCATGACTATGAGTCACACTTCTCGACAACTTAAACTTTTTGGTTTTAGCCATCCGTACTCCATGCGGCAAATTTTTTTTTGACCGTTCTCGCACTTCATAGGTACCAGGATAATAATTAGGTACAAAAATGATCTATTTTTTCACTACCCACGGTTATACGTCACTTGGTTCGAAGAAAAAACTCTTGAATTTTTTAAAGGCAACCTATTGCTCGACAGTTCAAACTATTTGGTTTTGGCCATCCGTAGTCAGCGCGACAAGTCCTTTTTGACTGTTTTGGGACATCCAATACATTAGGAGAATAATTAGGTACGAAAATGTTCTAATTTTTCACTTCGCACGACAATTAGTCACAATGTTCGAAGAAAAAGTCGTGAATTTTTTGAAAACGACTTATTACTTGGTAGTTCAAACTATTCGGTTTTGGCCATTCGTAGACTGCCCGACAAGGTGCTTTTGACCGTTTTGCGACTTCCAATGCATCAGAAAAATAATTAGGTAGAAAAACATTCTATTTTTTCCCTACGCACCAATATTCGTCTCACCGTTCGAAGAAAAACTCGTGAATTTTTTCAAGACGACCCATTTCTCGGCAATTCAAACTTTTTGGTTTTCGCCACAAGTAGTCCGCGCGAAGAGTCATTTTTTTTTTACCATTTTCAAACTTCCAATGCATCAGAGAAATAATTAGGTACAAAAATTTTGAAATTTTCCCCTACGGTTGACTATGAAATACACCGTTCGAAGAAAAAGTCGTGAATTTTTTTAAGACAACATATTTCTCGACAGTTCAGACTATTTGGTTTTGGGAATTCGTAGTCCGTTTGACAAAGTGTTTTTTGACCGTTTTGGGACTTCCAACGCATCAAGAAAATAATTAGGTAATTTTTTTTTCTAATTTCCACTACACACGACCATTAGTCACACTGTTCGAAAAAAACTCGTGAATTTTTTTAAGACGACCTATTTCTCGATAATTTAAACTTTTAGGTTTTGGCAGTCCGTTGTCCGTGTCACAAGATGTTTTTTGACCGTTTTGAGACTTCATATGCACCAGGAA
Source organism: Sambucus nigra (assembly GCA_949130495.1). Lineage (NCBI taxonomy): Eukaryota > Viridiplantae > Streptophyta > Magnoliopsida > Dipsacales > Adoxaceae > Sambucus > Sambucus nigra. The sequence continues at coordinate 455,348,887 of OX422207.1, forward strand.
AATAATCTGGTACAGAAATATTCTAATTTTCCAACAGGCAGGACTATTTGTTACACCGTTCCAAGTAAAACTCGCGAATTTTTTTAAGTCGACCTATTTCCCGACAATTCAAACTATTTGGTTTTGGCCATCCGAGTCCGTGCGATAAGACTTTTTGACCGTTTTGGGACATCCAATGCATCAAGAAAATAATTACGTACAAAAATGTTATAATTTTTCACAACACACGACTATTAGTCACACCGTTCGAAGAAAAACTCGTGAATTTTTTAAGATGACCAATTTCTCGACAGTTCAAACTATTTGCTTCTGCGCGACAATATTTTTTTTACCATTTTGGGACTTCCGATGCATCAGGAAAATAATTAGGTACAAAAATGTTCTAATTTTCCACTAAGCATGACTATGAGTCACACTTCTCGACAACTTAAACTTTTTGGTTTTAGCCATCCGTACTCCATGCGGCAAATTTTTTTTTGACCGTTCTCGCACTTCATAGGTTCCAGGATAATAATTAGGTACAAAAATTATCTATTTTCTCACTACCCACGGTTATACGTCACTCGGTTCGAAGAAAAAACTTGAGAATTTTTTAAAGGCGACCTATTGCTCGACAGTTCAAACTATTTGGTTTTGGCCATCCGTAGTCAGCGCGACAAGTCCTTTTTGACTGTTTTGGGACATCCAATGCATTAGGAGAATAATTAGGTACGAAAATGTTCTAATTTTTCACTTCGCACGACAATTTTTCACAATGTTCGAAGAAAAAGTCGTGAATTTTTTGAAAATGACTTATTACTCGGTAGTTCAAACTATTCGGTTTTGGCCATACGTAGACTGCCCGACAAGGTGCTTTTGACCGTTTTGCGACTTCCAATGCATCAGAAAAATAATTAGGTAGAAAAACATTCTATTTTTTTCCCTACGCACCAATATTCGTCTCACCGTCCGAAGAAAAACTCGTGAATTTTTTCAAGACGACCCATTTCTCGACAATTCAAACTTTTTGGTTTTCGCCAGAAGTAGTCCGGGCGAAGAGTCAGTTTTTTTACCGTTTTCAGACTTCCAATGCATCAGAAAAATAATTAGGTACAAAAATTTTGAAATTTTCCCCTACGGTTGACTATGAAATACACCGTTCGAAGAAAAAGTCGTGAATTTTTTTAAGACAACATATTTCTCGACAGTTCAGACTATTTGGTTTTGGGAATCCGTAGTCCGTTCGACAAAGTGTTTTTTGACCGTTTTGGGACTTCCAACGCATCAAGAAAATAATTAGGTAATTTTTTTTTCTAATTTCCACTACACACGACCATTAGTCACACTGTTCGAAAAAAACTCGTGAATTTTTTTAAGACGACCTATTTCTCGATAATTTAAACTTTTAGGTTTTGGCAGTCCGTAGTCCGTGTCACAAGATGTTTTTTGACCGTTTTGAGACTTCATATGCACCAGGAAAATAATCTGGTACAGAAATATTCTAATTTTCCAACAGGCAGGACTATTTGTTACACCGTTCCAAGTAAAACTCGCGAATTTTTTTAAGTCGACCTATTTCCCGACAATTCAAACTATTTGGTTTTGGCCATCCGAGTCCGTGCGATAAGACTTTTTGACCGTTTTGGGACATCCAATGCATCAAGAAAATAATTACGTACAAAAATGTTATAATTTTTCACAACACACGACTATTAGTCACACCGTTCGAAGAAAAACTCGTGAATTTTTTAAGATGACCAATTTCTCGACAGTTCAAACTATTTGCTTCTGCGCGACAATATTTTTTTTACCATTTTGGGACTTCCGATGCATCAGGAAAATAATTAGGTACAAAAATGTTCTAATTTTCCACTAAGCATGACTATGAGTCACACTTCTCGACAACTTAAACTTTTTGGTTTTAGCCATCCGTACTCCATGCGGCAAATTTTTTTTTGACCGTTCTCGCACTTCATAGGTACCAGGATAATAATTAGGTACAAAAATGATCTATTTTTTCACTACCCACGGTTATACGTCACCCGGTTCGAAGAAAAAACTCTTGAATTTTTTAAAGGCGACCTATTGCTCGACAGTTCAAACTATTTGGTTTTGGCCATCCGTAGTCAGCGCGACAAGTCCTTTTTGACTGTTTTGGGACATCCAATGCATTAGGAGAATAATTAGGTACGAAAATGTTCTAATTTTTCACTTCGCACGACAATTAGTCACAATGTTCGAAGAAAAAGTCGTGAATTTTTTGAAAACGACTTATTACTTGGTAGTTCAAACTATTCGGTTTTGGCCATCCGTAGACTGCCCGACAAGGTGCTTTTGACCCTTTTGCGACTTCCAATGCATCAGAAAAATAATTAGGTAGAAAAACATTCTATTTTTTCCCTACGCACCAATATTCGTCTCACCGTTCGAAGAAAAACTCGTGAATTTTTTCAAGACGACCCATTTCTCGGCAATTCAAACTTTTTGGTTTTCGCCACAAGTAGTCCGCGCGAAGAGTCATTTTTTTTACCATTTTCAAACTTCCAATGCATTAGAGAAATAATTAGGTACAAAAATTTTGAAATTTTCCCCTACGGTTGACTATGAAATACACCGTTCGAAGAAAAAGTCGTGAATTTTTTTAAGACAACATATTTCTCGACAGTTCAGACTATTTGGTTTTGGGAATTCGTAGTCCGTTCGACAAAGTGTTTTTTGACCGTTTTGGGACTTCCAACGCATCAAGAAAATAATTAGGTAATTTTTTTTTTCTAATTTCCACTACACACGACCATTAGTCACACTGTTCGAAAAAAACTCGTGAATTTTTTTAAGACGACCTATTTCTCGATAGTTTAAACTTTTAGGTTTTAGCAGTCCGTAGTCCGTGTCACAAGATGTTTTTTTACCGTTTTGAGACTTCATATGCACCAGGAAAATAATCTGGTACAGAAATATTCTAATTTTCCACCAGGCAGGACTATTTGTTACACCATTCCAAGTAAAACTCGCGAATTTTTTTTAATTCGACCAATTTCCCGGCAATTCAAACTATTTGGTTTTGGCCATCCGAGTCCGTGCGATAAGACTTTTTGACCGTTTTGGGACATCCAATGTATCAAGAAAATAATTACGTACAAAAATGTTATAATTTTTCACAACACACGACCATTAGTCACACCGTTCGAAGAAAAACTCGTGAATTTTTTAAGATGACCAATTTCTCGACAGTTCAAACTATTTGCTTCTGCGCGACAATATTTTTTTTACCATTTTGGAACTTCCGATGCATCAGGAAAATAATTAGGTACAAAAATGTTCTAATTTTCCACTAAGCATGACTATGAGTCACACTTCTCGACAACTTAAACTTTTTGGTTTTAGCCATCCGTACTCCATGCGGCAAATTTTTTTTTGACCGTTCTCGCACTTCATAGGTACCAGGATAATAATTAGGTACAAAAATGATCTATTTTTTCACTACCCACGGTTATACGTCACTTGGTTCGAAGAAAAAACTCTTGAATTTTTTAAAGGCGACCTATTGCTCGACAGTTCAAACTATTTGGTTTTGGCCATCCGTAGTCAGCGCGACAAGTCCTTTTTGACTGTTTTGGGACATCCAATACATTAGGAGAATAATTAGGTACGAAAATGTTCTAATTTTTCACTTCGCACGACAATTAGTCACAATGTTCGAAGAAAAAGTCGTGAATTTTTTGAAAACGACTTATTACTTGGTAGTTCAAACTATTCGGTTTTGGCCATTCGTAGACTGCCCGACAAGGTGCTTTTGACCGTTTTGCGACTTCCAATGCATCAGAAAAATAATTAGGTAGAAAAACATTATATTTTTTCCCTACGCACCAATATTCGTCTCACCGTTCGAAGAAAAACTCGTGAATTTTTTCAAGACGACCCATTTCTCGGCAATTCAAACTTTTTGGTTTTCGCCACAAGTAGTCCGCGCGAAGAGTCATTTTTTTTTACCATTTTCAAACTTCCAATGCATCAGAGAAATAATTAGGTACAAAAATTTTGAAATTTTCCCCTACGGTTGACTATGAAATACACTGTTCGAAGAAAAAGTCATGAATTTTTTTAAGACAACATATTTCTCGACAGTTCAGACTATTTGGTTTTGGGAATTCGTAGTCCGTTTGACAAAGTGTTTTTTGACCGTTTTGGGACTTCCAACGCATCAAGAAAATAATTAGGTAATTTTTTTTTCTAATTTCCACTACACACGACCATTAGTCACACTGTTCGAAAAAAACTCGTGAATTTTTTTAAGACGACCTATTTCTCGATAATTTAAACTTTTAGGTTTTGGCAGTCCGTTGTCCGTGTCACAAGATGTTTTTTGACCGTTTTGAGACTTCATATGCACCAGGAAAATAATCAGGTACATAAATATTCTAATTTTCCAACAGGCAGGACTATTTGTTACACCGTTCCAAGTAAAACTCGTGAATTTTTTTAAGTCGACCTATTTCCCGACAATTCAAACTATTTGGTTTTGGCCATCCGAGTCCGTGCGATAAGACTTTTTGACCGTTTTGGGACATCCAATGCATCAAGAAAATAATTACGTACAAAAATGTTATAATTTTTCACAACACACGACTATTAGTCACACCGTTCGAAGAAAAACTCGTGAATTTTTTAAGATGACCAATTTCTCGACAGTTCAAACTATTTGCTTCTGCGCGACAATATTTTTTTTACCATTTTGGGACTTCCGATGCATCAGGAAAATAATTAGGTACAAAAATGTTCTAATTTTCCACTAAGCATGACTATGAGTCACACTTCTCGACAACTTAAACTTTTTGGTTTTAGCCATCCGTACTCCATGCGGCAAATTTTTTTTTGACCGTTCTCGCACTTCATAGGTACCAGGATAATAATTAGGTACAAAAATGATCTATTTTTTCACTACCCACGGTTATACGTCACTCGGTTCGAAGAAAAAACTCTTGAATTTTTTAAAGGCGACCTATTGCTCGACAGTTCAAACTATTTGGTTTTGGCCATCCGTAGTCAGCGCGACAAGTCCTTTTTGACTGTTTTGGGACATCCAATACATTAGGAGAATAATTAGGTACGAAAATGTTCTAATTTTTCACTTCGCACGACAATTAGTCACAATGTTCGAAGAAAAAGTCGTGAATTTTTTGAAAACGACTTATTACTTGGTAGTTCAAACTATTCGGTTTTGGCCATCCGTAGACTGCCCGACAAGGTGCTTTTGACCCTTTTGCGACTTCCAATGCATCAGAAAAATAATTAGGTAGAAAAACATTCTATTTTTTCCCTACGCACCAATATTCGTCTCACTGTTCGAAGAAAAACTCGTGAATTTTTTCAAGACGACCCATTTCTCGGCAATTCAAACTTTTTGGTTTTCGCCACAAGTAGTCCGCGCGAAGAGTCATTTTTTTTTACCATTTTCAAACTTCCAATGCATCAGAGAAATAATTAGGTACAAAAATTTTGAAATTTTCCCCTACGGTTGACTATGAAATACACCGTTCGAAGAAAAAGTCGTGAATTTTTTTAAGACAACATATTTCTCGACAGTTCAGACTATTTGGTTTTGGGAATTCGTAGTCCGTTCGACAAAGTGTTTTTTGACCGTTTTGGGACTTCCAACGCATCAAGAAAATAATTAGGTAATTTTTTTTTCTAATTTCCACTACACACGACCATTAGTCACACTGTTCGAAAAGAACTCGTGAATTTTTTTAAGACGACCTATTTCTCGATAGTTTAAACTTTTAGGTTTTAGCAGTCCGTAGTCCGTGTCACAAGATGTTTTTTTACCGTTTTGAGACTTCATATGCACCAGGAAAATAATCTGGTACAGAAATATTCTAATTTTCCACCAGGCAGGACTATTTGTTACACCGTTCCAAGTAAAACTCGCGAATTTTTTTGAGTCGACCTATTTCCCGGCAATTCAAACTATTTGGTTTTGGCCATCCGAGTCCGTGCGATAAGACTTTTTGACCGTTTTGGGACATCCAATGTATCAAGAAAATAATTACGTACAAAAATGTTATAATTTTTCACAACACACGACCATTAGTCACACCGTTCGAAGAAAAACTCGTGAATTTTTTAAGATGACCAATTTCTCGACAGTTCAAACTATTTGCTTCTGCGCGACAATATTTTTTTTACCATTTTGGGACTTCCGATTCATCAGGAAAATAATTAGGTACAAAAATGTTCTAATTTTCCACTAAGCATGACTATGAGTCACACTTCTCGACAACTTGAACTTTTTGGTTTTCGCCATCCGTACTCCATGCGGCAAATTTTTTTTTGACCGTTCTCGCTCTTCATAGGTACCAGGATAATAATTAGGTACAAAAATGATCTATTTTTTCACTACCCACGGTTATACGTCACTCGGTTCGAAGAAAAAACTTGAGAATTTTTTAAAGGCGACCTATTGCTCGACAGTTCAAACTATTTGGTTTTGGCCATCCGTAGTCAGCGCAACAAGTCCTTTTTGACTGTTTTGGGACATCCAATGCATTAGGAGAATAATTAGGTACGAAAATGTTCTAATTTTTCACTTCGCACGACAATTTTTCACAATGTTCGAAGAAAAAGTCGTGAATTTTTTGAAAACGACTTATTACTCGGTAGTTCAAACTATTCGGTTTTGGCCATCTGTAGACTGCCCGACAAGGTGCTTTTGACCGTTTTGCGACTTCCAATGCATCAGAAAAATAATTAGGTAGAAAAACATTCTATTTTTTCCCAACGCACCAATATTCGTCTCACCGTTCGAAGAAAAACTCGTGAATTTTTTCAAGACGACCCATTTCTCGGCAATTCAAACTTTCTGGTTTTCGCCACAAGTAGTCCGCGCGAAGAGTCATTTTTTTTACCGTTTTCAGACTTCCAATGCATCAGAAAAATAATTAGGTACGAAAATTTTGAAATTTTCCCCTACGGTTGACTATGAAATACACCGTTCGAAGAAAAAGTCGTGAATTTTTGTAAGACAACATATTTCTCGACAGTTCAGACTATTTGGTTTTGGGAATCCGTAGTCTGTTCGACAAAGTTTTTTTTGACCGTTTTGGGACTTCCAACGCATCAAGAAAATAATTAGGTAATTTTTTTTTCTAATTTCCACTACACACGACCATTAGTCACACTGTTCGAAAAAAAACTCGTGAATTTTTTTAAGACGACCTATTTCTCGATATTTTAAACTTTTAGGTTTTGGCATTCCGTAGTCCGTGTCACAAGATGTTTTTTGACCGTTTTGAGACTTCATATGCACCAGGAAAATAATCTGGTACAGAAATATTCTAATTTTCCAATTGGCAGGACTATTTGTTACACCGTTCTAAGGAAAACTCGCGAATTTTTTTAAGTCGACCCATTTCCCGACAATTCAAACTATTTGGTTTTGGCCTTCCGAGTCCGTGCGATAAGACTTTTTGACCATTTTGGGACATCCAATGCATCAAGAGAATAATTACGTACAAAAATGTTATAATTTTTCACAACACACGACTATTAGTCACACCGTTCGAAGAAAAACTCGTGAATTTTTTAAGATGACCTATTTCTCGACAGTTCAAACTATTTGCTTTTAGCCATCCATAGTCTGCGCGACAATATTTTTTTTACCATTTTGGGACTTCCGATGCATCAGGAAAATAATTAGGTACAAAAATGTTCTAATTTTCCACTAAGCATGACTATGAGTCACACTTCTCGACAACTTAAACTTTTTGGTTTTAGCCATCCGTACTCCATGCGGCAAATTTTTTTTTGACCGTTCTCGCACTTCATAGGTACCAGGATAATAATTAGGTACAAAAATGATCTATTTTTTCACTACCCACGGTTATACGTCACTCGGTTCGAAGAAAAAACTTAAGAATTTTTTAAAGGCGACCTATTGCTCGACAGTTCAAACTATTTGGTTTTGGCCATCCGTAGTCAGCGGGACAAGTCCTTTTTCACTGTTTTGGGACATCCAATGCATTAGGAGAATAATTAGGTACGAAAATGTTCTAATTTTTCACTTCGCACGACAATTAGTCACAATGTTCGAAGAAAAAGTCGTGAATTTTTTGAAAACGACTTATTACTCGGTAGTTCAAACTATTCGGTTTTGGCCATACGTAGACTTCCCGACAAGGTGCTTTTGACCGTTTTGCGACTTCCAATGCATCAGAAAAATAATTAGGTAGAAAAACATTCTATTTTTTCCCTACGCACCAATATTCGTCTCACCGTTCGAAGAAAAACTCGTGAATTTTTTCAAGACGACCCATTTCTCGGCAATTCAAACTTTTTGGTTTTCGCCACAAGTAGTCCGCGCGAAGAGTCATTTTTTTTACCGTTTTCAAACTTCCAATGCATCAGAAAAATAATTAGGTACAAAAATTTTGAAATTTTCCCCTACGGTTGACTATGAAATACACCGTTCGAAGAAAAAGTCGTGAATTTTTTTAAGACAACATATTTCTCGACAGTTCAGACTATTTGGTTTTGGGAATCCGTAGTCCGTTCGACAAAGTGTTTTTTGACCGTTTTGGGACTTCCAACGCATCAAGAAAATAATTAGGTAATTTTTTTTTCTAATTTCCACTACACACGACCATTAGTCACACTGTTCGAAAAAAACTCGTGAATTTTTTTAAGACGACCTATTTCTCGATAGTTTAAACTTTTAGGTTTTGGCAGTCCGTAGTCCGTGTCACAAGATGTTTTTTGACCGTTTTGAGACTTCATATGCACCAGGAAAATAATCTGGTACAGAAATATTCTAATTTTCCAATAGGCACGACTATTTGTTACACCGTTCCAAGGAAAACTCGCGAATTTTTTTAAGTCGACCTATTTCCCGACAATTCAAACTATTTGGTTTTGGCCATCCGAGTCCGTGCGATAAGACTTTTTGACCGTTTTGGGACATGCAATGCATCAAGAAAATAATTACGTACAAAAATGTTATAAATTTCACAACACACGACTATTAGTCACACCGTTCGAAGAAAAACTCGTGAATTTTTTAAGATGACCTATTTCTCGACAGTTCAAACTATTTGCTTTTAGCCATCCATAGTCTGCGCGACAATATTTTTTTTACCATTTTGGGACTTCCGATGCATCAGGAAAATAATTAGGTACACAAATGTTCTAATTTTCCACTAAGCATGACTATGAGTCACACTTCTCGACAACTTAAACTTTTTGGTTTTAGCCATCCGTACTCCATGCGGCAAATTTTTTTTTGACCGTTTTCGCACTTCATAGGTACCAGGATAATAATTAGGTACAAAAATGATCTATTCATTCACTACCCACGGTTATACGTCACTCGGTTCGAAGAAAAAACTCTTGAATTTTTTAAAGGCGACCTATTGCTCGACAGTTCAAACTATTTGGTTTTGGCCATCCGTAGTCAGCGCAACAAGTCCTTTATGACTGTTTTGGGACATCCAATGCATTAGGAGAATAATTAGGTACGGAAATGTTCTAATTTTTCACTTCGCACGACAATTAGTCACAATGTTCGAAGAAAAAGTCGTGATTTTTTTGAAAACGACTTATTACTCGGTAGTTCAAACTATTCGGTTTTGGCCATCCGTAGACTGCCCAACAAGGTGCTTTTGACCGTTTTGCGACTTCCAATGCATCAGAAAAATAATTAGGTAGAAAAACATTCTATTTTTTCCCTACGCACCAATATTCGTCTCACCGTTCGAAGAAAAACTCGTGAATTTTTTCAAGACGACCCATTTCTCGGCAATTCAAACTTTCTGGTTTTCGCCACAAGTAGTCCGCGCGAAGAGTCATTTTTTTTACCGTTTTCAGACTTCCAATGCATCAGAAAAATAATTAGGTACAAAAATTTTGAAATTTTCCCCTACGGTTGACTATGAAATACACCGTTCGAAGAAAAAGTCGTGAATTTTTGTAAGACAACATATTTCTCGACAGTTCAGACTATTTGGTTTTGGGAATCCGTAGTCTGTTCGACAAAGTTTTTTTTGACCGTTTTGGGACTTCCAACGCATCAAGAAAATAATTAGGTAATTTTTTTTTCTAATTTCCACTACACACGACCATTAGTCACACTGTTCGAAAAAAAACTCGTGAATTTTTTTAAGACGACCTATTTCTCGATAGTTTAAACTTTTAGGTTTTGGCAGTCCGTAGTCCGTGTCACAAGATGTTTTTTGACCGTTTTGAGACTTCATATGCACCAGGAAAATAATCTGGTACAGAAATATTCTAATTTTCCAATTGGCAGGACTATTTGTTACACCGTTCTAAGGAAAACTCGCGAATTTTTTTAAGTCGACCCATTTCCCGACAATTCAAACTATTTGGTTTTGGCCATCCGAGTCCGTGCGATAAGACTTTTTGACCGTTTTGGGACATCCAATGCATCAAGAGAATAATTACGTACAAAAATGTTATAATTTTTCACAACACACGACTATTAGTCACACCGTTCGAAGAAAAACTCGTGAATTTTTTAAGATGACCTATTTCTCGACAGTTCAAACTATTTGCTTTTAGCCATCCATAGTCTGCGCGACAATATTTTTTTTACCATTTTGGGACTTCCGATGCATCAGGAAAATAATTAGGTACAAAAATGTTCTAATTTTCCACTAAGCATGACTATGAGTCACACTTCTCGACAACTTAAACTTTTTGGTTTTAGCCATCCGTACTCCATGCGGCAAATTTTTTTTTGACCGTTCTCGCACTTCATAGGTACCAGGATAATAATTAGGTACAAAAATGATCTATTTTTTCACTACCCACGGTTATACGTCACTCGGTTCGAAGAAAAAACTTAAGAATTTTTTAAAGGCGACCTATTGCTCGACAGTTCAAACTATTTGGTTTTGGCCATCCGTAGTCAGCGGGACAAGTCCTTTTTCACTGTTTTGGGACATCCAATGCATTAGGAGAATAATTAGGTACGAAAATGTTCTAATTTTTCACTTCGCACGACAATTAGTCACAATGTTCGAAGAAAAAGTCGTGAATTTTTTGAAAACGACTTATTACTCGGTAGTTCAAACTATTCGGTTTTGGCCATACGTAGACTGCCCGACAAGGTGCTTTTGACCGTTTTGCGACTTCCAATGCATCAGAAAAATAATTAGGTAGAAAAACATTCTATTTTTTCCCTACGCACCAATATTCGTCTCACCGTTCGAAGAAAAACTCGTGAATTTTTTCAAGACGACCCATTTCTCGGCAATTCAAACTTTTTGGTTTTCACCACAAGTAGTCCGCGCGAAGAGTCATTTTTTTTACCGTTTTCAAACTTCCAATGCATCAGAAAAATAATTAGGTACAAAAATTTTGAAATTTTCCCCTACGGTTGACTATGAAATACACCGTTCGAAGAAAAAGTCGTGAATTTTTTTAAGACAACATATTTCTCGACAGTTCAGACTATTTGGTTTTGGGAATCCGTAGTCCGTTCGACAAAGTGTTTTTTGACCGTTTTGGGACTTCCAACGCATCAAGAAAATAATTAGGTAATTTTTTTTTCTAATTTCCACTACACACGACCATTAGTCACACTGTTCGAAAAAAACTCGTGAATTTTTTTAAGACGACCTATTTCTCGATAGTTTAAACTTTTAGGTTTTGGCAGTCCGTAGTCCGTGTCACAAGATGTTTTTTGACCGTTTTGAGACTTCATATGCACCAGGAAAATAATCTGGTACAGAAATATTCTAATTTTCCAATAGGCACGACTATTTGTTACACCGTTCCAAGGAAAACTCGCGAATTTTTTTAAGTCGACCTATTTCCCGACAATTCAAACTATTTGGTTTTGGCCATCCGAGTCCGTGCGATAAGACTTTTTGACCGTTTTGGGACATGCAATGCATCAAGAAAATAATTACGTACAAAAATGTTATAAATTTCACAACACACGACTATTAGTCACACCGTTCGAAGAAAAACTCGTGAATTTTTTAAGATGACCTATTTCTCGACAGTTCAAACTATTTGCTTTTAGCCATCCATAGTCTGCGCGACAATATTTTTTTTACCATTTTGGGACTTCCGATGCATCAGGAAAATAATTAGGTACACAAATGTTCTAATTTTCCACTAAGCATGACTATGAGTCACACTTCTCGACAACTTAAACTTTTTGGTTTTAGCCATCCGTACTCCATGCGGCAAATTTTTTTTTGACCGTTTTCGCACTTCATAGGTACCAGGATAATAATTAGGTACAAAAATGATCTATTCATTCACTACCCACGGTTATACGTCACTCGGTTCGAAGAAAAAACTCTTGAATTTTTTAAAGGCGACCTATTGCTCGACAGTTCAAACTATTTGGTTTTGGCCATCCGTAGTCAGCGCAACAAGTCCTTTATGACTGTTTTGGGACATCCAATGCATTAGGAGAATAATTAGGTACGGAAATGTTCTAATTTTTCACTTCGCACGACAATTAGTCACAATGTTCGAAGAAAAAGTCGTGATTTTTTTGAAAACGACTTATTACTCGGTAGTTCAAACTATTCGGTTTTGGCCATCCGTAGACTGCCCAACAAGGTGCTTTTGACCGTTTTGCGACTTCCAATGCATCAGAAAAATAATTAGGTAGAAAAACATTCTATTTTTTCCCTACGCACCAATATTCGTCTCACCGTTCGAAGAAAAACTCGTGAATTTTTTCAAGACGACCCATTTCTCGGCAATTCAAACTTTCTGGTTTTCGCCACAAGTAGTCCGCGCGAAGAGTCATTTTTTTTACCGTTTTCAAACTTCCAATGCATCAGAAAAATAATTAGGTACAAAAATTTTGAAATTTTCCCCTACGGTTGACTATGAAATACACCGTTCGAAGAAAAAGTCGTGAATTTTTGTAAGACAACATATTTCTCGACAGTTCAGACTATTTGGTTTTGGGAATCCGTAGTCTGTTCGACAAAGTTTTTTTTGACCGTTTTGGGACTTCCAACGCATCAAGAAAATAATTAGGTAATTTTTTTTTCTAATTTCCACTACACACGACCATTAGTCACACTGTTCGAAAAAAAACTCGTGAATTTTTTTAAGACGACCTATTTCTCGATAGTTTAAACTTTTAGGTTTTGGCAGTCCGTAGTCCGTGTCACAAGATGTTTTTTGACCGTTTTGAGACTTCATATGCACCAGGAAAATAATCTGGTACAGAAATATTCTAATTTTCCAATTGGCAGGACTATTTGTTACACCGTTCTAAGGAAAACTCGCGAATTTTTTTAAGTCGACCCATTTCCCGACAATTCAAACTATTTGGTTTTGGCCATCCGAGTCCGTGCGATAAGACTTTTTGACCGTTTTGGGACATCCAATGCATCAAGAGAATAATTACGTACAAAAATGTTATAATTTTTCACAACACACGACTATTAGTCACACCGTTCGAAGAAAAACTCGTGAATTTTTTAAGATGACCTATTTCTCGACAGTTCAAACTATTTGCTTTTAGCCATCCATAGTATGCGCGACAATATTTTTTTTACCATTTTGGGACTTCCGATGCATCAGGAAAATAATTAGGTACAAAAATGTTCTAATTTTCCACTAAGCATGACTATGAGTCACACTTCTCGACAACTTAAACTTTTTGGTTTTAGCCATCCGTACTCCATGCGGCAAATTTTTTTTTGACCGTTCTCGCACTTCATAGGTACCAGGATAATAATTAGGTACAAAAATGATCTATTTTTTCACTACCCACGGTTATACGTCACTCGGTTCGAAGAAAAAACTTAAGAATTTTTTAAAGGCGACCTATTGCTCGACAGTTCAAACTATTTGGTTTTGGCCATCCGTAGTCAGCGGGACAAGTCCTTTTTCACTGTTTTGGGACATCCAATGCATTAGGAGAATAATTAGGTACGAAAATGTTCTAATTTTTCACTTCGCACGACAATTAGTCACAATGTTCGAAGAAAAAGTCGTGAATTTTTTGAAAACGACTTATTACTCGGTAGTTCAAACTATTCGGTTTTGGCCATACGTAGACTGCCCGACAAGGTGCTTTTGACCGTTTTGCGACTTCCAATGCATCAGAAAAATAATTAGGTAGAAAAACATTCTATTTTTTCCCTACGCACCAATATTCGTCTCACCGTTCGAAGAAAAACTCGTGAATTTTTTCAAGACGACCCATTTCTCGGCAATTCAAACTTTTTGGTTTTCGCCACAAGTAGTCCGCGCGAAGAGTCATTTTTTTTACCGTTTTCAAACTTCCAATGCATCAGAAAAATAATTAGGTACAAAAATTTTGAAATTTTCCCCTACGGTTGACTATGAAATACACCGTTCGAAGAAAAAGTCGTGAATTTTTTTAAGACAACATATTTCTCGACAGTTCAGACTATTTGGTTTTGGGAATCCGTAGTCCGTTCGACAAAGTGTTTTTTGACCGTTTTGGGACTTCCAACGCATCAAGAAAATAATTAGGTAATTTTTTTTTCTAATTTCCACTACACACGACCATTAGTCACACTGTTCGAAAAAAACTCGTGAATTTTTTTAAGACGACCTATTTCTCGATAGTTTAAACTTTTAGGTTTTGGCAGTCCGTAGTCCGTGTCACAAGATGTTTTTTGACCGTTTTGAGACTTCATATGCACCAGGAAAATAATCTGGTACAGAAATATTCTAATTTTCCGATAGGCACGACTATTTGTTACACCGTTCCAAGGAAAACTCGCGAATTTTTTTAAGTCGACCTATTTCCCGACAATTCAAACTATTTGGTTTTGGCCATCCGAGTCCGTGCGATAAGACTTTTTGACCGTTTTGGGACATGCAATGCATCAAGAAAATAATTACGTACAAAAATGTTATAAATTTCACAACACACGACTATTAGTCACACCGTTCGAAGAAAAACTCGTGAATTTTTTAAGATGACCTATTTCTCGACAGTTCAAACTATTTGCTTTTAGCCATCCATAGTCTGCGCGACAATATTTTTTTTACCATTTTGGGACTTCCGATGCATCAGGAAAATAATTAGGTACAAAAATGTTCTAATTTTCCACTAAGCATGACTATGAGTCACACTTCTCGACAACTTAAACTTTTTGGTTTTAGCCATCCGTACTCCATGCGGCAAATTTTTTTTTGACCGTTTTCGCACTTCATAGGTACCAGGATAATAATTAGGTACAAAAATGATCTATTCATTCACTACCCACGGTTATACGTCACTCGGTTCGAAGAAAAAACTCTTGAATTTTTTAAAGGCGACCTATTGCTCGACAGTTCAAACTATTTGGTTTTGGCCATCCGTAGTCAGCGCAACAAGTCCTTTAGGACTGTTTTGGGACATCCAATGCATTAGGAGAATAATTAGGTACGGAAATGTTCTAATTTTTCACTTCGCACGACAATTAGTCACAATGTTCGAAGAAAAAGTCATGATTTTTTTGAAAACGACTTATTACTCGGTAGTTCAAACTATTCGGTTTTGGCCATCCGTAGACTGCCCAACAAGGTGCTTTTGACCGTTTTGCGACTTCCAATGCATCAGAAAAATAATTAGGTAGAAAAACATTCTATTTTTTCCCTACGCACCAATATTCGTCTCACCGTTCGAAGAAAAACTCGTGAATTTTTTCAAGACGACCCATTTCTCGGCAATTCAAACTTTCTGGTTTTCGCCACAAGTAGTCCGCGCGAAGAGTCATTTTTTTTACCGTTTTCAAACTTCCAATGCATCAGAAAAATAATTAGGTACAAAAATTTTGAAATTTTCCCCTACGGTTGATTATGAAATACACCGTTCGAAGAAAAAGTCGTGAATTTTTGTAAGACAACATATTTCTCGACAGTTCAGACTATTTGGTTTTGGGAATCCGTAGTCTGTTCGACAAAGTTTTTTTTGACCGTTTTGGAACTTCCAACGCATCAAGAAAATAATTAGGTAATTTTTTTTTCTAATTTCCACTACACACGACCATTAGTCACACTGTTCGAAAAAAAACTCGTGAATTTTTTTAAGACGACCTATTTCTCGATAGTTTAAACTTTTAGGTTTTGGCAGTCCGTAGTCCGTGTCACAAGATGTTTTTTGACCGTTTTGAGACTTCATATGCACCAGGAAAATAATCTGGTACAGAAATATTCTAATTTTCCAATTGGCAGGACTATTTGTTACACCGTTCTAAGGAAAACTCGCGAATTTTTTTAAGTCGACCCATTTCCCGACAATTTAAACTATTTGGTTTTGGCCATCCGAGTCCGTGCGATAAGACTTTTTGACCGTTTTGGGACATCCAATGCATCAAGAGAATAATTACGTACAAAAATGTTATAATTTTTCACAACACACGACTATTAGTCACACCGTTCGAAGAAAAACTCGTGAATTTTTTAAGATGACCTATTTCTCGCCAGTTCAAACTATTTGCTTTTAGCCATCCATAGTCTGCGCGACAATATTTTTTTTACCATTTTGGGACTTCCGATGCATCAGGAAAATAATTAGGTACAAAAATGTTCTAATTTTCCACTAAGCATGACTATGAGTCACACTTCTCGACAACTTAAACTTTTTGGTTTTAGCCATCCGTACTCCATGCGGCAAATTTTTTTTTGACCGTTCTCGCACTTCATAGGTACCAGGATAATAATTAGGTACAAAAATGATCTATTTTTTCACTACCCACGGTTATACGTCACTCGGTTCGAAGAAAAAACTTAAGAATTTTTTAAAGGCGACCTATTGCTCGACAGTTCAAACTATTTGGTTTTGGCCATCCGTAGTCAGCGGGACAAGTCCTTTTTCACTGTTTTGGGACATCCAATGCATTAGGAGAATAATTAGGTACGAAAATGTTCTAATTTTTCACTTCGCACGACAATTAGTCACAATGTTCGAAGAAAAAGTCGTGAATTTTTTGAAAACGACTTATTACTCGGTAGTTCAAACTATTCGGTTTTGGCCATACGTAGACTGCCCGACAAGGTGCTTTTGACCGTTTTGCGACTTCCAATGCATCAGAAAAATAATTAGGTAGAAAAACATTCTATTTTTTTCCCTACGCACCAATATTCGTCTCACCGTCCGAAGAAAAACTCGGGAATTTTTTCAAGACGACCCATTTCTCGACAATTCAAACTTTTTGGTTTTCGCCACAAGTAGTCCGCGCAAAGAGTCATTTTTTTTACCGTTTTCAGACTTCCAATGCATCAGAAAAATAATTAGGTACAAAAATTTTGAAATTTTCCCCTACGGTTGACTATGAAATACACCGTTCGAAGAAAAAGTCGTGAATTTTTTTAAGACGACATATTTCTCGATAGTTCAAACTATTTGGTTTTGGGAATCCGTAGTCCGTTCGACAAAGTGTTTTTTGACCGTTTTGGGACTTCCAACGCATCAAGAAAATAATTAGGTAATTTTTTTTCTAATTTCCACTACACACGACCATTAGTCACACTGTTCGAAAAAAACTCGTGAATTTTTTTAAGACGACCTATTTCTCGATAGTTTAAACGTTTAGGTTTTGGCAGTCCGTAGTCCGTGTCACAAGATGTTTTTTGACCGTTTTGAGACTTCATATGCACCAGGAAAATAATCTGGTACAGAAATATTCTAATTTTCCAATAGGCACGACTATTTGTTACACCGTTCCAAGGAAAACTCGCGAATTTTTTTAAGTCGACCTATTTCCCGACAATTCAAACTATTTGGTTTTGGCCATCCGAGTCCGTGCGATAAGACTTTTTGACCGTTTTGGGACATCCAATGCATCAAGAAAATAATTACGTACAAAAATGTTATAAATTTCACAACACACGACTATTAGTCACACCGTTCGAAGAAAAACTCGTGAATTTTTTAAGATGACCTATTTCTCGACAGTTCAAACTATTTGCTTTTAGCCATCCATAGTCTGCGCGACAATATTTTTTTTACCATTTTGGGACTTCCGATGCATCAGGAAAATAATTAGGTACACAAATGTTCTAATTTTCCACTAAGCATGACTATGAGTCACACTTCTCGACAACTTAAACTTTTTGGTTTTAGCCATCCGTACTCCATGCGGCAAATTTTTTTTTGACCGTTTTCGCACTTCATAGGTACCAGGATAATAATTAGGTACAAAAATGATCTATTCATTCACTACCCACGGTTATACGTCACTCGGTTCGAAGAAAAAACTCTTGAATTTTTTAAAGGCGACCTATTGCTCGACAGTTCAAACTATTTGGTTTTGGCCATCCGTAGTCAGCGCAACAAGTCCTTTATGACTGTTTTGGGACATCCAATGCATTAGGAGAATAATTAGGTACGGAAATGTTCTAATTTTTCACTTCGCACGACAATTAGTCACAATGTTCGAAGAAAAAGTCGTGATTTTTTTGAAAACGACTTATTACTCGGTAGTTCAAACTATTCGGTTTTGGCCATCCGTAGACTGCCCAACAAGGTGCTTTTGACCGTTTTGCGACTTCCAATGCATCAGAAAAATAATTAGGTAGAAAAACATTCTATTTTTTCCCTACGCACCAATATTCGTCTCACCGTTCGAAGAAAAACTCGTGAATTTTTTCAAGACGACCCATTTCTCGGCAATTCAAACTTTCTGGTTTTCGCCACAAGTAGTCCGCGCGAAGAGTCATTTTTTTTACCGTTTTCAAACTTCCAATGCATCAGAAAAATAATTAGGTACAAAAATTTTGAAATTTTCCCCTACGGTTGATTATGAAATACACCGTTCGAAGAAAAAGTCGTGAATTTTTGTAAGACAACATATTTCTCGACAGTTCAGACTATTTGGTTTTGGGAATCCGTAGTCTGTTCGACAAAGTTTTTTTTGACCGTTTTGGGACTTCCAACGCATCAAGAAAATAATTAGGTAATTTTTTTTTCTAATTTCCACTACACACGACCATTAGTCACACTGTTCGAAAAAAAACTCGTGAATTTTTTTAAGACGACCTATTTCTCGATAGTTTAAACTTTTAGGTTTTGGCAGTCCGTAGTCCGTGTCACAAGATGTTTTTTGACCGTTTTGAGACTTCATATGCACCAGGAAAATAATCTGGTACAGAAATATTCTAATTTTCCAATTGGCAGGACTATTTGTTACACCGTTCTAAGGAAAACTCGCGAATTTTTTTAAGTCGACCCATTTCCCGACAATTTAAACTATTTGGTTTTGGCCATCCGAGTCCGTGCGATAAGACTTTTTGACCGTTTTGGGACATCCAATGCATCAAGAGAATAATTACGTACAAAAATGTTATAATTTTTCACAACACACGACTATTAGTCACACCGTTCGAAGAAAAACTCGTGAATTTTTTAAGATGACCTATTTCTCGCCAGTTCAAACTATTTGCTTTTAGCCATCCATAGTCTGCGCGACAATATTTTTTTTACCATTTTGGGACTTCCGATGCATCAGGAAAATAATTAGGTACAAAAATGTTCTAATTTTCCACTAAGCATGACTATGAGTCACACTTCTCGACAACTTAAACTTTTTGGTTTTAGCCATCCGTACTCCATGCGGCAAATTTTTTTTTGACCGTTCTCGCACTTCATAGGTACCAGGATAATAATTAGGTACAAAAATGATCTATTTTTTCACTACCCACGGTTATACGTCACTCGGTTCGAAGAAAAAACTTAAGAATTTTTTAAAGGCGACCTATTGCTCGACAGTTCAAACTATTTGGTTTTGGCCATCCGTAGTCAGCGGGACAAGTCCTTTTTCACTGTTTTGGGACATCCAATGCATTAGGAGAATAATTAGGTACGAAAATGTTCTAATTTTTCACTTCGCACGACAATTAGTCACAATGTTCGAAGAAAAAGTCGTGAATTTTTTGAAAACGACTTATTACTCGGTAGTTCAAACTATTCGGTTTTGGCCATACGTAGACTGCCCGACAAGGTGCTTTTGACCGTTTTGCGACTTCCAATGCATCAGAAAAATAATTAGGTAGAAAAACATTCTATTTTTTTCCCTACGCACCAATATTCGTCTCACCGTCCGAAGAAAAACTCGGGAATTTTTTCAAGACGACCCATTTCTCGACAATTCAAACTTTTTGGTTTTCGCCACAAGTAGTCCGCGCAAAGAGTCATTTTTTTTACCGTTTTCAGACTTCCAATGCATCAGAAAAATAATTAGGTACAAAAATTTTGAAATTTTCCCCTACGGTTGACTATGAAATACACCGTTCGAAGAAAAAGTCGTGAATTTTTTTAAGACGACATATTTCTCGATAGTTCAAACTATTTGGTTTTGGGAATCCGTAGTCCGTTCGACAAAGTGTTTTTTGACCGTTTTGGGACTTCCAACGCATCAAGAAAATAATTAGGTAATTTTTTTTCTAATTTCCACTACACACGACCATTAGTCACACTGTTCGAAAAAAACTCGTGAATTTTTTTAAGACGACCTATTTCTCGATAGTTTAAACGTTTAGGTTTTGGCAGTCCGTAGTCCGTGTCACAAGATGTTTTTTGACCGTTTTGAGACTTCATATGCACCAGGAAAATAATCTGGTACAGAAATATTCTAATTTTCCAATAGGCACGACTATTTGTTACACCGTTCCAAGGAAAACTCGCGAATTTTTTTAAGTCGACCTATTTCCCGACAATTCAAACTATTTGGTTTTGGCCATCCGAGTCCGTGCGATAAGACTTTTTGACCGTTTTGGGACATCCAATGCATCAAGAAAATAATTACGTACAAAAATGTTATAAATTTCACAACACACGACTATTAGTCACACCGTTCGAAGAAAAACTCGTGAATTTTTTAAGATGACCTATTTCTCGACAGTTCAAACTATTTGCTTTTAGCCATCCATAGTCTGCGCGACAATATTTTTTTTACCATTTTGGGACTTCCGATGCATCAGGAAAATAATTAGGTACACAAATGTTCTAATTTTCCACTAAGCATGACTATGAGTCACACTTCTCGACAACTTAAACTTTTTGGTTTTAGCCATCCGTACTCCATGCGGCAAATTTTTTTTTGACCGTTTTCGCACTTCATAGGTACCAGGATAATAATTAGGTACAAAAATGATCTATTCATTCACTACCCACGGTTATACGTCACTCGGTTCGAAGAAAAAACTCTTGAATTTTTTAAAGGCGACCTATTGCTCGACAGTTCAAACTATTTGGTTTTGGCCATCCGTAGTCAGCGCAACAAGTCCTTTATGACTGTTTTGGGACA
Organism: Sambucus nigra; assembly: GCA_949130495.1. NCBI lineage: Eukaryota > Viridiplantae > Streptophyta > Magnoliopsida > Dipsacales > Adoxaceae > Sambucus > Sambucus nigra. The sequence continues at coordinate 455,370,123 of OX422207.1, forward strand.
TCCAATGCATTAGGAGAATAATTAGGTACGGAAATGTTCTAATTTTTCACTTCGCACGACAATTAGTCACAATGTTCGAAGAAAAAGTCGTGATTTTTTTGAAAACGACTTATTACTCGGTAGTTCAAACTATTCGGTTTTGGCCATCCGTAGACTGCCCAACAAGGTGCTTTTGACCGTTTTGCGACTTCCAATGCATCAGAAAAATAATTAGGTAGAAAAACATTCTATTTTTTCCCTACGCACCAATATTCGTCTCACCGTTCGAAGAAAAACTCGTGAATTTTTTCAAGACGACCCATTTCTCGGCAATTCAAACTTTCTGGTTTTCGCCACAAGTAGTCCGCGCGAAGAGTCATTTTTTTTACCGTTTTCAGACTTCCAATGCATCAGAAAAATAATTAGGTACAAAAATTTTGAAATTTTCCCCTACGGTTGACTATGAAATACACCGTTCGAAGAAAAAGTCGTGAATTTTTGTAAGACAACATATTTCTCGACAGTTCAGACTATTTGGTTTTGGGAATCCGTAGTCTGTTCGACAAAGTTTTTTTTGACCGTTTTGGGACTTCCAACGCATCAAGAAAATAATTAGGTAATTTTTTTTTCTAATTTCCACTACACACGACCATTAGTCACACTGTTCGAAAAAAAACTCGTGAATTTTTTTAAGACGACCTATTTCTCGATAGTTTAAACTTTTAGGTTTTGGCAGTCCGTAGTCCGTGTCACAAGATGTTTTTTGACCGTTTTGAGACTTCATATGCACCAGGAAAATAATCTGGTACAGAAATATTCTAATTTTCCAATTGGCAGGACTATTTGTTACACCGTTCTAAGGAAAACTCGCGAATTTTTTTAAGTCGACCCATTTCCCGACAATTCAAACTATTTGGTTTTGGCCATCCGAGTCCGTGCGATAAGACTTTTTGACCGTTTTGGGACATCCAATGCATCAAGAGAATAATTACGTACAAAAATGTTATAATTTTTCACAACACACGACTATTAGTCACACCGTTCGAAGAAAAACTCGTGAATTTTTTAAGATGACCTATTTCTCGACAGTTCAAACTATTTGCTTTTAGCCATCCATAGTCTGCGCGACAATATTTTTTTTACCATTTTGGGACTTCCGATGCATCAGGAAAATAATTAGGTACAAAAATGTTCTAATTTTCCACTAAGCATGACTATGAGTCACACTTCTCGACAACTTAAACTTTTTGGTTTTAGCCATCCGTACTCCATGCGGCAAATTTTTTTTTGACCGTTCTCGCACTTCATAGGTACCAGGATAATAATTAGGTACAAAAATGATCTATTTTTTCACTACCCACGGTTATACGTCACTCGGTTCGAAGAAAAAACTTAAGAATTTTTTAAAGGCGACCTATTGCTCGACAGTTCAAACTATTTGGTTTTGGCCATCCGTAGTCAGCGGGACAAGTCCTTTTTCACTGTTTTGGGACATCCAATGCATTAGGAGAATAATTAGGTACGAAAATGTTCTAATTTTTCACTTCGCACGACAATTAGTCACAATGTTCGAAGAAAAAGTCGTGAATTTTTTGAAAACGACTTATTACTCGGTAGTTCAAACTATTCGGTTTTGGCCATACGTAGACTGCCCGACAAGGTGCTTTTGACCGTTTTGCGACTTCCAATGCATCAGAAAAATAATTAGGTAGAAAAACATTCTATTTTTTCCCTACGCACCAATATTCGTCTCACCGTTCGAAGAAAAACTCGTGAATTTTTTCAAGACGACCCATTTCTCGGCAATTCAAACTTTTTGGTTTTCGCCACAAGTAGTCCGCGCGAAGAGTCATTTTTTTTACCGTTTTCAAACTTCCAATGCATCAGAAAAATAATTAGGTACAAAAATTTTGAAATTTTCCCCTACGGTTGACTATGAAATACACCGTTCGAAGAAAAAGTCGTGAATTTTTTTAAGACAACATATTTCTCGACAGTTCAGACTATTTGGTTTTGGGAATCCGTAGTCCGTTCGACAAAGTGTTTTTTGACCGTTTTGGGACTTCCAACGCATCAAGAAAATAATTAGGTAATTTTTTTTCTAATTTCCACTACACACGACCATTAGTCACACTGTTCGAAAAAAACTCGTGAATTTTTTTAAGACGACCTATTTCTCGATAGTTTAAACTTTTAGGTTTTGGCAATCCGTAGTCCGTGTCACAAGATGTTTTTTGACCGTTTTGAGACTTCATATGCACCAGGAAAATAATCTGGTACAGAAATATTCTAATTTTCCGATAGGCACGACTATTTGTTACACCGTTCCAAGGAAAACTCGCGAATTTTTTTAAGTCGACCTATTTCCCGACAATTCAAACTATTTGGTTTTGGCCATCCGAGTCCGTGCGATAAGACTTTTTGACCGTTTTGGGACATGCAATGCATCAAGAAAATAATTACGTACAAAAATGTTATAAATTTCACAACACACGACTATTAGTCACACCGTTCGAAGAAAAACTCGTGAATTTTTTAAGATGACCTATTTCTCGACAGTTCAAACTATTTGCTTTTAGCCATCCATAGTCTGCGCGACAATATTTTTTTTACCATTTTGGGACTTCCGATGCATCAGGAAAATAATTAGGTACAAAAATGTTCTAATTTTCCACTAAGCATGACTATGAGTCACACTTCTCGACAACTTAAACTTTTTGGTTTTAGCCATCCGTACTCCATGCGGCAAATTTTTTTTTGACCGTTTTCGCACTTCATAGGTACCAGGATAATAATTAGGTACAAAAATGATCTATTCATTCACTACCCACGGTTATACGTCACTCGGTTCGAAGAAAAAACTCTTGAATTTTTTAAAGGCGACCTATTGCTCGACAGTTCAAACTATTTGGTTTTGGCCATCCGTAGTCAGCGCAACAAGTCCTTTAGGACTGTTTTGGGACATCCAATGCATTAGGAGAATAATTAGGTACGGAAATGTTCTAATTTTTCACTTCGCACGACAATTAGTCACAATGTTCGAAGAAAAAGTCATGATTTTTTTGAAAACGACTTATTACTCGGTAGTTCAAACTATTCGGTTTTGGCCATCCGTAGACTGCCCAACAAGGTGCTTTTGACCGTTTTGCGACTTCCAATGCATCAGAAAAATAATTAGGTAGAAAAACATTCTATTTTTTCCCTACGCACCAATATTCGTCTCACCGTTCGAAGAAAAACTCGTGAATTTTTTCAAGACGACCCATTTCTCGGCAATTCAAACTTTCTGGTTTTCGCCACAAGTAGTCCGCGCGAAGAGTCATTTTTTTTACCGTTTTCAAACTTCCAATGCATCAGAAAAATAATTAGGTACAAAAATTTTGAAATTTTCCCCTACGGTTGATTATGAAATACACCGTTCGAAGAAAAAGTCGTGAATTTTTGTAAGACAACATATTTCTCGACAGTTCAGACTATTTGGTTTTGGGAATCCGTAGTCTGTTCGACAAAGTTTTTTTTGACCGTTTTGGGACTTCCAACGCATCAAGAAAATAATTAGGTAATTTTTTTTTCTAATTTCCACTACACACGACCATTAGTCACACTGTTCGAAAAAAAACTCGTGAATTTTTTTAAGACGACCTATTTCTCGATAGTTTAAACTTTTAGGTTTTGGCAGTCCGTAGTCCGTGTCACAAGATGTTTTTTGACCGTTTTGAGACTTCATATGCACCAGGAAAATAATCTGGTACAGAAATATTCTAATTTTCCAATTGGCAGGACTATTTGTTACACCGTTCTAAGGAAAACTCGCGAATTTTTTTAAGTCGACCCATTTCCCGACAATTTAAACTATTTGGTTTTGGCCATCCGAGTCCGTGCGATAAGACTTTTTGACCGTTTTGGGACATCCAATGCATCAAGAGAATAATTACGTACAAAAATGTTATAATTTTTCACAACACACGACTATTAGTCACACCGTTCGAAGAAAAACTCGTGAATTTTTTAAGATGACCTATTTCTCGCCAGTTCAAACTATTTGCTTTTAGCCATCCATAGTCTGCGCGACAATATTTTTTTTACCATTTTGGGACTTCCGATGCATCAGGAAAATAATTAGGTACAAAAATGTTCTAATTTTCCACTAAGCATGACTATGAGTCACACTTCTCGACAACTTAAACTTTTTGGTTTTAGCCATCCGTACTCCATGCGGCAAATTTTTTTTTGACCGTTCTCGCACTTCATAGGTACCAGGATAATAATTAGGTACAAAAATGATCTATTTTTTCACTACCCACGGTTATACGTCACTCGGTTCGAAGAAAAAACTTAAGAATTTTTTAAAGGCGACCTATTGCTCGACAGTTCAAACTATTTGGTTTTGGCCATCCGTAGTCAGCGGGACAAGTCCTTTTTCACTGTTTTGGGACATCCAATGCATTAGGAGAATAATTAGGTACGAAAATGTTCTAATTTTTCACTTCGCACGACAATTAGTCACAATGTTCGAAGAAAAAGTCGTGAATTTTTTGAAAACGACTTATTACTCGGTAGTTCAAACTATTCGGTTTTGGCCATACGTAGACTGCCCGACAAGGTGCTTTTGACCGTTTTGCGACTTCCAATGCATCAGAAAAATAATTAGGTAGAAAAACATTCTATTTTTTTCCCTACGCACCAATATTCGTCTCACCGTCCGAAGAAAAACTCGGGAATTTTTTCAAGACGACCCATTTCTCGACAATTCAAACTTTTTGGTTTTCGCCACAAGTAGTCCGCGCAAAGAGTCATTTTTTTTACCGTTTTCAGACTTCCAATGCATCAGAAAAATAATTAGGTACAAAAATTTTGAAATTTTCCCCTACGGTTGACTATGAAATACACCGTTCGAAGAAAAAGTCGTGAATTTTTTTAAGACGACATATTTCTCGATAGTTCAAACTATTTGGTTTTGGGAATCCGTAGTCCGTTCGACAAAGTGTTTTTTGACCGTTTTGGGACTTCCAACGCATCAAGAAAATAATTAGGTAATTTTTTTTCTAATTTCCACTACACACGACCATTAGTCACACTGTTCGAAAAAAACTCGTGAATTTTTTTAAGACGACCTATTTCTCGATAGTTTAAACGTTTAGGTTTTGGCAGTCCGTAGTCCGTGTCACAAGATGTTTTTTGACCGTTTTGAGACTTCATATGCACCAGGAAAATAATCTGGTACAGAAATATTCTAATTTTCCAATAGGCACGACTATTTGTTACACCGTTCCAAGGAAAACTCGCGAATTTTTTTAAGTCGACCTATTTCCCGACAATTCAAACTATTTGGTTTTGGCCATCCGAGTCCGTGCGATAAGACTTTTTGACCGTTTTGGGACATCCAATGCATCAAGAAAATAATTACGTACAAAAATGTTATAAATTTCACAACACACGACTATTAGTCACACCGTTCGAAGAAAAACTCGTGAATTTTTTAAGATGACCTATTTCTCGACAGTTCAAACTATTTGCTTTTAGCCATCCATAGTCTGCGCGACAATATTTGTTTTACCATTTTGGGACTTCCGATGCATCAGGAAAATAATTAGGTACAAAAATGTTCTAATTTTCCACTAAGCATGACTATGAGTCACACTTCTCGACAACTTAAACTTTTTGGTTTTAGCCATCCGTACTCCATGCGGCAAATTTTTTTTTTACCGTTCTCGCACTTCATAGGTACCAGGATAATAATTAGGTACAAAAATGATCTATTTTTTCACTACCCACGGTTATACGTCACCCGGTTCGAAGAAAAAACTCTTGAATTTTTTAAAGGCGACCTATTGCTCGACAGTTCAAACTATTTGGTTTTGGCCATCCGTAGTCAGCGCGACAAGTCCTTTTTGACTGTTTTGGGACATCCAATGCATTAGGAGAATAATTAGGTACGAAAATGTTCTAATTTTTCACTTCGCACGACAATTAGTCACAATGTTCGAAGAAAAAGTCGTGAATTTTTTGAAAACGACTTATTACTCGGTAGTTCAAACTATTCGGTTTTGGCCATCCGTAGACTGCCCGACAAGGTGCTTTTGACCGTTTTGCGACTTCCAATGCATCAGAAAAATAATTAGGTAGAAAAACATTCTATTTTTTCCCTACGCACCAATATTCGTCTCACCGTTCGAAGAAAAACTCGTGAATTTTTTCAAGACAACCCATTTCTCGGCAATTCAAACTTTTTGGTTTTCGCCACAAGTAGTCCGCGCGAAGAGTCATTTTTTTTACCGTTTTCAGACTACCAATGCATCAAAAAAATAATTAGGTACAAAAATTTTGAAATTTTCCCCTACGGTTGACTATGAAATACACCGTTCGAAGAAAAAGTCGTGAATTTTTTTAAGACAACATATTTCTCGACAGTTCAGACTATTTGGTTTTGGGAATCCGTAGTCCGTTCGACAAAGTGTTTTTTGACCATTTTGGGACTTCCAACGCATCAAGAAAATAATTAGGTAATTTTTTTTCTAATCTCCACTACACACGACCATTAGTCACACTGTTCGGAAAAAACTCGTGAATTTTTTTAAGACGACCTATTTCTCGATAGTTTAAACTTTTAGGTTTTGGCAGTCCGTGTCACAAGATGTTTTTTGACCGTTTTGAGACTTCATATGCACCAGGAAAATAATCTGGTACAGAAATATTCTAATTTTCCAATCGGCACGACTATTTGTTACACCGTTCCAAGGAAAACTCGCGAATTTTTTTAAGTCGACCTATTTCCCGACAATTCAAACTATTTGGGTTTGGCCATCCGAGTCCGTGCGATAAGACTTTTTGACCGTTTTGGGACATCCAATGCATCAAGAAAATAATTACGTACAAAAATGTTATAATTTTTCACAACACACGACTATTAGTCACACCGTTCGAAGAAAAACTCGTGAATTTTTTAAGATGACCTATTTCTCGACAGTTCAAACTATTTGCTTTTAGCCATCCATAGTCTGCGCGACAATATTTGTTTTACCATTTTGGGACTTCCGATGCATCAGGAAAATAATTAGGTACAAAAATGTTCTAATTTTCCACTAAGCATGACTATGAGTCACACTTCTCGACAACTTAAACTTTTTGGTTTTAGCCATCCGTACTCCATGCGGCAAATTTTTTTTTTGACCGTTCTCGCACTTCATAGGTACCAGGATAATAATTAGGTACAAAAATGATCTATTTTTTCACTACCCACGGTTATACGTCACCCGGTTCGAAGAAAAAACTCTTGAATTTTTTAAAGGCGACCTATTGCTCGACAGTTCAAACTATTTGGTTTTGGCCATCCGTAGTCAGCGCGACAAGTCCTTTTTGACTGTTTTGGGACATCCAATGCATTAGGAGAATAATTAGGTACGAAAATGTTCTAATTTTTCACTTCGCACGACAATTAGTCACAATGTTCGAAGAAAAAGTCGTGAATTTTTTGAAAACGACTTATTACTCGGTAGTTCAAACTATTCGGTTTTGGCCATCCATAGACTGCCCGACAAGGTGCTTTTGACCGTTTTGCGACTTCCAATGCATCAGAAAAATAATTAGGTAGAAAAACATTCTATTTTTTCCCTACGCACCAATATTCGTCTCACCGTTCGAAGAAAAACTCGTGAATTTTTTCAAGACAACCCATTTCTCGGCAATTCAAACTTTTTGGTTTTCGCCACAAGTAGTCCGCGCGAAGAGTCATTTTTTTTACCGTTTTCAGACTTCCAATGCATCAAAAAAACAATTAGGTACAAAAATTTTTGAAATTTTCCCCTACGGTTGACTATGAAATACACCGTTCGAAGAAAAAGTCGTGAATTTTTTTAAGACAACATATTTCTCGACAGTTCAGACTATTTGGTTTTGGGAATCCGTAGTCCGTTCGACAAAGTGTTTTTTGACCGTTTTGGGACTTCCAACGCATCAAGAAAATAATTAGGTAATTTTTTTTCTAATCTCCACTACACACGACCATTAGTCACACTGTTCGGAAAAAACTCGTGAATTTTTTTAAGACGACCTATTTCTCGATAGTTTAAACTTTTAGGTTTTGGCAGTCCGTGTCACAAGATGTTTTTTGACCGTTTTGGGACTTCATATGCACCAGGAAAATAATCTGGTACAGAAATATTCTAATTTTCCAATAGGCACGACTATTTGTTACACCGTTCCAAGGAAAACTCGCGAATTTTTTTAAGTCGACCTATTTCCTGACAATTCAAACTATTTGGTTTTGGCCATCCGAGTCCGTGCGATAAGACTTTTTGACCGTTTTGGGACATCCAATGCATCAAGAAAATAATTGCGTACAAAAATGTTATAATTTTTCACAACACACGACTATTAGTCACACCGTTCGAAGAAAAACTCGTGAATTTTTTAAGATGACCTATTTCTCGACAGTTTAAACTATTTGCTTTTAGCCATCCATAGTCTGCGCGACAATATTTGTTTTACCATTTTGGGACTTCCGATGCATCAGGAAAATAATTAGGTACAAAAATGTTCTAATTTTCCACTAAGCATGACTATGAGTCACACTTCTCGACAACTTAAACTTTTTGGTTTTAGCCATCCGTACTCCATGCGGCAAATTTTTTTTTTGACCGTTCTCGCACTTCATAGGTACCAGGATAATAATTAGGTACAAAAATGATCTATTTTTTCACTACCCACGGTTATACGTCACTCGGTTCGAAGAAAAAACTCTTGAATTTTTTAAAGGCGACCTATTGCTCGACAGTTCAAACTATTTGGTTTTGGCCATCCGTAGTCAGCACGACAAGTCCTTTTTGACTGTTTTGGGACATCCAATGCATTAGGAGAATAATTAGGTACGAAAATGTTCTAATTTTTCACTTCGCACGACAATTAGTCACAATGTTCGAAGAAAAAGTCGTGAATTTTTTGAAAACGACTTATTACTCGGTAGTTCAAACTATTCGGTTTTGGCCATCCGTAGACTGCCCGACAAGGTGCTTTTGACCGTTTTGCGACTTCCAATGCATCAGCAAAATAATTAGGTAGAAAAACATTCTATTTTTTTCCCTACGCACCAATATTCGTCTCACCGTTCGGAGAAAAACTCGTGAATTTTTGCAAGACGACCCATTTCTCGGCAATTCAAACTTTTTGTTTTTCGCCACAAGTAGTCCGCTCGAAGAGTCATTTTTTTTACCGTTTTCAGACTTCCAATGCATCAGAAAAATAATTAGGTACAAAAATTTTGAAATTTTCCCCTACGGTTGACTATGAAATACACCGTTCGAAGAAACAGTCATGAATTTTTTTAAGACAACATATTTCTCGACAGTTCAGACTATTTGGTTTTGGGAATCCGTAGTCCGTTCGACAAAGTGTTTTTTGACCGTTTTGGGACTTCCAACGCATCAAGAAAATAATTAGGTAATTTTTTTTCTAATTTCCACTACACACGACCATTAGTCACACTGTTCGGAAAAAACTCGTGAATTTTTTTAAGACGACCTATTTCTCGATAGTTTAAACTTTTAGGTTTTGGCAGTCCGTGTCACAAGATGTTTTTTGACCGTTTTGAGACTTCACATGCACCAGGAAAATAATCTGGTACAGAAATATTCTAATTTTCCAATAGGCACGACTATTTGTTACACCGTCCCAAGGAAAACTCGCGAATTTTTTTAAGTCGACCTATTTCCCGACAATTCAAACTATTTGGGTTTGGCCATCCGAGTCCGTGCGATAAGACTTTTTGACCGTTTTGGGACATCCAATGCATCAAGAAAATAATTACGTACAAAAATGTTATAATTTTTCACAACACACGACTATTAGTCACACCGTTCGAAGAAAAACTCGTGAATTTTTTAAGATGACCTATTTCTCGACAGTTCAAACTATTTGCTTTTAGCCATCCATAGTCTGCGCGACAATATTTGTTTTACCATTTTGGGACTTCCGATGCATCAGGAAAATAATTAGGTACAAAAATGTTCTAATTTTCCACTAAGCATGACTATGAGTCACACTTCTCGACAACTTAAACTTTTTGGTTTTAGCCATCCGTACTCCATGCGGCAAATTTTTTTTTTGACCGTTCTCGCACTTCATAGGTACCAGGATAATAATTAGGTACAAAAATGATCTATTTTTTCACTACCCACGGTTATACGTCACCCGGTTCGAAGAAAAAACTCTTGAATTTTTTAAAGGCGACCTATTGCTCGACAGTTCAAACTATTTGGTTTTGGCCATCCGTAGTCAGCGCGACAAGTCCTTTTTGACTGTTTTGGGACATCCAATGCATTAGGAGAATAATTAGGTACGAAAATGTTCTAATTTTTCACTTCGCACGACAATTAGTCACAATGTTCGAAGAAAAAGTCGTGAATTTTTTGAAAACGACTTATTACTCGGTAGTTCAAACTATTCGGTTTTGGCCATCCGTAGACTGCCCGACAAGGTGCTTTTGACCGTTTTGCGACTTCCAATGCATCAGAAAAATAATTAGGTAGAAAAACATTCTATTTTTTCCCTACGCACCAATATTCGTCTCACCGTTCGAAGAAAAACTCGTGAATTTTTTCAAGACAACCCATTTCTCGGCAATTCAAACTTTTTGGTTTTCGCCACAAGTAGTCCGCGCGAAGAGTCATTTTTTTTACCGTTTTCAGACTACCAATGCATCAAAAAAATAATTAGGTACAAAAATTTTGAAATTTTCCCCTACGGTTGACTATGAAATACACCGTTCGAAGAAAAAGTCGTGAATTTTTTTAAGACAACATATTTCTCGACAGTTCAGACTATTTGGTTTTGGGAATCCGTAGTCCGTTCGACAAAGTGTTTTTTGACCATTTTGGGACTTCCAACGCATCAAGAAAATAATTAGGTAATTTTTTTTCTAATCTCCACTACACACGACCATTAGTCACACTGTTCGGAAAAAACTCGTGAATTTTTTTAAGACGACCTATTTCTCGATAGTTTAAACTTTTAGGTTTTGGCAGTCCGTGTCACAAGATGTTTTTTGACCGTTTTGAGACTTCATATGCACCAGGAAAATAATCTGGTACAGAAATATTCTAATTTTCCAATCGGCACGACTATTTGTTACACCGTTCCAAGGAAAACTCGCGAATTTTTTTAAGTCGACCTATTTCCCGACAATTCAAACTATTTGGGTTTGGCCATCCGAGTCCGTGCGATAAGACTTTTTGACCGTTTTGGGACATCCAATGCATCAAGAAAATAATTACGTACAAAAATGTTATAATTTTTCACAACACACGACTATTAGTCACACCGTTCGAAGAAAAACTCGTGAATTTTTTAAGATGACCTATTTCTCGACAGTTCAAACTATTTGCTTTTAGCCATCCATAGTCTGCGCGACAATATTTGTTTTACCATTTTGGGACTTCCGATGCATCAGGAAAATAATTAGGTACAAAAATGTTCTAATTTTCCACTAAGCATGACTATGAGTCACACTTCTCGACAACTTAAACTTTTTGGTTTTAGCCATCCGTACTCCATGCGGCAAATTTTTTTTTTGACCGTTCTCGCACTTCATAGGTACCAGGATAATAATTAGGTACAAAAATGATCTATTTTTTCACTACCCACGGTTATACGTCACCCGGTTCGAAGAAAAAACTCTTGAATTTTTTAAAGGCGACCTATTGCTCGACAGTTCAAACTATTTGGTTTTGGCCATCCGTAGTCAGCGCGACAAGTCCTTTTTGACTGTTTTGGGACATCCAATGCATTAGGAGAATAATTAGGTACGAAAATGTTCTAATTTTTCACTTCGCACGACAATTAGTCACAATGTTCGAAGAAAAAGTCGTGAATTTTTTGAAAACGACTTATTACTCGGTAGTTCAAACTATTCGGTTTTGGCCATCCATAGACTGCCCGACAAGGTGCTTTTGACCGTTTTGCGACTTCCAATGCATCAGAAAAATAATTAGGTAGAAAAACATTCTATTTTTTCCCTACGCACCAATATTCGTCTCACCGTTCGAAGAAAAACTCGTGAATTTTTTCAAGACAACCCATTTCTCGGCAATTCAAACTTTTTGGTTTTCGCCACAAGTAGTCCGCGCGAAGAGTCATTTTTTTTACCGTTTTCAGACTTCCAATGCATCAAAAAAACAATTAGGTACAAAAATTTTTGAAATTTTCCCCTACGGTTGACTATGAAATACACCGTTCGAAGAAAAAGTCGTGAATTTTTTTAAGACAACATATTTCTCGACAGTTCAGACTATTTGGTTTTGGGAATCCGTAGTCCGTTCGACAAAGTGTTTTTTGACCGTTTTGGGACTTCCAACGCATCAAGAAAATAATTAGGTAATTTTTTTTCTAATCTCCACTACACACGACCATTAGTCACACTGTTCGGAAAAAACTCGTGAATTTTTTTAAGACGACCTATTTCTCGATAGTTTAAACTTTTAGGTTTTGGCAGTCCGTGTCACAAGATGTTTTTTGACCGTTTTGGGACTTCATATGCACCAGGAAAATAATCTGGTACAGAAATATTCTAATTTTCCAATAGGCACGACTATTTGTTACACCGTTCCAAGGAAAACTCGCGAATTTTTTTAAGTCGACCTATTTCCTGACAATTCAAACTATTTGGTTTTGGCCATCCGAGTCCGTGCGATAAGACTTTTTGACCGTTTTGGGACATCCAATGCATCAAGAAAATAATTGCGTACAAAAATGTTATAATTTTTCACAACACACGACTATTAGTCACACCGTTCGAAGAAAAACTCGTGAATTTTTTAAGATGACCTATTTCTCGACAGTTTAAACTATTTGCTTTTAGCCATCCATAGTCTGCGCGACAATATTTGTTTTACCATTTTGGGACTTCCGATGCATCAGGAAAATAATTAGGTACAAAAATGTTCTAATTTTCCACTAAGCATGACTATGAGTCACACTTCTCGACAACTTAAACTTTTTGGTTTTAGCCATCCGTACTCCATGCGGCAAATTTTTTTTTTGACCGTTCTCGCACTTCATAGGTACCAGGATAATAATTAGGTACAAAAATGATCTATTTTTTCACTACCCACGGTTATACGTCACTCGGTTCGAAGAAAAAACTCTTGAATTTTTTAAAGGCGACCTATTGCTCGACAGTTCAAACTATTTGGTTTTGGCCATCCGTAGTCAGCACGACAAGTCCTTTTTGACTGTTTTGGGACATCCAATGCATTAGGAGAATAATTAGGTACGAAAATGTTCTAATTTTTCACTTCGCACGACAATTAGTCACAATGTTCGAAGAAAAAGTCGTGAATTTTTTGAAAACGACTTATTACTCGGTAGTTCAAACTATTCGGTTTTGGCCATCCGTAGACTGCCCGACAAGGTGCTTTTGACCGTTTTGCGACTTCCAATGCATCAGCAAAATAATTAGGTAGAAAAACATTCTATTTTTTTCCCTACGCACCAATATTCGTCTCACCGTTCGGAGAAAAACTCGTGAATTTTTGCAAGACGACCCATTTCTCGGCAATTCAAACTTTTTGTTTTTCGCCACAAGTAGTCCGCTCGAAGAGTCATTTTTTTTACCGTTTTCAGACTTCCTATGCATCAGAAAAATAATTAGGTACAAAAATTTTGAAATTTTCCCCTACGGTTGACTATGAAATACACCGTTCGAAGAAACAGTCATGAATTTTTTTAAGACAACATATTTCTCGACAGTTCAGACTATTTGGTTTTGGGAATCCGTAGTCCGTTCGACAAAGTGTTTTTTGACCGTTTTGGGACTTCCAACGCATCAAGAAAATAATTAGGTAATTTTTTTTCTAATTTCCACTACACACGACCATTAGTCACACTGTTCGGAAAAAACTCGTGAATTTTTTTAAGACGACCTATTTCTCGATAGTTTAAACTTTTAGGTTTTGGCAGTCCGTGTCACAAGATGTTTTTTGACCGTTTTGAGACTTCACATGCACCAGGAAAATAATCTGGTACAGAAATATTCTAATTTTCCAATAGGCACGACTATTTGTTACACCGTCCCAAGGAAAACTCGCGAATTTTTTTAAGTCGACCTATTTCCCGACAATTCAAACTATTTGGGTTTGGCCATCCGAGTCCGTGCGATAAGACTTTTTGACCGTTTTGGGACATCCAATGCATCAAGAAAATAATTACGTACAAAAATGTTATAATTTTTCACAACACACGACTATTAGTCACACCGTTCGAAGAAAAACTCGTGAATTTTTTAAGATGACCTATTTCTCGACAGTTCAAACTATTTGCTTTTAGCCATCCATAGTCTGCGCGACAATATTTGTTTTACCATTTTGGGACTTCCGATGCATCAGGAAAATAATTAGGTACAAAAATGTTCTAATTTTCCACTAAGCATGACTATGAGTCACACTTCTCGACAACTTAAACTTTTTGGTTTTAGCCATCCGTACTCCATGCGGCAAATTTTTTTTTTGACCGTTCTCGCACTTCATAGGTACCAGGATAATAATTAGGTACAAAAATGATCTATTTTTTCACTACCCACGGTTATACGTCACCCGGTTCGAAGAAAAAACTCTTGAATTTTTTAAAGGCGACCTATTGCTCGACAGTTCAAACTATTTGGTTTTGGCCATCCGTAGTCAGCGCGACAAGTCCTTTTTGACTGTTTTGGGACATCCAATGCATTAGGAGAATAATTAGGTACGAAAATGTTCTAATTTTTCACTTCGCACGACAATTAGTCACAATGTTCGAAGAAAAAGTCGTGAATTTTTTGAAAACGACTTATTACTCGGTAGTTCAAACTATTCGGTTTTGGCCATCCGTAGACTGCCCGACAAGGTGCTTTTGACCGTTTTGCGACTTCCAATGCATCAGAAAAATAATTAGGTAGAAAAACATTCTATTTTTTCCCTACGCACCAATATTCGTCTCACCGTTCGAAGAAAAACTCGTGAATTTTTTCAAGACAACCCATTTCTCGGCAATTCAAACTTTTTGGTTTTCGCCACAAGTAGTCCGCGCGAAGAGTCATTTTTTTTACCGTTTTCAGACTTCCAATGCATCAAAAAAATAATTAGGTACAAAAATTTTTGAAATTTTCCCCTACGGTTGACTATGAAATACACCGTTCGAAGAAAAAGTCGTGAATTTTTTTAAGACAACATATTTCTCGACAGTTCAGACTATTTGGTTTTGGGAATCCGTAGTCCGTTCGACAAAGTGTTTTTTGACCGTTTTGGGACTTCCAACGCATCAAGAAAATAATTAGGTAATTTTTTTTCTAATCTCCACTACACACGACCATTAGTCACACTGTTCGGAAAAAACTCGTGAATTTTTTTAAGACGACCTATTTCTCGATAGTTTAAACTTTTAGGTTTTGGCAGTCCGTGTCACAAGATGTTTTTTGACCGTTTTGAGACTTCATATGCACCAGGAAAATAATCTGGTACAGAAATATTCTAATTTTCCAATAGGCACGACTATTTGTTACACCGTTCCAAGGAAAACTCGCGAATTTTTTTAAGTCGACATATTTCCCGACAATTCAAACTATTTGGTTTTGGCCATCCGAGTCCGTGCGATAAGACTTTTTGACCGTTTTGGGACATCCAATGCATCAAGAAAATAATTGCGTACAAAAACGTTATAACTTTTCACAACACACGACTATTAGTCACACCGTTCGAAGAAAAACTCGTGAATTTTTTAAGATGACCTATTTCTCGACAGTTCAAACTATTTGCTTTTAGCCATCCATAGTCTGCGCGACAATATTTGTTTTACCATTTTGGGACTTCCGATGCATCAGGAAAATAATTAGGTACAAAAATGTTCTAATTTTCCACTAAGCATGACTATGAGTCACACTTCTCGACAACTTAAACTTTTTGGTTTTAGCCATCCGTACTCCATGCGGCAAATTTTTTTTTTGACCGTTCTCGCACTTCATAGGTACCAGGATAATAATTAGGTACAAAAATGATCTATTTTTTCACTACCCACGGTTATACGTCACTCGGTTCGAAGAAAAAACTCTTGAATTTTTTAAAGGCGACCTATTGCTCGACAGTTCAAACTATTTGGTTTTGGCCATCCGTAGTCAGCGCGACAAGTCCTTTTTGACTGTTTTGGGACATCCAATGCATTAGGAGAATAATTAGGTATGAAAATGTTCTAATTTTTCACTTCGCACGACAATTAGTCACAATGTTCGAAGAAAAAGTCGTGAATTTTTTGAAAACGACTTATTACTCGGTAGTTCAAACTATTCGGTTTTGGCCATCCGTAGACTGCCCGACAAGGTGCTTTTGACCGTTTTGCGACTTCCAATGCATCAGCAAAATAATTAGGTAGAAAAACATTCTATTTTTTTCCCTACGCACCAATATTCGTCTCACCGTTCGAAGAAAAACTCGTGAATTTTTTCAAGACGACCCATTTCTCGGCAATTCAAACTTTTTGGTTTTCGCCACAAGTAGTCCGCTCGAAGAGTCATTTTTTTTACCGTTTTCAGACTTCCAATGCATCAGAAAAATAATTAGGTACAAAAATTTTGAAATTTTCCCCTACGGTTGACTATGAAATACACCGTTCGAAGAAACAGTCATGAATTTTTTTAAGACAACATATTTCTCGACAGTTCAGACTATTTGGTTTTGGGAATCCGTAGTCCGTTCGACAAAGTGTTTTTTGACCGTTTTGGGACTTCCAACGCATCAAGAAAATAATTAGGTAATTTTTTTTCTAATTTCCACTACACACGACCATTAGTCACACTGTTCGGAAAAAACTCGTGAATTTTTTTAAGACGACCTATTTCTCGATAGTTTAAACTTTTAGGTTTTGGCAGTCCGTGTCACAAGATGTTTTTTGACCGTTTTGAGACTTCACATGCACCAGGAAAATAATCTGGTACAGAAATATTCTAATTTTCCAATAGGCACGACTATTTGTTACACCGTTCCAAGGAAAACTCGCGAATTTTTTTAAGTCGACCTATTTCCCGACAATTCAAACTATTTGGGTTTGGCCATCCGAGTCCGTGCGATAAGACTTTTTGACCGTTTTGGGACATCCAATGCATCAAGAAAATAATTACGTACAAAAATGTTATAATTTTTCACAACACACGACTATTAGTCACACCGTTCGAAGAAAAACTCGTGAATTTTTTAAGATGACCTATTTCTCGACAGTTCAAACTATTTGCTTTTAGCCATCCATAGTCTGCGCGACAATATTTGTTTTACCATTTTGGGACTTCCGATGCATCAGGAAAATAATTAGGTACAAAAATGTTCTAATTTTCCACTAAGCATGACTATGAGTCACACTTCTCGACAACTTAAACTTTTTGGTTTTAGCCATCCGTACTCCATGCGGCAAATTTTTTTTTTGACCGTTCTCGCACTTCATAGGTACCAGGATAATAATTAGGTACAAAAATGATCTATTTTTTCACTACCCACGGTTATACGTCACCCGGTTCGAAGAAAAAACTCTTGAATTTTTTAAAGGCGACCTATTGCTCGACAGTTCAAACTATTTGGTTTTGGCCATCCGTAGTCAGCGCGACAAGTCCTTTTTGACTGTTTTGGGACATCCAATGCATTAGGAGAATAATTAGGTACGAAAATGTTCTAATTTTTCACTTCGCACGACAATTAGTCACAATGTTCGAAGAAAAAGTCGTGAATTTTTTGAAAACGACTTATTACTCGGTAGTTCAAACTATTCGGTTTTGGCCATCCGTAGACTGCCCGACAAGGTGCTTTTGACCGTTTTGCGACTTCCAATGCATCAGAAAAATAATTAGGTAGAAAAACATTCTATTTTTTCCCTACGCACCAATATTCGTCTCACCGTTCGAAGAAAAACTCGTGAATTTTTTCAAGACAACCCATTTCTCGGCAATTCAAACTTTTTGGTTTTCGCCACAAGTAGTCCGCGCGAAGAGTCATTTTTTTTACCGTTTTCAGACTTCCAATGCATCAAAAAAATAATTAGGTACAAAATTTTTTGAAATTTTCCCCTACGGTTGACTATGAAATACACCGTTCGAAGAAAAAGTCATGAATTTTTTTAAGACAACATATTTCTCGACAGTTCAGACTATTTGGTTTTGGGAATCCGTAGTCCGTTCGACAAAGTGTTTTTTGACCGTTTTGGGACTTCCAACGCATCAAGAAAATAATTAGGTAATTTTTTTTCTAATCTCCACTACACACGACCATTAGTCACACTGTTCGGAAAAAACTCGTGAATTTTTTTAAGACGACCTATTTCTCGATAGTTTAAACTTTTAGGTTTTGGCAGTCCGTGTCACAAGATGTTTTTTGACCGTTTTGAGACTTCATATGCACCAGGAAAATAATCTGGTACAGAAATATTCTAATTTTCCAATAGGCACGACTATTTGTTACACCGTTCCAAGGAAAACTCGCGAATTTTTTTAAGTCGACATATTTCCCGACAATTCAAACTATTTGGTTTTGGCCATCCGAGTCCGTGCGATAAGACTTTTTGACCGTTTTGGGACATCCAATGCATCAAGAAAATAATTGCGTACAAAAACGTTATAACTTTTCACAACACACGACTATTAGTCACACCGTTCGAAGAAAAACTCGTGAATTTTTTAAGATGACCTATTTCTCGACAGTTCAAACTATTTGCTTTTAGCCATCCATAGTCTGCGCGACAATATTTGTTTTACCATTTTGGGACTTCCGATGCATCAGGAAAATAATTAGGTACAAAAATGTTCTAATTTTCCACTAAGCATGACTATGAGTCACACTTCTCGACAACTTAAACTTTTTGGTTTTAGCCATCCGTACTCCATGCGGCAAATTTTTTTTTTGACCGTTCTCGCACTTCATAGGTACCAGGATAATAATTAGGTACAAAAATGATCTATTTTTTCACTACCCACGGTTATACGTCACTCGGTTCGAAGAAAAAACTCTTGAATTTTTTAAAGGCGACCTATTGCTCGACAGTTCAAACTATTTGGTTTTGGCCATCCGTAGTCAGCGCGACAAGTCCTTTTTGACTGTTTTGGGACATCCAATGCATTAGGAGAATAATTAGGTATGAAAATGTTCTAATTTTTCACTTCGCACGACAATTAGTCACAATGTTCGAAGAAAAAGTCGTGAATTTTTTGAAAACGACTTATTACTCGGTAGTTCAAACTATTCGGTTTTGGCCATCCGTAGACTGCCCGACAAGGTGCTTTTGACCGTTTTGCGACTTCCAATGCATCAGCAAAATAATTAGGTAGAAAAACATTCTATTTTTTTCCCTACGCACCAATATTCGTCTCACCGTTCGAAGAAAAACTCGTGAATTTTTTCAAGACAACCCATTTCTCGGCAATTCAAACTTTTTGGTTTTCGCCACAAGTAGTCCGCTCGAAGAGTCATTTTTTTTACCGTTTTCAGACTTCCAATGCATCAGAAAAATAATTAGGTACAAAAATTTTGAAATTTTCCCCTACGGTTGACTATGAAATACACCGTTCGAAGAAACAGTCATGAATTTTTTTAAGACAACATATTTCTCGACAGTTCAGAATATTTGGTTTTGGGAATCCGTAGTCCGTTCGACAAAGTGTTTTTTGACCGTTTTGGGACTTCCAACGCATCAAGAAAATAATTAGGTAATTTTTTTTCTAATTTCCACTACACACGACCATTAGTCACACTGTTCGGAAAAAACTCGTGAATTTTTTTAAGACGACCTATTTCTCGATAGTTTAAACTTTTAGGTTTTGGCAGTCCGTGTCACAAGATGTTTTTTGACCGTTTTGAGACTTCATATGCACCAGGAAAATAATCTGGTACAGAAATATTCTAATTTTCCAATAGGCACGACTATTTGTTACACCGTTCCAAGGAAAACTCGCGAATTTTTTTAAGTCGACCTATTTCCCGACAATTCAAACTATTTGGGTTTGGCCATCCGAGTCCGTGCGATAAGACTTTTTGACCGTTTTGGGACATCCAATGCATCAAGAAAATAATTACGTACAAAAATGTTATAATTTTTCACAACACACGACTATTAGTCACACCGTTCGAAGAAAAACTCGTGAATTTTTTAAGATGACCTATTTCTCGACAGTTCAAACTATTTGCTTTTAGCCATCCATAGTCTGCGCGACAATATTTGTTTTACCATTTTGGGACTTCCGATGCATCAGGAAAATAATTAGGTACAAAAATGTTCTAATTTTCCACTAAGCATGACTATGAGTCACACTTCTCGACAACTTAAACTTTTTGGTTTTAGCCATCCGTACTCCATGCGGCAAATTTTTTTTTTGACCGTTCTCGCACTTCATAGGTACCAGGATAATAATTAGGTACAAAAATGATCTATTTTTTCACTACCCACGGTTATACGTCACCCGGTTCGAAGAAAAAACTCTTGAATTTTTTAAAGGCGACCTATTGCTCGACAGTTCAAACTATTTGGTTTTGGCCATCCGTAGTCAGCGCGACAAGTCCTTTTTGACTGTTTTGGGACATCCAATGCATTAGGAGAATAATTAGGTACGAAAATGTTCTAATTTTTCACTTCGCACGACAATTAGTCACAATGTTCGAAGAAAAAGTCGTGAATTTTTTGAAAACGACTTATTACTCGGTAGTTCAAACTATTCGGTTTTGGCCATCCGTAGACTGCCCGACAAGGTGCTTTTGACCGTTTTGCGACTTCCAATGCATCAGAAAAATAATTAGGTAGAAAAACATTCTATTTTTTCCCTACGCACCAATATTCGTCTCACCGTTCGAAGAAAAACTCGTGAATTTTTTCAAGACGACCCATTTCTCGGCAATTCAAACTTTTTGGTTTTCGCCACAAGTAGTCCGCGCGAAGAGTCATTTTTTTTACCGTTTCCAGACTTCCAATGCATCAGAAAAATAATTAGGTACAAAAATTTTGAAATTTTCCCCTACGGTTGACTATGAAATACACCGTTCGAAGAAAAAGTCGTGAATTTTTTTAAGACAACCCATTTCTCGGCAAGTCAAACTTTTTGGTTTTCGCCACAAGTAGTCCGCGCGAAGAGTCATTTTTTTTACCGTTTTCAGACTTCCAATGCATCAAAAAAATAATTAGGTACAAAATTTTTTGAAATTTTCCCCTACGGTTGACTATGAAATACACCGTTCGAAGAAAAAGTCGTGAATTTTTTTAAGACAACATATTTCTCGACAGTTTAGACTATTTGGTTTTGGGAATCCGTAGTCCGTTCGACAAAGTGTTTTTTGACCGTTTTGGGACTTCCAACGCATCAAGAAAATAATTAGGTAATTTTTTTTCTAATCTCCACTACACACGACCATTAGTCACACTGTTCGGAAAAAACTCGTGAATTTTTTTAAGACGACCTATTTCTCGATAGTTTAAACTTTTAGGTTTTGGCAGTCCGTGTCACAAGATGTTTTTTGACCGTTTTGAGACTTCATATGCACCAGGAAAATAATCTGGTACAGAAATATTCTAATTTTCCAATAGGCACGACTATTTGTTACACCGTTCCAAGGAAAACTCGCGAATTTTTTTAAGTCGACATATTTCCCGACAATTCAAACTATTTGGTTTTGGCCATCCGAGTCCGTGCGATAAGACTTTTTGACCGTTTTGGGACATCCAATGCATCAAGAAAATAATTGCGTACAAAAATGTTATAATTTTTCACAACACACGACTATTAGTCATACCGTTCGAAGAAAAACTCGTGAATTTTTTAAGATGACCTATTTCTCGACAGTTCAAACTATTTGCTTTTAGCCATCCATAGTCTGCGCGACAATATTTGTTTTACCATTTTGGGACTTCCGATGCATCAGGAAAATAATTAGGTACAAAAATGTTCTAATTTTCCACTAAGCATGACTATGAGTCACACTTCTCGACAACTTAAACTTTTTGGTTTTAGCCATCCGTACTCCATGCGGCAAATTTTTTTTTTGACCGTTCTCGCACTTCATAGGTACCAGGATAATAATTAGGTACAAAAATGATCTATTTTTTCACTACCCACGGTTATACGTCACTCGGTTCGAAGAAAAAACTCTTGAATTTTTTAAAGGCGACCTATTGCTCGACAGTTCAAACTATTTGGTTTTGGCCATCCGTAGTCAGCGCGACAAGTCCTTTTTGACTGTTTTGGGACATCCAATGCATTAGGAGAATAATTAGGTATGAAAATGTTCTAATTTTTCACTTCGCACGACAATTAGTCACAATGTTCGAAGAAAAAGTCGTGAATTTTTTGAAAACGACTTATTACTCGGTAGTTCAAACTATTCGGTTTTGGCCATCCGTAGACTGCCCGACAAGGTGCTTTTGACCGTTTTGCGACTTCCAATGCATCAGCAAAATAATTAGGTAGAAAAACATTCTATTTTTTTCCCTACGCACCAATATTCGTCTCACCGTTCGAAGAAAAACTCGTGAATTTTTTCAAGACGACCCATTTCTCGGCAATTCAAACTTTTTGGTTTTCGCCACAAGTAGTCCGCGCGAAGAGTCATTTTTTTTACCGTTTTCAGACTTCCAATGCATCAGAAAAATAATTAGGTACAAAAATTTTGAAATTTTCCCCTACGGTTGACTATGAAATACACCGTTCGAAGAAAAAGTCGTGAATTTTTTTAAGACAACATATTTCTCGACAGTTCAGACTATTTGGTTTTGGGAATCCGTAGTCCGTTCGACAAAGTGTTTTTTGACCGTTTTGGGACTTCCAACGCATCAAGAAAATAATTAGGTAATTTTTTTTCTAATTTCCACTACACACGACCATTAGTCACACTGTTCGAAAAAAACTCGTGAATTTTTTTAAGACGACCTATTTCTCGATAGTTTAAACTTTTAGGTTTTTGCAGTCCGTGTCACAAGATGTTTTTTGACCGTTTTGAGACTTCATATGCACCAGGAAAATAATCTGGTACAGAAATATTCTAATTTTCCAATAGGCACGACTATTTGTTACACTGTTCCAAGGAAAACTCGCGAATTTTTTTAAGTCGACCTATTTCCCGACAATTCAAACTATTTGGGTTTGGCCATCCGAGTCCGTGCGATAAGACTTTTTGACCGTTTTGGGACATCCAATGCATCAAGAAAATAATTACGTACAAAAATGTTATAATTTTTCACAACACACGACTATTAGTCACACCGTTCGAAGAAAAACTCGTGAATTTTTTAAGATGACCTATTTCTCGACAGTTCAAACTATTTGCTTTTAGCCATCCATAGTCTGCGCGACAATATTTGTTTTACCATTTTGGGACTTCCGATGCATCAGGAAAATAATTAGGTACAAAAATGTTCTAATTTTCCACTAAGCATGACTATGAGTCACACTTCTCGACAACTTAAACTTTTTGGTTTTAGCCATCCGTACTCCATGCGGCAAATTTTTTTTTTTGACCGTTCTCGCACTTCATAGGTACCAGGATAATAATTAGGTACAAAAATGATCTATTTTTTCACTACCCACGGTTATACGTCACTCGGTTCGAAGAAAAAACTCTTGAATTTTTTAAAGGCGACCTATTGCTCGACAGTTCAAACTATTTGGTTTTGGCCATCCGTAGTCAGCGCGACAAGTCCTTTTTGACTGTTTTGGGACATCCAATGCATTAGGAGAATAATTAGGTATGAAAATGTTCTAATTTTTCACTTCGCACGACAATTAGTCACAATGTTTGAAGAAAAAGTCGTGAATTTTTTGAAAACGACTTATTACTCGGTAGTTCAAACTATTCGGTTTTGGCCATCCGTAGACTGCCCGACAAGGTGCTTTTGACCGTTTTGCGACTTCCAATGCATCAGCAAAATAATTAGGTAGAAAAACATTCTATTTTTTTCCCTACGCACCAATATTCGTCTCACCGTTCGAAGAAAAACTCGTGAATTTTTTCAAGACGACCCATTTCTCGGCAATTCAAACTTTTTGGTTTTCGCCACAAGTAGTCCGCTCGAAGAGTCATTTTTTTTACCGTTTTCAGACTTCCAATGCATCAGAAAAATAATTAGGTACAAAAATTTTGAAATTTTCCCCTACGGTTGACTATGAAATACACCGTTCGAAGAAACAGTCATGAATTTTTTTAAGACAACATATTTCTCGACAGTTCAGACTATTTGGTTTTGGGAATCCGTAGTCCGTTCGACAAAGTGTTTTTTGACCGTTTTGGGACTTCCAACGCATCAAGAAAATAATTAGGTAATTTTTTTTCTAATTTCCACTACACACGACCATTAGTCACACTGTTCGGAAAAAACTCGTGAATTTTTTTAAGACGACCTATTTCTCGATAGTTTAAACTTTTAGGTTTTGGCAGTCCGTGTCACAAGATGTTTTTTGACCGTTTTGAGACTTCACATGCACCAGGAAAATAATCTGGTACAGAAATATTCTAATTTTCCAATAGGCACGACTATTTGTTACACCGTTCCAAGGAAAACTCGCGAATTTTTTTAAGTCGACCTATTTCCCGACAATTCAAACTATTTGGGTTTGGCCATCCGAGTCCGTGCGATAAGACTTTTTGACCGTTTTGGGACATCCAATGCATCAAGAAAATAATTACGTACAAAAATGTTATAATTTTTCACAACACACGACTATTAGTCACACCGTTCGAAGAAAAACTCGTGAATTTTTTAAGATGACCTATTTCTCGACAGTTCAAACTATTTGCTTTTAGCCATCCATAGTCTGCGCGACAATATTTGTTTTACCATTTTGGGACTTCCGATGCATCAGGAAAATAATTAGGTACAAAAATGTTCTAATTTTCCACTAAGCATGACTATGAGTCACACTTCTCGACAACTTAAACTTTTTGGTTTTAGCCATCCGTACTCCATGCGGCAAATTTTTTTTTGACCGTTCTCGCACTTCATAGGTACCAGGATAATAATTAGGTACAAAAATGATCTATTTTTTCACTACCCACGGTTATACGTCACCCGGTTCGAAGAAAAAACTCTTGAATTTTTTAAAGGCGACCTATTGCTCGACAGTTCAAACTATTTGGTTTTGGCCATCCGTAGTCAGCGCGACAAGTCCTTTTTGACTGTTTTGGGACATCCAATGCATTAGGAGAATAATTAGGTACGAAAATGTTCTAATTTTTCACTTCGCACGACAATTAGTCACAATGTTCGAAGAAAAAGTCGTGAATTTTTTGAAAACGACTTATTACTCGGTAGTTCAAACTATTCGGTTTTGGCCATCCGTAGACTGCCCGACAAGGTGCTTTTGACCGTTTTGCGACTTCCAATGCATCAGAAAAATAATTAGGTAGAAAAACATTCTATTTTTTCCCTACGCACCAATATTCGTCTCACCGTTCGAAGAAAAACTCGTGAATTTTTTCAAGACAACCCATTTCTCGGCAATTCAAACTTTTTGGTTTTCGCCACAAGTAGTCCGCGCGAAGAGTCATTTTTTTTACCGTTTTCAGACTTCCAATGCATCAAAAAAATAATTAGGTACAAAATTTTTTGAAATTTTCCCCTACGGTTGACTATGAAATACACCGTTCGAAGAAAAAGTCATGAATTTTTTTAAGACAACATATTTCTCGACAGTTCAGACTATTTGGTTTTGGGAATCCGTAGTCCGTTCGACAAAGTGTTTTTTGACCGTTTTGGGACTTCCAACGCATCAAGAAAATAATTAGGTAATTTTTTTTCTAATCTCCACTACACACGACCATTAGTCACACTGTTCGGAAAAAACTCGTGAATTTTTTTAAGACGACCTATTTCTCGATAGTTTAAACTTTTAGGTTTTGGCAGTCCGTGTCACAAGATGTTTTTTGACCGTTTTGAGACTTCATATGCACCAGGAAAATAATCTGGTACAGAAATATTCTAATTTTCCAATAGGCACGACTATTTGTTACACCGTTCCAAGGAAAACTCGCGAATTTTTTTAAGTCGACATATTTCCCGACAATTCAAACTATTTGGTTTTGGCCATCCGAGTCCGTGCGATAAGACTTTTTGACCGTTTTGGGACATCCAATGCATCAAGAAAATAATTGCGTACAAAAACGTTATAACTTTTCACAACACACGACTATTAGTCACACCGTTCGAAGAAAAACTCGTGAATTTTTTAAGATGACCTATTTCTCGACAGTTCAAACTATTTGCTTTTAGCCATCCATAGTCTGCGCGACAATATTTGTTTTACCATTTTGGGACTTCCGATGCATCAGGAAAATAATTAGGTACAAAAATGTTCTAATTTTCCACTAAGCATGACTATGAGTCACACTTCTCGACAACTTAAACTTTTTGGTTTTAGCCATCCGTACTCCATGCGGCAAATTTTTTTTTTGACCGTTCTCGCACTTCATAGGTACCAGGATAATAATTAGGTACAAAAATGATCTATTTTTTCACTACCCACGGTTATACGTCACCCGGTTCGAAGAAAAAACTCTTGAATTTTTTAAAGGCGACCTATTGCTCGACAGTTCAAACTATTTGGTTTTGGCCATCCGTAGTCAGCGCGACAAGTCCTTTTTGACTGTTTTGGGACATCCAATGCATTAGGAGAATAATTAGGTACGAAAATGTTCTAATTTTTCACTTCGCACGACAATTAGTCACAATGTTCGAAGAAAAAGTCGTGAATTTTTTGAAAACGACTTATTACTCGGTAGTTCAAACTATTCGGTTTTGGCCATCCGTAGACTGCCCGACAAGGTGCTTTTGACCGTTTTGCGACTTCCAATGCATCAGAAAAATAATTAGGTAGAAAAACATTCTATTTTTTCCCTACGCACCAATATTCGTCTCACCGTTCGAAGAAAAACTCGTGAATTTTTTCAAGACAACCCATTTCTCGGCAATTCAAACTTTTTGGTTTTCGCCACAAGTAGTCCGCGCGAAGAGTCATTTTTTTTACCGTTTTCAGACTTCCAATGCATCAAAAAAATAATTAGGTACAAAATTTTTTGAAATTTTCCCCTACGGTTGACTATGAAATACACCGTTCGAAGAAAAAGTCATGAATTTTTTTAAGACAACATATTTCTCGACAGTTCAGACTATTTGGTTTTGGGAATCCGTAGTCCGTTCGACAAAGTGTTTTTTGACCGTTTTGGGACTTCCAACGCATCAAGAAAATAATTAGGTAATTTTTTTTCTAATCTCCACTACACACGACCATTAGTCACACTGTTCGGAAAAAACTCGTGAATTTTTTTAAGACGACCTATTTCTCGATAGTTTAAACTTTTAGGTTTTGGCAGTCCGTGTCACAAGATGTTTTTTGACCGTTTTGAGACTTCATATGCACCAGGAAAATAATCTGGTACAGAAATATTCTAATTTTCCAATAGGCACGACTATTTGTTACACCGTTCCAAGGAAAACTCGCGAATTTTTTTAAGTCGACATATTTCCCGACAATTCAAACTATTTGGTTTTGGCCATCCGAGTCCGTGCGATAAGACTTTTTGACCGTTTTGGGACATCCAATGCATCAAGAAAATAATTGCGTACAAAAACGTTATAACTTTTCACAACACACGACTATTAGTCACACCGTTCGAAGAAAAACTCGTGAATTTTTTAAGATGACCTATTTCTCGACAGTTCAAACTATTTGCTTTTAGCCATCCATAGTCTGCGCGACAATATTTGTTTTACCATTTTGGGACTTCCGATGCATCAGGAAAATAATTAGGTACAAAAATGTTCTAATTTTCCACTAAGCATGACTATGAGTCACACTTCTCGACAACTTAAACTTTTTGGTTTTAGCCATCCGTACTCCATGCGGCAAATTTTTTTTTTGACCGTTCTCGCACTTCATAGGTACCAGGATAATAATTAGGTACAAAAATGATCTATTTTTTCACTACCCACGGTTATACGTCACTCGGTTCGAAGAAAAAACTCTTGAATTTTTTAAAGGCGACCTATTGCTCGACAGTTCAAACTATTTGGTTTTGGCCATCCGTAGTCAGCGCGACAAGTCCTTTTTGACTGTTTTGGGACATCCAATGCATTAGGAGAATAATTAGGTATGAAAATGTTCTAATTTTTCACTTCGCACGACAATTAGTCACAATGTTCGAAGAAAAAGTCGTGAATTTTTTGAAAACGACTTATTACTCGGTAGTTCAAACTATTCGGTTTTGGCCATCCGTAGACTGCCCGACAAGGTGCTTTTGACCGTTTTGCGACTTCCAATGCATCAGCAAAATAATTAGGTAGAAAAACATTCTATTTTTTTCCCTACGCACCAATATTCGTCTCACCGTTCGAAGAAAAACTCGTGAATTTTTTCAAGACGACCCATTTCTCGGCAATTCAAACTTTTTGGTTTTCGCCACAAGTAGTCCGCTCGAAGAGTCATTTTTTTTACCGTTTTCAGACTTCCAATGCATCAGAAAAATAATTAGGTACAAAAATTTTGAAATTTTCCCCTACGGTTGACTATGAAATACACCGTTCGAAGAAACAGTCATGAATTTTTTTAAGACAACATATTTCTCGACAGTTCAGACTATTTGGTTTTGGGAATCCGTAGTCCGTTCGACAAAGTGTTTTTTGACCGTTTTGGGACTTCCAACGCATCAAGAAAATAATTAGGTAATTTTTTTTCTAATTTCCACTACACACGACCATTAGTCACACTGTTCGGAAAAAACTCGTGAATTTTTTTAAGACGACCTATTTCTCGATAGTTTAAACTTTTAGGTTTTGGCAGTCCGTGTCACAAGATGTTTTTTGACCGTTTTGAGACTTCATATGCACCAGGAAAATAATCTGGTACAGAAATATTCTAATTTTCCAATAGGCACGACTATTTGTTACACCGTTCCAAGGAAAACTCGCGAATTTTTTTAAGTCGACCTATTTCCCGACAATTCAAACTATTTGGGTTTGGCCATCCGAGTCCGTGCGATAAGACTTTTTGACCGTTTTGGGACATCCAATGCATCAAGAAAATAATTACGTACAAAAATGTTATAATTTTTCACAACACACGACTATTAGTCACACCGTTCGAAGAAAAACTCGTGAATTTTTTAAGATGACCTATTTCTCGACAGTTCAAACTATTTGCTTTTAGCCATCCATAGTCTGCGCGACAATATTTGTTTTACCATTTTGGGACTTCCGATGCATCAGGAAAATAATTAGGTACAAAAATGTTCTAATTTTCCACTAAGCATGACTATGAGTCACACTTCTCGACAACTTAAACTTTTTGGTTTTAGCCATCCGTACTCCATGCGGCAAATTTTTTTTTTGACCGTTCTCGCACTTCATAGGTACCAGGATAATAATTAGGTACAAAAATGATCTATTTTTTCACTACCCACGGTTATACGTCACCCGGTTCGAAGAAAAAACTCTTGAATTTTTTAAAGGCGACCTATTGCTCGACAGTTCAAACTATTTGGTTTTGGCCATCCGTAGTCAGCGCGACAAGTCCTTTTTGACTGTTTTGGGACATCCAATGCATTAGGAGAATAATTAGGTACGAAAATGTTCTAATTTTTCACTTCGCACGACAATTAGTCACAATGTTCGAAGAAAAAGTCGTGAATTTTTTGAAAACGACTTATTACTCGGTAGTTCAAACTATTCGGTTTTGGCCATCCGTAGACTGCCCGACAAGGTGCTTTTGACCGTTTTGCGACTTCCAATGCATCAGAAAAATAATTAGGTAGAAAAACATTCTATTTTTTCCCTACGCACCAATATTCGTCTCACCGTTCGAAGAAAACTCGTGAATTTTTTCAAGACAACCCATTTCTCGGCAAGTCAAACTTTTTGGTTTTCGCCACAAGTAGTCCGCGCGAAGAGTCATTTTTTTTACCGTTTTCAGACTTCCAATGCATCAAAAAAATAATTAGGTACAAAATTTTTTGAAATTTTCCTCTACGGTTGACTATGAAATACACCGTTCGAAGAAAAAGTCGTGAATTTTTTTAAGACAACATATTTCTCGACAGTTCAGACTATTTGGTTTTGGGAATCCGTAGTCCGTTCGACAAAGTGTTTTTTGACCGTTTTGGGACTTCCAACGCATCAAGAAAATAATTAGGTAATTTTTTTTCTAATCTCCACTACACACGACCATTAGTCACACTGTTCGGAAAAAACTCGTGAATTTTTTTAAGACGACCTATTTCTCGATAGTTTAAACTTTTAGGTTTTGGCAGTCCGTGTCACAAGATGTTTTTTGACCGTTTTGAGACTTCATATGCACCAGGAAAATAATCTGGTACAGAAATATTCTAATTTTCCAATAGGCACGACTATTTGTTACACCGTTCCAAGGAAAACTCGCGAATTTTTTTAAGTCGACATATTTCCCGACAATTCAAACTATTTGGTTTTGGCCATCCGAGTCCGTGCGATAAGACTTTTTGACCGTTTTGGGACATCCAATGCATCAAGAAAATAATTGCGTACAAAAATGTTATAATTTTTCACAACACACGACTATTAGTCATACCGTTCGAAGAAAAACTCGTGAATTTTTTAAGATGACCTATTTCTCGACAGTTCAAACTATTTGCTTTTAGCCATCCATAGTCTGCGCGACAATATTTGTTTTACCATTTTGGGACTTCCGATGCATCAGGAAAATAATTAGGTACAAAAATGTTCTAATTTTCCACTAAGCATGACTATGAGTCACACTTCTCGACAACTTAAACTTTTTGGTTTTAGCCATCCGTACTCCATGCGGCAAATTTTTTTTTTGACCGTTCTCGCACTTCATAGGTACCAGGATAATAATTAGGTACAAAAATGATCTATTTTTTCACTACCCACGGTTATACGTCACTCGGTTCGAAGAAAAAACTCTTGAATTTTTTAAAGGCGACCTATTGCTCGACAGTTCAAACTATTTGGTTTTGGCCATCCGTAGTCAGCGCGACAAGTCCTTTTTGACTGTTTTGGGACATCCAATGCATTAGGAGAATAATTAGGTATGAAAATGTTCTAATTTTTCACTTCGCACGACAATTAGTCACAATGTTCGAAGAAAAAGTCGTGAATTTTTTGAAAACGACTTATTACTCGGTAGTTCAAACTATTCGGTTTTGGCCATCCGTAGACTGCCCGACAAGGTGCTTTTGACCGTTTTGCGACTTCCAATGCATCAGCAAAATAATTAGGTAGAAAAACATTCTATTTTTTTCCCTACGCACCAATATTCGTCTCACCGTTCGAAGAAAAACTCGTGAATTTTTTCAAGACGACCCATTTCTCGGCAATTCAAACTTTTTGGTTTTCGCCACAAGTAGTCCGCGCGAAGAGTCATTTTTTTTACCGTTTTCAGACTTCCAATGCATCAGAAAAATAATTAGGTACAAAAATTTTGAAATTTTCCCCTACGGTTGACTATGAAATACACCGTTCGAAGAAAAAGTCGTGAATTTTTTTAAGACAACATATTTCTCGACAGTTCAGACTATTTGGTTTTGGGAATCCGTAGTCCGTTCGACAAAGTGTTTTTTGACCGTTTTGGGACTTCCAACGCATCAAGAAAATAATTAGGTAATTTTTTTTCTAATTTCCACTACACACGACCATTAGTCACACTGTTCGAAAAAAACTCGTGAATTTTTTTAAGACGACCTATTTCTCGATAGTTTAAACTTTTAGGTTTTTGCAGTCCGTGTCACAAGATGTTTTTTGACCGTTTTGAGACTTCATATGCACCAGGAAAATAATCTGGTACAGAAATATTCTAATTTTCCAATAGGCACGACTATTTGTTACACTGTTCCAAGGAAAACTCGCGAATTTTTTTAAGTCGACCTATTTCCCGACAATTCAAACTATTTGGGTTTGGCCATCCGAGTCCGTGCGATAAGACTTTTTGACCGTTTTGGGACATCCAATGCATCAGGAAAATAATTACGTACAAAAATGTTATAATTTTTCACAACACACGACTATTAGTCACACCGTTCGAAGAAAAACTCGTGAATTTTTTAAGATGACCTATTTCTCGACAGTTCAAACTATTTGCTTTTAGCCATCCATAGTCTGCGCGACAATATTTGTTTTACCATTTTGGGACTTCCGATGCATCAGGAAAATAATTAGGTACAAAAATGTTCTAATTTTCCACTAAGCATGACTATGAGTCACACTTCTCGACAACTTAAACTTTTTGGTTTTAGCCATCCGTACTCCATGCGGCAAATTTTTTTTTTTGACCGTTCTCGCACTTCATAGGTACCAGGATAATAATTAGGTACAAAAATGATCTATTTTTTCACTACCCACGGTTATACGTCACCCGGTTCGAAGAAAAAACTCTTGAATTTTTTAAAGGCGACCTATTGCTCGACAGTTCAAACTATTTGGTTTTGGCCATCCGTAGTCAGCGCGACAAGTCCTTTTTGACTGTTTTGGGACATCCAATGCATTAGGAGAATAATTAGGTAGGAAAATGTTCTAATTTTTCACTTCGCACGACAATTAGTCACAATGTTCGAAGAAAAAGTCGTGAATTTTTTGAAAACGACTTATTACTCGGTAGTTCAAACTATTCGGTTTTGGCCATCCGTAGACTGCCCGACAAGGTGCTTTTGACCGTTTTGCGACTTCCAATGCATCAGAAAAATAATTAGGTAGAAAAACATTCTATTTTTTTCCCTACGCACCAATATTCGTCTCACCGTTCGAAGAAAAACTCGTGAATTTTTTCAAGACGACCCATTTCTCGGCAATTCAAACTTTTTGGTTTTCGCCACAAGTAGTCCGCGCGAAGAGTCATTTTTTTTACCGTTTTCAGACTTCCAATGCATCAGAAAAATAATTAGGTACAAAAATTTTGAAATTTTCCCCTACGGTTGACTATGAAATACACCGTTCGAAGAAAAAGTCGTGAATTTTTTTAAGACAACATATTTCTCGACAGTTCAGACTATTTGGTTTTGGGAATCCGTAGTCCGTTCGACAAAGTGTTTTTTGACCGTTTTGGGACTTCCAACGCATCAAGAAAATAATTAGGTAATTTTTTTTCTAATCTCCACTACACACGACCATTAGTCACACTGTTCGGAAAAAACTCGTGAATTTTTTTAAGACGACCTATTTCTCGATAGTTTAAACTTTTAGGTTTTTGCAGTCCGTGTCACAAGATGTTTTTTGACCGTTTTGAGACTTCATATGCACCAGGAAAATAATCTGGTACAGAAATATTCTAATTTTCCAATAGGCACGACTATTTGTTACACCGTTCCAAGGAAAACTCGCGAATTTTTTTAAGTCGACCTATTTCCCGACAATTCAAACTATTTGGGTTTGGCAATCCGAGTCCGTGCGATAAGACTTTTTGACCGTTTTGGGACATCCAATGCATCAAGAAAATAATTACGTACAAAAATGTTATAATTTTTCACAACACACGACTATTAGTCACACCGTTCGAAGAAAAACTCGTGAATTTTTTAAGATGACCTATTTCTCGACAGTTCAAACTATTTGCTTTTAGCCATCCATAGTCTGCGCGACAATATTTGTTTTACCATTTTGGGACTTCCGATGCATCAGGAAAATAATTAGGTACAAAAATGTTCTAATTTTCCACTAAGCATGACTATGAGTCACACTTCTCGACAACTTAAACTTTTTGGTTTTAGCCATCCGTACTCCATGCGGCAATTTTTTTTTTTGACCGTTCTCGCACTTCATAGGTACCAGGATAATAATTAGGTACAAAAATGATCTATTTTTTCACTACCCACGGTTATACGTCACTCGGTTCGAAGAAAAAACTCTTGAATTTTTTAAAGGCGACCTATTGCTCGACAGTTCAAACTATTTGGTTTTGGCCATCCGTAGTCAGCGCGACAAGTCCTTTTTGACTGTTTTGGGACATCCAATGCATTAGGAGAATAATTAGGTACGAAAATGTTCTAATTTTTCACTCCGCACGACAATTAGTCACAATGTTCGAAGAAAAAGTCGTGAATTTTTTGAAAACGACTTATTACTCGGTAGTTCAAACTATTCGGTTTTGGCCATCCGTAGACTGCCCGACAAGGTGCTTTTGACCGTTTTGCGAATTCCAATGCATCAGCAAAATAATTAGGTAGAAAAACATTCTATTTTTTTCCCTACGCACCAATATTCGTCTCACCGTTCGAAGAAAAACTCGTGAATTTTTTCAAGACGACCCATTTCTCGGCAATTCAAACTTTTTGGTTTTCGCCACAAGTAGTCCGCGCGAAGAGTCATTTTTTTTACCGTTTTCAGACTTCCAATGCATTAGAAAAATAATTAGGTACAAAAATTTTGAAATTTTCCCCTACGGTTGACTATGAAATACACCGTTCGAAGAAAAAGTCGTGAATTTTTTTAAGACAACATATTTCTCGATAGTTCAGACTATTTGGTTTTGGGAATCCGTAGTCCGTTCGACAAATTGTTTTTTGACCGTTTTGGGACTTCCAACGCATCAAGAAAATAATTAGGTAATTTTTTTTCTAATTTCCACTACACACGACCATTAGTCACACTGTTCGGAAAAAACTCGTGAATTTTTTTAAGACGACCTATTTCTCGATAGTTTAAACTTTTAGGTTTTGGCAGTCCGTGTCACAAGATGTTTTTTGACCGTTTTGAGACTTCATATGCACCAGGAAAATAATCTGGTACAGAAATATTCTAATTTTCCAATAGGCACGACTATTTGTTACACCGTTCCAAGGAAAACTCGCGAATTTTTTTAAGTCGACCTATTTCCCGACAATTCAAACTATTTGGGTTTGGCCATCCGAGTCCGTGCGATAAGACTTTTTGACCGTTTTGGGACATCCAATGCATCAAGAAAATAATTGCGTACAAAAATGTTATAATTTTTCACAACACACGACTATTAGTCACACCGTTCGAAGAAAAACTCGTGAATTTTTTAAGATGACCTATTTCTCGACAGTTCAAACTATTTGCTTTTAGCCATCCATAGTCTGCGCGACAATATTTGTTTTACCATTTTGGGACTTCCGATGCATCAGGAAAATAATTAGGTACAAAAATGTTCTAATTTTCCACTAAGCATGACTATGAGTCACACTTCTCGACAACTTAAACTTTTTGGTTTTAGCCATCCGTACTCCATGCGGCAAATTTTTTTTTTTGACCGTTCTCGCACTTCATAGGTACCAGGATAATAATTAGGTACAAAAATGATCTATTTTTTCACTACCCACGGTTATACGTCACTCGGTTCGAAGAAAAAACTCTTGAATTTTTTAAAGGAGACCTATTGCTCGACAGTTCAAACTATTTGGTTTTGGCCATCCGTAGTCAGCGCGACAAGTCCTTTTTGACTGTTTTGGGACATCCAATGCATTAGGAGAATAATTAGGTACGAAAATGTTCTAATTTTTCACTTCGCACGACAATTAGTCACAATGTTCGAAGAAAAAGTCGTGAATTTTTTGAAAACGACTTATTACTCGGTAGTTCAAACTATTCGGTTTTGGCCATCCGTAGACTGCCCGACAAGGTGCTTTTGACCGTTTTGCGACATCCAATGCATCAGAAAAATAATTAGGTAGAAAAACATTCTATTTTTTTCCCTACGCACCAATATTCGTCTCACCGTCCGAAGAAAAACTCGTGAATTTTTTCAAGACGACCCATTTCTCGACAATTCAAACTTTTTGGTTTTCGCCACAAGTAGTCCGCGCAAAGAGTCATTTTTTTTACCGTTTTCAGACTTCCAATGCATCAGAAAAATAATTAGGTACAAAAATTTTGAAATTTTCCCCTACGGTTGACTATGAAATACACCGTTCGAAGAAAAAGTCGTGAATTTTTTTAAGACAACATATTTCTCGATAGTTCAGACTATTTGGTTTTGGGAATCCGTAGTCCGTTCGACAAAGTGTTTTTTGACCGTTTTGGGACTTCCAACGCATCAAGAAAATAATTAGGTAATTTTTTTTCTAATTTCAACTACACATGACCATTAGTCACACTGTTCGAAAAAAACTCGTGAATTTTTTTAAGACGACCTATTTCTCGATAGTTTAAACTTTTAGGTTTTGGCAGTCCGTGTCACAAGATGTTTTTTGACCGTTTTGAGACTTCATATGCACCAGGAAAATAATCTGGTACAGAAATATTCTAATTTTCCAATAGGCACGACTATTTGTTACACCGTTCCAAGGAAAACTCGCGAATTTTTTTAAGTCGACCTATTTCCCGACAATTCAAACTATTTGGTTTTGGCCATCCGAGTCCGTGCGATAAGACTTTTTGACCGTTTTGGGACATCCAATGCATCAAGAAAATAATTACGTACAAAAATGTTATAATTTTTCACAACACACGACTATTAGTCACACCGTTCGAAGAAAAACTCGTGAATTTTTTAAGATGACCTATTTCTCGACAGTTCAAACTATTTGCTTTTAGCCATCCATAGTCTGCGCGACAATATTTGTTTTACCATTTTGGGACTTCCGATGCATCAGGAAAATAATTAGGTACAAAAATGTTCTAATTTTCCACTAATCATGACTATGAGTCACACTTCTCGACAACTTAAACTTTTTGGTTTTAGCCATCCGTACTCCATGCGGCAAATTTTTTTTTTGACCGTTCTCGCACTTCATAGGTACCAGGATAATAATTAGGTACAAAAATGATCTATTTTTTCACTACCCACGGTTATACGTCACTCGGTTCGAAGAAAAAACTCTTGAATTTTTTAAAGGCGACCTATTGCTCGACAGTTCAAACTATTTGGTTTTGGCCATCCGTAGTCAGCGCGACAAGTCCTTTTTGACTGTTTTGGGACATCCAATGCATTAGGAGAATAATTAGGTACGAAAATGTTCTAATTTTTCACTTCGCACGACAATTAGTCACAATGTTCGAAGAAAAAGTCGTGAATTTTTTGAAAACGACTTATTACTCGGTAGTTCAAACTATTCGGTTTTGGCCATCCGTAGACTGCCCGACAAGGTGCTTTTGACCGTTTTGCGACTTCCAATGCATCAGCAAAATAATTAGGTAGAAAAACATTCTATTCTTTTCCCTACGCACCAATATTCGTCTCACCGTTCGAAGAAAAACTCGTGAATTTTTTCAAGACGACCCATTTCTCGGCAATTCAAACTTTTTGGTTTTCGCCACAAGTAGTCCGCGCGAAGAGTCATTTTTTTTACCGTTTTCATACTTCCAATGCATCAGAAAAATAATTAGGTACAAAAATTTTTGAAATTTTCCCCTACGGTTGACTATGAAATACACCGTTCGAAGAAAAAGTCGTGAATTTTTTTAAGACAACATGTTTCTCGACAGTTCAGACTATTTGGTTTTGGGAATCCGTAGTCCGTTCGACAAAGTGTTTTTTGACCGTTTTGGGACTTCCAACGCATCAAGAAAATAATTAGGTAATTTTTTTTCTAATTTCCACTACACACGACCATTAGTCACACTGTTCGGAAAAAAACTCGTGAATTTTTTTAAGACGACCTATTTCTCGATAGTTTAAACTTTTAGGTTTTGGCAGTCCGTGTCACAAGATGTTTTTTGACCGTTTTGAGACTTCATATGCACCAGGAAAATAATCTGGTACAGAAATATTCTAATTTTCCAATAGGCACGACTATTTGTTACACCGTTCCAAGGAAAACTCGCGAATTTTTTTAAGTCGACCTATTTCCCGACAATTCAAACTATTTGGTTTTGGCCATCCGAGTCCGTGCGATAAGACTTTTTGACCGTTTTGGGACATCCAATGCATCAAGAAAATAATTACGTACAAAAATGTTATAATTTTTCACAACACACGACTATTAGTCACACCGTTCGAAGAAAAACTCGTGAATTTTTTAAGATGACCTATTTCTCGACAGTTCAAACTATTTGCTTTTAGCCATCCTTAGTCTGCGCGACAATATTTGTTTTACCATTTTGGGACTTCCGATGCATCAGGAAAATAATTAGGTACAAAAATGTTCTAATTTTCCACTAAGCATGACTATGAGTCACACTTCTCGACAACTTAAACTTTTTGGTTTTAGCCATCCGTACTCCATGCGGCAAATTTTTTTTTTTGACCGTTCTCGCACTTCATAGGTACCAGGATAATAATTAGGTACAAAAATGATCTATTTTTTCACTACCCACGGTTATACGTCACCCGGTTCGAAGAAAAAACTCTTGAATTTTTTAAAGGCGACCTATTGCTCGACAGTTCAAACTATTTGGTTTTGGCCATCCGTAGTCAGCGCGACAAGTCCTTTTTGACTGTTTTGGGACATCCAATGCATTAGGAGAATAATTAGGTAGGAAAATGTTCTAATTTTTCACTTCGCACGACAATTAGTCACAATGTTCGAAGAAAAAGTCGTGAATTTTTTGAAAACGACTTATTACTCGGTAGTTCAAACTATTCGGTTTTGGCCATCCGTAGACTGCCCGACAAGGTGCTTTTGACCGTTTTGCGACTTCCAATGCATCAGAAAAATAATTAGGTAGAAAAACATTCTATTTTTTTCCCTACGCACCAATATTCGTCTCACCGTTCGAAGAAAAACTCGTGAATTTTTTCAAGACGACCCATTTCTCGGCAATTCAAACTTTTTGGTTTTCGCCACAAGTAGTCCGCGCGAAGAGTCATTTTTTTTACCGTTTTCAGACTTCCAATGCATCAGAAAAATAATTAGGTACAAAAATTTTGAAATTTTCCCCTACGGTTGACTATGAAATACACCGTTCGAAGAAAAAGTCGTGAATTTTTTTAAGACAACATATTTCTCGACAGTTCAGACTATTTGGTTTTGGGAATCCGTAGTCCGTTCGACAAAGTGTTTTTTGACCGTTTTGGGACTTCCAACGCATCAAGAAAATAATTAGGTAATTTTTTTTCTAATTTCCACTACACACGACCATTAGTCACACTGTTCGGAAAAAACTCGTGAATTTTTTTAAGACGACCTATTTCTCGATAGTTTAAACTTTTAGGTTTTGGCAGTCCGTGTCACAAGATGTTTTTTGACCGTTTTGAGACTTCATATGCACCAGGAAAATAATCTGGTACAGAAATATTCTAATTTTCCAATAGGCACGACTATTTGTTACACCGTTCCAAGGAAAACTCGCGAATTTTTTTAAGTCGACCTATTTCCCGACAATTCAAACTATTTGGGTTTGGCCATCCGAGTCCGTGCGATAAGACTTTTTGACCGTTTTGGGACATCCAATGCATCAAGAAAATAATTGCGTACAAAAATGTTATAATTTTTCACAACACACGACTATTAGTCACACCGTTCGAAGAAAAACTCGTGAATTTTTTAAGATGACCTATTTCTCGACAGTTCAAACTATTTGCTTTTAGCCATCCATAGTCTGCGCGACAATATTTGTTTTACCATTTTGGGACTTCCGATGCATCAGGAAAATAATTAGGTACAAAAATGTTCTAATTTTCCACTAAGCATGACTATGAGTCACACTTCTCGACAACTTAAACTTTTTGGTTTTAGCCATCCGTACTCCATGCGGCAAATTTTTTTTTTTGACCGTTCTCGCACTTCATAGGTACCAGGATAATAATTTGGTACAAAAATGATCTATTTTTTCACTACCCACGGTTATACGTCACTCGGTTCGAAGAAAAAACTCTTGAATTTTTTAAAGGCGACCTATTGCTCGACAGTTCAAACTATTTGGTTTTGGCCATCCGTAGTCAGCGCGACAAGTCCTTTTTGACTGTTTTGGGACATCCAATGCATTAGGAGAATAATTAGGTACGAAAATGTTCTAATTTTTCACTTCGCACGACAATTAGTCACAATGTTCGAAGAAAAAGTCGTGAATTTTTTGAAAACGACTTATTACTCGGTAGTTCAAACTATTCGGTTTTGGCCATCCGTAGACTGCCCGACAAGGTGCTTTTGACCGTTTTGCGACTTCCAATGCATCAGCAAAATAATTAGGTAGAAAAACATTCTATTTTTTTCCCTACGCACCAATATTCGTCTCACCGTTCGAAGAAAAACTCGTGAATTTTTTCAAGACGACCCATTTCTCGGCAATTCAAACTTTTTGGTTTTCGCCACAAGTAGTCCGCGCGAAGAGTCATTTTTTTTACCGTTTTCAGACTTCCAATGCATCAGAAAAATAATTAGGTACAAAAATTTTGAAATTTTCCCCTACGGTTGACTATGAAATACACCGTTCGAAGAAAAAGTCGTGAATTTTTTTAAGACAACATATTTCTCGACAGTTCAGACTATTTGGTTTTGGGAATCCGTAGTCCGTTCGACAAAGTGTTTTTTGACCGTTTTGGGACTTCCAACGCATCAAGAAAATAATTAGGTAATTTTTTTTCTAATTTCCACTACACACGACCATTAGTCACACTGTTCGTAAAAAACTCGTGAATTTTTTTAAGACGACCTATTTCTCGATAGTTTAAACTTTTAGGTTTTGGCAGTCCGTGTCACAAGATGTTTTTTGACCGTTTTGAGACTTCATATGCACCAGGAAAATAATCTGGTACAGAAATATTCTAATTTTCCAATAGGCACGACTATTTGTTACACCGTTCCAAGGAAAACTCGCGAATTTTTTTAAGTCGACCTATTTCCCGACAATTCAAACTATTTGGGTTTGGCCATCCGAGTCCGTGCGATAAGACTTTTTGACCGTTTTGGGACATCCAATGCATCAAGAAAATAATTGCGTACAAAAATGTTATAATTTTTCACAACACACGACTATTAGTCACACCGTTCGAAGAAAAACTCGTGAATTTTTTAAGATGACCTATTTCTCGACAGTTCAAACTATTTGCTTTTAGCCATCCATAGTCTGCGCGACAATATTTGTTTTACCATTTTGGGACTTCCGATGCATCAGGAAAATAATTAGGTACAAAAATGTTCTAATTTTCCACTAAGCATGACTATGAGTCACACTTCTCGACAACTTAAACTTTTTGGTTTTAGCCATCCGTACTCCATGCGGCAAATTTTTTTTTTTGACCGTTCTCGCACTTCATAGGTACCAGGATAATAATTTGGTACAAAAATGATCTATTTTTTCACTACCCACGGTTATACGTCACTCGGTTCGAAGAAAAAACTCTTGAATTTTTTAAAGGCGACCTATTGCTCGACAGTTCAAACTATTTGGTTTTGGCCATCCGTAGTCAGCGCGACAAGTCCTTTTTGACTGTTTTGGGACATCCAATGCATTAGGAGAATAATTAGGTACGAAAATGTTCTAATTTTTCACTTCGCACGACAATTAGTCACAATGTTCGAAGAAAAAGTCGTGAATTTTTTGAAAACGACTTATTACTCGGTAGTTCAAACTATTCGGTTTTGGCCATCCGTAGACTGCCCGACAAGGTGCTTTTGACCGTTTTGCGACATCCAATGCATCAGCAAAATAATTAGGTAGAAAAACATTCTATTTTTTTCCCTACGCACCAATATTCGTCTCACCGTCCGAAGAAAAACTCGTGAATTTTTTCAAGACGACCCATTTCTCGACAATTCAAACTTTTTGGTTTTCGCCACAAGTAGTCCGCGCAAAGAGTCATTTTTTTTACCGTTTTCAGACTTCCAATGCATCAGAAAAATAATTAGGTACAAAAATTTTGAAATTTTCCCCTACGGTTGACTATGAAATACACCGTTCGAAGAAAAAGTCGTGAATTTTTTTAAGACAACATATTTCTCGATAGTTCAGACTATTTGGTTTTGGGAATCCGTAGTCCGTTCGACAAAGTGTTTTTTGACCGTTTTAGGACTTCCAACGCATCAAGAAAATAATTAGGTAATTTTTTTTCTAATTTCAACTAGACACGACCATTAGTCACACTGTTCGGAAAAAACTCGTGAATTTTTTTAAGACGACCTATTTCTCGATAGTTTAAACTTTTAGGTTTTGGCAGTCCGTGTCACAAGATGTTTTTTGACCGTTTTGAGACTTCATATGCACCAGGAAAATAATCTGGTACAGAAATATTCTAATTTTCCAATAGGCACGACTATTTGTTACACCGTTCCAAGGAAAACTCGCGAATTTTTTTAAGTCGACCTATTTCCCGACAATTCAAACTATTTGGTTTTGGCCATCCGAGTCCGTGCGATAAGACTTTTTGACCGTTTTGGGACATCCAATGCATCAAGAAAATAATTACGTACAAAAATGTTATAATTTTTCACAACACACGACTATTAGTCACACCGTTCGAAGAAAAACTCGTGAATTTTTTAAGATGAC
This sequence comes from Sambucus nigra, assembly GCA_949130495.1. Classification (NCBI taxonomy): domain Eukaryota; kingdom Viridiplantae; phylum Streptophyta; class Magnoliopsida; order Dipsacales; family Adoxaceae; genus Sambucus; species Sambucus nigra. Next base: position 455,412,435 of record OX422207.1, read on the forward strand.
CTATTTCTCGACTGTTCAAACTATTTGCTTTTAGCCATCCATAGTCTGCGCGACAATATTTGTTTTACCATTTTGGGACTTCCGATGCATCAGGAAAATAATTAGGTACAAAAATGTTCTAATTTTCCACTAAGCATGACTATGAGTCACACTTCTCGACAACTTAAACTTTTTGGTTTTAGCCATCCGTACTCCATGCGGCAAATTTTTTTTTTGACCGTTCTCGCACTTCATAGGTACCAGGATAATAATTAGGTACAAAAATGATCTATTTTTTCACTACCCACGGTTATACGTCACCCGGTTCGAAGAAAAAACTCTTGAATTTTTTAAAGGCGACCTATTGCTCGACAGTTCAAACTATTTGGTTTTGGCCATCCGTAGTGAGCGCGACAAGTCCTTTTTGACTGTTTTGGGACATCCAATGCATTAGGAGAATAATTAGGTACGAAAATGTTCTAATTTTTCACTTCGCACGACAATTAGTCACAATGTTCGAAGAAAAAGTCGTGAATTTTTTGAAAACGACTTATTACTCGGTAGTTCAAACTATTCGGTTTTGGCCATCCGTAGACTGCCCGACAAGGTGCTTTTGACCGTTTTGCGACTTCCAATGCATCAGCAAAATAATTAGGTAGAAAAACATTCTATTTTTTTCCCTACGCACCAATATTCGTCTCACCGTCCGAAGAAAAACTCGTGAATTTTTTCAAGACGACCCATTTCTCGACAATTCAAACTTTTTGGTTTTCGCCACAAGTAGTCCGCGCGAAGAGTCATTTTTTTTACCGTTTTCAGACTTCCAATGCATCAGAAAAATAATTAGGTACAAAAATTTTTGAAATTTTCCCCTACGGTTGACTATGAAATACACCGTTCGAAGAAAAAGTCGTGAATTTTTTTAAGACAACATATTTCTCGATAGTTCAGACTATTTGGTTTTGGGAATCCGTAGTCCGTTCGACAAAGTGTTTTTTGACCGTTTTGGGACTTCCAACGCATCAAGAAAATAATTAGGTAATTTTTTTTCTAATCTCCACTACACACGACCATTAGTCACACTGTTCGGAAAAAACTCGTGAATTTTTTTAAGACGACCTATTTCTCGATAGTTTAAACTTTTAGGTTTTGGCAGTCCGTGTCACATGATGTTTTTTGACCGTTTTGAGACTTCATATGCACCAGGAAAATAATCTGGTACAGAAATATTCTAATTTTCCAATAGGCACGACTATTTGTTACACCGTTCCAAGGAAAACTCGCGAATTTTTTTAAGTCGACCTATTTCCCGACAATTCAAACTATTTGGTTTTGGCCATCCGAGTCCGTGCGATAAGACTTTTTGACCGTTTTGGGACATCCAATGCATCAAGAAAATAATTACGTACAAAAATGTTATAATTTTTCACAACACACGACTATTAGTCACACCGTTCGAAGAAAAACTCGTGAATTTTTTAAGATGACCTATTTCTCGACAGTTCAAACTATTTGCTTTTAGCCATCCATAGTCTGCGCGACAATATTTGTTTTACCATTTTGGGACTTCCGATGCATCAGGAAAATAATTAGGTACAAAAATGTTCTAATTTTCCACTAAGCATGACTATGAGTCACACTTCTCGACAACTTAAACTTTTTGGTTTTAGCCATCCGTACTCCATGCGGCAAATTTTTTTTTTGACCGTTCTCGCACTTCATAGGTACCAGGATAATAATTAGGTACAAAAATGATCTATTTTTTCACTACCCACGGTTATACGTCACTCGGTTCGAAGAAAAAACTCTTGAATTTTTTAAAGGCGACCTATTGCTCGACAGTTCAAACTATTTGGTTTTGGCCATCCGTAGTCAGCGCGACAAGTCCTTTTTGACTGTTTTGGGACATCCAATGCATTAGGAGAATAATTAGGTACGAAAATGTTCTAATTTTTCACTTCGCACGACAATTAGTCACAATGTTCGAAGAAAAAGTCGTGAATTTTTTGAAAACGACTTATTACTCGGTAGTTCAAACTATTCGGTTTTGGCCATCCGTAGACTGCCCGACAAGGTGCTTTTGACCGTTTTGCGACTTCCAATGCATCAGCAAAATAATTAGGTAGAAAAACATTCTATTTTTTTCCCTACGCACCAATATTCGTCTCACCGTTCGGAGAAAAACTCGTGAATTTTTTCAAGACGACCCATTTCTCGGCAATTCAAACTTTTTGGTTTTCGCCACAAGTAGTCCGCGCGAAGAGTCATTTTTTTTACCGTTTTCAGACTTCCAATGCATCAGAAAAATAATTAGGTACAAAAATTTTGAAATTTTCCCCTACGGTTGACTATGAAATACACCGTTCGAAGAAAAAGTCATGAATTTTTTTAAGACAACATATTTCTCGACAGTTCAGACTATTTGGTTTTGGGAATCCGTAGTCCGTTCGACAAAGTGTTTTTTGACCGTTTTGGGACTTCCAACGCATCAAGAAAATAATTAGGTAATTTTTTTTCTAATTTCCACTACACACGACCATTAGTCACACTGTTCGGAAAAAACTCGTGAATTTTTTTAAGACGACCTATTTCTCGATAGTTTAAACTTTTAGGTTTTGGCAGTCCGTGTCACAAGATGTTTTTTGACCGTTTTGAGACTTCACATGCACCAGGAAAATAATCTGGTACAGAAATATTCTAATTTTCCAGTAGTCACGACTATTTGTTACACCGTTCCAAGGAAAACTCGCGAATTTTTTTAAGTCGACCTATTTCCCGACAATTCAAACTATTTGGGTTTGGCCATCCGAGTCCGTGCGATAAGACTTTTTGACCGTTTTGGGACATCCAATGCATCAAGAAAATAATTACGTACAAAAATGTTATAATTTTTCACAACACACGACTATTAGTCACACCGTTCGAAGAAAAACTCGTGAATTTTTTAAGATGACCTATTTCTCGACAGTTCAAACTATTTGCTTTTAGCCATCCATAGTCTGCGCGACAATATTTGTTTTACCATTTTGGGACTTCCGATGCATCAGGAAAATAATTAGGTACAAAAATGTTCTAATTTTCCACTAAGCATGACTATGAGTCACACTTCTCGACAACTTAAACTTTTTGGTTTTAGCCATCCGTACTCCATGCGGCAAATTTTTTTTTTGACCGTTCTCGCACTTCATAGGTACCAGGATAATAATTAGGTACAAAAATGATCTATTTTTTCACTACCCACGGTTATACGTCACTCGGTTCGAAGAAAAAACTCTTGAATTTTTTAAAGGCGACCTATTGCTCGACAGTTCAAACTATTTGGTTTTGGCCATCCGTAGTCAGCGCGACAAGTCCTTTTTGACTGTTTTGGGACATCCAATGCATTAGGAGAATAATTAGGTACGAAAATGTTCTAATTTTTCACTTCGCACGACAATTAGTCACAATGTTCGAAGAAAAAGTCGTGAATTTTTTGAAAACGACTTATTACTCGGTAGTTCAAACTATTCGGTTTTGGCCATCCGTAGACTGCCCGACAAGGTGCTTTTGACCGTTTTGCGACTTCCAATGCATCAGCAAAATAATTAGGTAGAAAAACATTCTATTTTTTCCCTACGCACCAATATTCGTCTCACCGTTCGAAGAAAAACTCGTGAATTTTTTCAAGACGACCCATTTCTCGGCAATTCAAACTTTTTGGTTTTCGCCACAAGTAGTCCGCGCGAAGAGTCATTTTTTTTACCGTTTTCAGACTTCCAATGCATCAGAAAAATAATTAGGTACAAAAATTTTTGAAATTTTCCCCTACGGTTGACTATGAAATACACCGTTCGAAGAAAAAGTCGTGAATTTTTTTAAGACAACATATTTCTCGACAGTTCAGACTATTTGGTTTTGGGAATCCGTAGTCCGTTCGACAAAGTGTTTTTTGACCGTTTTGGGACTTCCAACGCATCAAGAAAATAATTAGGTAATTTTTTTTCTAATTTCCACTACACACGACCATTAGTCACACTGTTCGGAAAAAACTCGTGAATTTTTTTAAGACGACCTATTTCTCGATAGTTTAAACTTTTAGGTTTTGGCAGTCCGTGTCACAAGATGTTTTTTGACCGTTTTGAGACTTCACATGCACCAGGAAAATAATCTGGTACAGAAATATTCTAATTTTCCAGTAGTCACGACTATTTGTTACACCGTTCCAAGGAAAACTCGCGAATTTTTTTAAGTCGACCTATTTCCCGACAATTCAAACTATTTGGGTTTGGCCATCCGAGTCCGTGCGATAAGACTTTTTGACCGTTTTGGGACATCCAATGCATCAAGAAAATAATTACGTACAAAAATGTTATAATTTTTCACAACACACGACTATTAGTCACACCGTTCGAAGAAAAACTCGTGAATTTTTTAAGATGACCTATTTCTCGACAGTTCAAACTATTTGCTTTTAGCCATCCATAGTCTGCGCGACAATATTTGTTTTACCATTTTGGGACTTCCGATGCATCAGGAAAATAATTAGGTACAAAAATGTTCTAATTTTCCACTAAGCATGACTATGAGTCACACTTCTCGACAACTTAAACTTTTTGGTTTTAGCCATCCGTACTCCATGCGGCAAATTTTTTTTTTGACCGTTCTCGCACTTCATAGGTACCAGGATAATAATTAGGTACAAAAATGATCTATTTTTTCACTACCCACGGTTATACGTCACTCGGTTCGAAGAAAAAACTCTTGAATTTTTTAAAGGCGACCTATTGCTCGACAGATCAAACTATTTGGTTTTGGCCATCCGTAGTCAGCGCGACAAGTCCTTTTTGACTGTTTTGGGACATCCAATGCATTAGGAGAATAATTAGGTACGAAAATGTTCTAATTTTTCACTTCGCACGACAATTAGTCACAATGTTCGAAGAAAAAGTCGTGAATTTTTTGAAAACGACTTATTACTCGGTAGTTCAAACTATTCGGTTTTGGCCATCCGTAGACTGCCCGACAAGGTGCTTTTGACCGTTTTGCGACTTCCAATGCATCAGCAAAATAATTAGGTAGAAAAACATTCTATTTTTTTCCCTACGCACCAATATTCGTCTCACCGTCCGAAGAAAAACTCGTGAATTTTTTCAAGACGACCCATTTCTCGACAATTCAAATTTTTTGGTTTTCGCCACAAGTAGTCCGCGCAAAGAGTCATTTTTTTTACCGTTTTCAGACTTCCAATGCATCAGAAAAATAATTAGGTACAAAAATTTTGAAATTTTCCCCTACGGTTGACTATGAAATACACCGTTCGAAGAAAAAGTCATGAATTTTTTTAAGACAACATATTTCTCGAGAGTTCAGACTATTTGGTTTTGGGAATCCGTAGTCCGTTCGACAAAGTGTTTTTTGACCGTTTTGGGACTTCCATCGCATCAAGAAAATAATTAGGTAATTTTTTTTCTAATCTCCACTACACACGACCATTAGTCACACTGTTCGGAAAAAACTCGTGAATTTTTTTAAGACGACCTATTTCTCAATAGTTTAAACTTTTAGGTTTTGGCAGTCCGTGTCACAAGATGTTTTTTGACCGTTTTGAGACTTCATATGCACCAGGAAAATAATCTGGTACAGAAATATTCTAATTTTCCAATAGGCACGACTATTTGTTACACCGTTCCAAGGAAAACTCGCGAATTTTTTTAAGTCGACCTATTTCCCGACAATTCAAACTATTTGGTTTTGGCCATCCGAGTCCGTGCGATAAGACTTTTTGACCGTTTTGGGACATCCAATGCATCAAGAAAATAATTACGTACAAAAATGTTATAATTTTTCACAACACACGACTATTAGTCACACCGTTCGAAGAAAAACTCGTGAATTTTTTAAGATGACCTATTTCTCGACAGTTCAAACTATTTGCTTTTAGCCATCCATAGTCTGCGCGACAATATTTGTTTTACCATTTTGGGACTTCCGATGCATCAGGAAAATAATTAGGTACAAAAATGTTCTAATTTTCCACTAAGCATGACTATGAGTCACACTTCTCGACAACTTAAACTTTTTGGTTTTAGCCATCCGTACTCCATGCGGCAAATTTTTTTTTTGACCGTTCTCGCACTTCATAGGTACCAGGATAATAATTAGGTACAAAAATGATCTATTTTTTCACTACCCACGGTTATACGTCACTCGGTTCGAAGAAAAAACTCTTGAATTTTTTAAAGGCGACCTATTGCTCGACAGTTCAAACTATTTGGTTTTGGCCATCCGTAGTCAGCGCGACAAGTCCTTTTTGACTGTTTTGGGACATCCAATGCATTAGGAGAATAATTAGGTACGAAAATGTTCTAATTTTTCACTTCGCACGACAATTAGTCACAATGTTCGAAGAAAAAGTCGTGAATTTTTTGAAAACGACTTATTACTCGGTAGTTCAAACTATTCGGTTTTGGCCATCCGTAGACTGCCCGACAAGGTGCTTTTGACCGTTTTGCGACTTCCAATGCATCAGCAAAATAATTAGGTAGAAAAACATTCTATTTTTTTCCCTACGCACCAATATTCGTCTCACCGTCCGAATAAAAACTCGTGAATTTTTTCAAGACGACCCATTTCTCGGCAATTCAAACTTTTTGGTTTTCGCCACAAGTAGTCCGCGCGAAGAGTCATTTTTTTACCGTTTTCAGACTTCCAATGCATCAGAAAAATAATTAGGTACAAAAATTTTGAAATTTTCCCCTACGGTTGACTATGAAATACACCGTTCGAAGAAAAAGTCGTGAATTTTTTTAAGACAATATATTTCTCGACAGTTCAGACTATTTGGTTTTGGGAATCCGTAGTCCGTTCGACAAAGTGTTTTTTGACTGTTTTGGGACTTCCATCGCATCAAGAAAATAATTAGGTAATTTTTTTTCTAATTTCCACTACACACGACCATTAGTCACACTGTTCGGAATAAACTCGTGAATTTTTTTAAGACGACCTATTTCTCAATAGTTTAAACTTTTAGGTTTTGGCAGTCCGTGTCACAAGATGTTTTTTGACCGTTTTGAGACTTCATATGCACCAGGAAAATAATCTGGTACAGAAATATTCTAATTTTCCAATAGGCACGACTATTTGTTACACCGTTCCAAGGAAAACTCGCGAATTTTTTTAAGTCGACCTATTTCCCGACAATTCAAACTATTTGGTTTTGGCCATCCGAGTCCGTGCGATAAGACTTTTTGACCGTTTTGGGACATCCAATGCATCAAGAAAATAATTACGTACAAAAATGTTATAATTTTTCACAACACACGACTATTAGTCACACCGTTCGAAGAAAAACTCGTGAATTTTTTAAGATGACCTATTTCTCGACAGTTCAAACTATTTGCTTTTAGCCATCCATAGTCTGCGCGACAATATTTGTTTTACCATTTTGGGACTTCCGATGCATCAGGAAAATAATTAGGTACAAAAATGTTCTAATTTTCCACTAAGCATGACTATGAGTCACACTTCTCGACAACTTAAACTTTTTGGTTTTAGCCATCCGTACTCCATGCGGCAAATTTTTTTTTTGACCGTTCTCGCACTTCATAGGTACCAGGATAATAATTAGGTACAAAAATGATCTATTTTTTCACTACCCACGGTTATACGTCACTCGGTTCGAAGAAAAAACTCTTGAATTTTTTAAAGGCGACCTATTGCTCGACAGATCAAACTATTTGGTTTTGGCCATCCGTAGTCAGCGCGACAAGTCCTTTTTGACTGTTTTGGGACATCCAATGCATTAGGAGAATAATTAGGTACGAAAATGTTCTAATTTTTCACTTCGCACGACAATTAGTCACAATGTTCGAAGAAAAAGTCGTGAATTTTTTGAAAACGACTTATTACTCGGTAGTTCAAACTATTCGGTTTTGGCCATCCGTAGACTGCCCGACAAGGTGCTTTTGACCGTTTTGCGACTTCCAATGCATCAGCAAAATAATTAGGTAGAAAAACATTCTATTTTTTTCCCTACGCACCAATATTCGTCTCACCGTCCGAAGAAAATCTCGTGAATTTTTTCAAGACGACCCATTTCTCGACAATTCAAATTTTTTGGTTTTCGCCACAAGTAGTCCGCGCAAAGAGTCATTTTTTTTACCGTTTTCAGACTTCCAATGCATCAGAAAAATAATTAGGTACAAAAATTTTGAAATTTTCCCCTACGGTTGACTATGAAATACACCGTTCGAAGAAAAAGTCATGAATTTTTTTAAGACAACATATTTCTCGACAGTTCAGACTATTTGGTTTTGGGAATCCGTAGTCCGTTCGACAAAGTGCTTTTTGACCGTTTTGGGACTTCCAACGCATCAAGAAAATAATTAGGTAATTTTTTTTCTAATTTCCACTACACACGACCATTAGTCACACTGTTCGGAAAAAACTCGTGAATTTTTTTAAGACGACCTATTTCTCAATAGTTTAAACTTTTAGGTTTTGGCAGTCCGTGTCACAAGATGTTTTTTGACCGTTTTGAGACTTCATATGCACCAGGAAAATAATCTGGTACAGAAATATTCTAATTTTCCAATAGGCACGACTATTTGTTACACCGTTCCAAGGAAAACTCGCGAATTTTTTTAAGTCGACCTATTTCCCGACAATTCAAACTATTTGGTTTTGGCCATCCGAGTCCGTGCGATAAGACTTTTTGACCGTTTTGGGACATCCAATGCATCAAGAAAATAATTACGTACAAAAATGTTATAATTTTTCACAACACACGACTATTAGTCACACCGTTCGAAGAAAAACTCGTGAATTTTTTAAGATGACCTATTTCTCGAGAGTTCAAACTATTTGCTTTTAGCCATCCATAGTCTGCGCGGCAATATTTGTTTTACCATTTTGGGACTTCCGATGCATCAGGAAAATAATTAGGTACAAAAATGTTCTAATTTTCCACTAAGCATGACTATGAGTCACACTTCTCGACAACTTAAACTTTTTGGTTTTAGCCATCCGTACTCCATGCGGCAAATTTTTTTTTTGACCGTTCTCGCACTTCATAGGTACCAGGATAATAATTAGGTACAAAAATGATCTATTTTTTCACTACCCACGGTTATACGTCACTCGGTTCGAAGAAAAAAATCTTGAATTTTTTAAAGGCGACCTATTGCTCGACAGATCAAACTATTTGGTTTTGGCCATCCGTAGTCAGCGCGACAAGTCCTTTTTGACTGTTTTGGGACATCCAATGCATTAGGAGAATAATTAGGTACGAAAATGTTCTAATTTTTCACTTCGCACGACAATTAGTCACAATGTTCGAAGAAAAAGTCGTGAATTTTTTGAAAACGACTTATTACTCGGTAGTTCAAACTATTCGGTTTTGGCCATCCGTAGACTGCCCGACAAGGTGCTTTTGACCGTTTTGCGACTTCCAATGCATCAGCAAAATAATTAGGTAGAAAAACATTCTATTTTTTTCCCTACGCACCAATATTCGTCTCACCGTCCGAAGAAAATCTCGTGAATTTTTTCAAGACGACCCATTTCTCGACAATTCAAATTTTTTGGTTTTCGCCACAAGTAGTCCGCGCAAAGAGTCATTTTTTTTACCGTTTTCAGACTTCCAATGCATCAGAAAAATAATTAGGTACAAAAATTTTGAAATTTTCCCCTACGGTTGACTATGAAATACACCGTTCGAAGAAAAAGTCATGAATTTTTTTAAGACAACATATTTCTCGACAGTTCAGACTATTTGGTTTTGGGAATCCGTAGTCCGTTCGACAAAGTGTTTTTTGACCGTTTTGGGACTTCCAACGCATCAAGAAAATAATTAGGTAATTTTTTTTCTAATTTCCACTACACACGACCATTAGTCACACTGTTCGGAAAAAACTCGTGAATTTTTTTAAGACGACCTATTTCTCAATAGTTTAAACTTTTAGGTTTTGGCAGTCCGTGTCACAAGATGTTTTTTGACCGTTTTGAGACTTCATATGCACCAGGAAAATAATCTGGTACAGAAATATTCTAATTTTCCAATAGGCACGACTATTTGTTACACCGTTCCAAGGAAAACTCGCGAATTTTTTTAAGTCGACCTATTTCCCGACAATTCAAACTATTTGGTTTTGGCCATCCGAGTCCGTGCGATAAGACTTTTTGACCGTTTTGGGACATCCAATGCATCAAGAAAATAATTACGTACAAAAATGTTATAATTTTTCACAACACACGACTATTAGTCACACCGTTCGAAGAAAAACTCGTGAATTTTTTAAGATGACCTATTTCTCGACAGTTCAAACTATTTGCTTTTAGCCATCCATAGTCTGCGCGACAATATTTGTTTTACCATTTTGGGACTTCCGATGCATCAGGAAAATAATTAGGTACAAAAATGTTCTAATTTTCCACTAAGCATGACTATGAGTCACACTTCTCGACAACTTAAACTTTTTGGTTTTAGCCATCCGTACTCCATGCGGCAAATTTTTTTTTTGACCGTTCTCGCACTTCATAGGTACCAGGATAATAATTAGGTACAAAAATGATCTATTTTTTCACTACCCACGGTTATACGTCACTCGGTTCGAAGAAAAAACTCTTGAATTTTTTAAAGGCGACCTATTGCTCGACAGTTCAAACTATTTGGTTTTGGCCATCCGTAGTCAGCGCGACAAGTCCTTTTTGACTGTTTTGGGACATCCAATGCATTAGGAGAATAATTAGGTACGAAAATGTTCTAATTTTTCACTTCGCACGACAATTAGTCACAATGTTCGAAGAAAAAGTCGTGAATTTTTTGAAAACGACTTATTACTCGGTAGTTCAAACTATTCGGTTTTGGCCATCCGTAGACTGCCCGACAAGGTGCTTTTGACCGTTTTGCGACTTCCAATGCATCAGCAAAATAATTAGGTAGAAAAACATTCTTTTTTTTCCCTACGCACCAATATTCGTCTCACCGTCCGAATAAAAACTCGTGATTTTTTTCAAGACGACCCATTTCTCGGCAATTCAAACTTTTTGGTTTTCGCCACAAGTAGTCCGCGCGAAGAGTCATTTTTTTTACCGTTTTCAGACTTCCAATGCATCAGAAAAATAATTAGGTACAAAAATTTTGAAATTTTCCCCTACGGTTGACTATGAAATACACCGTTCGAAGAAAAAGTCGTGAATTTTTTTAAGACAATATATTTCTCGACAGTTCAGACTATTTGGTTTTGGGAATCCGTAGTCCGTTCGACAAAGTGTTTTTTGACCGTTTTGGGACTTCCAACGCATCAAGAAAATAATTAGGTAATTTTTTTTCTAATTTCCACTACACACGACCATTAGTCACACTGTTCGGAAAAAACTCGTGAATTTTTTTAAGACGACCTATTTCTCGATAGTTTAAACTTTTAGGTTTTGGCAGTCCGTGTCACAAGATGTTTTTTGACCGTTTTGAGACTTCATATGCACCAGGAAAATAATCTGGTACAGAAATATTCTAATTTTCCAATAGGCACGACTATTTGTTACACCGTTCCAAGGAAAACTCGCGAATTTTTTTAAGTCGACCTATTTCCCGACAATTCAAACTATTTGGTTTTGGCCATCCGAGTCCGTGCGATAAGACTTTTTGACCGTTTTGGGACATCCAATGCATCAAGAAAATAATTACGTACAAAAATGTTATAATTTTTCACAACACACGACTATTAGTCACACCGTTCGAAGAAAAACTCGTGAATTTTTTAAGATGACCTATTTCTCGACAGTTCAAACTATTTGCTTTTAGCCATCCATAGTCTGCGCGACAATATTTGTTTTACCATTTTGGGACTTCCGATGCATCAGGAAAATAATTAGGTACAAAAATGTTCTAATTTTCCACTAAGCATGACTATGAGTCACACTTCTCGACAACTTAAACTTTTTGGTTTTAGCCATCCGTACTCCATGCGGCAAATTTTTTTTTTGACCGTTCTCGCACTTCATAGGTACCAGGATAATAATTAGGTACAAAAATGATCTATTTTTTCACTACCCACGGTTATACGTCACTCGGTTCGAAGAAAAAACTCTTGAATTTTTTAAAGGCGACCTATTGCTCGACAGTTCAAACTATTTGGTTTTGGCCATCCGTAGTCAGCGCGACAAGTCCTTTTTGACTGTTTTGGGACATCCAATGCATTAGGAGAATAATTAGGTACGAAAATGTTCTAATTTTTCACTTCGCACGACAATTAGTCACAATGTTCGAAGAAAAAGTCGTGAATTTTTTGAAAACGACTTATTACTCGGTAGTTCAAACTATTCGGTTTTGGCCATCCGTAGACTGCCCGACAAGGTGCTTTTGACCGTTTTGCGACTTCCAATGCATCAGCAAAATAATTAGGTAGAAAAACATTCTTTTTTTTCCCTACGCACCAATATTCGTCTCACCGTCCGAATAAAAACTCGTGATTTTTTTCAAGACGACCCATTTCTCGGCAATTCAAACTTTTTGGTTTTCGCCACAAGTAGTCCGCGCGAAGAGTCATTTTTTTTACCGTTTTCAGACTTCCAATGCATCAGAAAAATAATTAGGTACAAAAATTTTGAAATTTTCCCCTACGGTTGACTATGAAATACACCGTTCGAAGAAAAAGTCGTGAATTTTTTTAAGACAATATATTTCTCGACAGTTCAGACTATTTGGTTTTGGGAATCCGTAGTCCGTTCGACAAAGTGTTTTTTGACCGTTTTGGGACTTCCAACGCATCAAGAAAATAATTAGGTAATTTTTTTTCTAATTTCCACTACACACGACCATTAGTCACACTGTTCGGAAAAAACTCGTGAATTTTTTTAAGACGACCTATTTCTCGATAGTTTAAACTTTTAGGTTTTGGCAGTCCGTGTCACAAGATGTTTTTTGACCGTTTTGAGACTTCATATGCACCAGGAAAATAATCTGGTACAGAAATATTCTAATTTTCCAATAGGCACGACTATTTGTTACACCGTTCCAAGGAAAACTCGCGAATTTTTTTAAGTCGACCTATTTCCCGACAATTCAAACTATTTGGGTTTGGCCATCCGAGTCCGTGCGATAAGACTTTTTGACCGTTTTGGGACATCCAATGCATCAAGAAAATAATTACGTACAAAAATGTTATAATTTTTCACAACACACGACTATTAGTCACACCGTTCGAAGAAAAACTCGTGAATTTTTTAAGATGACCTATTTCTCGACAGTTCAAACTATTTGCTTTTAGCCATCCATAGTCTGCGCGACAATATTTGTTTTACCATTTTGGGACTTCCGATGCATCAGGAAAATAATTAGGTACAAAAATGTTCTAATTTTCCACTAAGCATGACTATGAGTCACACTTCTCGACAACTTAAACTTTTTGGTTTTAGCCATCCGTACTCCATGCGGCAAATTTTTTTTTTTGACCGTTCTCGCACTTCATAGGTACCAGGATAATAATTTGGTACAAAAATGATCTATTTTTTCACTACCCACGGTTATACGTCACTCGGTTCGAAGAAAAAACTCTTGAATTTTTTAAAGGCGACCTATTGCTCGACAGTTCAAACTATTTGGTTTTGGCCATCCGTAGTCAGCGCGACAAGTCCTTTTTGACTGTTTTGGGACATCCAATGCATTAGGAGAATAATTAGGTACGAAAATGTTCTAATTTTTCACTTCGCACGACAATTAGTCACAATGTTCGAAGAAAAAGTCGTGAATTTTTTGAAAACGACTTATTACTCGGTAGTTCAAACTATTCGGTTTTGGCCATCCGTAGACTGCCCGACAAGGTGCTTTTGACCGTTTTGCGACTTCCAATGCATCAGCAAAATAATTAGGTAGAAAAACATTCTATTTTTTCCCTACGCACCAATATTCGTCTCACCGTTCGAAGAAAAACTCGTGAATTTTTTCAAGACGACCCATTTCTCGGCAATTCAAACTTTTTGGTTTTCGCCACAAGTAGTCCGCGCGAAGAGTCATTTTTTTTACCGTTTTCAGACTTCCAATGCATCAGAAAAATAATTAGGTACAAAAATTTTGAAATTTTCCCCTACGGTTGACTATGAAATACACCGTTCGAAGAAAAAGTCGTGAATTTTTTTAAGACAACATATTTCTCGACAGTTCAGACTATTTGGTTTTGGGAATCCGTAGTCCGTTCGACAAAGTGTTTTTTGACCGTTTTGGGACTTCCAACGCATCAAGAAAATAATTAGGTAATTTTTTTTCTAATTTCCACTACACACGACCATTAGTCACACTGTTCGGAAAAAACTCGTGAATTTTTTTAAGACGACCTATTTCTCGATAGTTTAAACTTTTAGGTTTTGGCAGTCCGTGTCACAAGATGTTTTTTGACCGTTTTGAGACTTCATATGCACCAGGAAAATAATCTGGTACAGAAATATTCTAATTTTCCAATAGGCACGACTATTTGTTACACCGTTCCAAGGAAAACTCGCGAATTTTTTTAAGTCGACCTATTTCCCAACAATTCAAACTATTTGGGTTTGGCCATCCGAGTCCGTGCGATAAGACTTTTTGACCGTTTTGGGACATCCAATGCATCAAGAAAATAATTACGTACAAAAATGTTATAATTTTTCACAACACACGACTATTAGTCACACCGTTCGAAGAAAAACTCGTGAATTTTTTAAGATGACCTATTTCTCGACAGTTCAAACTATTTGCTTTTAGCCATCCATAGTCTGCGCGACAATATTTGTTTTACCATTTTGGGACTTCCGATGCATCAGGAAAATAATTAGGTACAAAAATGTTCTAATTTTCCACTAAGCATGACTATGAGTCACACTTCTCGACAACTTAAACTTTTTGGTTTTAGCCATCCGTACTCCATGCGGCAAATTTTTTTTTTGACCGTTCTCGCACTTCATAGGTACCAGGATAATAATTAGGTACAAAAATGATCTATTTTTTCACTACCCACGGTTATACGTCACTCGGTTCGAAGAAAAAACTCTTGAATTTTTTAAAGGCGACCTATTGCTCGACAGTTCAAACTATTTGGTTTTGGCCATCCGTAGTCAGCGCGACAAGTCCTTTTTGACTGTTTTGGGACATCCAATGCATTAGGAGAATAATTAGGTACGAAAATGTTCTAATTTTTCACTTCGCACGACAATTAGTCACAATGTTCGAAGAAAAAGTCGTGAATTTTTTGAAAACGACTTATTACTCGGTAGTTCAAACTATTCGGTTTTGGCCATCCGTAGACTGCCCGACAAGGTGCTTTTGACCGTTTTGCGACTTCCAATGCATCAGCAAAATAATTAGGTAGAAAAACATTCTATTTTTTTCCCTATGCACCAATATTCGTCTCACCGTCCGAAGAAAAACTCGTGAATTTTTTCAAGACGACCCATTTCTCGACAATTCAAACTTTTTGGTTTTCGCCACAAGTAGTCCGCGCAAAGAGTCATTTTTTTTACCGTTTTCAGACTTCCAATGCATCAGAAAAATAATTAGGTACAAAAATTTTGAAATTTTCCCCTACGGTTGACTATGAAATACACCGTTCGAAGAAAAAGTCGTGAATTTTTTTAAGACAACATATTTCTCGATAGTTCAGACTATTTGGTTTTGGGAATCCGTAGTCCGTTCGACAAAGTGTTTTTTGACCGTTTTGGGACTTCCAACGCATCAAGAAAATAATTAGGTAATTTTTTTTCTAATTTCCACTACACACGACCATTAGTCACACTGTTCGGAAAAAACTCGTGAATTTTTTTAAGACGACCTATTTCTCGATAGTTTAAACTTTTAGGTTTTGGCAGTCCGTGTCACAAGATGTTTTTTGACCGTTTTGAGACTTCATATGCACCAGGAAAATAATCTGGTACAGAAATATTCTAATTTTCCAATAGGCACGACTATTTGTTACACCGTTCCAAGGAAAACTCGCGAATTTTTTTAAGTCGACCTATTTCCCGACAATTCAAACTATTTGGGTTTGGCCATCCGAGTCCGTGCGATAAGACTTTTTGACCGTTTTGGGACATCCAATGCATCAAGAAAATAATTACGTACAAAAATGTTATAATTTTTCACAACACAAGACTATTAGTCACACCGTTCGAAGAAAAACTCGTGAATTTTTTAAGATGACCAATTTCTCGACAGTTCAAACTATTTGCTTCTGCGCGACAATATTTTTTTTACCATTTTGGGACTTCCGATGCATCAGGAAAATAATTAGGTACAAAAATGTTCTAATTTTCCACTAAGCATGACTATGAGTCACACTTCTCGACAACTTAAACTTTTTGGTTTTAGCCATCCGTACTCCATGCGGCAAATTTTTTTTTTGACCGTTCTCGCACTTCATAGGTACCAGGATAATAATTAGGTACAAAAATGATCTATTTTTTCACTACCCACGGTTATACGTCACTCGGTTCGAAGAAAAAACTCTTGAATTTTTTAAAGGCGACCTATTGCTCGACAGTTCAAACTATTTGGTTTTGGCCATCCGTAGTCAGCGCGACAAGTCCTTTTTGACTGTTTTGGGACATCCAATGCATTAGGAGAATAATTAGGTACGAAAATGTTCTAATTTTTCACTTCGCACGACAATTAGTCACAATGTTCGAAGAAAAAGTCGTGAATTTTTTGAAAACGACTTATTACTCGGTAGTTCAAACTATTCGGTTTTGGCCATCCGTAGACTGCCCGACAAGGTGCTTTTGACCGTTTTGCGACTTCCAATGCATCAGCAAAATAATTAGGTAGAAAAACATTCTATTTTTTTCCCTACGCACCAATATTCGTCTCACCGTTCGAAGAAAAACTCGTGAATTTTTTCAAGACGACCCATTTCTCGGCAATTCAAACTTTTTGGTTTTCGCCACAAGTAGTCCGCGCGAAGAGTCATTTTTTTTACCGTTTTCAGACTTCCAATGCATCAGAAAAATAATTAGGTACAAAAATTTTGAAATTTTCCCCTACGGTTGACTATGAAATACACCGTTCGAAGAAAAAGTCGTGAATTTTTTTAAGACAACATATTTCTCGACAGTTCAGACTATTTGGTTTTGGGAATCCGTAGTCCGTTCGACAAAGTGTTTTTTGACCGTTTTGGGACTTCCAACGCATCAAGAAAATAATTAGGTAATTTTTTTTCTAATTTCCACTACACACGACCATTAGTCACACTGTTCGGAAAAAACTCGTGAATTTTTTTAAGACGACCTATTTCTCGATAGTTTAAACTTTTAGGTTTTGGCAGTCCGTGTCACAAGATGTTTTTTGACCGTTTTGAGACTTCATATGCACCAGGAAAATAATCTGGTACAGAAATATTCTAATTTTCCAATAGGCACGACTATTTGTTACACCGTTCCAAGGAAAACTCGCGAATTTTTTTAAGTCGACCTATTTCCCGACAATTCAAACTATTTGGGTTTGGCCATCCGAGTCCGTGCGATAAGACTTTTTGACCGTTTTGGGACATCCAATGCATCAAGAAAATAATTACGTACAAAAATGTTATAATTTTTCACAACACACGACTATTAGTCACACCGTTCGAAGAAAAACTCGTGAATTTTTTAAGATGACCTATTTCTCGACAGTTCAAACTATTTGCTTTTAGCCATCCATAGTCTGCGCGACAATATTTGTTTTACCATTTTGGGACTTCCGATGCATCAGGAAAATAATTAGGTACAAAAATGTTCTAATTTTCCACTAAGCATGACTATGAGTCACACTTCTCGACAACTTAAACTTTTTGGTTTTAGCCATCCGTACTCCATGCGGCAAATTTTTTTTTTGACCGTTCTCGCACTTCATAGGTACCAGGATAATAATTAGGTACAAAAATGATCTATTTTTTCACTACCCACGGTTATACGTCACTCGGTTCGAAGAAAAAACTCTTGAATTTTTTAAAGGCGACCTATTGCTCGACAGTTCAAACTATTTGGTTTTGGCCATCCGTAGTCAGCGCGACAAGTCCTTTTTGACTGTTTTGGGACATCCAATGCATTAGGAGAATAATTAGGTACGAAAATGTTCTAATTTTTCACTTCGCACGACAATTAGTCACAATGTTCGAAGAAAAAGTCGTGAATTTTTTGAAAACGACTTATTACTCGGTAGTTCAAACTATTCGGTTTTGGCCATCCGTAGACTGCCCGACAAGGTGCTTTTGACCGTTTTGCGACTTCCAATGCATCAGCAAAATAATTAGGTAGAAAAACATTCTATTTTTTTCCCTATGCACCAATATTCGTCTCACCGTCCGAAGAAAAACTCGTGAATTTTTTCAAGACGACCCATTTCTCGACAATTCAAACTTTTTGGTTTTCGCCACAAGTAGTCCGCGCAAAGAGTCATTTTTTTTACCGTTTTCAGACTTCCAATGCATCAGAAAAATAATTAGGTACAAAAATTTTGAAATTTTCCCCTACGGTTGACTATGAAATACACCGTTCGAAGAAAAAGTCGTGAATTTTTTTAAGACAACATATTTCTCGACAGTTCAGACTATTTGGTTTTGGGAATCCGTAGTCCGTTCGACAAAGTGTTTTTTGACCGTTTTGGGACTTCCAACGCATCAAGAAAATAATTAGGTAATTTTTTTTCTAATTTCAACTACACACGACCATTAGTCACACTGTTCGGAAAAAACTCGTGAATTTTTTTAAGACGACCTATTTCTCGATAGTTTAAACTTTTAGGTTTTGGCAGTCCGTGTCACAAGATGTTTTTTGACCGTTTTGAGACTTCATATGCACCAGGAAAATAATCTGGTACAGAAATATTCTAATTTTCCAATAGGCACGACTATTTGTTACACCGTTCCAAGGAAAACTCGCGAATTTTTTTAAGTCGACCTATTTCCCGACAATTCAAACTATTTGGTTTTGGCCATCCGAGTCCGTGCGATAAGACTTTTTGACCGTTTTGGGACATCCAATGCATCAAGAAAATAATTACGTACAAAAATGTTATAATTTTTCACAACACACGACTATTAGTCACACCGTTCGAAGAAAAACTCGTGAATTTTTTAAGATGACCTATTTCTCGACAGTTCAAACTATTTGCTTTTAGCCATCCATAGTCTGCGCGACAATATTTGTTTTACCATTTTGGGACTTCCGATGCATCAGGAAAATAATTAGGTACAAAAATGTTCTAATTTTCCACTAAGCATGACTATGAGTCACACTTCTCGACAACTTAAACTTTTTGGTTTTAGCCATCCGTACTCCATGCGGCAAATTTTTTTTTTGACCATTCTCGCACTTCATAGGTACCAGGATAATAATTAGGTACAAAAATGATCTATTTTTTCACTACCCACGGTTATACGTCACTCGGTTCGAAGAAAAAACTCTTGAATTTTTTAAAGGCGACCTATTGCTCGACAGTTCAAACTATTTGGTTTTGGCCATCCGTAGTCAGCGCGACAAGTCCTTTTTGACTGTTTTGGGACATCCAATGCATTAGGAGAATAATTAGGTACGAAAATGTTCTAATTTTTCACTTCGCACGATAATTAGTCACAATGTTCGAAGAAAAAGTCGTGAATTTTTTGAAAACGACTTATTACTCGGTAGTTCAAACTATTCGGTTTTGGCCATCCGTAGACTGCCCGACAAGGTGCTTTTGACCGTTTTGCGACTTCCAATGCATCAGCAAAATAATTAGGTAGAAAAACATTCTATTTTTTTCCCTACGCACCAATATTCGTCTCACCGTTCGAAGAAAAACTCGTGAATTTTTTCAAGACGACCCATTTCTCGGCAATTCAAACTTTTTGGTTTTCGCCACAAGTAGTCCGCGCGAAGAGTCATTTTTTTTACCGTTTTCAGACTTCCAATGCATCAGAAAAATAATTAGGTACAAAAATTTTGAAATTTTCCCCTACGGTTGACTATGAAATACACCGTTCGAAGAAAAAGTCGTGAATTTTTTTAAGACAACATATTTCTCGACAGTTCAGACTATTTGGTTTTGGGAATCCGTAGTCCGTTCGACAAAGTGTTTTTTGACCGTTTTGGGACTTCCAACGCATCAAGAAAATAATTAGGTAATTTTTTTTCTAATTTCCACTACACACGACCATTAGTCACACTGTTCGGAAAAAACTCGTGAATTTTTTTAAGACGACCTATTTCTCGATAGTTTAAACTTTTAGGTTTTGGCAGTCCGTGTCACAAGATGTTTTTTGACCGTTTTGAGACTTCATATGCACCAGGAAAATAATCTGGTACAGAAATATTCTAATTTTCCAATAGGCACGACTATTTGTTACACCGTTCCAAGGAAAACTCGCGAATTTTTTTAAGTCGACCTATTTCCCGACAATTCAAACTATTTGGGTTTGGCCATCCGAGTCCGTGCGATAAGACTTTTTGACCGTTTTGGGACATCCAATGCATCAAGAAAATAATTACGTACAAAAATGTTATAATTTTTCACAACACACGACTATTAGTCACACCGTTCGAAGAAAAACTCGTGAATTTTTTAAGATGACCTATTTCTCGACAGTTCAAACTATTTGCTTTTAGCCATCCATAGTCTGCGCGACAATATTTGTTTTACCATTTTGGGACTTCCGATGCATCAGGAAAATAATTAGGTACAAAAATGTTCTAATTTTCCACTAAGCATGACTATGAGTCACACTTCTCGACAACTTAAACTTTTTGGTTTTAGCCATCCGTACTCCATGCGGCAAATTTTTTTTTTTGACCGTTCTCGCACTTCATAGGTACCAGGATAATAATTAGGTACAAAAATGATCTATTTTTTCACTACCCACGGTTATACGTCACTCGGTTCGAAGAAAAAACTCTTGAATTTTTTAAAGGCGACCTATTGCTCGACAGTTCAAACTATTTGGTTTTGGCCATCCGTAGTCAGCGCGACAAGTCCTTTTTGACTGTTTTGGGACATCCAATGCATTAGGAGAATAATTAGGTACGAAAATGTTCTAATTTTTCACTTCGCACGACAATTAGTCACAATGTTCGAAGAAAAAGTCGTGAATTTTTTGAAAACGACTTATTACTCGGTAGTTCAAACTATTCGGTTTTGGCCATCCGTAGACTGCCCGACAAGGTGCTTTTGACCGTTTTGCGACTTCCAATGCATCAGCAAAATAATTAGGTAGAAAAACATTCTATTTTTTTCCCTACGCACCAATATTCGTCTCACCGTTCGAAGAAAAACTAGTGAATTTTTTCAAGACGACCCATTTCTCGGCAATTCAAACTTTTTGGTTTTCGCCACAAGTAGTCCGCGCGAAGAGTCATTTTTTTTACCGTTTTCAGACTTCCAATGCATCAGAAAAATAATTAGGTACAAAAATTTTGAAATTTTCCCCTACGGTTGACTATGAAATACACCGTTCGAAGAAAAAGTCGTGAATTTTTTTAAGACAACATATTTCTCGACAGTTCAGACTATTTGGTTTTGGGAATCCGTAGTCCGTTCGACAAAGTGTTTTTTGACCGTTTTGGGACTTCCAACGCATCAAGAAAATAATTAGGTAATTTTTTTTCTAATTTCCACTACACACGACCATTAGTCACACTGTTCGGAAAAAACTCGTGAATTTTTTTAAGACGACCTATTTCTCGATAGTTTAAACTTTTAGGTTTTGGCAGTCCGTGTCACAAGATGTTTTTTGACCGTTTTGAGACTTCATATGCACCAGGAAAATAATCTGGTACAGAAATATTCTAATTTTCCAATAGGCACGACTATTTGTTACACCGTTCCAAGGAAAACTCGCGAATTTTTTTAAGTCGACCTATTTCCCGACAATTCAAACTATTTGGGTTTGGCCATCCGAGTCCGTGCGATAAGACTTTTTGACCGTTTTGGGACATCCAATGCATCAAGAAAATAATTACGTACAAAAATGTTATAATTTTTCACAACACACGACTATTAGTCACACCGTTCGAAGAAAAACTCGTGAATTTTTTAAGATGACCTATTTCTCGACAGTTCAAACTATTTGCTTTTAGCCATCCATAGTCTGCGCGACAATATTTGTTTTACCATTTTGGGACTTCCGATGCATCAGGAAAATAATTAGGTACAAAAATGTTCTAATTTTCCACTAAGCATGACTATGAGTCACACTTCTCGACAACTTAAACTTTTTGGTTTTAGCCATCCGTACTCCATGCGGCAAATTTTTTTTTTTGACCGTTCTCGCACTTCATAGGTACCAGGATAATAATTAGGTACAAAAATGATCTATTTTTTCACTACCCACGGTTATACGTCACTCGGTTCGAAGAAAAAACTCTTGAATTTTTTAAAGGCGACCTATTGCTCGACAGTTCAAACTATTTGGTTTTGGCCATCCGTAGTCAGCGCGACAAGTCCTTTTTGACTGTTTTGGGACATCCAATGCATTAGGAGAATAATTAGGTACGAAAATGTTCTAATTTTTCACTTCGCACGACAATTAGTCACAATGTTCGAAGAAAAAGTCGTGAATTTTTTGAAAACGACTTATTACTCGGTAGTTCAAACTATTCGGTTTTGGCCATCCGTAGACTGCCCGACAAGGTGCTTTTGACCGTTTTGCGACTTCCAATGCATCAGCAAAATAATTAGGTAGAAAAACATTCTATTTTTTTCCCTACGCACCAATATTCGTCTCACCGTTCGAAGAAAAACTCGTGAATTTTTTCAAGACGACCCATTTCTCGGCAATTCAAACTTTTTGGTTTTCGCCACAAGTAGTCCGCGCGAAGAGTCATTTTTTTTACCGTTTTCAGACTTCCAATGCATCAGAAAAATAATTAGGTACAAAAATTTTGAAATTTTCCCCTACGGTTGACTATGAAATACACCGTTCGAAGAAAAAGTCGTGAATTTTTTTAAGACAACATATTTCTCGACAGTTCAGACTATTTGGTTTTGGGAATCCGTAGTCCGTTCGACAAAGTGTTTTTTGACCGTTTTGGGACTTCCAACGCATCAAGAAAATAATTAGGTAATTTTTTTTCTAATTTCCACTACACACGACCATTAGTCACACTGTTCGGAAAAAACTCGTGAATTTTTTTAAGACGACCTATTTCTCGATAGTTTAAACTTTTAGGTTTTGGCAGTCCGTGTCACAAGATGTTTTTTGACCGTTTTGAGACTTCATATGCACCAGGAAAATAATCTGGTACAGAAATATTCTAATTTTCCAATAGGCACGACTATTTGTTACACCGTTCCAAGGAAAACTCGCGAATTTTTTTAAGTCGACCTATTTCCCGACAATTCAAACTATTTGGGTTTGGCCATCCGAGTCCGTGCGATAAGACTTTTTGACCGTTTTGGGACATCCAATGCATCAAGAAAATAATTACGTACAAAAATGTTATAATTTTTCACAAC
Organism: Sambucus nigra; assembly: GCA_949130495.1. Classification (NCBI taxonomy): domain Eukaryota; kingdom Viridiplantae; phylum Streptophyta; class Magnoliopsida; order Dipsacales; family Adoxaceae; genus Sambucus; species Sambucus nigra. The sequence continues at coordinate 455,435,821 of OX422207.1, forward strand.
ACACGACTATTAGTCACACCGTTCGAAGAAAAACTCGTGAATTTTTTAAGATGACCTATTTCTCGACAGTTCAAACTATTTGCTTTTAGCCATCCATAGTCTGCGCGACAATATTTGTTTTACCATTTTGGGACTTCCGATGCATCAGGAAAATAATTAGGTACAAAAATGTTCTAATTTTCCACTAAGCATGACTATGAGTCACACTTCTCGACAACTTAAACTTTTTGGTTTTAGCCATCCGTACTCCATGCGGCAAATTTTTTTTTTTGACCGTTCTCGCACTTCATAGGTACCAGGATAATAATTAGGTACAAAAATGATCTATTTTTTCACTACCCACGGTTATACGTCACTCGGTTCGAAGAAAAAACTCTTGAATTTTTTAAAGGCGACCTATTGCTCGACAGTTCAAACTATTTGGTTTTGGCCATCCGTAGTCAGCGCGACAAGTCCTTTTTGACTGTTTTGGGACATCCAATGCATTAGGAGAATAATTAGGTACGAAAATGTTCTAATTTTTCACTTCGCACGACAATTAGTCACAATGTTCGAAGAAAAAGTCGTGAATTTTTTGAAAACGACTTATTACTCGGTAGTTCAAACTATTCGGTTTTGGCCATCCGTAGACTGCCCGACAAGGTGCTTTTGACCGTTTTGCGACTTCCAATGCATCAGCAAAATAATTAGGTAGAAAAACATTCTATTTTTTTCACTACGCACCAATATTCGTCTCACCGTTCGAAGAAAAACTAGTGAATTTTTTCAAGACGACCCATTTCTCGGCAATTCAAACTTTTTGGTTTTCGCCACAAGTAGTCCGCGCGAAGAGTCATTTTTTTTACCGTTTTCAGACTTCCAATGCATCAGAAAAATAATTAGGTACAAAAATTTTGAAATTTTCCCCTACGGTTGACTATGAAATACACCGTTCGAAGAAAAAGTCGTGAATTTTTTTAAGACAACATATTTCTCGACAGTTCAGACTATTTGGTTTTGGGAATCCGTAGTCCGTTCGACAAAGTGTTTTTTGACCGTTTTGGGACTTCCAACGCATCAAGAAAATAATTAGGTAATTTTTTTTCTAATTTCCACTACACACGACCATTAGTCACACTGTTCGGAAAAAACTCGTGAATTTTTTTAAGACGACCTATTTCTCGATAGTTTAAACTTTTAGGTTTTGGCAGTCCGTGTCACAAGATGTTTTTTGACCGTTTTGAGACTTCATATGCACCAGGAAAATAATCTGGTACAGAAATATTCTAATTTTCCAATAGGCACGACTATTTGTTACACCGTTCCAAGGAAAACTCGCGAATTTTTTTAAGTCGACCTATTTCCCGACAATTCAAACTATTTGGGTTTGGCCATCCGAGTCCGTGCGATAAGACTTTTTGACCGTTTTGGGACATCCAATGCATCAAGAAAATAATTACGTACAAAAATGTTATAATTTTTCACAACACACGACTATTAGTCACACCGTTCGAAGAAAAACTCGTGAATTTTTTAAGATGACCTATTTCTCGACAGTTCAAACTATTTGCTTTTAGCCATCCATAGTCTGCGCGACAATATTTGTTTTACCATTTTGGGACTTCCGATGCATCAGGAAAATAATTAGGTACAAAAATGTTCTAATTTTCCACTAAGCATGACTATGAGTCACACTTCTCGACAACTTAAACTTTTTGGTTTTAGCCATCCGTACTCCATGCGGCAAATTTTTTTTTTTGACCGTTCTCGCACTTCATAGGTACCAGGATAATAATTAGGTACAAAAATGATCTATTTTTTCACTACCCACGGTTATACGTCACTCGGTTCGAAGAAAAAACTCTTGAATTTTTTAAAGGCGACCTATTGCTCGACAGTTCAAACTATTTGGTTTTGGCCATCCGTAGTCAGCGCGACAAGTCCTTTTTGACTGTTTTGGGACATCCAATGCATTAGGAGAATAATTAGGTACGAAAATGTTCTAATTTTTCACTTCGCACGACAATTAGTCACAATGTTCGAAGAAAAAGTCGTGAATTTTTTGAAAACGACTTATTACTCGGTAGTTCAAACTATTCGGTTTTGGCCATCCGTAGACTGCCCGACAAGGTGCTTTTGACCGTTTTGCGGATTCCAATGCATCAGCAAAATAATTAGGTAGAAAAACATTCTATTTTTTTCCCTACGCACCAATATTCGTCTCACCGTTCGAAGAAAAACTCGTGAATTTTTTCAAGACGACCCATTTCTCGGCAATTCAAACTTTTTGGTTTTCGCCACAAGTAGTCCGCGCGAAGAGTCATTTTTTTTACCGTTTTCAGACTTCCAATGCATCAGAAAAATAATTAGGTACAAAAATTTTGAAATTTTCCCCTACGGTTGACTATGAAATACACCGTTCGAAGAAAAAGTCGTGAATTTTTTTAAGACAACATATTTCTCGACAGTTCAGACTATTTGGTTTTGGGAATCCGTAGTCCGTTCGACAAAGTGTTTTTTGACCGTTTTGGGACTTCCAACGCATCAAGAAAATAATTAGGTAATTTTTTTTCTAATTTCCACTACACACGACCATTAGTCACACTGTTCGGAAAAAACTCGTGAATTTTTTTAAGACGACCTATTTCTCGATAGTTTAAACTTTTAGGTTTTGGCAGTCCGTGTCACAAGATGTTTTTTGACCGTTTTGAGACTTCATATGCACCAGGAAAATAATCTGGTACAGAAATATTCTAATTTTCCAATAGGCACGACTATTTGTTACACCGTTCCAAGGAAAACTCGCGAATTTTTTTAAGTCGACCTATTTCCCGACAATTCAAACTATTTGGGTTTGGCCATCCGAGTCCGTGCGATAAGACTTTTTGACCGTTTTGGGACATCCAATGCATCAAGAAAATAATTACGTACAAAAATGTTATAATTTTTCACAACACACGACTATTAGTCACACCGTTCGAAGAAAAACTCGTGAATTTTTTAAGATGACCTATTTCTCGACAGTTCAAACTATTTGCTTTTAGCCATCCATAGTCTGCGCGACAATATTTGTTTTACCATTTTGGGACTTCCGATGCATCAGGAAAATAATTAGGTAAAAAAATGTTCTAATTTTCCACTAAGCATGACTATGAGTCACACTTCTCGACAACTTAAACTTTTTGGTTTTAGCCATCCGTACTCCATGCGGCAAATTTTTTTTTTTGACCGTTCTCGCACTTCATAGGTACCAGGATAATAATTAGGTACAAAAATGATCTATTTTTTCACTACCCACGGTTATACGTCACTCGGTTCGAAGAAAAAACTCTTGAATTTTTTAAAGGCGACCTATTGCTCGACAGTTCAAACTATTTGGTTTTGGCCATCCGTAGTCAGCGCGACAAGTCCTTTTTGACTGTTTTGGGACATCCAATGCATTAGGAGAATAATTAGGTACGAAAATGTTCTAATTTTTCACTTCGCACGACAATTAGTCACAATGTTCGAAGAAAAAGTCGTGAATTTTTTGAAAACGACTTATTACTCGGTAGTTCAAACTATTCGGTTTTGGCCATCCGTAGACTGCCCGACAAGGTGCTTTTGACCGTTTTGCGACTTCCAATGCATCAGCAAAATAATTAGGTAGAAAAACATTCTATTTTTTTCCCTACGCACCAATATTCGTCTCACCGTTCGAAGAAAAACTCGTGAATTTTTTCAAGACGACCCATTTCTCGGCAATTCAAACTTTTTGGTTTTCGCCACAAGTAGTCCGCGCGAAGAGTCATTTTTTTTACCGTTTTCAGACTTCCAATGCATCAGAAAAATAATTAGGTACAAAAATTTTGAAATTTTCCCCTACGGTTGACTATGAAATACACCGTTCGAAGAAAAAGTCGTGAATTTTTTTAAGACAACATATTTCTCGACAGTTCAGACTATTTGGTTTTGGGAATCCGTAGTCCGTTCGACAAAGTGTTTTTTGACCGTTTTGGGACTTCCAACGCATCAAGAAAATAATTAGGTAATTTTTTTTCTAATTTCCACTACACACGACCATTAGTCACACTATTCGGAAAAAACTCGTGAATTTTTTTAAGACGACCTATTTCTCGATAGTTTAAACTTTTAGGTTTTGGCAGTCCGTGTCACAAGATGTTTTTTGACCGTTTTGAGACTTCATATGCACCAGGAAAATAATCTGGTACAGAAATATTCTAATTTTCCTATAGGCACGACTATTTGTTACACCGTTCCAAGGAAAACTCGCGAATTTTTTTAAGTCGACCTATTTCCCGACAATTCAAACTATTTGGGTTTGGCCATCCGAGTCCGTGCGATAAGACTTTTTGACCATTTTGGGACATCCAATGCATCAAGAAAATAATTACGTACAAAAATGTTATAATTTTTCACAACACACGACTATTAGTCACACCGTTCGAAGAAAAACTCGTGAATTTTTTAAGATGACCTATTTCTCGACAGTTCAAACTATTTGCTTTTAGCCATCCATAGTCTGCGCGACAATATTTGTTTTACCATTTTGGGACTTCCGATGCATCAGGAAAATAATTAGGTACAAATATGTTCTAATTTTCCACTAAGCATGACTATGAGTCACACTTCTCGACAACTTAAACTTTTTGGTTTTAGCCATCCGTACTCCATGCGGCAATTTTTTTTTTTTGACCGTTCTCGCACTTCATTGGTACCAGGATAATAATTAGGTACAAAAATGATCTATTTTTTCACTACCCACGGTTATACGTCACTCGGTTCGAAGAAAAAACTCTTGAATTTTTTAAAGGCGACCTATTGCTCGACAGTTCAAACTATTTGGTTTTGGCCATCCGTAGTCAGCGCGACAAGTCCTTTTTGACTGTTTTGGGACATCCAATGCATTAGGAGAATAATTAGGTACGAAAATGTTCTAATTTTTCACTTCGCACGACAATTAGTCACAATGTTCGAAGAAAAAGTCGTGAATTTTTTGAAAACGACTTATTACTCGGTAGTTCAAACTATTCGGTTTTGGCCATCCGTAGACTGCCCGACAAGGTGCTTTTGACCGTTTTGCGACTTCCAATGCATCAGCAAAATAATTAGGTAGAAAAACATTCTATTTTTTTCCCTACGCACCAATATTCGTCTCACCGTTCGAAGAAAAACTCGTGAATTTTTTCAAGACGACCCATTTCTCGGCAATTCAAACTTTTTGGTTTTCGCCACAAGTAGTCCGCGCGAAGAGTCATTTTTTTTACCGTTTTCAGACTTCCAATGCATCAGAAAAATAATTAGGTACAAAAATTTTGAAATTTTCCCCTACGGTTGACTATGAAATACACCGTTCGAAGAAAAAGTCGTGAATTTTTTTAAGACAACATATTTCTCGACAGTTCAGACTATTTGGTTTTGGGAATCCGTAGTCCGTTCGACAAAGTGTTTTTTGACCGTTTTGGGACTTCCAACGCATCAAGAAAATAATTAGGTAATTTTTTTTCTAATTTCCACTACACACGACCATTAGTCACACTATTCGGAAAAAACTCGTGAATTTTTTTAAGACGACCTATTTCTCGATAGTTTAAACTTTTAGGTTTTGGCAGTCCGTGTCACAAGATGTTTTTTGACCGTTTTGAGACTTCATATGCACCAGGAAAATAATCTGGTACAGAAATATTCTAATTTTCCTATAGGCACGACTATTTGTTACACCGTTCCAAGGAAAACTCGCGAATTTTTTTAAGTCGACCTATTTCCCGACAATTCAAACTATTTGGGTTTGGCCATCCGAGTCCGTGCGATAAGACTTTTTGACCATTTTGGGACATCCAATGCATCAAGAAAATAATTACGTACAAAAATGTTATAATTTTTCACAACACACGACTATTAGTCACACCGTTCGAAGAAAAACTCGTGAATTTTTTAAGATGACCTATTTCTCGACAGTTCAAACTATTTGCTTTTAGCCATCCATAGTCTGCGCGACAATATTTGTTTTACCATTTTGGGACTTCCGATGCATCAGGAAAATAATTAGGTACAAATATGTTCTAATTTTCCACTAAGCATGACTATGAGTCACACTTCTCGACAACTTAAACTTTTTGGTTTTAGCCATCCGTACTCCATGCGGCAATTTTTTTTTTTGACCGTTCTCGCACTTCATTGGTACCAGGATAATAATTAGGTACAAAAATGATCTATTTTTTCACTACCCACGGTTATACGTCACTCGGTTCGAAGAAAAAACTCTTGAATTTTTTAAAGGCGACCTATTGCTCGACAGTTCAAACTATTTGGTTTTGGCCATCCGTAGTCAGCGCGACAAGTCCTTTTTGACTGTTTTGGGACATCCAATGCATTAGGAGAATAATTAGGTACGAAAATGTTCTAATTTTTCACTTCGCACGACAATTAGTCACAATGTTCGAAGAAAAAGTCGTGAATTTTTTGAAAACGACTTATTACTCGGTAGTTCAAACTATTCGGTTTTGGCCATCCGTAGACTGCCCGACAAGGTGCTTTTGACCGTTTTGCGACTTCCAATGCATCAGCAAAATAATTAGGTAGAAAAACATTCTATTTTTTTCCCTACGCACCAATATTCGTCTCACTGTTCGAAGAAAAACTCGTGAATTTTTTCAAGACGACCCATTTCTCGGCAATTCAAACTTTTTGGTTTTCGCCACAAGTAGTCCGCGCGAAGAGTCATTTTTTTTACCGTTTTCAGACTTCCAATGCATCAGAAAAATAATTAGGTACAAAAATTTTGAAATTTTCCCCTACGGTTGACTATGAAATACACCGTTCGAAGAAAAAGTCGTGAATTTTTTTAAGACAACATATTTCTCGACAGTTCAGACTATTTGGTTTTGGGAATCCGTAGTCCGTTCGACAAAGTGTTTTTTGACCGTTTTGGGACTTCCAACGCATCAAGAAAATAATTAGGTAATTTTTTTTCTAATTTCCACTACACACGACCATTAGTCACACTATTCGGAAAAAACTCGTGAATTTTTTTAAGACGACCTATTTCTCGATAGTTTAAACTTTTAGGTTTTGGCAGTCCGTGTCACAAGATGTTTTTTGACCGTTTTGAGACTTCATATGCACCAGGAAAATAATCTGGTACAGAAATATTCTAATTTTCCTATAGGCACGACTATTTGTTACACCGTTCCAAGGAAAACTCGCGAATTTTTTTAAGTCGACCTATTTCCCGACAATTCAAACTATTTGGGTTTGGCCATCCGAGTCCGTGCGATAAGACTTTTTGACCATTTTGGGACATCCAATGCATCAAGAAAATAATTACGTACAAAAATGTTATAATTTTTCACAACACACGACTATTAGTCACACCGTTCGAAGAAAAACTCGTGAATTTTTTAAGATGACCTATTTCTCGACAGTTCAAACTATTTGCTTTTAGCCATCCATAGTCTGCGCGACAATATTTGTTTTACCATTTTGGGACTTCCGATGCATCAGGAAAATAATTAGGTACAAATATGTTCTAATTTTCCACTAAGCATGACTATGAGTCACACTTCTCGACAACTTAAACTTTTTGGTTTTAGCCATCCGTACTCCATGCGGCAATTTTTTTTTTTGACCGTTCTCGCACTTCATTGGTACCAGGATAATAATTAGGTACAAAAATGATCTATTTTTTCACTACCCACGGTTATACGTCACTCGGTTCGAAGAAAAAACTCTTGAATTTTTTAAAGGCGACCTATTGCTCGACAGTTCAAACTATTTGGTTTTGGCCATCCGTAGTCAGCGCGACAAGTCCTTTTTGACTGTTTTGGGACATCCAATGCATTAGGAGAATAATTAGGTACGAAAATGTTCTAATTTTTCACTTCGCACGACAATTAGTCACAATGTTCGAAGAAAAAGTCGTGAATTTTTTGAAAACGACTTATTACTCGGTAGTTCAAACTATTCGGTTTTGGCCATCCGTAGACTGCCCGACAAGGTGCTTTTGACCGTTTTGCGACTTCCAATGCATCAGCAAAATAATTAGGTAGAAAAACATTCTATTTTTTTCCCTACGCACCAATATTCGTCTCACCGTCCGAAGAAAAACTCGTGAATTTTTTCAAGACGACCCATTTCTCGACAATTCAAACTTTTTGGTTTTCGCCACAAGTAGTCCGCGCAAAGAGTCATTTTTTTTACCGTTTTCAGACTTCCAATGCATCAGAAAAATAATTAGGTACAAAAATTTTGAAATTTTCCCCTACGGTTGACTATGAAATACACCGTTCGAAGAAAAAGTCGTGAATTTTTTTAAGACAACATATTTCTCGAGAGTTCAGACTATTTGGTTTTGGGAATCCGTAGTCCGTTCGACAAAGTGTTTTTTGACCGTTTTGGGACTTCCAACGCATCAAGAAAATAATTAGGTAATTTTTTTTCTAATTTCAACTACACACGACCATCAGTCACACTGTTCGGAAAAAACTCGTGAATTTTTTTAAGACGACCTATTTCTCGATAGTTTAAACTTTTAGGTTTTGGCAGTCCGTGTCACAAGATGTTTTTTGACCGTTTTGAGACTTCATATGCACCAGGAAAATAATCTGGTACAGAAATATTCTAATTTTCCTATAGGCACGACTATTTGTTACACCGTTCCAAGGAAAACTCGCGAATTTTTTTAAGTCGACCTATTTCCCGACAATTCAAACTATTTGGGTTTGGCCATCCGAGTCCGTGCGATAAGACTTTTTGACCATTTTGGGACATCCAATGCATCAAGAAAATAATTACGTACAAAAATGTTATAATTTTTCACAACACACGACTATTAGTCACACCGTTCGAAGAAAAACTCGTGAATTTTTTAAGATGACCTATTTCTCGACAGTTCAAACTATTTGCTTTTAGCCATCCATAGTCTGCGCGACAATATTTGTTTTACCATTTTGGGACTTCCGATGCATCAGGAAAATAATTAGGTACAAATATGTTCTAATTTTCCACTAAGCATGACTATGAGTCACACTTCTCGACAACTTAAACTTTTTGGTTTTAGCCATCCGTACTCCATGCGGCAATTTTTTTTTTTTGACCGTTCTCGCACTTCATTGGTACCAGGATAATAATTAGGTACAAAAATGATCTATTTTTTCACTACCCACGGTTATACGTCACTCGGTTCGAAGAAAAAACTCTTGAATTTTTTAAAGGCGACCTATTGCTCGACAGTTCAAACTATTTGGTTTTGGCCATCCGTAGTCAGCGCGACAAGTCCTTTTTGACTGTTTTGGGACATCCAATGCATTAGGAGAATAATTAGGTACGAAAATGTTCTAATTTTTCACTTCGCACGACAATTAGTCACAATGTTCGAAGAAAAAGTCGTGAATTTTTTGAAAACGACTTATTACTCGGTAGTTCAAACTATTCGGTTTTGGCCATCCGTAGACTGCCCGACAAGGTGCTTTTGACCGTTTTGCGACTTCCAATGCATCAGCAAAATAATTAGGTAGAAAAACATTCTATTTTTTTCCCTACGCACCAATATTCGTCTCACCGTCCGAAGAAAAACTCGTGAATTTTTTCAAGACGACCCATTTCTCGACAATTCAAACTTTTTGGTTTTCGCCACAAGTAGTCCGCGCAAAGAGTCATTTTTTTTACCGTTTTCAGACTTCCAATGCATCAGAAAAATAATTAGGTACAAAAATTTTGAAATTTTCCCCTACGGTTGACTATGAAATACACCGTTCGAAGAAAAAGTCCTGAATTTTTTTAAGACAACATATTTCTCGATAGTTCAGACTATTTGGTTTTGGGAATCCGTAGTCCGTTCGACAAAGTGTTTTTTGACCGTTTTGGGACTTCCAACGCATCAAGAAAATAATTAGGTAATTTTTTTTCTAATTTCAACTACACACGACCATTAGTCACACTGTTCGAAAAAAACTCGTGAATTTTTTTAAGACGACCTATTTCTCGATAGTTTAAACTTTTAGGTTTTGGCAGTCCGTGTCACAAGATGTTTTTTGACCGTTTTGAGACTTCATATGCACCAGGAAAATAATCTGGTACAGAAATATTCTAATTTTCCAATAGGCACGACTATTTGTTACACCGTTCCAAGGAAAACTCGCGAATTTTTTTAAGTCGACCTATTTCCCGACAATTCAAACTATTTGGTTTTGGCCATCCGAGTCCGTGCGATAAGACTTTTTGACCGTTTTGGGACATCCAATGCATCAAGAAATTAATTACGTACAAAAATGTTATAATTTTTCACAACACACGACTATTAGTCACACCGTTCGAAGAAAAACTCGTGAATTTTTTAAGATGACCTATTTCTCGACAGTTCAAACTATTTGCTTTTAGCCATCCATAGTCTGCGCGACAATATTTGTTTTACCATTTTGGGACTTCCGATGCATCAGGAAAATAATTAGGTACAAAAATGTTCTAATTTTCCACTAAGCATGACTATGAGTCACACTTCTCGACAACTTAAACTTTTTGGTTTTAGCCATCCGTACTCCATGCGGCAAATTTTTTTTTTGACCGTTCTCGCACTTCATAGGTACCAGGATAATAATTAGGTACAAAAATGATCTATTTTTTCACTACCCACGGTTATACGTCACTCGGTTCGAAGAAAAAACTCTTGAATTTTTTAAAGGCGACCTATTGCTCGACAGTTCAAACTATTTGGTTTTGGCCATCCGTAGTCAGCGCGACAAGTCCTTTTTGACTGTTTTGGGACATCCAATGCATTAGGAGAATAATTAGGTACGAAAATGTTCTAATTTTTCACTTCGCACGACAATTAGTCACAATGTTCGAAGAAAAAGTCGTGAATTTTTTGAAAACGACTTATTACTCGGTAGTTCAAACTATTCGGTTTTGGCCATCCGTAGACTGCCCGACAAGGTGCTTTTGACCGTTTTGCGACTTCCAATGCATCAGCAAAATAATTAGGTAGAAAAACATTCTATTTTTTTCCCTACGCACCAATATTCGTCTCACCGTCCGAAGAAAAACTCGTGAATTTTTTCAAGACGACCCATTTCTCGACAATTCAAACTTTTTGGTTTTCGCCACAAGTAGTCCGCGCAAAGAGTCATTTTTTTTACCGTTTTCAGACTTCCAATGCATCAGAAAAATAATTAGGTACAAAAATTTTGAAATTTTCCCCTACGGTTGACTATGAAATACACCGTTCGAAGAAAAAGTCGTGAATTTTTTTAAGACAACATATTTCTCGACAGTTCAGACTATTTGGTTTTGGGAATCCGTAGTCCGTTCGACAAAGTGTTTTTTGACCGTTTTGGGACTTCCAACGCATCAAGAAAATAATTAGGTAATTTTTTTTCTAATTTCAACTAGACACGACCATCAGTCACACTGTTCGGAAAAAACTCGTGAATTTTTTTAAGACGACCTATTTCTCGATAGTTTAAACTTTTAGGTTTTGGCAGTCCGTGTCACAAGATGTTTTTTGACCGTTTTGAGACTTCATATGCACCAGGAAAATAATCTGGTACAGAAATATTCTAATTTTCCAATAGGCACGACTATTTGTTACACCGTTCCAAGGAAAACTCGCGAATTTTTTTAAGTCGACCTATTTCCCGACAATTCAAACTATTTGGTTTTGGCCATCCGAGTCCGTGCGATAAGACTTTTTGACCGTTTTGGGACATCCAATGCATCAAGAAAATAATTACGTACAAAAATGTTATAATTTTTCACAACACACGACTATTAGTCACACCGTTCGAAGAAAAACTCGTGAATTTTTTAAGATGACCTATTTCTCGACAGTTCAAACTATTTGCTTTTAGCCATCCATAGTCTGCGCGACAATATTTGTTTTACCATTTTGGGACTTCCGATGCATCAGGAAAATAATTAGGTACAAAAATGTTCTAATTTTCCACTAAGCATGACTATGAGTCACACTTCTCGACAACTTAAACTTTTTGGTTTTAGCCATCCGTACTCCATGCGGCAAATTTTTTTTTTGACCGTTCTCGCACTTCATAGGTACCAGGATAATAATTAGGTACAAAAATGATCTATTTTTTCACTACCCACGGTTATACGTCACTCGGTTCGAAGAAAAAACTCTTGAATTTTTTAAAGGCGACCTATTGCTCGACAGTTCAAACTATTTGGTTTTGGCCATCCGTAGTCAGCGCGACAAGTCCTTTTTGACTGTTTTGGGACATCCAATGCATTAGGAGAATAATTAGGTACGAAAATGTTCTAATTTTTCACTTCGCACGACAATTAGTCACAATGTTCGAAGAAAAAGTCGTGAATTTTTTGAAAACGACTTATTACTCGGTAGTTCAAACTATTCGGTTTTGGCCATCCGTAGACTGCCCGACAAGGTGCTTTTGACCGTTTTGCGACTTCCAATGCATCAGCAAAATAATTAAGTAGAAAAACATTCTATTTTTTTCCCTACGCACCAATATTCGTCTCACCGTCCGAAGAAAAACTCGTGAATTTTTTCAAGACGACCCATTTCTCGACAATTCAAACTTTTTGGTTTTCGCCACAAGTAGTCCGCGCAAAGAGTCATTTTTTTTACCGTTTTCAGACTTCCAATGCATCAGAAAAATAATTAGGTACAAAAATTTTGAAATTTTCCCCTACGGTTGACTATGAAATACACCGTTCGAAGAAAAAGTCGTGAATTTTTTTAAGACAACATATTTCTCGACAGTTCAGACTATTTGGTTTTGGGAATCCGTAGTCCGTTCGACAAAGTGTTTTTTGACCGTTTTGGGACTTCCAACGCATCAAGAAAATAATTAGGTAATTTTTTTTCTAATTTCCACTGCACACGACCATTAGTCACACTGTTCGGAAAAAACTAGTGAATTTTTTTAAGACGACCTATTTCTCGATAGTTTAAACTTTTAGGTTTTGGCAGTCCGTGTCACAAGATGTTTTTTGACCGTTTTGAGACTTCATATGCACCAGGAAAATAATCTGGTACAGAAATATTCTAATTTTCCAATAGGCACGACTATTTGTTACACCGTTCCAAGGAAAACTCGCGAATTTTTTTAAGTCGACCTATTTCCCGACAATTCAAACTATTTGGGTTTGGCCATCCGAGTCCGTGCGATAAGACTTTTTGACCGTTTTGGGACATCCAATGCATCAAGAAAATAATTACGTACAAAAATGTTATAATTTTTCACAACACACGACTATTAGTCACACCGTTCGAAGAAAAACTCGTGAATTTTTTAAGATGACCTATTTCTCGACAGTTCAAACTATTTGCTTTTAGCCATCCATAGTCTGCGCGACAATATTTGTTTTACCATTTTGGGACTTCCGATGCATCAGGAAAATAATTAGGTACAAAAATGTTCTAATTTTCCACTAAGCATGACTATGAGTCACACTTCTCGACAACTTAAACTTTTTGGTTTTAGCCATCCGTACTCCATGTGGCAAATTTTTTTTTTGACCGTTCTCGCACTTCATAGGTACCAGGATAATAATTAGGTACAAAAATGATCTATTTTTTCACTACCCACGGTTATACGTCACTCGGTTCGAAGAAAAAACTCTTGAATTTTTTAAAGGCGACCTATTGCTCGACAGTTCAAACTATTTGGTTTTGGCCATCCGTAGTCAGCGCGACAAGTCCTTTTTGACTGTTTTGGGACATCCAATGCATTAGGAGAATAATTAGGTACGAAAATGTTCTAATTTTTCACTTCGCACGACAATTAGTCACAATGTTCGAAGAAAAAGTCGTGAATTTTTTGAAAACGACTTATTACTCGGTAGTTCAAACTATTCGGTTTTGGCCATCCGTAGACTGCCCGACAAGGTGCTTTTGACCGTTTTGCGACTTCCAATGCATCAGCAAAATAATTAAGTAGAAAAACATTCTATTTTTTTCCCTACGCACCAATATTCGTCTCACCGTCCGAAGAAAAACTCGTGAATTTTTTCAAGACGACCCATTTCTCGACAATTCAAACTTTTTGGTTTTCGCCACAAGTAGTCCGCGCAAAGAGTCATTTTTTTTACCGTTTTCAGACTTCCAATGCATCAGAAAAATAATTAGGTACAAAAATTTTGAAATTTTCCCCTACGGTTGACTATGAAATACACCGTTCGAAGAAAAAGTCGTGAATTTTTTTAAGACAACATATTTCTCGACAGTTCAGACTATTTGGTTTTGGGAATCCGTAGTCCGTTCGACAAAGTGTTTTTTGACCGTTTTGGGACTTCCAACGCATCAAGAAAATAATTAGGTAATTTTTTTTCTAATTTCCACTACACACGACCATTAGTCACACTGTTCGGAAAAAACTCGTGAATTTTTTTAAGACGACCTATTTCTCGATAGTTTAAACTTTTAGGTTTTGGCAGTCCGTGTCACAAGATGTTTTTTGACCGTTTTGAGACTTCATATGCACCAGGAAAATAATCTGGTACAGAAATATTCTAATTTTCCAATAGGCACGACTATTTGTTACACCGTTCCAAGGAAAACTCGCGAATTTTTTTAAGTCGACCTATTTCCCGACAATTCAAACTATTTGGGTTTGGCCATCCGAGTCCGTGCGATAAGACTTTTTGACCGTTTTGGGACATCCAATGCATCAAGAAAATAATTACGTACAAAAATGTTATAATTTTTCACAACACACGACTATTAGTCACACCGTTCGAAGAAAAACTCGTGAATTTTTTAAGATGACCTATTTCTCGACAGTTCAAACTATTTGCTTTTAGCCATCCATAGTCTGCGCGACAATATTTGTTTTACCATTTTGGGACTTCCGATGCATCAGGAAAATAATTAGGTACAAAAATGTTCTAATTTTCCACTAAGCATGACTATGAGTCACACTTCTCGACAACTTAAACTTTTTGGTTTTAGCCATCCGTACTCCATGCGGCAAATTTTTTTTTTGACCGTTCTCGCACTTCATAGGTACCAGGATAATAATTAGGTACAAAAATGATCTATTTTTTCACTACCCACGGTTATACGTCACTCGGTTCGAAGAAAAAACTCTTGAATTTTTTAAAGGCGACCTATTGCTCGACAGTTCAAACTATTTGGTTTTGGCCATCCGTAGTCAGCGCGACAAGTCCTTTTTGACTGTTTTGGGACATCCAATGCATTAGGAGAATAATTAGGTACGAAAATGTTCTAATTTTTCACTTCGCACGACAATTAGTCACAATGTTCGAAGAAAAAGTCGTGAATTTTTTGAAAACGACTTATTACTCGGTAGTTCAAACTATTCGGTTTTGGCCATCCGTAGACTGCCCGACAAGGTGCTTTTGACCGTTTTGCGACTTCCAATGCATCAGCAAAATAATTAGGTAGAAAAACATTCTATTTTTTTCCCTACGCACCAATATTCGTCTCACCGTCCGAAGAAAAACTCGTGAATTTTTTCAAGACGACCCATTTCTCGACAATTCAAACTTTTTGGTTTTCGCCACAAGTAGTCCGCGCAAAGAGTCATTTTTTTTACCGTTTTCAGACTTCCAATGCATCAGAAAAATAATTAGGTACAAAAATTTTGAAATTTTCCCCTACGGTTGACTATGAAATACACCGTTCGAAGAAAAAGTCGTGAATTTTTTTAAGACAACATATTTCTCGATAGTTCAGACTATTTGGTTTTGGGAATCCGTAGTCCGTTCGACAAAGTGTTTTTTGACCGTTTTGGGACTTCCAACGCATCAAGAAAATAATTAGGTAATTTTTTTTCTAATTTCAACTAGACACGACCATCAGTCACACTGTTCGGAAAAAACTCGTGAATTTTTTTAAGACGACCTATTTCTCGATAGTTTAAACTTTTAGGTTTTGGCAGTCCGTAGTCCGTGTCACAAGATGTTTTTTGACCGTTTTGAGACTTCATATGCACCAGGAAAATAATCTGGTACAGAAATATTCTAATTTTCCAATAGGCACGACTATTTGTTACACCGTTCCAAGGAAAACTCGCGAATTTTTTTAAGTCGACCTATTTCCCGACAATTCAAACTATTTGGTTTTGGCCATCCGAGTCCGTGCGATAAGACTTTTTGACCGTTTTGGGACATCCAATGCATCAAGAAAATAATTACGTACAAAAATGTTATAATTTTTCACAACACACGACTATTAGTCACACCGTTCGAAGAAAAACTCGTGAATTTTTTAAGATGACCTATTTCTCGACAGTTCAAACTATTTGCTTTTAGCCATCCATAGTCTGCGCGACAATATTTGTTTTACCATTTTGGGACTTCCGATGCATCAGGAAAATAATTAGGTACAAAAATGTTCTAATTTTCCACTAAGCATGACTATGAGTCACACTTCTCGACAACTTAAACTTTTTGGTTTTAGCCATCCGTACTCCATGCGGCAAATTTTTTTTTTGACCGTTCTCGCACTTCATAGGTACCAGGATAATAATTAGGTACAAAAATGATCTATTTTTTCACTACCCACGGTTATACGTCACTCGGTTCGAAGAAAAAACTCTTGAATTTTTTAAAGGCGACCTATTGCTCGACAGTTCAAACTATTTGGTTTTGGCCATCCGTAGTCAGCGCGACAAGTCCTTTTTGACTGTTTTGGGACATCCAATGCATTAGGAGAATAATTAGGTACGAAAATGTTCTAATTTTTCACTTCGCACGACAATTAGTCACAATGTTCGAAGAAAAAGTCGTGAATTTTTTGAAAACGACTTATTACTCGGTAGTTCAAACTATTCGGTTTTGGCCATCCGTAGACTGCCCGACAAGGTGCTTTTGACCGTTTTGCGACTTCCAATGCATCAGCAAAATAATTAGGTAGAAAAACATTCTATTTTTTTCCCTACGCACCAATATTCGTCTCACCGTCCGAAGAAAAACTCGTGAATTTTTTCAAGACGACCCATTTCTCGACAATTCAAACTTTTTGGTTTTCGCCACAAGTAGTCCGCGCAAAGAGTCATTTTTTTTACCGTTTTCAGACTTCCAATGCATCAGAAAAATAATTAGGTACAAAAATTTTGAAATTTTCCCCTACGGTTGACTATGAAATACACCGTTCGAAGAAAAAGTCGTGAATTTTTTTAAGACAACATATTTCTCGATAGTTCAGACTATTTGGTTTTGGGAATCCGTAGTCCGTTCGACAAAGTGTTTTTTGACCGTTTTGGGACTTCCAACGCATCAAGAAAATAATTAGGTAATTTTTTTTCTAATTTCAACTAGACACGACCATCAGTCACACTGTTCGGAAAAAACTCGTGAATTTTTTTAAGACGACCTATTTCTCGATAGTTTAAACTTTTAGGTTTTGGCAGTCCGTAGTCCGTGTCACAAGATGTTTTTTGACCGTTTTGAGACTTCATATGCACCAGGAAAATAATCTGGTACAGAAATATTCTAATTTTCCAATAGGCACGACTATTTGTTACACCGTTCCAAGGAAAACTCGCGAATTTTTTTAAGTCGACCTATTTCCCGACAATTCAAACTATTTGGTTTTGGCCATCCGAGTCCGTGCGATAAGACTTTTTGACCGTTTTGGGACATCCAATGCATCAAGAAAATAATTACGTACAAAAATGTTATAATTTTTCACAACACACGACTATTAGTCACACCGTTCGAAGAAAAACTCGTGAATTTTTTAAGATGACCTATTTCTCGACAGTTCAAACTATTTGCTTTTAGCCATCCATAGTCTGCGCGACAATATTTGTTTTACCATTTTGGGACTTCCGATGCATCAGGAAAATAATTAGGTACAAAAATGTTCTAATTTTCCACTAAGCATGACTATGAGTCACACTTCTCGACAACTTAAACTTTTTGGTTTTAGCCATCCGTACTCCATGCGGCAAATTTTTTTTTTGACCGTTCTCGCACTTCATAGGTACCAGGATAATAATTAGGTACAAAAATGATCTATTTTTTCACTACCCACGGTTATACGTCACTCGGTTCGAAGAAAAAACTCTTGAATTTTTTAAAGGCGACCTATTGCTCGACAGTTCAAACTATTTGGTTTTGGCCATCCGTAGTCAGCGCGACAAGTCCTTTTTGACTGTTTTGGGACATCCAATGCATTAGGAGAATAATTAGGTACGAAAATGTTCTAATTTTTCACTTCGCACGACAATTAGTCACAATGTTCGAAGAAAAAGTCGTGAATTTTTTGAAAACGACTTATTACTCGGTAGTTCAAACTATTCGGTTTTGGCCATCCGTAGACTGCCCGACAAGGTGCTTTTGACCGTTTTGCGACTTCCAATGCATCAGCAAAATAATTAGGTAGAAAAACATTCTATTTTTTTCCCTACGCACCAATATTCGTCTCACCGTCCGAAGAAAAACTCGTGAATTTTTTCAAGACGACCCATTTCTCGTCAATTCAAACTTTTTGGTTTTCGCCACAAGTAGTCCGCGCAAAGAGTCATTTTTTTTACCGTTTTCAGACTTCCAATGCATCAGAAAAATAATTAGGTACAAAAATTTTGAAATTTTCCCCTACGGTTGACTATGAAATACACCGTTCGAAGAAAAAGTCGTGAATTTTTTTAAGACAACATATTTCTCGACAGTTCAGACTATTTGGTTTTGGGAATCCGTAGTCCGTTCGACAAAGTGTTTTTTAACCGTTTTGGGACTTCCAACGCATCAAGAAAATAATTAGGTAATTTTTTTTCTAATTTCAACTAGACACGACCATCAGTCACACTGTTCGGAAAAAACTCGTGAATTTTTTTAAGACGACCTATTTCTCGATAGTTTAAACTTTTAGGTTTTGGCAGTCCGTGTCACAAGATGTTTTTTGACCGTTTTGAGACTTCATATGCACCAGGAAAATAATCTGGTACAGAAATATTCTAATTTTCCAATAGGCACGACTATTTGTTACACCGTTCCAAGGAAAACTCGCGATTTTTTTTAAGTCGACCTATTTCCCGACAATTCAAACTATTTGGGTTTGGCCATCCGAGTCCGTGCGATAAGACTTTTTGACCGTTTTGGGACATCCAATGCATCAAGAAAATAATTACGTACAAAAATGTTATAATTTTTCCCAACACACGACTATTAGTCACACCGTTCGAAGAAAAACTCGTGAATTTTTTAAGATGACCTATTTCTCGACAGTTCAAACTATTTGCTTTTAGCCATCCATAGTCTGCGCGACAATATTTGTTTTACCATTTTGGGACTTCCGATGCATCAGGAAAATAATTAGGTACAAAAATGTTCAAATTTTCCACTAAGCATGACTATGAGTCACACTTCTCGACAACTTAAACTTTTTGGTTTTAGCCATCCGTACTCCATGCGGCAAATTTTTTTTTTACCGTTCTCGCACTTCATAGGTACCAGGATAATAATTAGGTACAAAAATGATCTATTTTTTCACTACCCACGGTTATACGTCACCCGGTTCGAAGAAAAAACTCTTGAATTTTTTAAAGGCGACCTATTGCTCGACAGTTCAAACTATTTGGTTTTGGTCATCCGTAGTCAGCGCGACAAGTCCTTTTTGACTGTTTTGGGACATCCAATGCATTAGGAGAATAATTAGGTACGAAAATGTTCTAATTTTTCACTTCGAACGACAATTAGTCACAATGTTCGAAGAAAAAGTCGTGAATTTTTTTAAAACGACTTATTACTCGGTAGTTCAAACTATTCGGTTTTGGCCATCCGTAGACTGCCCGACAAGGTGCTTTTGACCGTTTTGCGACTTCCAATGCATCAGAAAAATAATTAGGTAGAAAAACATTCTATTTTTTCCCTACGCACCAATATTCGTCTCACCGTTCGAAGAAAAACTCGTGAATTTTTTCAAGACAACCCATTTCTCGGCAATTCAAACTTTTTGGTTTTCGCCACAAGTAGTCCGCGCGAAGAGTCATTTTTTTTACCGTTTTCAGACTTCCAATGCATCAGAAAAATAATTAGGTACAAAAATTTTGAAATTTTCCCCTACGGTTGACTATGAAATACACCGTTCGAAGAAAAAGTCGTGAATTTTTTTAAGACAACATATTTCTCGACAGTTCCGACTATTTGGTTTTGGGAATCCGTAGTCCGTTCGACAAAGTGTTTTTTGACCGTTTTGGGACTTCCAACGCATCAAGAAAATAATTAGGTAATTTTTTTTCTAATTTCCACTACACACGACCATTAGTCACACTGTTCGGAAAAAACTCGTGAATTTTTTTAAGACGACTTATTTCTCGATAGTTTAAACTTTTAGGTTTTGGCAGTCCGTGTCACAAGATGTTTTTTGACCGTTTTGAGACTTCATATGCACCAGGAAAATAATCTGGTACAGAAATATTCTAATTTTCCAATAGGCACGACTATTTGTTACACCGTTCCAAGGAAAACTCGCGATTTTTTTTAAGTCGACCTATTTCCCGACAATTCAAACTATTTGGGTTTGGCCATCCGAGTCCGTGCGATAAGACTTTTTGACCGTTTTGGGACATCCAATGCATCAAGAAAATAATTACGTACAAAAATGTTATAATTTTTCACAACACACGACTATTAGTCACACCGTTCGAAGAAAAACTCGTGAATTTTTTAAGATGACCTATTTCTCGACAGTTCAAACTATTTGCTTTTAGCCATCCATAGTCTGCGCGACAATATTTGTTTTACCATTTTGGGACTTCCGATGCATCAGGAAAATAATTAGGTACAAAAATGTTCTAATTTTCCACTAAGCATGACTATGAGTCACACTTCTCGACAACTTAAACTTTTTGGTTTTAGCCATCCGTACTCCATGCGGCAAATTTTTTTTTTGACCGTTCTCGCACTTCATAGGTACCAGGATAATAATTAGGTACAAAAATGATCTATTTTTTCACTACCCACGGTTATACGTCACTCGGTTCGAAGAAAAAACTCTTGAAATTTTTAAAGGCGACCTATTGCTCGACAGTTCAAACTATTTGGTTTTGGCCATCCGTAGTCAGCGCGACAAGTCCTTTTTGACTGTTTTGGGACATCCAATGCATTAGGAGAATAATTAGGTACGAAAATGTTCTAATTTTTCACTTCGCACGACAATTAGTCACAATGTTCGAAGAAAAAGTCGTGAATTTTTTTAAAACGACTTATTACTCGGTAGTTCAAACTATTCGGTTTTGGCCATCCGTAGACTGCCCGACAAGGTGCTTTTGACCGTTTTGCGGCTTCCAATGCATCAGCAAAATAATTAGGTAGAAAAACATTCTATTTTTTTCCCTATGCACCAATATTCGTCTCACCGTCCGAAGAAAAACTCGTGAATTTTTTCAAGACGACCCATTTCTCGACAATTCAAACTTTTTGGTTTTCGCCACAAGTAGTCCGCGCAAAGAGTCATTTTTTTTACCGTTTTCAGACTTCCAATGCATCAGAAAAATAATTAGGTACAAAAATTTTGAAATTTTCCCCTACGGTTGACTATGAAATACACCGTTCAAAGAAAAAGTCGTGAATTTTTTTAAGACAACATATTTCTCGATAGTTCAGACTATTTGGTTTTGGGAATCCGTAGTCCGTTCGACAAAGTGTTTTTTGACCGTTTTGGGACTTCCAACGCATCAAGAAAATAATTAGGTAATTTTTTTTTCAATTTCCACTACACACGACCATTAGTCACACTGTTCGGAAAAAACTCGTGAATTTTTTTAAGACGACCTATTTCTCGATAGTTTAAACTTTTAGGTTTTGGCAGTCCGTGTCACAAGATGGTTTTTGACCGTTTTGAGACTTCATATGCACCAGGAAAATAATCTGGTACAGAAATATTCTAATTTTCCAATAGGCACGACTATTTGTTACACCGTTCCAAGGAAAACTCGCGAATTTTTTTAAGTCGACCTATTTCCCGACAATTCAAACTATTTGGTTTTGGCCATCCGAGTCCGTGCGATAAGACTTTTTGACCGTTTTGGGACATCCAATGCATCAAGAAAATAATTACGTACAAAAATGTTATAATTTTTCACAACACACGACTATTAGTCACACCGTTCGAAGAAAAACTCGTGAATTTTTTAAGATGACCTATTTCTCGACAGTTCAAACTATTTGCTTTTAGCCATCCATAGTCTGCGCGACAATATTTGTTTTACCATTTTGGGACTTCCGATGCATCAGGAAAATAATTAGGTACAAAAATGTTCTAATTTTCCACTAAGCATGACTATGAGTCACACTTCTCGACAACTTAAACTTTTTGGTTTTAGCCATCCGTACTCCATGCGGCAAATTTTTTTTTTGACCGTTCTCGCACTTCATAGGTACCAGGATAATAATTAGGTACAAAAATGATCTATTTTTTCACTACCCACGGTTATACGTCACTCGGTTCGAAGAAAAAACTCTTGAATTTTTTAAAGGCGACCTATTGCTCGACAGTTCAAACTATTTGGTTTTGGCCATCCGTAGTCAGCGCGACAAGTCCTTTTTGACTGTTTTGGGACATCCAATGCATTAGGAGAATAATTAGGTACGGGAATGTTCTAATTTTTCACTTCGCACGACAATTAGTCACAATGTTCGAAGAAAAAGTCGTGAATTTTTTGAAAACGACTTATTACTCGGTAGTTCAAACTATTCGGTTTTGGCCATCCGTAGACTGCCCGACAAGGTGCTTTTGACCGTTTTGCGACTTCCAATGCATCAGCAAAATAATTAGGTAGAAAAACATTCTATTTTTTTCCCTACGCACCAATATTCGTCTCACCGTTCGAAGAAAAACTCGTGAATTTTTTCAAGACAACCCATTTCTCGGCAATTCAAACTTTTTGGTTTTCGCCACAAGTAGTCCGCGCGAAGAGTCATTTTTTTTACCGTTTTCAGACTTCCAATGCATCAGAAAAATAATTAGGTACAAAAATTTTGAAATTTTCCCCTACGGTTGACTATGAAATACACCGTTCGAAGAAAAAGTCGTGAATTTTTTTAAGACAACATATTTCTCGACAGTTCGGACTATTTGGTTTTGGGAATCCGTAGTCCGTTCGACAAAGTGTTTTTTGACCGTTTTGGGACTTCCAACGCATCAAGAAAATAATTAGGTAATTTTTTTTCTAATTTCCACTACACACGACCATTAGTCACACTGTTCGGAAAAAACTCGTGAATTTTTTTAAGACGACCTATTTCTCGATAGTTTAAACTTTTAGGTTTTGGCAGTCCGTGTCACAAGATGTTTTTTGACCGTTTTGAGACTTCATATGCACCAGGAAAATAATCTGGTACAGAAATATTCTAATTTTCCAATAGGCACGACTATTTGTTACACCGTTCCAAGGAAAACTCGCGAATTTTTTTAAGTCGACCTATTTCCCGACAATTCAAACTATTTGGTTTTGGCCATCCGAGTCCGTGCGATAAGACTTTTTGACCGTTTTGGGACATCCAATGCATCAAGAAAATAATTACGTACAAAAATGTTATAATTTTTCCCAACACACGACTATTAGTCACACCGTTCGAAGAAAAACTCGTGAATTTTTTAAGATGACCTATTTCTCGACAGTTCAAACTATTTGCTTTTAGCCATCCATAGTCTGCGCGACAATATTTGTTTTACCATTTTGGGACTTCCGATGCATCAGGAAAATAATTAGGTACAAAAATGTTCTAATTTTCCACTAAGCATGACTATGAGTCACACTTCTCGACAACTTAAACTTTTTGGTTTTAGCCATCCGTACTCCATGCGACAAATTTTTTTTTTACCGTTCTCGCACTTCATAGGTACCAGGATAATAATTAGGTACAAAAATGATCTATTTTTTCACTACCCACGGTTATACGTCACCCGGTTCGAAGAAAAAACTCTTGAATTTTTTAAAGGCGACCTATTGCTCGACAGTTCAAACTATTTGGTTTTGGCCATCCGTAGTCAGCGCGACAAGTCCTTTTTGACTGTTTTGGGACATCCAATGCATTAGGAGAATAATTAGGTACGAAAATGTTCTAATTTTTCACTTCGCACGACAATTAGTCACAATGTTCGAAGAAAAAGTCGTGAATTTTTTTAAAACGACTTATTACTCGGTAGTTCAAACTATTCGGTTTTGGCCATCCGTAGACTGCCCGACAAGGTGCTTTTGACCGTTTTGCGACTTCCAATGCATCAGAAAAATAATTAGGTAGAAAAACATTCTATTTTTTCCCTACGCACCAATATTCGTCTCACCGTTCGAAGAAAAACTCGTGAATTTTTTCAAGACAACCCATTTCTCGGCAATTCAAACTTTTTGGTTTTCGCCACAAGTAGTCCGCGCGAAGAGTCATTTTTTTTACCGTTTTCAGACTTCCAATGCATCAGAAAAATAATTAGGTACAAAAATTTTGAAATTTTCCCCTACGGTTGACTATGAAATACACCGTTCGAAGAAAAAGTCGTGAATTTTTTTAAGACAACATATTTCTCGACAGTTCGGACTATTTGGTTTTGGGAATCCGTAGTCCGTTCGACAAAGTGTTTTTTGACCGTTT
Source organism: Sambucus nigra (assembly GCA_949130495.1). NCBI lineage: Eukaryota > Viridiplantae > Streptophyta > Magnoliopsida > Dipsacales > Adoxaceae > Sambucus > Sambucus nigra. The sequence goes on from OX422207.1 coordinate 455,460,331, forward strand.
TGGGACTTCCAACGCATCAAGAAAATATTTAGGTAATTTTTTTTCTAATTTCCACTACACACGACCATTAGTCACACTGTTCGGAAAAAACTCGTGAATTTTTTTAAGACGACCTATTTCTCGATAGTTTAAACTTTTAGGTTTTGGCAGTCCGTGTCACAAGATGTTTTTTGACCGTTTTGAGACTTCATATGCACCAGGAAAATAATCTGGTACAGAAATATTCTAATTTTCCAATAGGCACGACTATTTGTTACACCGTTCCAAGGAAAACTCGCGAATTTTTTTAAGTCGACCTATTTCCCGACAATTCAAACTATTTGGGTTTGGCCATCCGAGTCCGTGCGATAAGACTTTTTGACCGTTTTGGGACATCCAATGCATCAAGAAAATAATTACGTACAAAAATGTTATAATTTTTCACAACACACGACTATTAGTCACACCGTTCGAAGAAAAACTCGTGAATTTTTTAAGATGACCTATTTCTCGACAGTTCAAACTATTTGCTTTTAGCCATCCATAGTCTGCGCGACAATATTTGTTTTACCATTTTGGGACTTCCGATGCATCAGGAAAATAATTAGGTACAAAAATGTTCTAATTTTCCACTAAGCATGACTATGAGTCACACTTCTCGACAACTTAAACTTTTTGGTTTTAGCCATCCGTACTCCATGCGGCAAATTTTTTTTTTGACCGTTCTCGCACTTCATAGGTACCAGGATAATAATTAGGTACAAAAATGATCTATTTTTTCACTACCCACGGTTATACGTCACTCGGTTCGAAGAAAAAACTCTTGAATTTTTTAAAGGCGACCTATTGCTCGACAGTTCAAACTATTTGGTTTTGGCCATCCGTAGTCAGCGCGACAAGTCCTTTTTGACTGTTTTGGGACATCCAATGCATTAGGAGAATAATTAGGTACGAAAATGTTCTAATTTTTCACTTCGCACGACAATTAGTCACAATGTTCGAAGAAAAAGTCGTGAATTTTTTGAAAACGACTTATTACTCGGTAGTTCAAACTATTCGGTTTTGGCCATCCGTAGACTGCCCGACAAGGTGCTTTTGACCGTTTTGCGACTTCCAATGCATCAGCAAAATAATTAGGTAGAAAAACATTCTATTTTTTTCCCTACGCACCAATATTCGTCTCACCGTCCGAAGAAAAACTCGTGAATTTTTTCAAGACGACCCATTTCTCGACAATTCAAACTTTTTGGTTTTCGCCACAAGTAGTCCGCGCAAAGAGTCATTTTTTTTACCGTTTTCAGACTTCCAATGCATCAGAAAAATAATTAGGTACAAAAATTTTGAAATTTTCCCCTACGGTTGACTATGAAATACACCGTTCGAAGAAAAAGTCGTGAATTTTTTTAAGACAACATATTTCTCGATAGTTCAGACTATTTGGTTTTGGGAATCCGTAGTCCGTTCGACAAAGTGTTTTTTGACCGTTTTGGGACTTCCAACGCATCAAGAAAATAATTAGGTAATTTTTTTTTCAATTTCCACTACACACGACCATTAGTCACACTGTTCGGAAAAAACTCGTGAATTTTTTTAAGACGACCTATTTCTCGATAGTTTAAACTTTTAGGTTTTGGCAGTCCGTGTCACAAGATGTTTTTTGACCGTTTTGAGACTTCATATGCACCAGGAAAATAATCTGGTACAGAAATATTCTAATTTTCCAATAGGCACGACTATTTGTTACACCGTTCCAAGGAAAACTCGCGAATTTTTTTAAGTCGACCTATTTCCCGACAATTCAAACTATTTGGTTTTGGCCATCCGAGTCCGTGCGATAAGACTTTTTGACCGTTTTGGGACATCCAATGCATCAAGAAAATAATTACGTACAAAAATGTTATAATTTTTCACAACACACGACTATTAGTCACACCGTTCGAAGAAAAACTCGTGAATTTTTTAAGATGACCTATTTCTCGACAGTTCAAACTATTTGCTTTTAGCCATCCATAGTCTGCGCGACAATATTTGTTTTACCATTTTGGGACTTCCGATGCATCAGGAAAATAATTAGGTACAAAAATGTTCTAATTTTCCACTAAGCATGACTATGAGTCACACTTCTCGACAACTTAAACTTTTTGGTTTTAGCCATCCGTACTCCATGCGGCAAATTTTTTTTTTGACCGTTCTCGCACTTCATAGGTACCAGGATAATAATTAGGTACAAAAATGATCTATTTTTTCACTACCCACGGTTATACGTCACTCGGTTCGAAGAAAAAACTCTTGAATTTTTTAAAGGCGACCTATTGCTCGACAGTTCAAACTATTTGGTTTTGGCCATCCGTAGTCAGCGCGACAAGTCCTTTTTGACTGTTTTGGGACATCCAATGCATTAGGAGAATAATTAGGTACGAAAATGTTCTAATTTTTCACTTCGCACGACAATTAGTCACAATGTTCGAAGAAAAAGTCATGAATTTTTTTAAAACGACTTATTACTCGGTAGTTCAAACTATTCGGTTTTGGCCATCCGTAGACTGCCCGACAAGGTGCTTTTGACCGTTTTGCGACTTCCAATGCATCAGAAAAATAATTAGGTAGAAAAACATTCTATTTTTTCCCTACGCACCAATATTCGTCTCACCGTTCGAAGAAAAACTCGTGAATTTTTTCAAGACAACCCATTTCTCGGCAATTCAAACTTTTTGGTTTTCGCCACAAGTAGTCCGCGCGAAGAGTCATTTTTTTTACCGTTTTCAGACTTCCAATGCATCAGAAAAATAATTAGGTACAAAAATTTTGAAATTTTCCCCTACGGTTGACTATGAAATACACCGTTCGAAGAAAAAGTCGTGAATTTTTTTAAGACAACATATTTCTCGACAGTTCGGACTATTTGGTTTTGGGAATCCGTAGTCCGTTCGACAAAGTGTTTTTTGACCGTTTTGGGACTTCCAACGCATCAAGAAAATAATTAGGTAATTTTTTTTCTAATTTCCACTACACACGACCATTAGTCACACTGTTCGGAAAAAACTCGTGAATTTTTTTAAGACGACCTATTTCTCGATAGTTTAAACTTTTAGGTTTTGGCAGTCCGTGTCACAAGATGTTTTTTGACCGTTTTGAGACTTCATATGCACCAGGAAAATAATCTGGTACAGAAATATTCTAATTTTCCAATAGGCACGACTATTTGTTACACCGTTCCAAGGAAAACTCGCGAATTTTTTTAAGTCGACCTATTTCCCGACAATTCAAACTATTTGGGTTTGGCCATCCGAGTCCGTGCGATAAGACTTTTTGACCGTTTTGGGACATCCAATGCATCAAGAAAATAATTACGTACAAAAATGTTATAATTTTTCACAACACACGACTATTAGTCACACCGTTCGAAGAAAAACTCGTGAATTTTTTAAGATGACCTATTTCTCGACAGTTCAAACTATTTGCTTTTAGCCATCCATAGTCTGCGCGACAATATTTGTTTTACCATTTTGGGACTTCCGATGCATCAGGAAAATAATTAGGTACAAAAATGTTCTAATTTTCCACTAAGCATGACTATGAGTCACACTTCTCGACAACTTAAACTTTTTGGTTTTAGCCATCCGTACTCCATGCGGCAAATTTTTTTTTTTACCGTTCTCGCACTTCATAGGTACCAGGATAATAATTAGGTACAAAAATGATCTATTTTTTCACTACCCACGGTTATACGTCACTCGGTTCGAAGAAAAAACTCTTGAAATTTTTAAAGGCGACCTATTGCTCGACAGTTCAAACTATTTGGTTTTGGCCATCCGTAGTCAGCGCGACAAGTCCTTTTTGACTGTTTTGGGACATCCAATGCATTAGGAGAATAATTAGGTACGAAAATGTTCTAATTTTTCACTTCGCACGACAATTAGTCACAATGTTCGAAGAAAAAGTCGTGAATTTTTTGAAAACGACTTATTACTCGGTAGTTCAAACTATTCGGTTTTGGCCATCCGTAGACTGCCCGACAAGGTGCTTTTGACCGTTTTGCGACTTCCAATGCATCAGCAAAATAATTAAGTAGAAAAACATTCTATTTTTTTCCCTACGCACCAATATTCGTCTCACCGTCCGAAGAAAAACTCGTGAATTTTTTCAAGACGACCCATTTCTCGACAGTTCAAACTATTTGGTTTTGGCCATCCGTAGTCAGCGCGACAAGTCCTTTTTGACTGTTTTGGGACATCCAATGCATTAGGAGAATAATTAGGTACGAAAATGTTCTAATTTTTCACTTCGCACGACAATTAGTCACAATGTTCGAAGAAAAAGTCGTGAATTTTTTGAAAACAACTTATTACTCGGTAGTTCAAACTATTCGGTTTTGGCCATCCGTAGACTGCCCGACAAGGTGCTTTTGACCGTTTTGCGACTTCCAATGCATCAGCAAAATAATTAGGTAGAAAAACATTCTATTTTTTTCCCTACGCACCAATATTCGTCTCACCGTCCGAAGAAAAATTCGTGAATTTTTTCAAGACGACCCATTTCTCGACAATTCAAACTTTTTGGTTTTCGCCACAAGTAGTCCGCGCAAAGAGTCATTTTTTTTACCGTTTTCAGACTTCCAATGCATCAGAAAAATAATTAGGTACAAAAATTTTGAAATTTTCCCCTACGGTTGACTATGAAATACACCGTTCGAAGAAAAAGTCGTGAATTTTTTTAAGACAACATATTTCTCGATAGTTCAGACTATTTGGTTTTGGGAATCCGTAGTCCGTTCGACAAAGTGTTTTTTGACCGTTTTGGGACTTCCAACGCATCAAGAAAATAATTAGGTAATTTTTTTTTCAATTTCCACTACACACGACCATTAGTCACACTGTTCGGAAAAAACTCGTGAATTTTTTTAAGACGACCTATTTCTCGATAGTTTAAACTTTTAGGTTTTGGCAGTCCGTGTCACAAGATGTTTTTTGACCGTTTTGAGACTTCATATGCACCAGGAAAATAATCTGGTACAGAAATATTCTAATTTTCCAATAGGCACGACTATTTGTTACACCGTTCCAAGGAAAACTCGCGAATTTTTTTAAGTCGACCTATTTCCCGACAATTCAAACTATTTGGTTTTGGCCATCCGAGTCCGTGCGATAAGACTTTTTGACCGTTTTGGGACATCCAATGCATCAAGAAAATAATTACGTACAAAAATGTTATAATTTTTCACAACACACGACTATTAGTCACACCGTTCGAAGAAAAACTCGTGAATTTTTTAAGATGACCTATTTCTCGACAGTTCAAACTATTTGCTTTTAGCCATCCATAGTCTGCGCGACAATATTTGTTTTACCATTTTGGGACTTCCGATGCATCAGGAAAATAATTAGGTACAAAAATGTTCTAATTTTCCACTAAGCATGACTATGAGTCACACTTCTCGACAACTTAAACTTTTTGGTTTTAGCCATCCGTACTCCATGCGGCAAATTTTTTTTTTGACCGTTCTCGCACTTCATAGGTACCAGGATAATAATTAGGTACAAAAATGATCTATTTTTTCACTACCCACGGTTATACGTCACTCGGTTCGAAGAAAAAACTCTTGAATTTTTTAAAGGCGACCTATTGCTCGACAGTTCAAACTATTTGGTTTTGGCCATCCGTAGTCAGCGCGACAAGTCCTTTTTGACTGTTTTGGGACATGCAATGCATTAGGAGAATAATTAGGTACGAAAATGTTCTAATTTTTCACTTCGCACGACAATTAGTCACAATGTTTGAAGAAAAAGTCGTGAATTTTTTGAAAACAACTTATTACTCGGTAGTTCAAACTATTCGGTTTTGGCCATCCGTAGACTGCCCGACAAGGTGCTTTTGACCGTTTTGCGACTTCCAATGCATCAGCAAAATAATTAGGTAGAAAAACATTCTATTTTTTTCCCTACGCACCAATATTCGTCTCACCGTCCGAAGAAAAACTCGTGAATTTTTTCAAGACGACCCATTTCTCGACAATTCAAACTTTTTGGTTTTCGCCACAAGTAGTCCGCGCAAAGAGTCATTTTTTTTACCGTTTTCAGACTTCCAATGCATCAGAAAAATAATTAGGTACAAAAATTTTGAAATTTTCCCCTACGGTTGACTATGAAATACACCGTTCGAAGAAAAAGTCGTGAATTTTTTTAAGACAACATATTTCTCGATAGTTCCGACTATTTGGTTTTGGGAATCCGTAGTCCGTTCGACAAAGTGTTTTTTGACCGTTTTGGGACTTCCAACGCATCAAGAAAATAATTAGGTAATTTTTTTTCTAATTTCCACTACACACGACCATTAGTCACACTGTTCGAAAAAAACTCGTGAATTTTTTTAAGACGACCTATTTCTCGATAGTTTAAACGTTTAGGTTTTGGCAGTCCGTGTCACAAGATGTTTTTTGACCGTTTTGAGACTTCATATGCACCAGGAAAATAATCTGGTACAGAAATATTCTAATTTTCCAATAGGCACGACTATTTGTTACACCGTTCCAAGGAAAACTCGCGAATTTTTTTAAGTCGACCTATTTCCCGACAATTCAAACTATTTGGTTTTGGCCATCCGAGTCCGTGCGATAAGACTTTTTGACCGTTTTGGGACATCCAATGCATCAAGAAAATAATTACGTACAAAAATGTTATAATTTTTCACAACACACGACTATTAGTCACACCGTTCGAAGAAAAACTCGTGAATTTAATAAGATGACCTATTTCTCGACAGTTCAAACTATTTGCTTTTAGCCATCCATAGTCTGCGCGACAATATTTGTTTTACCATTTTGGGACTTCCGATGCATCAGGAAAATAATTAGGTACAAAAATGTTCTAATTTTCCACTAAGCATGACTATGAGTCACACTTCTCGACAACTTAAACTTTTTGGTTTTAGCCATCCGTACTCCATGCGGCAAATTTTTTTTTTGACCGTTCTCGCACTTCATAGGTACCAGGATAATAATTAGGTACAAAAATGATCTATTTTTTCACTACCCACGGTTATACGTCACTCGGTTCGAAGAAAAAACTCTTGAATTTTTTAAAGGCGACCTATTGCTCGACAGTTCAAACTATTTGGTTTTGGCCATCCGTAGTCAGCGCGACAAGTCCTTTTTGACTGTTTTGGGACATGCAATGCATTAGGAGAATAATTAGGTACGAAAATGTTCTAATTTTTCACTTCGCACGACAATTAGTCACAATGTTTGAAGAAAAAGTCGTGAATTTTTTGAAAACAACTTATTACTCGGTAGTTCAAACTATTCGGTTTTGGCCATCCGTAGACTGCCCGACAAGGTGCTTTTGACCGTTTTGCGACTTCCAATGCATCAGCAAAATAATTAGGTAGAAAAACATTCTATTTTTTTCCCTACGCACCAATATTCGTCTCACCGTCCGAAGAAAAACTCGTGAATTTTTTCAAGACGACCCATTTCTCGACAATTCAAACTTTTTGGTTTTCGCCACAAGTAGTCCGCGCAAAGAGTCATTTTTTTTACCGTTTTCAGACTTCCAATGCATCAGAAAAATAATTAGGTACAAAAATTTTGAAATTTTCCCCTACGGTTGACTATGAAATACACCGTTCGAAGAAAAAGTCGTGAATTTTTTTAAGACAACATATTTCTCGATAGTTCCGACTATTTGGTTTTGGGAATCCGTAGTCCGTTCGACAAAGTGTTTTTTGACCGTTTTGGGACTTCCAACGCATCAAGAAAATAATTAGGTAATTTTTTTTCTAATTTCCACTACACACGACCATTAGTCACACTGTTCGAAAAAAACTCGTGAATTTTTTTAAGACGACCTATTTCTCGATAGTTTAAACGTTTAGGTTTTGGCAGTCCGTGTCACAAGATGTTTTTTGACCGTTTTGAGACTTCATATGCACCAGGAAAATAATCTGGTACAGAAATATTCTAATTTTCCAATAGGCACGACTATTTGTTACACCGTTCCAAGGAAAACTCGCGAATTTTTTTAAGTCGACCTATTTCCCGACAATTCAAACTATTTGGTTTTGGCCATCCGAGTCCGTGCGATAAGACTTTTTGACCGTTTTGGGACATCCAATGCATCAAGAAAATAATTACGTACAAAAATGTTATAATTTTTCACAACACACGACTATTAGTCACACCGTTCGAAGAAAAACTCGTGAATTTTTTAAGATGACCTATTTCTCGACAGTTCAAACTATTTGCTTTTAGCCATCCATAGTCTGCGCGACAATATTTGTTTTACCATTTTGGGACTTCCGATGCATCAGGAAAATAATTAGGTACAAAAATGTTCTAATTTTCCACTAAGCATGACTATGAGTCACACTTCTCGACAACTTAAACTTTTTGGTTTTAGCCATCCGTACTCCATGCGGCAAATTTTTTTTTTTACCGTTCTCGCACTTCATAGGTACCAGGATAATAACTAGGTACAAAAATGATCTATTTTTTCACTACCCACGGTTATACGTCACTCGGTTCGAAGAAAAAACTCTTGAATTTTTTAAAGGCGACCTATTGCTCGACAGTTCAAACTATTTGGTTTTGGCCATCCGTAGTCAGCGCGACAAGTCCTTTTTGACTGTTTTGGGACATCCAATGCATTAGGAGAATAATTAGGTACGAAAATGTTCTAATTTTTCACTTCGCACGACAATTAGTCACAATGTTCGAAGAAAAAGTCGTGAATTTTTTGAAAACAACTTATTACTCGGTAGTTCAAACTATTCGGTTTTGGCCATCCGTAGACTGCCCGACAAGGTGCTTTTGACCGTTTTGCGACTTCCAATGCATCAGCAAAATAATTAGGTAGAAAAACATTCTATTTTTTTCCCTACGCACCAATATTCGTCTCACCGTCCGAAGAAAAACTCGTGAATTTTTTCAAGACGACCCATTTCTCGACAATTCAAACTTTTTGGTTTTCGCCACAAGTAGTCCGCGCAAAGAGTCATTTTTTTTACCGTTTTCAGACTTCCAATGCATCAGAAAAATAATTAGGTACAAAAATTTTGAAATTTTCCCCTACGGTTGACTATGAAATACACCGTTCGAAGAAAAAGTCGTGAATTTTTTTAAGACAACATATTTCTCGACAGTTCAGACTATTTGGTTTTGGGAATCCGTAGTCCGTTCGACAAAGTGTTTTTTGACCGTTTTGGGACTTCCAACGCATCAAGAAAATAATTAGGTAATTTTTTTTCTAATTTCCACTACACACGACCATTAGTCACACTGTTCGGAAAAAACTCGTGAATTTTTTTAAGACGACCTATTTCTCGATAGTTTAAACTTTTAGGTTTTGGCAGTCCGTGTCACAGGATGTTTTTTGACCGTTTTGAGACTTCATATGCACCAGGAAAATAATCTGGTACAGAAATATTCTAATTTTCCAATAGGCACGACTATTTGTTACACCGTTCCAAGGAAAACTCGCGATTTTTTTTAAGTCGACCTATTTCCCGACAATTCAAACTATTTGGGTTTGGCCATCCGAGTCCGTGCGATAAGACTTTTTGACCGTTTTGGGACATCCAATGCATCAAGAAAATAATTACGTACAAAAATGTTATAATTTTTCACAACACACGACTATTAGTCACACCGTTCGAAGAAAAACTCGTGAATTTTTTAAGATGACCTATTTCTCGACAGTTCAAACTATTTGCTTTTAGCCATCCATAGTCTGCGCGACAATATTTGTTTTACCATTTTGGGACTTCCGATGCATCAGGAAAATAATTAGGTACAAAAATGTTCTAATTTTCCACTAAGCATGACTATGAGTCACACTTCTCGACAACTTAAACTTTTTGGTTTTAGCCATCCGTACTCCATGCGGCAAATTTTTTTTTTGACCGTTCTCGCACTTCATAGGTACCAGGATAATAATTAGGTACAAAAATGATCTATTTTTTCACTACCCACGGTTATACGTCACTCGGTTCGAAGAAAAAACTCTTGAAATTTTTAAAGGCGACCTATTGCTCGACAGTTCAAACTATTTGGTTTTGGCCATCCGTAGTCAGCGCGACAAGTCCTTTTTGACTGTTTTGGGACATCCAATGCATTAGGAGAATAATTAGGTACGAAAATGTTCTAATTTTTCACTTCGCACGACAATTAGTCACAATGTTCGAAGAAAAAGTCGTGAATTTTTTGAAAACGACTTATTACTCGGTAGTTCAAACTATTCGGTTTTGGCCATCCGTAGACTGCCCGACAAGGTGCTTTTGACCGTTTTGCGACTTCCAATGCATCAGCAAAATAATTAGGTAGAAAAACATTCTATTTTTTTCCCTACGCACCAATATTCGTCTCACCGTCCGAAGAAAAACTCGTGAATTTTTTCAAGACGACCCATTTCTCGACAATTCAAACTTTTTGGTTTTCGCCACAAGTAGTCCGCGCAAAGAGTCATTTTTTTTACCGTTTTCAGACTTCCAATGCATCAGAAAAATAATTAGGTACAAAAATTTTGAAATTTTCCCCTACGGTTGACTATGAAATACACCGTTCAAAGAAAAAGTCGTGAATTTTTTTAAGACAACATATTTCTCGATAGTTCAGACTATTTGGTTTTGGGAATCCGTAGTCCGTTCGACAAAGTGTTTTTTGACCGTTTTGGGACTTCCAACGCATCAAGAAAATAATTAGGTAATTTTTTTTTCAATTTCCACTACACACGACCATTAGTCACACTGTTCGGAAAAAACTCGTGAATTTTTTTAAGACGACCTATTTCTCGATAGTTTAAACTTTTAGGTTTTGGCAGTCCGTGTCACAAGATGTTTTTTGACCGTTTTGAGACTTCATATGCACCAGGAAAATAATCTGGTACAGAAATATTCTAATTTTCCAATAGGCACGACTATTTGTTACACCGTTCCAAGGAAAACTCGCGAATTTTTTTAAGTCGACCTATTTCCCGACAATTCAAACTATTTGGTTTTGGCCATCCGAGTCCGTGCGATAAGACTTTTTGACCGTTTTGGGACATCCAATGCATCAAGAAAATAATTACGTACAAAAATGTTATAATTTTTCCCAACACACGACTATTAGTCACACCGTTCGAAGAAAAACTCGTGAATTTTTTAAGATGACCTATTTCTCGACAGTTCAAACTATTTGCTTTTAGCCATCCATAGTCTGCGCGACAATATTTGTTTTACCATTTTGGGACTTCCGATGCATCAGGAAAATAATTAGGTACAAAAATGTTCTAATTTTCCACTAAGCATGACTATGAGTCACACTTCTCGACAACTTAAACTTTTTGGTTTTAGCCATCCGTACTCCATGCGACAAATTTTTTTTTTACCGTTCTCGCACTTCATAGGTACCAGGATAATAATTAGGTACAAAAATGATCTATTTTTTCACTACCCACGGTTATACGTCACCCGGTTCGAAGAAAAAACTCTTGAATTTTTTAAAGGCGACCTATTGCTCGACAGTTCAAACTATTTGGTTTTGGCCATCCGTAGTCAGCGCGACAAGTCCTTTTTGACTGTTTTGGGACATCCAATGCATTAGGAGAATAATTAGGTACGAAAATGTTCTAATTTTTCACTTCGCACGACAATTAGTCACAATGTTCGAAGAAAAAGTCGTGAATTTTTTTAAAACGACTTATTACTCGGTAGTTCAAACTATTCGGTTTTGGCCATCCGTAGACTGCCCGACAAGGTGCTTTTGACCGTTTTGCGACTTCCAATGCATCAGAAAAATAATTAGGTAGAAAAACATTCTATTTTTTCCCTACGCACCAATATTCGTCTCACCGTTCGAAGAAAAACTCGTGAATTTTTTCAAGACAACCCATTTCTCGGCAATTCAAACTTTTTGGTTTTCGCCACAAGTAGTCCGCGCGAAGAGTCATTTTTTTTACCGTTTTCAGACTTCCAATGCATCAGAAAAATAATTAGGTACAAAAATTTTGAAATTTTCCCCTACGGTTGACTATGAAATACACCGTTCGAAGAAAAAGTCGTGAATTTTTTTAAGACAACATATTTCTCGACAGTTCGGACTATTTGGTTTTGGGAATCCGTAGTCCGTTCGACAAAGTGTTTTTTGACCGTTTTGGGACTTCCAACGCATCAAGAAAATATTTAGGTAATTTTTTTTCTAATTTCCACTACACACGACCATTAGTCACACTGTTCGGAAAAAACTCGTGAATTTTTTTAAGACGACCTATTTCTCGATAGTTTAAACTTTTAGGTTTTGGCAGTCCGTGTCACAAGATGTTTTTTGACCGTTTTGAGACTTCATATGCACCAGGAAAATAATCTGGTACAGAAATATTCTAATTTTCCAATAGGCACGACTATTTGTTACACCGTTCCAAGGAAAACTCGCGAATTTTTTTAAGTCGACCTATTTCCCGACAATTCAAACTATTTGGGTTTGGCCATCCGAGTCCGTGCGATAAGACTTTTTGACCGTTTTGGGACATCCAATGCATCAAGAAAATAATTACGTACAAAAATGTTATAATTTTTCACAACACACGACTATTAGTCACACCGTTCGAAGAAAAACTCGTGAATTTTTTAAGATGACCTATTTCTCGACAGTTCAAACTATTTGCTTTTAGCCATCCATAGTCTGCGCGACAATATTTGTTTTACCATTTTGGGACTTCCGATGCATCAGGAAAATAATTAGGTACAAAAATGTTCTAATTTTCCACTAAGCATGACTATGAGTCACACTTCTCGACAACTTAAACTTTTTGGTTTTAGCCATCCGTACTCCATGCGGCAAATTTTTTTTTTGACCGTTCTCGCACTTCATAGGTACCAGGATAATAATTAGGTACAAAAATGATCTATTTTTTCACTACCCACGGTTATACGTCACTCGGTTCGAAGAAAAAACTCTTGAATTTTTTAAAGGCGACCTATTGCTCGACAGTTCAAACTATTTGGTTTTGGCCATCCGTAGTCAGCGCGACAAGTCCTTTTTGACTGTTTTGGGACATCCAATGCATTAGGAGAATAATTAGGTACGAAAATGTTCTAATTTTTCACTTCGCACGACAATTAGTCACAATGTTCGAAGAAAAAGTCGTGAATTTTTTGAAAACGACTTATTACTCGGTAGTTCAAACTATTCGGTTTTGGCCATCCGTAGACTGCCCGACAAGGTGCTTTTGACCGTTTTGCGACTTCCAATGCATCAGCAAAATAATTAGGTAGAAAAACATTCTATTTTTTTCCCTACGCACCAATATTCGTCTCACCGTCCGAAGAAAAACTCGTGAATTTTTTCAAGACGACCCATTTCTCGACAATTCAAACTTTTTGGTTTTCGCCACAAGTAGTCCGCGCAAAGAGTCATTTTTTTTACCGTTTTCAGACTTCCAATGCATCAGAAAAATAACTAGGTACAAAAATTTTGAAATTTTCCCCTACGGTTGACTATGAAATACACCGTTCGAAGAAAAAGTCGTGAATTTTTTTAAGACAACATATTTCTCGATAGTTCAGACTATTTGGTTTTGGGAATCCGTAGTCCGTTCGACAAAGTGTTTTTTGACCGTTTTGGGACTTCCAACGCATCAAGAAAATAATTAGGTAATTTTTTTTTCAATTTCCACTACACACGACCATTAGTCACACTGTTCGGAAAAAACTCGTGAATTTTTTTAAGACGACCTATTTCTCGATAGTTTAAACTTTTAGGTTTTGGCAGTCCGTGTCACAAGATGTTTTTTGACCGTTTTGAGACTTCATATGCACCAGGAAAATAATCTGGTACAGAAATATTCTAATTTTCCAATAGGCACGACTATTTGTTACACCGTTCCAAGGAAAACTCGCGAATTTTTTTAAGTCGACCTATTTCCCGACAATTCAAACTATTTGGTTTTGGCCATCCGAGTCCGTGCGATAAGACTTTTTGACCGTTTTGGGACATCCAATGCATCAAGAAAATAATTACGTACAAAAATGTTATAATTTTTCACAACACACGACTATTAGTCACACCGTTCGAAGAAAAACTCGTGAATTTTTTAAGATGACCTATTTCTCGACAGTTCAAACTATTTGCTTTTAGCCATCCATAGTCTGCGCGACAATATTTGTTTTACCATTTTGGGACTTCCGATGCATCAGGAAAATAATTAGGTACAAAAATGTTCTAATTTTCCACTAAGCATGACTATGAGTCACACTTCTCGACAACTTAAACTTTTTGGTTTTAGCCATCCGTACTCCATGCGGCAAATTTTTTTTTTGACCGTTCTCGCACTTCATAGGTACCAGGATAATAATTAGGTACAAAAATGATCTATTTTTTCACTACCCACGGTTATACGTCACTCGGTTCGAAGAAAAAACTCTTGAATTTTTTAAAGGCGACCTATTGCTCGACAGTTCAAACTATTTGGTTTTGGCCATCCGTAGTCAGCGCGACAAGTCCTTTTTGACTGTTTTGGGACATCCAATGCATTAGGAGAATAATTAGGTACGAAAATGTTCTAATTTTTCACTTCGCACGACAATTAGTCACAATGTTTGAAGAAAAAGTCGTGAATTTTTTGAAAACAACTTATTACTCGGTAGTTCAAACTATTCGGTTTTGGCCATCCGTAGACTGCCCGACAAGGTGCTTTTGACCGTTTTGCGACTTCCAATGCATCAGCAAAATAATTAGGTAGAAAAACATTCTATTTTTTTCCCTACGCACCAATATTCGTCTCACCGTCCGAAGAAAAACTCGTGAATTTTTTCAAGACGACCCATTTCTCGACAATTCAAACTTTTTGGTTTTCGCCACAAGTAGTCCGCGCAAAGAGTCATTTTTTTTACCGTTTTCAGACTTCCAATGCATCAGAAAAATAATTAGGTACAAAAATTTTGAAATTTTCCCCTACGGTTGACTATGAAATACACCGTTCGAAGAAAAAGTCGTGAATTTTTTTAAGACAACATATTTCTTGATAGTTCAGACTATTTGGTTTTGGGAATCCGTAGTCCGTTCGACAAAGTGTTTTTTGACCGTTTTGGGACTTCCAACGCATCAAGAAAATAATTAGGTAATTTTTTTTCTAATTTCCACTACACACGACCATTAGTCACACTGTTCGAAAAAAACTCGTGAATTTTTTTAAGACGACCTATTTCTCGATAGTTTAAACGTTTAGGTTTTGGCAGTCCGTGTCACAAGATGTTTTTTGACCGTTTTGAGACTTCATATGCACCAGGAAAATAATCTGGTACAGAAATATTCTAATTTTCCAATAGGCACGACTATTTGTTACACCGTTCCAAGGAAAACTCGCGAATTTTTTTAAGTCGACCTATTTCCCGACAATTCAAACTATTTGGTTTTGGCCATCCGAGTCCGTGCGATAAGACTTTTTGACCGTTTTGGGACATCCAATGCATCAAGAAAATAATTACGTACAAAAATGTTATAATTTTTCACAACACACGACTATTAGTCACACCGTTCGAAGAAAAACTCGTGATTTTTTTAAGATGACCTATTTCTCGACAGTTCAAACTATTTGCTTTTAGCCATCCATAGTCTGCGCGACAATATTTGTTTTACCATTTTGGGACTTCCGATGCATCAGGAAAATAATTAGGTACAAAAATGTTCTAATTTTCCACTAAGCATGACTATGAGTCACACTTCTCGACAACTTAAACTTTTTGGTTTTAGCCATCCGTACTCCATGCGGCAAATTTTTTTTTTTACCGTTCTCGCACTTCATAGGTACCAGGATAATAACTAGGTACAAAAATGATCTATTTTTTCACTACCCACGGTTATACGTCACTCGGTTCGAAGAAAAAACTCTTGAATTTTTTAAAGGCGACCTATTGCTCGACAGTTCAAACTATTTGGTTTTGGCCATCCGTAGTCAGCGCGACAAGTCCTTTTTGACTGTTTTGGGACATCCAATGCATTAGGAGAATAATTAGGTACGAAAATGTTCTAATTTTTCACTTCGCACGACAATTAGTCACAATGTTCGAAGAAAAAGTCGTGAAATTTTTGAAAACAACTTATTACTCGGTAGTTCAAACTATTCGGTTTTGGCCATCCGTAGACTGCCCGACAAGGTGCTTTTGACCGTTTTGCGACTTCCAATGCATCAGCAAAATAATTAGGTAGAAAAACATTCTATTTTTTTCCCTACGCACCAATATTCGTCTCACCGTCCGAAGAAAAACTCGTGAATTTTTTCAAGACGACCCATTTCTCGACAATTCAAACTTTTTGGTTTTCGCCACAAGTAGTCCGCGCAAAGAGTCATTTTTTTTACCGTTTTCAGACTTCCAATGCATCAGAAAAATAATTAGGTACAAAAATTTTGCAATTTTCCCCTACGGTTGACTATGAAATACACCGTTCGAAGAAAAAGTCGTGAATTTTTTTAAGACAACATATTTCTCGATAGTTCAGACTATTTGGTTTTGGGAATCCGTAGTCCGTTCGACAAAGTGTTTTTTGACCGTTTTGGGACTTCCAACGCATCAAGAAAATAATTAGGTAATTTTTTTTCTAATTTCCACTACACACGACCATTAGTCACACTGTTCGAAAAAAACTCGTAAATTTTTTTAAGACGACCTATTTCTCGATAGTTTAAACGTTTAGGTTTTGGCAGTCCGTGTCACAAGATGTTTTTTGACCGTTTTGAGACTTCATATGCACCAGGAAAATAATCTGGTACAGAAATATTCTAATTTTCCAATAGGCACGACTATTTGTTACACCGTTCCAAGGAAAACTCGCGAATTTTTTTAAGTCGACCTATTTCCCGACAATTCAAACTATTTGGTTTTGGCCATCCGAGTCCGTGCGATAAGACTTTTTGACCGTTTTGGGACATCCAATGCATCAAGAAAATAATTACGTACAAAAATGTTATAATTTTTCACAACACACGACTATTA
Source organism: Sambucus nigra (assembly GCA_949130495.1). Lineage (NCBI taxonomy): Eukaryota > Viridiplantae > Streptophyta > Magnoliopsida > Dipsacales > Adoxaceae > Sambucus > Sambucus nigra. The sequence continues at coordinate 455,477,272 of OX422207.1, forward strand.
GTCACACCGTTCGAAGAAAAACTCGTGAATTTTTTAAGATGACCTATTTCTCGACAGTTCAAACTATTTGCTTTTAGCCAACCATAGTCTGCGCGACAATATTTGTTTTACCATTTTGGGACTTCCGATGCATCAGGAAAATAATTAGGTACAAAAATGTTCTAATTTTCCACTAAGCATGACTATGAGTCACACTTCTCGACAACTTAAACTTTTTGGTTTTAGCCATCCGTACTCCATGCGGCAAATTTTTTTTTTTACCGTTCTCGCACTTCATAGGTACCAGGATAATAATTAGGTACAAAAATGATCTATTTTTTCACTACCCACGGTTATACGTCACTCGATTCGAAGAAAAAACTCTTGAATTTTTTAAAGGCGACCTATTGCTCGACAGTTCAAACTATTTGGTTTTGGCCATCCGTAGTCAGCGCGACAAGTCCTTTTTGACTGTTTTGGGACATCCAATGAATTAGGAGAATAATTAGGTACGAAAATGTTCTAATTTTTCACTTCGCACGACAATTAGTCACAATGTTCGAAGAAAAAGTCGTGAATTTTTTGAAAACGACTTATTACTCGGTAGTTCAAACTATTCGGTTTTGGCCATCCGTAGACTGCCCGACAAGGTGCTTTTGACCGTTTTGCGACTTCCAATGCATCAGCAAAATAATTAGGTAGAAAAACATTCTATTTTTTTCCCTACGCACCATTATTCGTCTCACCGTCCGAAGAAAAACTCGTGAATTTTTTCAAGACGACCCATTTCTCGACAATTCAAACTTTTTGGTTTTCGCCACAAGTAGTCCGCGCAAAGAGTCTTTTTTTTTACCGTTTTCAGCCTTCCAATGCATCAGAAAAATAATTAGGTACAAAAATTTTGAAATTTTCCCCTACGGTTGACTATGAAATACACCGTTCGAAGAAAAAGTCGTGAATTTTTTTAAGACAACATATTTCTCGATAGTTCAGACTATTTGGTTTTGGGAATCCGTAGTCCGTTCGACAAAGTGTTTTTTGACCGTTTTGGGACTTCCAACGCATCAAGAAAATAATTAGGTAATTTTTTTTCTAATTTCCACTACACAAGACCATTAGTCCCACTGTTCGAAAAAAACTCGTGAATTTTTTTAAAACGACCTATTTCTCGATAGTTTAAACGTTTAGGTTTTGGCAGTCCGTGTCACAAGATGTTTTTTGACCGTTTTGAGACTTCATATGCACCAGGAAAATAATCTGGTACATAAATATTCTAATTTTACAATAGGCACGACTATTTGTTACACCGTTCCAAGGAAAACTCGCTAATTTTTTTAAGTCGACCTATTTCCCGACAATTCAAACTATTTGGTTTTGGCCATCCGAGTCCGTGCGATAAGACTTTTTGACCGTTTTGGGACATCCAATGCATCAAGAAAATAATTACGTACAAAAATGTTATAATTTTTCACAACACACGACTATTAGTCACACCGTTCGAAGAAAAACTCGTGAATTTTTTAAGATGACCTATTTCTCGACAGTTCAAACTATTTGCTTTTAGCCATCCATAGTCTGCGCGACAATATTTGTTTTACCATTTTGGGACTTCCGATGCATCAGGAAAATAATTAGGTACAAAAATGTTCTAATTTTCCACTAAGCATGACTATGAGTCACACTTCTCGACAACTTAAACTTTTTGGTTTTAGCCATCCGTACTCCATGCGGCAAATTTTTTTTTTGACCGTTCTCGCACTTCATAGGTACCAGGATAATAATTAGGTACAAAAATGATCTATTTTTTCACTACCCACGGTTATACGTCACTCGGTTCGAAGAAAAAACTCTTGAATTTTTTAAAGGCGACCTATTGCTCGACAGTTCAAACTATTTGGTTTTGGCCATCCGTAGTCAGCGCGACAAGTCCTTTTTGACTGTTTTGGGACATCCAATGCATTAGGAGAATAATTAGGTACGAAAATGTTCTAATTTTTCACTTCGCACGACAATTAGTCACAATGTTCGAAGAAAAAGTCGTGAATTTTTTGAAAACAACTTATTACTCGGTAGTTCAAACTATTCGGTTTTGGCCATTCGTAGACTGCCCGACAAGGTGCTTTTGACCGTTTTGCGACTTCCAATGCATCAGCAAAATAATTAGGTAGAAAAACATTCTATTTTTTTCCCTACGCACCAATATTCGTCTCACCGTCCGAAGAAAAACTCGTGAATTTTTTCAAGACGACCCATTTCTCGACAATTCAAACTTTTTGGTTTTCGCCACAAGTAGTCCGCGCAAAGAGTCATTTTTTTTACCGTTTTCAGACTTCCAATGCATCAGAAAAATAATTAGGTACAAAAATTTTGAAATTTTCCCCTACGGTTGACTATGAAATACACCGTTCGAAGAAAAAGTCGTGAATTTTTTTAAGACAACATATTTCTTGATAGTTCAGACTATTTGGTTTTGGGAATCCGTAGTCCGTTCGACAAAGTGTTTTTTGACCGTTTTGGGACTTCCAACGCATCAAGAAAATAATTAGGTAATTTTTTTTCTAATTTCCACTACACACGACCATTAGTCACATTGTTCGAAAAAAACTCGTGAATTTTTTTAAGACGACCTATTTCTCGATAGTTTAAACGTTTAGGTTTTGGCAGTCCGTGTCACAAGATGTTTTTTGACCGTTTTGAGACTTCATATGCACCAGGAAAATAATCTGGTACAGAAATATTCTAATTTTCCAATAGGCACGACTATTTGTTACACCGTTCCAAGGAAAACTCGCGAATTTTTTTAAGTCGACCTATTTCCCGACAATTCAAACTATTTGGTTTTGGCCATCCGAGTCCGTGCGATAAGACTTTTTGACCGTTTTGGGACATCCAATGCATCAAGAAAATAATTACGTACAAAAATGTTATAATTTTTCACAACACACGACTATTAGTCACACCGTTCGAAGAAAAACTCGTGAATTTTTTAAGATGACCTATTTCTCGACAGTTCAAACTATTTGCTTTTAGCCATCCATAGTCTGCGCGACAATATTTGTTTTACCATTTTGGGACTTCCGATGCATCAGGAAAATAATTAGGTACAAAAATGTTCTAATTTTCCACTAAGCATGACTATGAGTCACACTTCTCGACAACTTAAACTTTTTGGTTTTAGCCATCCGTACTCCATGCGGCAAATTTTTTTTTTTACCGTTCTCGCACTTCATAGGTACCAGGATAATAACTAGGTACAAAAATGATCTATTTTTTCACTACCCACGGTTATACGTCACTCGGTTCGAAGAAAAAACTCTTGAATTTTTTAAAGGCGACCTATTGCTCGACAGTTCAAACTATTTGGTTTTGGCCATCCGTAGTCAGCGCGACAAGTCCTTTTTGACTGTTTTGGGACATCCAATGCATTAGGAGAATAATTAGGTACGAAAATGTTCTAATTTTTCACTTCGCACGACAATTAGTCACAATGTTCGAAGAAAAAGTCGTGAATTTTTTGAAAACAACTTATTACTCGGTAGTTCAAACTATTCGGTTTTGGCCATCCGTAGACTGCCCGACAAGGTGCTTTTGACCGTTTTGCGACTTCCAATGCATCAGCAAAATAATTAGGTAGAAAAACATTCTATTTTTTTCCCTACGCACCAATATTCGTCTCACCGTCCGAAGAAAAACTCGTGAATTTTTTCAAGACGACCCATTTCTCGACAATTCAAACTTTTTGGTTTTCGCCACAAGTAGTCCGCGCAAAGAGTCATTTTTTTTACCGTTTTCAGACTTCCAATGCATCAGAAAAATAATTAGGTACAAAAATTTTGCAATTTTCCCCTACGGTTGACTATGAAATACACCGTTCGAAGAAAAAGTCGTGAATTTTTTTAAGACAACATATTTCTCGATAGTTCAGACTATTTGGTTTTGGGAATCCGTAGTCCGTTCGACAAAGTGTTTTTTGACCATTTTGGGACTTCCAACGCATCAAGAAAATAATTAGGTAATTTTTTTTCTAATTTCCACTACACACGACCATTAGTCACACTGTTCGAAAAAAACTCGTAAATTTTTTTAAGACGACCTATTTCTCGATAGTTTAAACGTTTAGGTTTTGGCAGTCCGTGTCACAAGATGTTTTTTGACCGTTTTGAGACTTCATATGCACCAGGAAAATAATCTGGTACAGAAATATTCTAATTTTCCAATAGGCACGACTATTTGTTACACCGTTCCAAGGAAAACTCGCGAATTTTTTTAAGTCGACCTATTTCCCGACAATTCAAACTATTTGGTTTTGGCCATCCGAGTCCGTGCGATAAGACTTTTTGACCGTTTTGGGACATCCAATGCATCAAGAAAATAATTACGTACAAAAATGTTATAATTTTTCACAACACACGACTATTAGTCACACCGTTCGAAGAAAAACTCGTGAATTTTTTAAGATGACCTATTTCTCGACAGTTCAAACTATTTGCTTTTAGCCATCCATAGTCTGCGCGACAATATTTGTTTTACCATTTTGGGACTTCCGATGCATCAGGAAAATAATTAGGTACAAAAATGTTCTAATTTTCCACTAAGCATGACTATGAGTCACACTTCTCGACAACTTAAACTTTTTGGTTTTAGCCATCCGTACTCCATGCGGCAATTTTTTTTTTTTACCGTTCTCGCACTTCATAGGTACCAGGATAATAATTAGGTACAAAAATGATCTATTTTTTCACTACCCACGGTTATACGTCACTCGATTCGAAGAAAAAACTCTAGAATTTTTTAAAGGCGACCTATTGCTCGACAGTTCAAACTATTTGGTTTTGGCCATCCGTAGTCAGCGCGACAAGTCCTTTTTGACTGTTTTGGGACATCCAATGAATTAGGAGAATAATTAGGTACGAAAATGTTCTAATTTTTCACTTCGCACGACAATTAGTCACAATGTTCGAAGAAAAAGTCGTGAATTTTTTGAAAACGACTTATTACTCGGTAGTTCAAACTATTCGGTTTTGGCCATCCGTAGACTGCCCGACAAGGTGCTTTTGACCGTTTTGCGACTTCCAATGCATCAGCAAAATAATTAGGTAGAAAAACATTCTATTTTTTTCCCTACGCACCAATATTCGTCTCACCGTCCGAAGAAAAACTCGTGAATTTTTTCAAGACGACCCATTTCTCGACAATTCAAACTTTTTGGTTTTCGCCACAAGTAGTCCGCGCAAAGAGTCTTTTTTTTTTACCGTTTTCAGCCTTCCAATGCATCAGAAAAATAATTAGGTACAAAAATTTTGAAATTTTCCCCTACGGTTGACTATGAAATACACCGTTCGAAGAAAAAGTCGTGAATTTTTTTAAGACAACATATTTCTCGATAGTTCAGACTATTTGGTTTTGGGAATCCGTAGTCCGTTCGACAAAGTGTTTTTTGACCGTTTTGGGACTTCCAACGCATCAAGAAAATAATTAGGTAATTTTTTTTCTAATTTCCACTACACAAGACCATTAGTCCCACTGTTCGAAAAAAACTCGTGAATTTTTTTAAGACGACCTATTTCTCGATAGTTTAAACGTTTAGGTTTTGGCAGTCCGTGTCACAAGATGTTTTTTGACCGTTTTGAGACTTCATATGCACCAGGAAAATAATCTGGTACAGAAATATTCTAATTTTACAATAGGCACGACTATTTGTTACACCGTTCCAAGGAAAACTCGCGAATTTTTTTAAGTCGACCTATTTCCCGACAATTCAAACTATTTGGTTTTGGCCATCCGAGTCCGTGCGATAAGACTTTTTGACCGTTTTGGGACATCCAATGCATCAAGAAAATAATTACGTACAAAAATGTTATAATTTTTCACAACACACGACTATTAGTCACACCGTTCGAAGAAAAACTCGTGAATTTTTTAAGATGACCTATTTCTCGACAGTTCAAACTATTTGCTTTTAGCCATCCATAGTCTGCGCGACAATATTTGTTTTACCATTTTGGGACTTCAGATGCATCAGGAAAATAATTAGGTACAAAAATGTTCTAATTTTCCACTAAGCATGACTATGAGTCACACTTCTCGACAACTTAAACTTTTTGGTTTTACCCATCCGTACTCCATGCGGCAAATTTTTTTTTTACCGTTCTCGCACTTCATAGGTACCAGGATAATAATTAGGTACAAAAATGATCTATTTTTTCACTACCCACGGTTATACGTCACCCGGTTCGAAGAAAAAACTCTTGAATTTTTTAAAGGCGACCTATTGCTCGACAGTTCAAACTATTTGGTTTTGGCCATCCGTAGTCAGCGCGACAAGTCCTTTTTGACTGTTTTGGGACATCCAATGCATTAGGAGAATAATTAGGTACGAAAATGTTCTAATTTTTCACTTCGCACGACAATTAGTCACAATGTTCGAAGAAAAAGTCGTGAATTTTTTTAAAACGACTTATTACTCGGTAGTTCAAACTATTCGGTTTTGGCCATCCGTAGACTGCCCGACAAGGTGCTTTTGACCGTTTTGCGACTTCCAATGCATCAGAAAAATAATTAGGTAGAAAAACATTCTATTTTTTCCCTACGCACCAATATTCGTCTCACCGTTCGAAGAAAAACTCGTGAATTTTTTCAAGACAACCCATTTCTCGGCAATTCAAACTTTTTGGTTTTCGCCACAAGTAGTCCGCGCGAAGAGTCATTTTTTTTACCGTTTTCAGACTTCCAATGCATCAGAAAAATAATTAGGTACAAAAATTTTGAAATTTTCCCCTACGGTTGACTATGAAATACACCGTTCGAAGAAAAAGTCGTGAATTTTTTTAAGACAACATATTTCTCGACAGTTCAGACTATTTGGTTTTGGGAATCCGTAGTCCGTTCGACAAAGTGTTTTTTGACCGTTTTGGGACTTCCAACGCATCAAGAAAATAATTAGGTAATTTTTTTTCTAATTTCCACTACACACGACCATTAGTCACACTGTTCGGAAAAAACTCGTGAATTTTTTTAAGACGACCTATTTCTCGATAGTTTAAACTTTTAGGTTTTGGCAGTCCGTGTCACAAGATGTTTTTTGACCGTTTTGAGACTTCATATGCACCAGGAAAATAATCTGGTACAGAAATATTCTAATTTTCCAATAGGCACGACTATTTGTTACACCGTTCCAAGGAAAACTCGCGAATTTTTTTAAGTCGACCTATTTCCCGACAATTCAAACTATTTGGGTTTGGCCATCCGAGTCCGTGCGATAAGACTTTTTGACCGTTTTGGGACATCCAATGCATCAAGAAAATAATTACGTACAAAAATGTTATAATTTTTCACAACACACGACTATTAGTCACACCGTTCGAAGAAAAACTCGTGAATTTTTTAAGATGACCTATTTCTCGACAGTTCAAACTATTTGCTTTTAGCCATCCATAGTCTGCGCGACAATATTTGTTTTACCATTTTGGGACTTCCGATGCATCAGGAAAATAATTAGGTACAAAAATGTTCTAATTTTCCACTAAGCATGACTATGAGTCACACTTCTCGACAACTTAAACTTTTTGGTTTTAGCCATCCGTACTCCATGCGGCAAATTTTTTTTTTGACCGTTCTCGCACTTCATAGGTACCAGGATAATAATTAGGTACAAAAATGATCTATTTTTTCACTACCCACGGTTATACGTCACTCGGTTCGAAGAAAAAACTCTTGAATTTTTTAAAGGCGACCTATTGCTCGACAGTTCAAACTATTTGGTTTTGGCCATCCGTAGTCAGCGCGACAAGTCCTTTTTGACTGTTTTGGGACATCCAATGCATTAGGAGAATAATTAGGTACGAAAATGTTCTAATTTTTCACTTCGCACGACAATTAGTCACAATGTTCGAAGAAAAAGTCGTGAATTTTTTGAAAACGACTTATTACTCGGTAGTTCAAACTATTCGGTTTTGGCCATCCGTAGACTGCCCGACAAGGTGCTTTTGACCGTTTTGCGACTTCCAATGCATCAGCAAAATAATTAGGTAGAAAAACATTCTATTTTTTCCCTACGCACCAATATTCGTCTCACCGTCCGAAGAAAAACTCGTGAATTTTTTCAAGACGACCCATTTCTCGACAATTCAAACTTTTTGGTTTTCGCCACAAGTAGTCCGCGCAAAGAGTCATTTTTTTTACCGTTTTCAGACTTCCAATGCATCAGAAAAATAATTAGGTACAAAAATTTTGAAATTTTCCCCTACGGTTGACTATGAAATACACCGTTCGAAGAAAAAGTCGTGAATTTTTTTAAGACAACATATTTCTCGATAGTTCAGACTATTTGGTTTTGGGAATCTGTAGTCCGTTCGACAAAGTGTTTTTTGACCGTTTTGGGACTTCCAACGCATCAAGAAAATAATTAGGTAATTTTTTTTCTAATTTCCACTACACACGACCATTAGTCACACTGTTCGAAAAAAACTCGTGAATTTTTTTAAGACGACCTATTTCTCGATAGTTTAAACGTTTAGGTTTTGGCAGTCCGTGTCACAAGATGTTTTTTGACCGTTTTGAGACTTCATATGCACCAGGAAAATAATCTGGTACAGAAATATTCTAATTTTCCAATAGGCACGACTATTTGTTACACCGTTCCAAGGAAAACTCGCGAATTTTTTTAAGTCGACCTATTTCCCGACAATTCAAACTATTTGGTTTTGGCCATCCGAGTCCGTGCGATAAGACTTTTTGACCGTTTTGGGACATCCAATGCATCAAGAAAATAATTACGTACAAAAATGTTATAATTTTTCACAACACACGACTATTAGTCACACCGTTCGAAGAAAAACTCGTGAATTTTTTAAGATGACCTATTTCTCGACAGTTCAAACTATTTGCTTTTAGCCATCCATAGTCTGCGCGACAATATTTGTTTTACCATTTTGGGACTTCCGATGCATCAGGAAAATAATTAGGTACAAAAATGTTCTAATTTTCCACTAAGCATGACTATGAGTCACACTTCTCGACAACTTAAACTTTTTGGTTTTAGCCATCCGTACTCCATGCGGCAAATTTTTTTTTTACCGTTCTCGCACTTCATAGGTACCAGGATAATAATTAGGTACAAAAATGATCTATTTTTTCACTACCCACGGTTATACGTCACCCGGTTCGAAGAAAAAACTCTTGAATTTTTTAAAGGCGACCTATTGCTCGACAGTTCAAACTATTTGGTTTTGGCCATCCGTAGTCAGCGCGACAAGTCCTTTTTGACTGTTTTGGGACATCCAATGCATTAGGAGAATAATTAGGTACGAAAATGTTCTAATTTTTCACTTCGCACGACAATTAGTCACAATGTTCGAAGAAAAAGTCGTGAATTTTTTTAAAACGACTTATTACTCGGTAGTTCAAACTATTCGGTTTTGGCCATCCGTAGACTGCCCGACAAGGTGCTTTTGACCGTTTTGCGACTTCCAATGCATCAGAAAAATAATTAAGTAGAAAAACATTCTATTTTTTCCCTACGCACCAATATTCGTCTCACCGTTCGAAGAAAAACTCGTGAATTTTTTCAAGACAACCCATTTCTCGGCAATTCAAACTTTTTGGTTTTCGCCACAAGTAGTCCGCGCGAAGAGTCATTTTTTTTACCGTTTTCAGACTTCCAATGCATCAGAAAAATAATTAGGTACAAAAATTTTGAAATTTTCCCCTACGGTTGACTATGAAATACACCGTTCGAAGAAAAAGTCGTGAATTTTTTTAAGACAACATATTTCTCGACAGTTCAGACTATTTGGTTTTGGGAATCCGTAGTCCGTTCGACAAAGTGTTTTTTGACCGTTTTGGGACTTCCAACGCATCAAGAAAATAATTAGGTAATTTTTTTTCTAATTTCCACTACACACGACCATTAGTCACACTGTTCGGAAAAAACTCGTGAATTTTTTTAAGACGACCTATTTCTCGATAGTTTAAACTTTTAGGTTTTGGCAGTCCGTGTCACAAGATGTTTTTTGACCGTTTTGAGACTTCATATGCACCAGGAAAATAATCTGGTACAGAAATATTCTAATTTTCCAATAGGCACGACTATTTGTTACACCGTTCCAAGGAAAACTCGCGAATTTTTTTAAGTCGACCTATTTCCCGACAATTCAAACTATTTGGTTTTGGCCATCCGAGTCCGTGCGATAAGACTTTTTGACCGTTTTGGGACATCCAATGCATCAAGAAAATAATTACGTACAAAAATGTTATAATTTTTCACAACACACGACTATTAGTCACACCGTTCGAAGAAAAACTCGTGAATTTTTTAAGATGACCTATTTCTCGACAGTTCAAACTATTTGCTTTTAGCCATCCATAGTCTGCGCGACAATATTTGTTTTACCATTTTGGGACTTCCGATGCATCAGGAAAATAATTAGGTACAAAAATGTTCTAATTTTCCACTAAGCATGACTATGAGTCACACTTCTCGACAACTTAAACTTTTTGGTTTTAGCCATCCGTACTCCATGCGGCAAATTTTTTTTTTACCGTTCTCGCACTTCATAGGTACCAGGATAATAATTAGGTACAAAAATGATCTATTTTTTCACTACCCACGGTTATACGTCACCCGGTTCGAAGAAAAAACTCTTGAATTTTTTAAAGGCGACCTATTGCTCGACAGTTCAAACTATTTGGTTTTGGCCATCCGTAGTCAGCGCGACAAGTCCTTTTTGACTGTTTTGGGACATCCAATGCATTAGGAGAATAATTAGGTACGAAAATGTTCTAATTTTTCACTTCGCACGACAATTAGTCACAATGTTCGAAGAAAAAGTCGTGAATTTTTTTAAAACGACTTATTACTCGGTAGTTCAAACTATTCGGTTTTGGCCATCCGTAGACTGCCCGACAAGGTGCTTTTGACCGTTTTGCGACTTCCAATGCATCAGAAAAATAATTAAGTAGAAAAACATTCTATTTTTTCCCTACGCACCAATATTCGTCTCACCGTTCGAAGAAAAACTCGTGAATTTTTTCAAGACAACCCATTTCTCGGCAATTCAAACTTTTTGGTTTTCGCCACAAGTAGTCCGCGCGAAGAGTCATTTTTTTTACCGTTTTCAGACTTCCAATGCATCAGAAAAATAATTAGGTACAAAAATTTTGAAATTTTCCCCTACGGTTGACTATGAAATACACCGTTCGAAGAAAAAGTCGTGAATTTTTTTAAGACAACATATTTCTCGACAGTTCAGACTATTTGGTTTTGGGAATCCGTAGTCCGTTCGACAAAGTGTTTTTTGACCGTTTTGGGACTTCCAACGCATCAAGAAAATAATTAGGTAATTTTTTTTCTAATTTCCACTACACACGACCATTAGTCACACTGTTCGGAAAAAACTCGTGAATTTTTTTAAGACGACCTATTTCTCGATAGTTTAAACTTTTAGGTTTTGGCAGTCCGTGTCACAAGATGTTTTTTGACCGTTTTGAGACTTCATATGCACCAGGAAAATAATCTGGTACAGAAATATTCTAATTTTCCAATAGGCACGACTATTTGTTACACCGTTCCAAGGAAAACTCGCGAATTTTTTTAAGTCGACCTATTTCCCGACAATTCAAACTATTTGGTTTTGGCCATCCGAGTCCGTGCGATAAGACTTTTTGACCGTTTTGGGACATCCAATGCATCAAGAAAATAATTACGTACAAAAATGTTATAATTTTTCACAACACACGACTATTAGTCACACCGTTCGAAGAAAAACTCGTGAATTTTTTAAGATGACCTATTTCTCGACAGTTCAAACTATTTGCTTTTAGCCATCCATAGTCTGCGCGACAATATTTGTTTTACCATTTTGGGACTTCCGATGCATCAGGAAAATAATTAGGTACAAAAATGTTCTAATTTTCCACTAAGCATGACTATGAGTCACACTTCTCGACAACTTAAACTTTTTGGTTTTAGCCATCCGTACTCCATGCGGCAAATTTTTTTTTTGACCGTTCTCGCACTTCATAGGTACCAGGATAATAATTAGGTACAAAAATGATCTATTTTTTCACTACCCACGGTTATACGTCACTCGGTTCGAAGAAAAAACTCTTAAATTTTTTAAAGGCGACCTATTGCTCGACAGTTCAAACTATTTGGTTTTGGCCATCCGTAGTCAGCGCGACAAGTCCTTTTTGACTGTTTTGGGACATCCAATGCATTAGGAGAATAATTAGGTACGAAAATGTTCTAATTTTTCACTTCGCACGACAATTAGTCACAATGTTCGAAGAAAAAGTCGTGAATTTTTTGAAAACGACTTATTACTCGGTAGTTCAAACTATTCGGTTTTGGCCATCCGTAGACTGCCCGACAAGGTGCTTTTGACCGTTTTGCGACTTCCAATGCATCAGCAAAATAATTAGGTAGAAAAACATTCTATTTTTTTCCCTACGCACCAATATTCGTCTCACCGTCCGAAGAAAAACTCGTGAATTTTTTCAAGACGACCCATTTCTCGACAATTCAAACTTTTTGGTTTTCGCCACAAGTAGTCCGCGCAAAGAGTCATTTTTTTTACCGTTTTCAGACTTCCAATGCATCAGAAAAATAATTAGGTACAAAAATTTTGAAATTTTCCCCTACGGTTGACTATGAAATACACCGTTCGAAGAAAAAGTCGTGAATTTTTTTAAGACAACATATTTCTCGATAGTTCAGACTATTTGGTTTTGGGAATCCGTAGTCCGTTCGACAAAGTGTTTTTTGACCGTTTTGGGACTTCCAACGCATCAAGAAAATAATTAGGTAATTTTTTTTCTAATTTCCACTACACACGACCATTAGTCACACTGTTCGAAAAAAACTCGTGAATTTTTTTAAGACGACCTATTTCTCGATAGTTTAAACGTTTAGGTTTTGGCAGTCCGTGTCACAAGATGTTTTTTGACCGTTTTGAGACTTCATATGCACCAGGAAAATAATCTGGTACAGAAATATTCTAATTTTCCAATAGGCACGACTATTTGTTACACCGTTCCAAGGAAAACTCGCGAATTTTTTTAAGTCGACCTATTTCCCGACAATTCAAACTATTTGGTTTTGGCCATCCGAGTCCGTGCGATAAGACTTTTTGACCGTTTTGGGACATCCAATGCATCAAGAAAATAATTACGTACAAAAATGTTATAATTTTTCACAACACACGACTATTAGTCACACCGTTCGAAGAAAAACTCGTGAATTTTTTAAGATGACCTATTTCTCGACAGTTCAAACTATTTGCTTTTAGCCATCCATAGTCTGCGCGACAATATTTGTTTTACCATTTTGGGACTTCCGATGCATCAGGAAAATAATTAGGTACAAAAATGTTCTAATTTTCCACTAAGCATGACTATGAGTCACACTTCTCGACAACTTAAACTTTTTGGTTTTAGCCATCCGTACTCCATGCGGCAAATTTTTTTTTTACCGTTCTCGCACTTCATAGGTACCAGGATAATATTTAGGTACAAAAATGATCTATTTTTTCACTACCCACGGTTATACGTCACCCGGTTCGAAGAAAAAACTCTTGAATTTTTTAAAGGCGACCTATTGCTCGACAGTTCAAACTATTTGGTTTTGGCCATCCGTAGTCAGCGCGACAAGTCCTTTTTGACTGTTTTGGGACATCCAATGCATTAGGAGAATAATTAGGTACGAAAATGTTCTAATTTTTCACTTCGCACGACAATTAGTCACAATGTTCGAAGAAAAAGTCGTGAATTTTTTTAAAACGACTTATTACTCGGTAGTTCAAACTATTCGGTTTTGGCCATCCGTAGACTGCCCGACAAGGTGCTTTTGACCGTTTTGCGACTTCCAATGCATCAGAAAAATAATTAGGTAGAAAAACATTCTATTTTTTCCCTACGCACCAATATTCGTCTCACCGTTCGAAGAAAAACTCGTGAATTTTTTCAAGACAACCCATTTCTCGGCAATTCAAACTTTTTGGTTTTCGCCACAAGTAGTCCGCGCGAAGAGTCATTTTTTTTACCGTTTTCAGACTTCCAATGCATCAGAAAAATAATTAGGTACAAAAATTTTGAAATTTTCCCCTACGGTTGACTATGAAATACACCGTTCGAAGAAAAAGTCGTGAATTTTTTTAAGACAACATATTTCTCGACAGTTCAGACTATTTGGTTTTGGGAATCCGTAGTCCGTTCGACAAAGTGTTTTTTGACCGTTTTGGGACTTCCAACGCATCAAGAAAATAATTAGGTAATTTTTTTTCTAATTTCCACTACACACGACCATTAGTCACACTGTTCGGAAAAAACTCGTGAATTTTTTTAAGACGACCTATTTCTCGATAGTTTAAACTTTTAGGTTTTGGCAGTCCGTGTCACAAGATGTTTTTTGACCGTTTTGAGACTTCATATGCACCAGGAAAATAATCTGGTACAGAAATATTCTAATTTTCCAATAGGCACGACTATTTGTTACACCGTTCCAAGGAAAACTCGCGAATTTTTTTAAGTCGAACTATTTCCCGACAATTCAAACTATTTGGTTTTGGCCATCCGAGTCCGTGCGATAAGACTTTTTGACCGTTTTGGGACATCCAATGCATCAAGAAAATAATTACGTACAAAAATGTTATAATTTTTCACAACACACGACTATTAGTCACACCGTTCGAAGAAAAACTCGTGAATTTTTTAAGATGACCTATTTCTCGACAGTTCAAACTATTTGCTTTTAGCCATCCATAGTCTGCGCGACAATATTTGTTTTACCATTTTGGGACTTCCGATGCATCAGGAAAATAATTAGGTACAAAAATGTTCTAATTTTCCACTAAGCATGACTATGAGTCACACTTCTCGACAACTTAAACTTTTTGGTTTTAGCCATCCGTACTCCATGCGGCAAATTTTGTTTTTGACCGTTCTCGCACTTCATAGGTACCAGGATAATAATTAGGTACAAAAATGATCTATTTTTTCACTACCCACGGTTATACGTCACTCGGTTCGAAGAAAAAACTCTTGAATTTTTTAAAGGCGACCTATTGCTCGACAGTTCAAACTATTTGGTTTTGGCCATCCGTAGTCAGCGCGACAAGTCCTTTTTGACTGTTTTGGGACATCCAATGCATTAGGAGAATAATTAGGTACGAAAATGTTCTAATTTTTCACTTCGCACGACAATTAGTCACAATGTTCGAAGAAAAAGTCGTGAATTTTTTGAAAACGACTTATTACTCGGTAGTTCAAACTATTCGGTTTTGGCCATCCGTAGACTGCCCGACAAGGTGCTTTTGACCGTTTTGCGACTTCCAATGCATCAGCAAAATAATTAGGTAGAAAAACATTCTATTTTTTTCCCTACGCACCAATATTCGTCTCACCGTCCGAAGAAAAACTCGTGAATTTTTTCAAGACGACCCATTTCTCGACAATTCAAACTTTTTGGTTTTCGCCACAAGTAGTCCGCGCAAAGAGTCATTTTTTTTACCGTTTTCAGACTTCCAATGCATCAGAAAAATAATTAGGTACAAAAATTTTGAAATTTTCCCCTACGGTTGACTATGAAATACACCGTTCGAAGAAAAAGTCGTGAATTTTTTTAAGACAACATATTTCTCGATAGTTCAGACTATTTGGTTTTGGGAATCCGTAGTCCGTTCGACAAAGTGTTTTTTGACCGTTTTGGGACTTCCAACGCATCAAGAAAATAATTAGGTAATTTTTTTTCTAATTTCCACTACACACGACCATTAGTCACACTGTTCGAAAAAAACTCGTGAATTTTTTTAAGACGACCTATTTCTCGATAGTTTAAACGTTTAGGTTTTGGCAGTCCGTGTCACAAGATGTTTTTTGACCGTTTTGAGACTTCATATGCACCAGGAAAATAATCTGGTACAGAAATATTCTAATTTTCCAATAGGCACGACTATTTGTTACACCGTTCCAAGGAAAACTCGCGAATTTTTTTAAGTCGACCTATTTCCCGACAATTCAAACTATTTGGTTTTGGCCATCCGAGTCCGTGCGATAAGACTTTTTGACCGTTTTGGGACATCCAATGCATCAAGAAAATAATTACGTACAAAAATGTTATAATTTTTCACAACACACGACTATTAGTCACACCGTTCGAAGAAAAACTCGTGAATTTTTTAAGATGACCTATTTCTCGACAGTTCAAACTATTTGCTTTTAGCCATCCATAGTCTGCGCGACAATATTTGTTTTACCATTTTTGGACTTCCGATGCATCAGGAAAATAATTAGGTACAAAAATGTTCTAATTTTCCACTAAGCATGACTATGAGTCACACTTCTCGACAACTTAAACTTTTTGGTTTTAGCCATCCGTACTCCATGCGGCAAATTTTTTTTTTGACCGTTCTCGCACTTCATAGGTACCAGGATAATAATTAGGTACAAAAATGATCTATTTTTTCACTACCCACGGTTATACGTCACTCGGTTCGAAGAAAAAACTCTTGAATTTTTTAAAGGCGACCTATTGCTCGACAGTTCAAACTATTTGGTTTTGGCCATCCGTAGTCAGCGCGACAAGTCCTTTTTGACTGTTTTGGGACATCCAATGCATTAGGAGAATAATTAGGTACGAAAATGTTCTAATTTTTCACTTCGCACGACAATTAGTCACAATGTTCGAAGAAAAAGTCGTGAATTTTTTGAAAACGACTTATTACTCGGTAGTTCAAACTATTCGGTTTTGGCCATCCGTAGACTGCCCGACAAGGTGCTTTTGACCGTTTTGCGACTTCCAATGCATCAGCAAAATAATTAGGTAGAAAAACATTCTATTTTTTTCCCTACGCACCAATATTCGTCTCACCGTCCGAAGAAAAACTCGTGAATTTTTTCAAGACGACCCATTTCTCGACAATTCAAACTTTTTGGTTTTCGCCACAAGTAGTCCGCGCAAAGAGTCATTTTTTTACCGTTTTCAGACTTCCAATGCATCAGAAAAATAATTAGGTACAAAAATTTTGAAATTTTCCCCTACGGTTGACTATGAAATACACCGTTCGAAGAAAAAGTCGTGAATTTTTTTAAGACAACATATTTCTCGACAGTTCAGACTATTTGGTTTTGGGAATCCGTAGTCCGTTCGACAAAGTGTTTTTTGACCGTTTTGGGACTTCCAACGCATCAAGAAAATAATTAGGTAATTTTTTTTCTAATTTCCACTACACACGACCATTAGTCACACTGTTCGAAAAAAACTCGTGAATTTTTTTGAGACGACCTATTTCTCGATAGTTTAAACGTTTAGGTTTTGGCAGTCCGTGTCACAAGATTTTTTTTGACCGTTTTGAGACTTCATATGCACCAGGAAAATAATCTGGTACATAAATATTCTAATTTTCCAATAGGCACGACTATTTGTTACACCGTTCCAAGGAAAACTCGCGAATTTTTTTAAGTCGACCTATTTCCCGACAATTCAAACTATTTGGTTTTGGCCATCCGAGTCCGTGCGATAAGACTTTTTGACCGTTTTGGGACATCCAATGCATCAAGAAAATAATTACGTACAAAAATGTTATAATTTTTCACAACACACGACTATTAGTCACACCGTTCGAAGAAAAACTCGTGAATTTTTTAAGATGACCTATTTCTCGACAGTTCAAACTATTTGCTTTTAGCCATCCATAGTCTGCGCGACAATATTTGTTTTACCATTTTGGGACTTCCGATGCATCAGGAAAATAATTAGGTACAAAAATGTTCTAATTTTCCACTAAGCATGACTATGAGTCACACTTCTCGACAACTTAAACTTTTTGGTTTTAGCCATCCGTACTCCATGCGGCAAATTTTTTTTTTGACCGTTCTCGCACTTCATAGGTACCAGGATAATAATTAGGTACAAAAATGATCTATTTTTTCACTACCCACGGTTATACGTCACTCGGTTCGAAGAAAAAACTCTTGAATTTTTTAAAGGCGACCTATTGCTCGACAGTTCAAACTATTTGGTTTTGGCCATCCGTAGTCAGCGCGACAAGTCCTTTTTGACTGTTTTGGGACATCCAATGCATTAGGAGAATAATTAGGTACGAAAATGTTCTAATTTTTCACTTCGCACGACAATTAGTCACAATGTTCGAAGAAAAAGTCGTGAATTTTTTGAAAACGACTTATTACTCGGTAGTTCAAACTATTCGGTTTTGGCCATCCGTAGACTGCCCGACAAGGTGCTTTTGACCGTTTTGCGACTTCCAATGCATCAGCAAAATAATTAGGTAGAAAAACATTCTATTTTTTTCCCTACGCACCAATATTCGTCTCACCGTCCGAAGAAAAACTCGTGAATTTTTTCAAGACGACCCATTTCTCGACAATTCAAACTTTTTGGTTTTCGCCACAAGTAGTCCGCGCAAAGAGTCATTTTTTTTACCGTTTTCAGCCTTCCAATGCATCAGAAAAATAATTAGGTACAAAAATTTTGAAATTTTCCCCTACGGTTGACTATGAAATACACCGTTCGAAGAAAAAGTCGTGAATTTTTTTAAGACAACATATTTCTCGATAGTTCAGACTATTTGGTTTTGGGAATCCGTAGTCCGTTCGACAAAGTGTTTTTTGACCGTTTTGGGACTTCCAACGCATCAAGAAAATAATTAGGTAATTTTTTTTCTAATTTCCACTACACAAGACCATTAGTCCCACTGTTCGAAAAAAACTCGTGAATTTTTTTAAAACGACCTATTTCTCGATAGTTTAAACTTTTAGGTTTTGGCAGTCCGTGTCACAAGATGTTTTTTGACCGTTTTGAGACTTCATATGCACCAGGAAAATAATCTGGTACAGAAATATTCTAATTTTCCAATAGGCACGACTATTTGTTACACCGTTCCAAGGAAAACTCGCGAATTTTTTTAAGTCGACCTATTTCCCGACAATTCAAACTATTTGGTTTTGGCCATCCGAGTCCGTGCGATAAGACTTTTTGACCGTTTTGGGACATCCAATGCATCAAGAAAATAATTACGTACAAAAATGTTATAATTTTTCACAACACACGACTATTAGTCACACCGTTCGAAGAAAAACTCGTGAATTTTTTAAGATGACCTATTTCTCGACAGTTCAAACTATTTGCTTTTAGCCATCCATAGTCTGCGCGACAATATTTGTTTTACCATTTTTGGACTTCCGATGCATCAGGAAAATAATTAGGTACAAAAATGTTCTAATTTTCCACTAAGCATGACTATGAGTCACACTTCTCGACAACTTAAACTTTTTGGTTTTAGCCATCCGTACTCCATGCGGCAAATTTTTTTTTTTACCGTTCTCGCACTTCATAGGTACCAGGATAATAATTAGGTACAAAAATGATCTATTTTTTCACTACCCACGGTTATACGTCACTCGGTTCGAAGAAAAAACTCTTGAATTTTTTAAAGGCGACCTATTGCTCGACAGTTCAAACTATTTGGTTTTGGCCATCCGTAGTCAGCGCGACAAGTCCTTTTTGACTGTTTTGGGACATCCAATGCATTAGGAGAATAATTAGGTACGAAAATGTTCTAATTTTTCACTTCGCACGACAATTAGTCACAATGTTCGAAGAAAAAGTCGTGAATTTTTTGAAAACGACTTATTACTCGGTAGTTCAAACTATTCGGTTTTGGCCATCCGTAGACTGCCCGACAAGGTGCTTTTGACCGTTTTGCGACTTCCAATGCATCAGCAAAATAATTAGGTAGAAAAACATTCTATTTTTTTCCCTACGCACCAATATTCGTCTCACCGTCCGAAGAAAAACTCGTGAATTTTTTCAAGACGACCCATTTCTCGACAATTCAAACTTTTTGGTTTTCGCCACAAGTAGTCCGCGCAAAGAGTCATTTTTTTTACCGTTTTCAGACTTCCAATGCATCAGAAAAATAATTAGGTACAAAAATTTTGAAATTTTCCCCTACGGTTGACTATGAAATACACCGTTCGAAGAAAAAGTCGTGAATTTTTTTAAGACAACATATTTCTCGACAGTTCAGACTATTTGGTTTTGGGAATCCGTAGTCCGTTCGACAAAGTGTTTTTTGACCGTTTTGGGACTTCCAACGCATCAAGAAAATAATTAGGTAATTTTTTTTCTAATTTCCACTACACACGACCATTAGTCACACTGTTCGAAAAAAACTCGTGAATTTTTTTAAGACGACCTATTTCTCGATAGTTTAAACGTTTAGGTTTTGGCAGTCCGTGTCACAAGATGTTTTTTGACCGTTTTGAGACTTCATATGCACCAGGAAAATAATCTGGTACAGAAATATTCTAATTTTCCAATAGGCACGACTATTTGTTACACCGTTCCAAGGAAAACTCGCGAATTTTTTTAAGTCGACCTATTTCCCGACAATTCAAACTATTTGGTTTTGGCCATCCGAGTCCGTGCGATAAGACTTTTTGACCGTTTTGGGACATCCAATGCATCAAGAAAATAATTACGTACAAAAATGTTATAATTTTTCACAACACACGACTATTAGTCACACCGTTCGAAGAAAAACTCGTGAATTTTTTAAGATGACCTATTTCTCGACAGTTCAAACTATTTGCTTTTAGCCATCCATAGTCTGCGCGACAATATTTGTTTTACCATTTTGGGACTTCCGATGCATCAGGAAAATAATTAGGTACAAAAATGTTCTAATTTTCCACTAAGCATGACTATGAGTCACACTTCTCGACAACTTAAACTTTTTGGTTTTAGCCATCCGTACTCCATGCGGCAAATTTTTTTTTTACCGTTCTCGCACTTCATAGGTACCAGGATAATATTTAGGTACAAAAATGATCTATTTTTTCACTACCCACGGTTATACGTCACCCGGTTCGAAGAAAAAACTCTTGAATTTTTTAAAGGCGACCTATTGCTCGACAGTTCAAACTATTTGGTTTTGGCCATCCGTAGTCAGCGCGACAAGTCCTTTTTGACTGTTTTGGGACATCCAATGCATTAGGAGAATAATTAGGTACGAAAATGTTCTAATTTTTCACTTCGCACGACAATTAGTCACAATGTTCGAAGAAAAAGTCGTGAATTTTTTTAAAACGACTTATTACTCGGTAGTTCAAACTATTCGGTTTTGGCCATCCGTAGACTGCCCGACAAGGTGCTTTTGACCGTTTTGCGACTTCCAATGCATCAGAAAAATAATTAGGTAGAAAAACATTCTATTTTTTCCCTACGCACCAATATTCGTCTCACCGTTCGAAGAAAAACTCGTGAATTTTTTCAAGACAACCCATTTCTCGGCAATTCAAACTTTTTGGTTTTCGCCACAAGTAGTCCGCGCGAAGAGTCATTTTTTTTACCGTTTTCAGACTTCCAATGCATCAGAAAAATAATTAGGTACAAAAATTTTGAAATTTTCCCCTACGGTTGACTATGAAATACACCGTTCGAAGAAAAAGTCGTGAATTTTTTTAAGACAACATATTTCTCGACAGTTCAGACTATTTGGTTTTGGGAATCCGTAGTCCGTTCGACAAAGTGTTTTTTGACCGTTTTGGGACTTTCAACGCATCAAGAAAATAATTAGGTAATTTTTTTTCTAATTTCCACTACACACGACCATTAGTCACACTGTTCGGAAAAAACTCGTGAATTTTTTTAAGACGACCTATTTCTCGATAGTTTAAACTTTTAGGTTTTGGCAGTCCGTGTCACAAGATGTTTTTTGACCGTTTTGAGACTTCATATGCACCAGGAAAATAATCTGGTACAGAAATATTCTAATTTTCCAATAGGCACGACTATTTGTTACACCGTTCCAAGGAAAACTCGCGAATTTTTTTAAGTCGAACTATTTCCCGACAATTCAAACTATTTGGTTTTGGCCATCCGAGTCCGTGCGATAAGACTTTTTGACCGTTTTGGGACATCCAATGCATCAAGAAAATAATTACGTACAAAAATGTTATAATTTTTCACAACACACGACTATTAGTCACACCGTTCGAAGAAAAACTCGTGAATTTTTTAAGATGACCTATTTCTCGACAGTTCAAACTATTTGCTTTTAGCCATCCATAGTCTGCGCGACAATATTTGTTTTACCATTTTGGGACTTCCGATGCATCAGGAAAATAATTAGGTACAAAAATGTTCTAATTTTCCACTAAGCATGACTATGAGTCACACTTCTCGACAACTTAAACTTTTTGGTTTTAGCCATCCGTACTCCATGCGGCAAATTTTTTTTTTGACCGTTCTCGCACTTCATAGGTACCAGGATAATAATTAGGTACAAAAATGATCTATTTTTTCACTACCCACGGTTATACGTCACTCGGTTCGAAGAAAAAACTCTTGAATTTTTTAAAGGCGACCTATTGCTCGACAGTTCAAACTATTTGGTTTTGGCCATCCGTAGTCAGCGCGACAAGTCCTTTTTGACTGTTTTGGGACATCCAATGCATTAGGAGAATAATTAGGTACGAAAATGTTCTAATTTTTCACTTCGCACGACAATTAGTCACAATGTTCGAAGAAAAAGTCGTGAATTTTTTGAAAACGACTTATTACTCGGTAGTTCAAACTATTCGGTTTTGGCCATCCGTAGACTGCCCGACAAGGTGCTTTTGACCGTTTTGCGACTTCCAATGCATCAGCAAAATAATTAGGTAGAAAAACATTCTATTTTTTTCCCTACGCACCAATATTCGTCTCACCGTCCGAAGAAAAACTCGTGAATTTTTTCAAGACGACCCATTTCTCGACAATTCAAACTTTTTGGTTTTCGCCACAAGTAGTCCGCGCAAAGAGTCATTTTTTTACCGTTTTCAGACTTCCAATGCATCAGAAAAATAATTAGGTACAAAAATTTTGAAATTTTCCCCTACGGTTGACTATGAAATACACCGTTCGAAGAAAAAGTCGTGAATTTTTTTAAGACAACATATTTCTCGACAGTTCAGACTATTTGGTTTTGGGAATCCGTAGTCCGTTCGACAAAGTGTTTTTTGACCGTTTTGGGACTTCCAACGCATCAAGAAAATAATTAGGTAATTTTTTTTCTAATTTCCACTACACACGACCATTAGTCACACTGTTCGAAAAAAACTCGTGAATTTTTTTAAGACGACCTATTTCTCGATAGTTTAAACGTTTAGGTTTTGGCAGTCCGTGTCACAAGATGTTTTTTGACCGTTTTGAGACTTCATATGCACCAGGAAAATAATCTGGTACAGAAATATTCTAATTTTCCAATAGGCACGACTATTTGTTACACCGTTCCAAGGAAAACTCGCGAATTTTTTTAAGTCGACCTATTTCCCGACAATTCAAACTATTTGGTTTTGGCCATCCGAGTCCGTGCGATAAGACTTTTTGACCGTTTTGGGACATCCAATGCATCAAGAAAATAATTACGTACAAAAATGTTATAATTTTTCACAACACACGACTATTAGTCACACCGTTCGAAGAAAAACTCGTGAATTTTTTAAGATGACCTATTTCTCGACAGTTCAAACTATTTGCTTTTAGCCATCCATAGTCTGCGCGACAATATTTGTTTTACCATTTTGGGACTTCCGATGCATCAGGAAAATAATTAGGTACAAAAATGTTCTAATTTTCCACTAAGCATGACTATGAGTCACACTTCTCGACAACTTAAACTTTTTGGTTTTAGCCATCCGTACTCCATGCGGCAAATTTTTTTTTTGACCGTTCTCGCACTTCATAGGTACCAGGATAATAATTAGGTACAAAAATGATCTATTTTTTCACTACCCACGGTTATACGTCACTCGGTTCGAAGAAAAAACTCTTGAATTTTTTAAAGGCGACCTATTGCTCGACAGTTCAAACTATTTGGTTTTGGCCATCCGTAGTCAGCGCGACAAGTCCTTTTTGACTGTTTTGGGACATCCAATGCATTAGGAGAATAATTAGGTACGAAAATGTTCTAATTTTTCACTTCGCACGACAATTAGTCACAATGTTCGAAGAAAAAGTCGTGAATTTTTTGAAAACGACTTATTACTCGGTAGTTCAAACTATTCGGTTTTGGCCATCCGTAGACTGCCCGACAAGGTGCTTTTGACCGTTTTGCGACTTCCAATGCATCAGCAAAATAATTAGGTAGAAAAACATTCTATTTTTTTCCCTACGCACCAATATTCGTCTCACCGTCCGAAGAAAAACTCGTGAATTTTTTCAAGACGACCCATTTCTCGACAATTCAAACTTTTTGGTTTTCGCCACAAGTAGTCCGCGCAAAGAGTCATTTTTTTTACCGTTTTCAGACTTCCAATGCATCAGAAAAATAATTAGGTACAAAAATTTTGAAATTTTCCCCTACGGTTGACTATGAAATACACCGTTCGAAGAAAAAGTCGTGAATTTTTTTAAGACAACATATTTCTCGAGAGTTCAGACTATTTGGTTTTGGGAATCCGTAGTCCGTTCGACAAAGTGTTTTTTGACCGTTTTGGGACTTCCAACGCATCAAGAAAATAATTAGGTAATTTTTTTTCTAATTTCAACTACACACGACCATCAGTCACACTGTTCGGAAAAAACTCGTGAATTTTTTTAAGACGACCTATTTCTCGATAGTTTAAACTTTTAGGTTTTGGCAGTCCGTGTCACAAGATGTTTTTTGACCGTTTTGAGACTTCATATGCACCAGGAAAATAATCTGGTACAGAAATATTCTAATTTTCCAATAGGCACGACTATTTGTTACACCGTTCCAAGGAAAACTCGCGAATTTTTTTAAGTCGAACTATTTCCCGACAATTCAAACTATTTGGTTTTGGCCATCCGAGTCCGTGCGATAAGACTTTTTGACCGTTTTGGGACATCCAATGCATCAAGAAAATAATTACGTACAAAAATGTTATAATTTTTCACAACACACGACTATTAGTCACACCGTTCGAAGAAAAACTCGTGAATTTTTTAAGATGACCTATTTCTCGACAGTTCAAACTATTTGCTTTTAGCCATCCATAGTCTGCGCGACAATATTTGTTTTACCATTTTGGGACTTCCGATGCATCAGGAAAATAATTAGGTACAAAAATGTTCTAATTTTCCACTAAGCATGACTATGAGTCACACTTCTCGACAACTTAAACTTTTTGGTTTTAGCCATCCGTACTCCATGCGGCAAATTTTTTTTTTGACCGTTCTCGCACTTCATAGGTACCAGGATAATAATTAGGTACAAAAATGATCTATTTTTTCACTACCCACGGTTATACGTCACTCGGTTCGAAGAAAAAACTCTTGAATTTTTTAAAGGCGACCTATTGCTCGACAGTTCAAACTATTTGGTTTTGGCCATCCGTAGTCAGCGCGACAAGTCCTTTTTGACTGTTTTGGGACATCCAATGCATTAGGAGAATAATTAGGTACGAAAATGTTCTAATTTTTCACTTCGCACGACAATTAGTCACAATGTTCGAAGAAAAAGTCGTGAATTTTTTGAAAACGACTTATTACTCGGTAGTTCAAACTATTCGGTTTTGGCCATCCGTAGACTGCCCGACAAGGTGCTTTTGACCGTTTTGCGACTTCCAATGCATCAGCAAAATAATTAGGTAGAAAAACATTCTATTTTTTTCCCTACGCACCAATATTCGTCTCACCGTCCGAAGAAAAACTCGTGAATTTTTTCAAGACGACCCATTTCTCGACAATTCAAACTTTTTGGTTTTCGCCACAAGTAGTCCGCGCAAAGAGTCATTTTTTTTACCGTTTTCAGACTTCCAATGCATCAGAAAAATAATTAGGTACAAAAATTTTGAAATTTTCCCCTACGGTTGACTATGAAATACACCGTTCGAAGAAAAAGTCGTGAATTTTTTTAAGACAACATATTTCTCGAGAGTTCAGACTATTTGGTTTTGGGAATCCGTAGTCCGTTCGACAAAGTGTTTTTTGACCGTTTTGGGACTTCCAACGCATCAAGAAAATAATTAGGTAATTTTTTTTCTAATTTCAACTACACACGACCATCAGTCACACTGTTCGGAAAAAACTCGTGAATTTTTTTAAGACGACCTATTTCTCGATAGTTTAAACTTTTAGGTTTTGGCAGTCCGTGTCACAAGATGTTTTTTGACCGTTTTGAGACTTCATATGCACCAGGAAAATAATCTGGTACAGAAATATTCTAATTTTCCAATAGGCACGACTATTTGTTACACCGTTCCAAGGAAAACTCGCGAATTTTTTTAAGTCGAACTATTTCCCGACAATTCAAACTATTTGGTTTTGGCCATCCGAGTCCGTGCGATAAGACTTTTTGACCGTTTTGGGACATCCAATGCATCAAGAAAATAATTACGTACAAAAATGTTATAATTTTTCACAACACACGACTATTAGTCACACCGTTCGAAGAAAAACTCGTGAATTTTTTAAGATGACCTATTTCTCGACAGTTCAAACTATTTGCTTTTAGCCATCCATAGTCTGCGCGACAATATTTGTTTTACCATTTTGGGACTTCCGATGCATCAGGAAAATAATTAGGTACAAAAATGTTCTAATTTTCCACTAAGCATGACTATGAGTCACACTTCTCGACAACTTAAACTTTTTGGTTTTAGCCATCCGTACTCCATGCGGCAAATTTTTTTTTTGACCGTTCTCGCACTTCATAGGTACCAGGATAATAATTAGGTACAAAAATGATCTATTTTTTCACTACCCACGGTTATACGTCACTCGGTTCGAAGAAAAAACTCTTGAATTTTTTAAAGGCGACCTATTGCTCGACAGTTCAAACTATTTGGTTTTGGCCATCCGTAGTCAGCGCGACAAGTCCTTTTTGACTGTTTTGGGACATCCAATGCATTAGGAGAATAATTAGGTACGAAAATGTTCTAATTTTTCACTTCGCACGACAATTAGTCACAATGTTCGAAGAAAAAGTCGTGAATTTTTTGAAAACGACTTATTACTCGGTAGTTCAAACTATTCGGTTTTGGCCATCCGTAGACTGCCCGACAAGGTGCTTTTGACCGTTTTGCGACTTCCAATGCATCAGCAAAATAATTAGGTAGAAAAACATTCTATTTTTTTCCCTACGCACCAATATTCGTCTCACCGTCCGAAGAAAAACTCGTGAATTTTTTCAAGACGACCCATTTCTCGACAATTCAAACTTTTTGGTTTTCGCCACAAGTAGTCCGCGCAAAGAGTCATTTTTTTTACCGTTTTCAGACTTCCAATGCATCAGAAAAATAATTAGGTACAAAAATTTTGAAATTTTCCCCTACGGTTGACTATGAAATACACCGTTCGAAGAAAAAGTCGTGAATTTTTTTAAGACAACATATTTCTCGAGAGTTCAGACTATTTGGTTTTGGGAATCCGTAGTCCGTTCGACAAAGTGTTTTTTGACCGTTTTGGGACTTCCAACGCATCAAGAAAATAATTAGGTAATTTTTTTTCTAATTTCAACTACACACGACCATCAGTCACACTGTTCGGAAAAAACTCGTGAATTTTTTTAAGACGACCTATTTCTCGATAGTTTAAACTTTTAGGTTTTGGCAGTCCGTGTCACAAGATGTTTTTTGACCGTTTTGAGACTTCATATGCACCAGGAAAATAATCTGGTACAGAAATATTCTAATTTTCCAATAGGCACGACTATTTGTTACACCGTTCCAAGGAAAACTCGCGAATTTTTTTAAGTCGAACTATTTCCCGACAATTCAAACTATTTGGTTTTGGCCATCCGAGTCCGTGCGATAAGACTTTTTGACCGTTTTGGGACATCCAATGCATCAAGAAAATAATTACGTACAAAAATGTTATAATTTTTCACAACACACGACTATTAGTCACACCGTTCGAAGAAAAACTCGTGAATTTTTTAAGATGACCTATTTCTCGACAGTTCAAACTATTTGCTTTTAGCCATCCATAGTCTGCGCGACAATATTTGTTTTACCATTTTGGGACTTCCGATGCATCAGGAAAATAATTAGGTACAAAAATGTTCTAATTTTCCACTAAGCATGACTATGAGTCACACTTCTCGACAACTTAAACTTTTTGGTTTTAGCCATCCGTACTCCATGCGGCAAATTTTTTTTTTGACCGTTCTCGCACTTCATAGGTACCAGGATAATAATTAGGTACAAAAATGATCTATTTTTTCACTACCCACGGTTATACGTCACTCGGTTCGAAGAAAAAACTCTTGAATTTTTTAAAGGCGACCTATTGCTCGACAGTTCAAACTATTTGGTTTTGGCCATCCGTAGTCAGCGCGACAAGTCCTTTTTGACTGTTTTGGGACATCCAATGCATTAGGAGAATAATTAGGTACGAAAATGTTCTAATTTTTCACTTCGCACGACAATTAGTCACAATGTTCGAAGAAAAAGTCGTGAATTTTTTGAAAACGACTTATTACTCGGTAGTTCAAACTATTCGGTTTTGGCCATCCGTAGACTGCCCGACAAGGTGCTTTTGACCGTTTTGCGACTTCCAATGCATCAGCAAAATAATTAGGTAGAAAAACATTCTATTTTTTTCCCTACGCACCAATATTCGTCTCACCGTCCGAAGAAAAACTCGTGAATTTTTTCAAGACAACCCATTTCTCGACAATTCAAACTTTTTGGTTTTCGCCACAAGTAGTCCGCGCAAAGAGTCATTTTTTTTACCGTTTTCAGACTTCCAATGCATCAGAAAAATAATTAGGTACAAAAATTTTGAAATTTTCCCCTACGGTTGACTATGAAATACACCGTTCGAAGAAAAAGTCGTGAATTTTTTTAAGACAACATATTTCTCGATAGTTCAGACTATTTGGTTTTGGGAATCCGTAGTCCGTTCGACAAAGTGTTTTTTGACCGTTTTGGGACTTCCAACGCATCAAGAAAATAATTAGGTAATTTTTTTTCTAATTTCCACTACACACGACCATTAGTCACACTGTTCGGAAAAAACTCGTGAATTTTTTTAAGACGACCTATTTCTCGATAGTTTAAACTTTTAGGTTTTGGCAGTCCGTGTCACAAGATGTTTTTTGACCGTTTTGAGACTTCATATGCACCAGGAAAATAATCTGGTACAGAAATATTCTAATTTTCCAATAGGCACGACTATTTGTTACACCGTTCCAAGGAAAACTCGCGAATTTTTTTAAGTCGACCTATTTCCCGACAATTCAAACTATTTGGTTTTGGCCATCCGAGTCCGTGCGATAAGACTTTTTGACCGTTTTGGGACATCCAATGCATCAAGAAAATAATTACGTACAAAAATGTTATAATTTTTCACAACACACGACTATTAGTCACACCGTTCGAAGAAAAACTCGTGAATTTTTTAAGATGACCTATTTCTCGACAGTTCAAACTATTTGCTTTTAGCCATCCATAGTCTGCGCGACAATATTTGTTTTACCATTTTGGGACTTCCGATGCATCAGGAAAATAATTAGGTACAAAAATGTTCTAATTTTCCACTAAGCATGACTATGAGTCACACTTCTCGACAACTTAAACTTTTTGGTTTTAGCCATCCGTACTCCATGCGGCAAATTTTTTTTTTTACCGTTCTCGCACTTCATAGGTACAAGGATAATAATTAGGTACAAAAATGATCTATTTTTTCACTACCCACGGTTATACGTCACTCGGTTCGAAGAAAAAACTCTTGAATTTTTTAAAGGCGACCTATTGCTCGACAGTTCAAACTATTTGGTTTTGGCCATCCGTAGTCAGCGCGACAAGTCCTTTTTGACTGTTTTGGGACATCCAATGCATTAGGAGAATAATTAGGTACGAAAATGTTCTAATTTTTCACTTCGCACGACAATTAGTCACAATGTTCGAAGAAAAAGTCGTGAATTTTTTGAAAACGACTTATTACTCGGTATTTCAAACTATTCGGTTTTGGCCATCCGTAGACTGCCCGACAAGGTGCTTTTGACCGTTTTGCGACTTCCAATGCATCAGCAAAATAATTAGGTAGAAAAACATTCTATTTTTTTCCCTACGCACCAATATTCGTCTCACCGTCCGAAGAAAAACTCGTGAATTTTTTCAAGACGACCCATTTCTCGACAATTCAAACTTTTTGGTTTTCGCCACAAGTAGTCCGCGCAAAGAGTCATTTTTTTTACCGTTTTCAGACTTCCAATGCATCAGAAAAATAATTAGGTACAAAAATTTTGAAATTTTCCCCTACGGTTGACTATGAAATACACCGTTCGAAGAAAAAGTCGTGAATTTTTTTAAGACAACATATTTCTCGATAGTTCAGACTATTTGGTTTTGGGAATCCGTAGTCCATTCGACAAAGTGTTTTTGACCGTTTTGGGACTTCCAACGCATCAAGAAA
The DNA here is from genome assembly GCA_949130495.1 of Sambucus nigra. Lineage (NCBI taxonomy): Eukaryota > Viridiplantae > Streptophyta > Magnoliopsida > Dipsacales > Adoxaceae > Sambucus > Sambucus nigra. The sequence goes on from OX422207.1 coordinate 455,507,630, forward strand.
ATAATTAGGTAATTTTTTTTCTAATTTCCACTACACACGACCATTAGTCACACTGTTCGGAAAAAACTCGTGAATTTTTTTAAGACGACCTATTTCTCGATAGTTTAAACTTTTAGGTTTTGGCAGTCCGTGTCACAAGATGTTTTTTGACCGTTTTGAGACTTCATATGCACCAGGAAAATAATCTGGTACAGAAATATTCTAATTTTCCAATAGGCACGACTATTTGTTACACCGTTCCAAGGAAAACTCGCGAATTTTTTTAAGTCGACCTATTTCCCGACAATTCAAACTATTTGGTTTTGGCCATCCGAGTCCGTGCGATAAGACTTTTTGACCGTTTTGGGACATCCAATGCATCAAGAAAATAATTACGTACAAAAATGTTATAATTTTTCACAACACACGACTATTAGTCACACCGTTCGAAGAAAAACTCGTGAATTTTTTAAGATGACCTATTTCTCGACAGTTCAAACTATTTGCTTTTAGCCATCCATAGTCTGCGCGACAATATTTGTTTTACCATTTTGGGACTTCCGATGCATCAGGAAAATAATTAGGTACAAAAATGTTCTAATTTTCCACTAAGCATGACTATGAGTCACACTTCTCGACAACTTAAACTTTTTGGTTTTAGCCATCCGTACTCCATGCGGCAAATTTTTTTTTTGACCGTTCTCGCACTTCATAGGTACCAGGATAATAATTAGGTACAAAAATGATCTATTTTTTCACTACCCACGGTTATACGTCACTCGGTTCGAAGAAAAAACTCTTGAATTTTTTAAAGGCGACCTATTGCTCGACAGTTCAAACTATTTGGTTTTGGCCATCCGTAGTCAGCGCGACAAGTCCTTTTTGACTGTTTTGGGACATCCAATGCATTAGGAGAATAATTAGGTACGAAAATGTTCTAATTTTTCACTTCGCACGACAATTAGTCACAATGTTCGAAGAAAAAGTCGTGAATTTTTTGAAAACGACTTATTACTCGGTAGTTCAAACTATTCGGTTTTGGCCATCCGTAGACTGCCCGACAAGGTGCTTTTGACCGTTTTGCGACTTCCAATGCATCAGCAAAATAATTAGGTAGAAAAACATTCTATTTTTTTCCCTACGCACCAATATTCGTCTCACCGTCCGAAGAAAAACTCGTGAATTTTTTCAAGACGACCCATTTCTCGGCAATTCAAACTTTTTGGTTTTCGCCACAAGTAGTCCGCGCAAAGAGTCATTTTTTTTACCGTTTTCAGACTTCCAATGCATCAGAAAAATAATTAGGTACAAAAATTTTGAAATTTTCCCCTACGGTTGACTATGAAATACACCGTTCGAAGAAAAAGTCGTGAATTTTTTTAAGACAACATATTTCTCGACAGTTCAGACTATTTGGTTTTGGGAATCCGTAGTCCGTTCGACAAAGTGTTTTTTGACCGTTTTGGGACTTCCAACGCATCAAGAAAATAATTAGGTAATTTTTTTTCTAATTTCCACTACACACGACCATTAGTCACACTGTTCGGAAAAAACTCGTGAATTTTTTTAAGACGACCTATTTCTCGATAGTTTAAACTTTTAGGTTTTGGCAGTCCGTGTCACAAGATGTTTTTTGACCGTTTTGAGACTTCATATGCACCAGGAAAATAATCTGGTACAGAAATATTCTAATTTTCCAATAGGCACGACTATTTGTTACACCGTTCCAAGGAAAACTCGCGAATTTTTTTAAGTCGACCTATTTCCCGACAATTCAAACTATTTGGGTTTGGCCATCCGAGTCCGTGCGATAAGACTTTTTGACCGTTTTGGGACATCCAATGCATCAAGAAAATAATTACGTACAAAAATGTTATAATTTTTCACAACACACGACTATTAGTCACACCGTTCGAAGAAAAACTCGTGAATTTTTTAAGATGACCTATTTCTCGACAGTTCAAACTATTTGCTTTTAGCCATCCATAGTCTGCGCGACAATATTTGTTTTACCATTTTGGGACTTCCGATGCATCAGGAAAATAATTAGGTACAAAAATGTTCTAATTTTCCACTAAGCATGACTATGAGTCACACTTCTCGACAACTTAAACTTTTTGGTTTTAGCCATCCGTACTCCATGCGGCAAATTTTTTTTTTACCGTTCTCGCACTTCATAGGTACCAGGATAATAATTAGGTACAAAAATGATCTATTTTTTCACTACCCACGGTTATACGTCACTCGGTTCGAAGAAAAAACTCTTGAATTTTTTAAAGGCGACCTATTGCTCGACAGTTCAAACTATTTGGTTTTGGCCATCCGTAGTCAGCGCGACAAGTCCTTTTTGACTGTTTTGGGACATCCAATGCATTAGGAGAATAATTAGGTACGAAAATGTTCTAATTTTTCACTTCGCACGACAATTAGTCACAATGTTCGAAGAAAAAGTCGTGAATTTTTTGAAAACGACTTATTACTCGGTAGTTCAAACTATTCGGTTTTGGCCATCCGTAGACTGCCCGACAAGGTGCTTTTGACCGTTTTGCGACTTCCAATGCATCAGCAAAATAATTAGGTAGAAAAACATTCTATTTTTTTCCCTACGCACCAATATTCGTCTCACCGTCCGAAGAAAAACTCGTGAATTTTTTCAAGACGACCCATTTCTCGACAATTCAAACTTTTTGGTTTTCGCCACAAGTAGTCCGCGCAAAGAGTCATTTTTTTTACCGTTTTCAGACTTCCAATGCATCAGAAAAATAATTAGGTACAAAAATTTTGAAATTTTCCCCTACGGTTGACTATGAAATACACCGTTCGAAGAAAAAGTCGTGAATTTTTTTAAGACAACATATTTCTCGATAGTTCAGACTATTTGGTTTTGGGAATCCGTAGTCCGTTCGACAAAGTGTTTTTGACCGTTTTGGGACTTCCAACGCATCAAGAAAATAATTAGGTAATTTTTTTTCTAATTTCCACTACACACGACCATTAGTCACACTGTTCGGAAAAAACTCGTGAATTTTTTTAAGACGACCTATTTCTCGATAGTTTAAACTTTTAGGTTTTGGCAGTCCGTGTCACAAGATGTTTTTTGACCGTTTTGAGACTTCATATGCACCAGGAAAATAATCTGGTACAGAAATATTCTAATTTTCCAATAGGCACGACTATTTGTTACACCGTTCCAAGGAAAACTCGCGAATTTTTTTAAGTCGACCTATTTCCCGACAATTCAAACTATTTGGTTTTGGCCATCCGAGTCCGTGCGATAAGACTTTTTGACCGTTTTGGGACATCCAATGCATCAAGAAAATAATTACGTACAAAAATGTTATAATTTTTCACAACACACGACTATTAGTCACACCGTTCGAAGAAAAACTCGTGAATTTTTTAAGATGACCTATTTCTCGACAGTTCAAACTATTTGCTTTTAGCCATCCATAGTCTGCGCGACAATATTTGTTTTACCATTTTGGGACTTCCGATGCATCAGGAAAATAATTAGGTACAAAAATGTTCTAATTTTCCACTAAGCATGACTATGAGTCACACTTCTCGACAACTTAAACTTTTTGGTTTTAGCCATCCGTACTCCATGCGGCAAATTTTTTTTTTGACCGTTCTCGCACTTCATAGGTACCAGGATAATAATTAGGTACAAAAATGATCTATTTTTTCACTACCCACGGTTATACGTCACTCGGTTCGAAGAAAAAACTCTTGAATTTTTTAAAGGCGACCTATTGCTCGACAGTTCAAACTATTTGGTTTTGGCCATCCGTAGTCAGCGCGACAAGTCCTTTTTGACTGTTTTGGGACATCCAATGCATTAGGAGAATAATTAGGTACGAAAATGTTCTAATTTTTCACTTCGCACGACAATTAGTCACAATGTTCGAAGAAAAAGTCGTGAATTTTTTTAAAACGACTTATTACTCGGTAGTTCAAACTATTCGGTTTTGGCCATCCGTAGACTGCCCGACAAGGTGCTTTTGACCGTTTTGCGACTTCCAATGCATCAGAAAAATAATTAGGTAGAAAAACATTCTATTTTTTCCCTACGCACCAATATTCGTCTCACCGTTCGAAGAAAAACTCGTGAATTTTTTCAAGACGACCCATTTCTCGGCAATTCAAACTTTTTGGTTTTCGCCACAAGTAGTCCGCGCGAAGAGTCATTTTTTTTCCGTTTTCAAACTTCCAATGCATCAGAAAAATAATTAGGTACAAAAATTTTAAAATTTTCCCCTACGGTTGACTATGAAATACACCGTTCGAAGAAAAAGTCGTGAATTTTTTTAAGACAACATATTTCTCGACAGTTCAGACTATTTGGTTTTGGGAATCCGTAGTCCGTTCGACAAACTGTTTTTTGACCGTTTTGGGACTTCCAACGCATCAAGAAAATAATTAGGTAATTTTTTTTCTAATTTCCACTACACACGACCATTAGTCACACTGTTCGGAAAAAACTCGTGAATTTTTTTAAGACGACCTATTTCTCGATAGTTTAAACTTTTAGGTTTTGGCAGTCCGTGTCACAAGATGTTTTTTGACCGTTTTGAGACTTCATATGCACCAGGAAAATAATCTGGTACAGAAATATTCTAATTTTCCAATAGGCACGACTATTTGTTACACCGTTCCAAGGAAAACTCGCGAATTTTTTTAAGTCGACCTATTTCCCGACAATTCAAACTATTTGGTTTTGGCCATCCGAGTCCGTGCGATAAGACTTTTTGACCGTTTTGGGACATCCAATGCATCAAGAAAATAATTACGTACAAAAATGTTATAATTTTTCACAACACACGACTATTAGTCACACCGCTCGAAGAAAAACTCGTGAATTTTTTAAGATGACCTATTTCTCGACAGTTCAAACTATTTGCTTTTAGCCATCCATAGTCTGCGCGACAATATTTGTTTTACCATTTTGGGACTTCCGATGCATCAGGAAAATAATTAGGTACAAAAATGTTCTAATTTTCCACTAAGCATGACTATGAGTCACACTTCTCGACAACTTAAACTTTTTGGTTTTAGCCATCCGTACTCCATGCGGCAAATTTTTTTTTTGACCGTTCTCGCACTTCATAGGTACCAGGATAATAATTAGGTACAAAAATGATCTATTTTTTCACTACCCACGGTTATACGTCACTCGGTTCGAAGAAAAAACTCTTGAATTTTTTAAAGGCGACCTATTGCTCGACAGTTCAAACTATTTGGTTTTGGCCATCCGTAGTCAGCGCGACAAGTCCTTTTTGACTGTTTTGGGACATCCAATGCATTAGGAGAATAATTAGGTACGAAAATGTTCTAATTTTTCACTTCGCACGACAATTAGTCACAATGTTCGAAGAAAAAGTCGTGAATTTTTTTAAAACGACTTATTACTCGGTAGTTCAAACTATTCGGTTTTGGCCATCCGTAGACTGCCCGACAAGGTGCTTTTGACCGTTTTGCGACTTCCAATGCATCAGAAAAATAATTAGGTAGAAAAACATTCTATTTTTTCCCTACGCACCAATATTCGTCTCACCGTTCGAAGAAAAACTCGTGAATTTTTTCAAGACGACCCATTTCTCGGCAATTCAAACTTTTTGGTTTTCGCCACAAGTAGTCCGCGCGAAGAGTCATTTTTTTTCCGTTTTCAAACTTCCAATGCATCAGAAAAATAATTAGGTACAAAAATTTTGAAATTTTCCCCTACGGTTGACTATGAAATACACCGTTCGAAGAAAAAGTCGTGAATTTTTTTAAGACAACATATTTCTCGATAGTTCAGACTATTTGGTTTTGGGAATCCGTAGTCCGTTCGACAAACTGTTTTTTGACCGTTTTGGGACTTCCAACGCATCAAGAAAATAATTAGGTAATTTTTTTTCTAATTTCCACTACACACGACCATTAGTCACACTGTTCGGAAAAAACTCGTGAATTTTTTTAAGACGACCTATTTCTCGATAGTTTAAACGTTTAGGTTTTGGCAGTCCGTGTCACAAGATGTTTTTTGACCGTTTTGAGACTTCATATGCACCAGGAAAATAATCTGGTACAGAAATATTCTAATTTTCCAATAGGCAGGACTATTTGTTACACCGTTCCAAGGAAAACTCGCGAATTTTTTTAAGTCGACCTATTTCCCGACAATTCAAACTATTTGGTTTTGGCCATCCGAGTCCGTGCGATAAGACTTTTTGACCGTTTTGGGACATCCAATGCATCAAGAAAATAATTACGTACAAAAATGTTATAATTTTTCACAACACACGACTATTAGTCACACCGTTCGAAGAAAAACTCGTGAATTTTTTAAGATGACCTATTTCTCGACAGTTCAAACTATTTGCTTTTAGCCATCCATAGTCTGCGCGACAATATTTGTTTTACCATTTTGGGACTTCCGATGCATCAGGAAAATAATTAGGTACAAAAATGTTCTAATTTTCCACTAAGCATGACTATGAGTCACACTTCTCGACAACTTAAACTTTTTGGTTTTAGCCATCCGTACTCCATGCGGCAAATTTTTTTTTGACCGTTCTCGCACTTCATAGGTACCAAGATAATAATTAGGTACAAAAATGATCTATTTTTTCACTACCCACGGTTATACGTCACCCGGTTCGAAGAAAAAACTCTTTAATTTTTTAAAGGCGACCTATTGCTCGACAGTTCAAACTATTTGGTTTTGGCCATCCGTAGTCAGCGCGACAAGTCCTTTTTGACTGTTTTGGGACATCCAATGCATTAGGAGAATAATTAGGTACGAAAATGTTCTAATTTTTCACTTCGCACGACAATTAGTCACAATGTTCGAAGAAAAAGTCGTGAATTTTTTTAAAACGACTTATTACTCGGTAGTTCAAACTATTCGGTTTTGGCCATCCGTAGACTGCCCGACAAGGTGCTTTTGACCGTTTTGCGACTTCCAATGCATCAGAAAAATAATTAGGTAGAAAAACATTCTATTTTTTCCCTACGCACCAATATTCGTCTCACCGTTCGAAGAAAAACTCGTGAATTTTTTCAAGACGACCCATTTCTCGGCAATTCAAACTTTTTGGTTTTCGCCACAAGTAGTCCGCGCGAAGAGTCATTTTTTTTCCGTTTTCAAACTTCCAATGCATCAGAAAAATAATTAGGTACAAAAATTTTGAAATTTTCCCCTACGGTTGACTATGAAATACACCGTTCGAAGAAAAAGTCGTGAATTTTTTTAAGACAACATATTTCTCGACAGTTCAGACTATTTGGTTTTGGGAATCCGTAGTCCGTTCGACAAAGTGTTTTTTGACCGTTTTGGGACTTCCAACGCATCAAGAAAATAATTAGGTAATTTTTTTTCTAATTTCCACTACACACGACCATTAGTCACACTGTTCGGAAAAAACTCGTGAATTTTTTTAAGACGACCTATTTCTCGATAGTTTAAACTTTTAGGTTTTGGCAGTCCGTGTCACAAGATGTTTTTTGACCGTTTTGAGACTTCATATGCACCAGGAAAATAATCTGGTACAGAAATATTCTAATTTTCCAATAGGCACGACTATTTGTTACACCGTTCCAAGGAAAACTCGCGAATTTTTTTAAGTCGACCTATTTCCCGACAATTCAAACTATTTGGGTTTGGCCATCCGAGTCCGTGCGATAAGACTTTTTGACCGTTTTGGGACATCCAATGCATCAAGAAAATAATTACGTACAAAAATGTTATAATTTTTCACAACACACGACTATTAGTCACACCGTTCGAAGAAAAACTCGTGAATTTTTTAAGATGACCTATTTCTCGACAGTTCAAACTATTTGCTTTTAGCCATCCACAGTCTGCGCGACAATATTTGTTTTACCATTTTGGGACTTCCGATGCATCAGGAAAATAATTAGGTACAAAAATGTTCTAATTTTCCACTAAGCATGACTATGAGTCACACTTCTCGACAACTTAAACTTTTTGGTTTTAGCCATCCGTACTCCATGCGGCAAATTTTTTTTTGACCGTTCTCGCACTTCATAGGTACCAGGATAATAATTAGGTACAAAAATGATCTATTTTTTCACTACCCACGGTTATACGTCACTCGGTTCGAAGAAAAAACTCTTGAATTTTTTAAAGGCGACCTATTGCTCGACAGTTCAAACTATTTGGTTTTGGCCATCCGTAGTCAGCGCGACAAGTCCTTTTTGACTGTTTTGGGACATCCAATGCATTAGGAGAATAATTAGGTACGAAAATGTTCTAATTTTTCACTTCGCACGACAATTAGTCACAATGTTCGAAGAAAAAGTCGTGAATTTTTTTAAAACGACTTATTACTCGGTAGTTCAAACTATTCGGTTTTGGCCATCCGTAGACTGCCCGACAAGGTGCTTTTGACCGTTTTGCGACTTCCAATGCATCAGAAAAATAATTAGGTAGAAAAACATTCTATTTTTTCCCTACGCACCAATATTCGTCTCACCGTTCGAAGAAAAACTCGTGAATTTTTTCAAGACGACCCATTTCTCGGCAATTCAAACTTTTTGGTTTTCGCCACAAGTAGTCCGCGCGAAGAGTCATTTTTTTTCCGTTTTCAAACTTCCAATGCATCAGAAAAATAATTAGGTACAAAAATTTTGAAATTTTCCCCTACGGTTGACTATGAAATACACCGTTCGAAGAAAAAGTCGTGAATTTTTTTAAGACAACATATTTCTCGACAGTTCAGACTATTTGGTTTTGGGAATCCGTAGTCCGTTCGACAAACTGTTTTTTGACCGTTTTGGGACTTCCAACGCATCAAGAAAATAATTAGGTAATTTTTTTTCTAATTTCCACTACACACGACCATTAGTCACACTGTTCGGAAAAAACTCGTGAATTTTTTTAAGACGACCTATTTCTCGATAGTTTAAACTTTTAGGTTTTGGCAGTCCGTGTCACAAGATGTTTTTTGACCGTTTTGAGACTTCATATGCACCAGGAAAATAATCTGGTACAGAAATATTCTAATTTTCCAATAGGCACGACTATTTGTTACACCGTTCCAAGGAAAACTCGCGAATTTTTTTAAGTCGACCTATTTCCCGACAATTCAAACTATTTGGGTTTGGCCATCCGAGTCCGTGCGATAAGACTTTTTGACCGTTTTGGGACATCCAATGCATCAAGAAAATAATTACGTACAAAAATGTTATAATTTTTCACAACACACGACTATTAGTCACACCGTTCGAAGAAAAACTCGTGAATTTTTTAAGATGACCTATTTCTCGACAGTTCAAACTATTTGCTTTTAGCCAACCATAGTCTGCGCGACAATATTTGTTTTACCATTTTGGGACTTCCGATGCATCAGGAAAATAATTAGGTACAAAAATGTTCTAATTTTCCACTAAGCATGACTATGAGTCACACTTCTCGACAACTTAAACTTTTTGGTTTTAGCCATCCGTACTCCATGCGGCAAATTTTTTTTTTACCGTTCTCGCACTTCATAGGTACCAGGATAATAATTAGGTACAAAAATGATCTATTCATTCACTACCCACGGTTATACGTCACTCGGTTCGAAGAAAAAACTCTTGAATTTTTTAAAGGCGACCTATTGCTCGACAGTTCCAACTATTTGGTTTTGGCCATCCGTAGTCAGCGCAACAAGTCCTTTTTGACTGTTTTGGGACATCCAATGCATTAGGAGAATAATTAGGTACGAAAATTTTCTAATTTTTCACTTCGCACGACAATTAGTCACAATGTTCGAAGAAAAAGTCGTGAATTTTTTGAAAACGACTTATTACTCGGTAGTTCAAACTATTCGGTTTTGGCCATCCGTAGACTGCCCAACAAGGTGCTTTTGACCGTTTTGCGACTTCCAATGCATCAGAAAAATAATTAGGTAGAAAAACATTCTATTTTTTCCCTACGCACCAATATTCGTCTCACCGTTCGAAGAAAAACTCGTGAATTTTTTCAAGACGACCCATTTCTCGGCAATTCAAACTTTTTGGTTTTCGCCACAAGTAGTCCGCGCGAAGAGTCATTTTTTTTATCGTTTTCAGACTTCCAATGCATCAGAAAAATAATTAGGTACAAAAATTTTGAAATTTTCCCCTACGGTTGACTCTGAAATACACCGTTCGAAGAAAAAGTCGTGAATTTTTGTAAGACAACATATTTCTCGACAGTTCAGACTATTTGGTTTTGGGAATCCGTAGTCTGTTCGACAAAGTGTTTTTTGACCGTTTTGGGACTTCCAACGCATCAAGAAAATAATTAGGTAATTTTTTTTTCTAATTTCCACTACACACGACCATTAGTCACACTGTTCGAAAAAAACTCGTGAATTTTTTTAAGACGACCTATTTCTCGATAGTTTAAACTTTTAGGTTTTGGCAGTCCGTAGTCCGTGTCACAAGATCTTTTTTGACCGTTTTGAGACTTCATATGCACCAGGAAAATAATCTGGTACAGAAATATTCTAATTTTCCAATTGGCAGGACTATTTGTTACACCGTTCTAAGGAAAACTCACGAATTTTTTTAAGTCGACCCATTTCCCGACAATTCAAACTATTTGGTTTTGGCCATCCGAGTCCGTACGATAAGACTTTTTGACCGTTTTGGGACATCCAATGCATCAAGAAAATAATTACGTACAAAAATGTTATAATTTTTCACAACACACGACTATTAGTCACACCGCTCGAAGAAAAACTCGTGAATTTTTTAAGATGACCTATTTCTCGACAGTTCAAACTATTTGCTTTTAGCCATCCATAGTCTGCGCGACAATATTTTTTTTACCATTTTGGGACTTCCGATGCATCAGGAAAATAATTAGGTACAAAAATGTTCTAATTTTCCACTAAGCATGACTATGAGTCACACTTCTCGACAACTTAAACTTTTTGGTTTTAGCCATCCGTACTCCATGCGGCAAATTTTTTTTTTGACCGTTCTCGCACTTCATAGGTACCAGGATAATAATTAGGTACAAAAATGATCTATTTTTTCACTACCCACGGTTATACGTCACTCGGTTCGAAGAAAAAACTCTTGAATTTTTTAAAGGCGACCTATTGCTCGACAGTTCAAACTATTTGGTTTTGGCCATCCGTAGTCAGCGCGACAAGTCCTTTTTGACTGTTTTGGGACATCCAATGCATTAGGAGAATAATTAGGTACGAAAATTTTCTAATTTTTCACTTCGCACGACAATTAGTCACAATGTTCGAAGAAAAAGTCGTGAATTTTTTGAAAACGACTTATTACTCGGTAGTTCAAACTATTCGGTTTTGGCCATCCGTAGACTGCCCGACAAGGTGCTTTTGACCGTTTTGCGACTTCCAATGCATCAGCAAAATAATTAGGTAGAAAAACATTCTATTTTTTTCCCTACGCACCAATATTCGTCTCACCGTCCGAAGAAAAACTCGTGAATTTTTTCAAGACGACCCATTTCTCGACAATTCAAACTTTTTGGTTTTCGCCACAAGTAGTCCGCGCAAAGAGTCATTTTTTTTACCGTTTTCAGCGTTCCAATGCATCAGAAAAATAATTAGGTACAAAAATTTTGAAATTTTCCCCTACGGTTGACTATGAAATACACCGTTCGAAGAAAAAGTCGTGAATTTTTTTAAGACAACATATTTCTCGATAGTTCAGACTATTTGGTTTTGGGAATCCGTAGTCCGTTCGACAAAGTGTTTTTTGACCGTTTTGGGACTTCCAACGCATCAAGAAAATAATTAGGTAATTTTTTTTCTAATTTCCACTACACACGACCATTAGTCACACTGTTCGAAAAAAACTCGTGAATTTTTTTAAGACGACCTATTTCTCGATAGTTTAAACGTTTAGGTTTTGGCAGTCCGTGTCACAAGATGTTTTTTGACCGTTTTGAGACTTCATATGCACCAGGAAAATAATCTGGTACAGAAATATTCTAATTTTCCAATAGGCACGACTATTTGTTACACCGTTCCAAGGAAAACTCGCGAATTTTTTTAAGTCGACCTATTTCCCGACAATTCAAACTATTTGGTTTTGGCCATCCGAGTCCGTGCGATAAGACTTTTTGACCGTTTTGGGACATCCAATGCATCAAGAAAATAATTACGTACAAAAATGTTATAATTTTTCACAACACACGACTATTAGTCACACCGTTCGAAGAAAAACTCGTGAATTTTTTAAGATGACCTATTTCTCGACAGTTCAAACTATTTGCTTTTAGCCATCCATAGTCTGCGCGACAATATTTTTTTTACCATTTTGGGACTTCCGATGCATCAGGAAAATAATTAGGTACAAAAATGTTCTAATTTTCCACTAAGCATGACTATGAGTCACACTTCTCGACAACTTAAACTTTTTGGTTTTAGCCATCCGTACTCCATGCGGCAAATTTTTTTTTTACCGTTCTCGCACTTCATAGGTACCAAGATAATAATTAGGTACAAAAATGATCTATTTTTTCACTACCCACGGTTATACGTCACCCGGTTCGAAGAAAAAACTCTTGAATTTTTTAAAGGCGACCTATTGCTCGACAGTTCAAACTATTTGGTTTTGGCCATCCGTAGTCAGCGCGACAAGTCCTTTTTGACTGTTTTGGGACATCCAATGCATTAGGAGAATAATTAGGTACGAAAATGTTCTAATTTTTCACTTCGCACGACAATTAGTCACAATGTTCGAAGAAAAAGTAGTGATTTTTTTTAAAACGACTTATTACTCGGTAGTTCAAACTATTCGGTTTTGGCCATCCGTAGACTGCCCGACAAGGTGCTTTTGACCGTTTTGCGACTTCCAATGCATCAGCAAAATAATTAGGTAGAAAAACATTCTATTTTTTCCCTACGCACCAATATTCGTCTCACCGTTCGAAGAAAAACTCGTGAATTTTTTCAAGACGACCCATTTCTCGGCAATTCAAACTTTTTGGTTTTCGCCACAAGTAGTCCGCGCGAAGAGTCATTTTTTTTCCGTTTTCAAACTTCCAATGCATCAGAAAAATAATTAGGTACAAAAATTTTAAAATTTTCCCCTACGGTTGACTATGAAATACACCGTTCGAAGAAAAAGTCGTGAATTTTTTTAAGACAACATATTTCTCGACAGTTCAGACTATTTGGTTTTGGGAATCCGTAGTCCGTTCGACAAAGTGTTTTTTGACCGTTTTGGGACTTCCAACGCATCAAGAAAATAATTAGGTAATTTTTTTTCTAATTTCCACTACACACGACCATTAGTCACACTGTTCGGAAAAAACTCGTGAATTTTTTTAAGACGACCTATTTCTCGATAGTTTAAACTTTTAGGTTTTGGCAGTCCGTGTCACAAGATGTTTTTTGACCGTTTTGAGACTTCATATGCACCAGGAAAATAATCTGGTACAGAAATATTCTAATTTTCCAATAGGCACGACTATTTGTTACACCGTTCCAAGGAAAACTCGCGAATTTTTTTAAGTCGACCTATTTCCCGACAATTCAAACTATTTGGGTTTGGCCATCCGAGTCCGTGCGATAAGACTTTTTGACCGTTTTGGGACATCCAATGCATCAAGAAAATAATTACGTACAAAAATGTTATAATTTTTCACAACACACGACTATTAGTCACACCGTTCGAAGAAAAACTCGTGAATTTTTTAAGATGACCTATTTCTCGACAGTTCAAACTATTTGCTTTTAGCCATCCACAGTCTGCGCGACAATATTTGTTTTACCATTTTGGGACTTCCGATGCATCAGGAAAATAATTAGGTACAAAAATGTTCTAATTTTCCACTAAGCATGACTATGAGTCACACTTCTCGACAACTTAAACTTTTTGGTTTTAGCCATCCGTACTCCATGCGGCAAATTTTTTTTTGACCGTTCTCGCACTTCATAGGTACCAGGATAATAATTAGGTACAAAAATGATCTATTTTTACACTACCCACGGTTATACGTCACTCGGTTCGAAGAAAAAACTCTTGAATTTTTTAAAGGCGACCTATTGCTCGACAGTTCAAACTATTTGGTTTTGGCCATCCGTAGTCAGCGCGACAAGTCCTTTTTGACTGTTTTGGGACATCCAATGCATTAGGAGAATAATTAGGTACGAAAATGTTCTAATTTTTCACTTCGCACGACAATTAGTCACAATGTTCGAAGAAAAAGTCGTGAATTTTTTTAAAACGACTTATTACTCGGTAGTTCAAACTATTCGGTTTTGGCCATCCGTAGACTGCCCGACAAGGTGCTTTTGACCATTTTGCGACTTCCAATGCATCAGAAAAATAATTAGGTAGAAAAACATTCTATTTTTTCCCTACGCACCAATATTCGTCTCACCGTTCGAAGAAAAACTCGTGAATTTTTTCAAGACGATCCATTTCTCGACAATTCAAACTTTTTGGTTTTCACCACAAGTAGTCCGCGCGAAGAGTCATTTTTTTACCGTTTTCATACTTCCAATGCATCAGAAAAATAATTAGGTATAAACATTTTGAAATTTTCCCCTACGGTTGACTATGAAATACACCGTTCGAAGAAAAAGTCGTGAATTTTTTTAAGACAACATATTTCTCGACAGTTCAGACTATTTGGTTTTGGGAATCCGTAGTCCGTTCGACAAAGTGTTTTTTGACCGTTTTGGGACTTCCAACGCATCAAGAAAATAATTAGGTAATTTTTTTTTCTAATTTCCACTACACACGACCATTAGTCACACTGTTCGAAAAAAACTCGTGAATTTTTTTAAGACGACCTATTTCTCGATAGTTTAAACTTTTAGGTTTTGGCAGTCCGTAGTCCGTGTCACAAGATGTTTTTTGACCGTTTTGAGACTTCATATGCACCAGGAAAATAATCTGGTACAGAAATATTCTAATTTTCCAATAGGCACGACTATTTGTTACACCGTTCCAAGAAAAACTAGCGAATTTTTTTAAGTCGACCTATTTCCCGACAATTCAAACTATTTGGTTTTGGCCATCCGAGTCCGTGCGATAAGACTTTTTGATTGTTTTGGGACATCCAATGCATCAAGAAAATAATTACGTACAAAAATGTTATAATTTTTCACAACACACGACTATTAGTCACACCGTTCGAAGAAAAACTCGTGAATTTTTTAAGATGACCTATTTCTCGACAGTTCAAACTATTTGCTTTTAGCCATCCATAGTCTACGAGACAATATTTTTTTTACCATTTTGGGACTTCCGATGCATCAGGAAAATAATTAGGTACAAAAATGTTCTAATTTTCCACTAAGCATGACAATGAGTCACACTTCTCGACAACTTAAACTTTTTGGTTTTAGCCATCCGTAGTCCATGCGGCAAATTTTTTTTTGACCGTTCTCGCACTTCATAGGTAGCAGGATAATAATTAGGTACAAAAATGATCTATTTTTTCCCTACCCACGGTTATACGTCACTCGGTTCGAAGAAAAAACTTGAGAATTTTTTAAAGGCGACCTATTGCTTGACAGTTCAAACTATTTGGTTTTGGCCATCCGTAGTCAGCGCGACAAGTCCTTTTTGACTGTTTTGGGACATCCAATGCATTAGGAGAATAATTAGGTACGAAAATGTTCTAATTTTTCACTTCGCACGACAATTAGTCAATGTTCGAAGAAAAAGTCGTGAATTTTTTGAAAATGACTTATTACTCGGTAGTTCAAACTATTCGGTTTTGGCCATCCGTAGACTGCCCGACAAGGTGCTTTTGACCGTTTTGCGACTTCCAAAGCATCAGAAAAATAATTAGGTAGAAAAACATTCTATTTTTTCCCTACGCACCAATATTCGTCTCACCGTTCGAAGAAAAACTCGTGAATTTTTTCAAGACGACCCATTTCTCGGCAATTCAAACTTTTTGGTTTTCGCCACAAGTAGTCCGCGCGAAGAGTCATTTTTTTTACCGTTTTCAAACTTCCAATGCATCAGAAAAATAATTAGGTACAAAAATTTTGAAATTTTCCCCTACGGTTGACTATGAAATACACCGTTCGAAGAAAAAGTTGTGAATTTTTTTAAGACAACATATTTCTCGACAGTTCAGACTATTTGGTTTTGGGAATCCGTAGTCCGTTCGACAAAGTGTTTTTTGACCGTTTTGGGACTTCCAACGCATCAAGAAAATAATTAGGTAATTTTTTTTTCTAATTTCCACTACACACGACCATTAGTCACACTGTTCGAAAAAAACTCGTGAATTTTTTTAAGACGACCTATTTCTCGATAGTTTAAACTTTTAGGTTTTGGCAGTCCGTAGTCCGTGTCACAAGATGTTTTTTGACCGTTTTGAGACTTCATATGCACCAGGAAAATAATCTGGTACAGAAATATTCTAATTTTCCAATAGGCACGACTATTTGTTACACCGTTCCAAGGAAAACTTGCGAATTTTTTTAAGTCGACCTATTTCCCGACAATTCGAACTATTTGGTTTTGGCCATCCGAGTCCGTGCGATAAGACTTTTTGACCGTTTTGGGACATCCAATGCATCAAGAAAATAATTACGTACAAAAATGTTATAATTTTTCACAACACACGACTATTAGTCACACCGTTCGAAGAAAAACTCGTGAATTTTTTAAGATGACCTATTTCTCGACAGTTCAAACTATTTGCTTTTAGCCATCCATAGTCTGCGCGACAATATTTTTTTTACCATTTTGGGACTTCCGATGCATCAGGAAAATAATTAGGTACAACAATGTTCTAATTTTCCACTAAGCATGACTATGAGTCACACTTCTCGACAACTTAAACTTTTTGGTTTTAGCCATCCGTACTCCATGCGGCAAATTTTTTTTTGACCGTTCTCGCACTTCATAGGTACCAAGATAATAATTAGGTACAAAAATGATCTATTTTTCACTACCCACGGTTATACGTCACTCGGTTCGAAGAAAAAACTCTTGAATTTTTTAAAGGCGACCTATTGCTCGACAGTTCAAACTATTTGGTTTTGGCCATCCGTAGTCAGAGCGAAAAGTCCTTTTTGACTGTTTTGGGACATCCAATGCACTAGGAGAATAATTAGGTACGAAAATGTTCTAATTTTTCACATCGCACGACAATTATTCACAACGTTCGAAGAAAAAGTCGTGAATTTTTTGAAAACGACTTATTACTGGGTAGTTCAAACTATTCGGTTTTGGCCATCCGTAGACTGCCCGACAAGGTGCTTTTGACCGTTTTGCGACTTCCAATGCATCAGAAAAATAATTAGGTAGAAAAACATTCTATTTTTTCCCTACGCACCAATATTCGTCTCACCGTTCGAAGAAAAACTCGTGAATTTTTTCAAGACGATCCATTTCTCGACAATTCAAACTTTTTGGTTTTCACCACAAGTAGTCCGCGCGAAGAGTCATTTTTTTACCGTTTTCATACTTCCAATGCATCAGAAAAATAATTAGGTATAAACATTTTGAAATTTTCCCCTACGGTTGACTATGAAATACACCGTTCGAAGAAAAAGTCGTGAATTTTTTTAAGACAACATATTTCTCGACAGTTCAGACTATTTGGTTTTGGGAATCCGTAGTCCGTTCGACAAAGTGTTTTTTGACCGTTTTGGGACTTCCAACGCATCAAGAAAATAATTAGGTAATTTTTTTTTCTAATTTCCACTACACACGACCATTAGTCACACTGTTCGAAAAAAACTCGTGAATTTTTTTAAGACGACCTATTTCTCGATAGTTTAAACTTTTAGGTTTTGGCAGTCCGTAGTCCGTGTCACAAGATGTTTTTTGACCGTTTTGAGACTTCATATGCACCAGGAAAATAATCTGGTACAGAAATATTCTAATTTTCCAATAGGCACGACTATTTGTTACACCGTTCCAAGAAAAACTAGCGAATTTTTTTAAGTCGACCTATTTCCCGACAATTCAAACTATTTGGTTTTGGCCATCCGAGTCCGTGCGATAAGACTTTTTGACCGTTTTGGGACATCCAATGCATCAAGAAAATAATTACGTACAAAAATGTTATAATTTTTCACAACACACGACTATTAGTCACACCGTTCGAAGAAAAACTCGTGAATTTTTTAAGATGACCTATTTCTCGACAGTTCAAACTATTTGCTTTTAGCCATCCATAGTCTACGAGACAATATTTTTTTTACCATTTTGGGACTTCCGATGCATCAGGAAAATAATTAGGTACAAAAATGTTCTAATTTTCCACTAAGCATGACAATGAGTCACACTTCTCGACAACTTAAACTTTTTGGTTTTAGCCATCCGTAGTCCATGCGGCAAATTTTTTTTTGACCGTTATCGCACTTCATAGGTAGCAGGATAATAATTAGGTACAAAAATGATCTATTTTTTCCCTACCCACGGTTATACGTCACTCGGTTCGAAGAAAAAACTTGAGAATTTTTTAAAGGCGACCTATTGCTTGACAGTTCAAACTATTTGGTTTTGGCCATCCGTAGTCAGCGCGACAAGTCCTTTTTGACTGTTTTGGGACATCCAATGCATTAGGAGAATAATTAGGTACGAAAATGTTCTAATTTTTCACTTCGCACGACAATTAGTCAATGTTCGAAGAAAAAGTCGTGAATTTTTTGAAAATGACTTATTACTCGGTAGTTCAAACTATTCGGTTTTGGCCATCCGTAGACTGCCCGACAAGGTGCTTTTGACCGTTTTGCGACTTCCAAAGCATCAGAAAAATAATTAGGTAGAAAAACATTCTATTTTTTCCCTACGCACCAATATTCGTCTCACCGTTCGAAGAAAAACTCGTGAATTTTTTCAAGACGACCCATTTCTCGGCAATTCAAACTTTTTGGTTTTCGCCACAAGTAGTCCGCGCGAAGAGTCATTTTTTTTACCGTTTTCAAACTTCCAATGCATCAGAAAAATAATTAGGTACAAAAATTTTGAAATTTTCCCCTACGGTTGACTATGAAATACACCGTTCGAAGAAAAAGTTGTGAATTTTTTTAAGACAACATATTTCTCGACAGTTCAGACTATTTGGTTTTGGGAATCCGTAGTCCGTTCGACAAAGTGTTTTTTGACCGTTTTGGGACTTCCAACGCATCAAGAAAATAATTAGGTAATTTTTTTTTCTAATTTCCACTACACACGACCATTAGTCACACTGTTCGAAAAAAACTCGTGAATTTTTTTAAGACGACCTATTTCTCGATAGTTTAAACTTTTAGGTTTTGGCAGTCCGTAGTCCGTGTCACAAGATGTTTTTTGACCGTTTTGAGACTTCATATGCACCAGGAAAATAATCTGGTACAGAAATATTCTAATTTTCCAATAGGCACGACTATTTGTTACACCGTTCCAAGGAAAACTTGCGAATTTTTTTAAGTCGACCTATTTCCCGACAATTCGAACTATTTGGTTTTGGCCATCCGAGTCCGTGCGATAAGACTTTTTGACCGTTTTGGGACATCCAATGCATCAAGAAAATAATTACGTACAAAAATGTTATAATTTTTCACAACACACGACTATTAGTCACACCGTTCGAAGAAAAACTCGTGAATTTTTTAAGATGACCTATTTCTCGACAGTTCAAACTATTTGCTTTTAGCCATCCGTAGTCTGCGCGACAATATTTTTTTTACCATTTTGGGACTTCCGATGCATCAGGAAAATAATTAGGTACAAAAATGTTCTAATTTTCCACTAAGCATGACTATGAGTCACACTTCTCGACAACTTAAACTTTTTGGTTTTAGCCATCCGTACCCCATGCGGCAAATTTTTTTTTGACCGTTCTCGCACTTCATAGGTACCAGGATAATAATTAGGTACAAAAATGATCTATTTTTTCACTACCCACGGTTATACGTCACTCGGTTCGAAGAAAAAACTCTTGAATTTTTTAAAGGCGACCTATTGCTCGACAGTTCAAACTATTTGGTTTTGGCCATCCGTAGTCAGCGCGACAAGTCCTTTTTGACTGTTTTGGGACATCCAATGCATTAGGAGAATAATTAGGTACGAAAATGTTCTAATTTTTCACTTCGCACGACAATTAGTGACAATGTTCGAAGAAAAAGTCGTCAATTTTTTGAAAACGACTTATTACTCGGTAGTTCAAACTATTCGGTTTTGGCCATCCGTAGACTGCCCGACAAGGTGCTTTTGACCGTTTTGCGACTTCCAATGCATCAGAAAAATAATTAGGTAGAAAAACATTCTATTTTTTCCCTACGCACCAATATTCGTCTCACCGTCGAAGAAAAACCCGTGAATTTTTTCAAGACGACCCATTTCTCGGCAATTCAAACTTTTTGGTTTTCACCACAAGTAGTCCGCGCGAAGAATCATTTTTTATACCGTTTTCAGACTTCCAATGCATCAGAAAAATAATTAGGTACAAAAATTTTGAAATTTTCCCCTACGGTTGACTATGAAATACACCGTTCGAAGAAAAAGTCGTGAATTTTTTTAAGACAACATATTTCTCGACAGTTCAGACTATTTGGTTTTGGGAATCCGTAGTCCGTTCGACAAAGTGTTTTTTGACCGTTTTGGGACTTCCAACGCATCAAGAAAATAATTAGGTAATTTTTTTTTCTAATTTCCACTACACACGACCATTAGTCACACTGTTCGAAAAAAACTCGTGAATTTTTTTAAGACGACCTATTTCTCGATAGTTTAAACTTTTAGGTTTTGGCAGTCCGTGTCACAAGATGTTTTTTGACCGTTTTGAGACTTCATATGCACCAGGAAAATAATCTGGTACAGAAATATTCTCATTTTCCATTAGGCACGACTATTTGTTACACCGTTCCAAGGAAAACTCGCGAATTTTTTTAAGTCGACCTATTTCCCGACAATTCAAACTATTTGGTTTTGGCCATCCGAGTCCGTGCGATAAGACTTTTTGACCGTTTTGGGACATCCAATGCATCAAGAAAATAATTACGTACAAAAATGTTATAATTTTTCACAACACACGACTATTAGTCACACCGTTCGAAGAAAAACTCGTGAATTTTTTAAGATGACCTATTTCTCGACAGTTCAAACTATTTGCTTTTAGCCATCCATAGTCTGCGCGACAATATTTTTTTTACCATTTTGGGACTTCCGATGCATCAGGAAAATAATTAGGTACAAAAATGTTCTAATTTTCCACTAAGCATGACTATGAGTCACACTTCTCGACAACTTAAACTTTTTGGTTTTAGCCATCCGTACTCCATGCGGCAAATTTTTTTTTGACCCTTCTCGCACTTCATAGGTACCAAGATAATAATTAGGTACAAAAATGATCTATTTTTCACTACCCACGGTTATACGTCACTCGGTTCGAAGAAAAAACTCTTGAATTTTTTAAAGGCGACCTATTGCTCGACAGTTCAAACTATTTGGTTTTGGCCATCCGTAGTCAGAGCGACAAGTCCTTTTTGACTGTTTTGGGACATCCAATGCATTAGGAGAATAATTAGGTACGAAAATGTTCTAATTTTTCACATCGCACGACAATTATTCACAATGTTCGAAGAAAAAGTCTTGAATTTTTTGAAAACGACTTATTACTCGGTAGTTCAAACTATTCGGTTTTGGCCATCCGTAGACTGCTCGACAAGGTGCTTTTGACCGTTTTGCGACTTCCAATGCATCAGAAAAATAATTAGGTAGAAAAACATTCTATTTTTTTCCCTACGCACCAATATTCGTCTCACCGTTCGAAGAAAAACTCGTGAATTTTTTCAAGACGACCCATTTCTCGACAATTCAAAATTTTTGGTTTTCACCACAAGTAGTCCGCGCGAAGAGTCATTTTTTTTACCGTTTTCAGACTTCCAATGCATCAGAAAAATAATTAGGTAAAAAAATTTTGAAATTTTCCCCTACGGTTGACTATGAAATACACCGTTCGAAGAAAAAGTCGTGAATTTTTTTAAGACAACATATTTCTCGACAGTTCAGACTATTTGGTTTTGGGAATCCGTAGTCCGTTCGACAAAGTGTTTTTTGACCGTTTTGGGACTTCCATCGCATCAAGAAAATAATTAGGTAATTTTTTTTTCTAATTTCCACTACACACGACCATTAGTCACACTGTTCGAAAAAAACTCATGAATTTTTTTAGGACGACCTATTTCTCGATAGTTTAAACTTTTAGGTTTTGGCAGTCCGTAGTCCGTGTCACAAGATGTTTTTTGACCGTTTTGAGACTTCATATGCACCAGGAAAATAATCTGGTACAGAAATATTCTAATTTTCCAATAGGCACGACTATTTGTTACACCGTTCCAAGGAAAACTCGCGAATTTTTTTAAGTCGACCTATTTCCCCACAATTCGAACTATTTGGTTTTGGCCATCCGAGTCCGTGCGATAAGACTTTTTGACCGTTTTGGGACATCCAATGCATCAAGAAAATAATTACGTACAAAAATGTTATAATTTTTCACAACACACGACTATTAGTCACACCGTTCGAAGAAAAACTCGTGAATTTTTTAAGATGACCTATTTCTCGACAGTTCAAACTATTTGCTTTTAGCCATCCATAGTCTGCGCGACAATATTTTTTTTACCATTTTGGGACTTCCGATGCATCAGGAAAATAATTAGGTACAAAAATGTTCTAATTTTCCACTAAGCATGACTTTGAGTCACACTTCTCGACAACTTAAACTTTTTGGTTTTAGCCATCCGTACCCCATGCGGCAAATTTTTTTTTGACCGTTCTCGCACTTCATAGGTACCAGGATAATAATTAGGTACAAAAATGATCTATTTTTCACTACCCACGGTTATACGTCACTCGGTTCGAAGAAAAAACTTGAGAATTTTTTAAAGGCGACCTATTGCTCGACAGTTCAAACTATTTGGTTTTGGCCATCCGTAGTCAGCGCGACAAGTCCTTTTTGACTGTTTTGGGACATCCAATGCATTAGGAGAATAATTAGGTACGAAAATGTTCTAATTTTTCACTTCGCACGACAATTAGTCACAATGTTCGAAGAAAAAGTCGTGAATTTTTTGAAAACGACTTATTACTCGGTAGTTCAAACTATTCGGTTTTGGCCATCCGTAGACTGCCCGACAAGGTGCTTTTGACCGTTTTGCGACTTCCAATGCATCAGAAAAATAATTAGGTAGAAAAACATTCTATTTTTTCCCTACGCACCAATATTCGTCTCACCGTTCGAAGAAAAACTCGTGAATTTTTTCAAGACGACCCATTTCTCGGCAATTCAAACTTTTTGGTTTTCGCCACAAGTAGTCCGCGCGAAGAGTCATTTTTTTTACCGTTTTCAAACTTCCAATGCATCAGAAAAATAATTAGGTATAAAAATTTTGAAATTTTCCCCTACGGTTGACTATGAAATACACCGTTCGAAGAAAAAGTCGTGAATTTTTTTAAGACAACATATTTCTCGACAGTTCAGACTATTTGGTTTTGGGAATCCGTAGTCCGTTCGACAAAGTGTTTTTTGACTGTTTTGGGACTTCCAACGCATCAAGAAAATAATTAGGTAATTTTTTTTTCTAATTTCCACTACACACGACCATTAGTCACACTGTTCGAAAAAAACTCGTGAATTTTTTTAAGACGACCTATTTCTCGATAGTTTAAACTTTTAGGTTTTGGCAGTCCGTAGTCCGTGTCACAAGATGTTTTTTGACCGTTTTGAGACTTCATATGCACCAGGAAAATAATCTGGTACAGAATTATTCTAATTTTCCAATAGGCACGACTATTTGTTACACCGTTCCAAGGAAAACTCGCGAATTTTTTTAAGTCGACCTATTTCCCGACAATTCGAACTATTTGGTTTTGGCCATCCGAGTCCGTGCGATAAGACTTTTTGACCGTTTTGGGACATCCAATGCATCAAGAAAATAATTACGTACAAAAATGTTATAATTTTTCACAACACACGACTATTAGTCACACCGTTCGAAGAAAAACTCGTGAATTTTTTAAGATGACCTATTTCTCGACAGTTCAAACTATTTGCTTTTAGCCATCCATAGTCTGCGCGACAATATTTTTTTTACCATTTTGGGACTTCCGATGCATCAGGAAAATAATTAGGTACAAAAATGTTCTAATTTTCCACTAAGCATGACTATGAGTCACACTTCTCGACAACTTAAACTTTTTGGTTTTAGCCATCCGTACTCCATGCGGCAAATTTTTTTTGACCGTTCTCGCACTTCATAGGTACCAAGATAATAATTAGGTACAAAAATGATCTATTTTTCACTACCCACGGTTATACGTCACTCGGTTCGAAGAAAAAACTCTTGAATTTTTTAAAGGCGACCTATTGCTCGACAGTTCAAACTATTTGGTTTTGGCCATCCGTAGTCAGCGCGACAAGTCCTTTTTGACTGTTTTGGGACATCCAATGCATTAGGAGAATAATTAGGTACGAAAATGTTCTAATTTTTCACTTCGGACGACAATTAGTCACAATGTTCGAAGAAAAAGTCGTGAATTTTTTGAAAACGACTTATTACTCGGTAGTTCAGACTATTCGGTTTTGGCCATCCGTAGACTGCCCGACAAGGTGCTTTTGACCGTTTTGCGACTTCCAATGCATCAGAAAAATAATTAGGTAGAAAAACATTCTATTTTTTCCCTACGCACCAATATTCGTCTCACCGTTCGAAGAAAAACTCGTGAATTTTTTCAAGACGACCCATTTCTCGACAATTCAAACTTTTTGGTTTTCACCACAAGTAGTCCGCGCGAAGAGTCATTTTTTTTACCGTTTTCAGACTTCCAATGCATCAGAAAAATAATTAGGTAAAAAAATTTTGAAATTTTCCCCTACGGTTGACTATGAAATACACCGTTCGAAGAAAAAGTCGTGAATTTTTTTAAGACAACATATTTCTCGACAGTTCAGACTATTTGGTTTTGGGAATCCGTAATCCGTTCGACAAAGTGTTTTTTGACCGTTTTGGGACTTCCATCGCATCAAGAAAATAATTAGGTAATTTTTTTTTCTAATTTCCACTACACACGACCATTAGTCACACTGTTCGAAAAAAACTCATGAATTTTTTTAGGACGACCTATTTCTCGATAGTTTAAACTTTTAGGTTTTGGCAGTCCGTAGTCCGTGTCACAAGATGTTTTTTGACCGTTTTGAGACTTCATATGCACCAGGAAAATAATCTGGTACAGAAATATTCTAATTTTCCAATAGGCACGACTATTTGTTACACCGTTCCAAGGAAAACTCGCGAATTTTTTTAAGTCGACCTATTTCCCGACAATTCGAACTATTTGGTTTTGGCCATCCGAGTCCGTGCGATAAGACTTTTTGACCGTTTTGGGACATCCAATGCATCAAGAAAATAATTACGTACAAAAATGTTATAATTTTTCACAACACACAACTATTAGTCACACCGTTCGAAGAAAAACTCGTGAATTTTTTAAGATGACCTATTTCTCGACAGTTCAAACTATTTGCTTTTAGCCATCCATAGTCTGCGCGACAATATTTTTTTTACCATTTTGGGACTTCCGATGCATCAGGAAAATAATTAGGTACAAAAATGTTCTAATTTTCCACTAAGCATGACTATGAGTCACACTTCTCGACAACTTAAACTTTTTGGTTTTAGCCATCCGTACTCCATGCGGCAAATTTTTTTTGACCGTTCTCGCACTTCATAGGTACCAAGATAATAATTAGGTACAAAAATGATCTATTTTTCACTACCCACGGTTATACGTCACTCGGTTCGAAGAAAAAACTTGAGAATTTTTTAAAGGCGACCTATTGCTCGACAGTTCAAACTATTTGGTTTTGGCCATCCGTAGTCAGCGCGACAAGTCCTTTTTGACTGTTTTGGGACATCCAATGCATTAGGAGAATAATTAGGTACGAAAATGTTCTAATTTTTCACATCGCACGACAATTATTCACAATGTTTGAAGAAAAAGTCGTGAATTTTTTGAAAACGACTTATTACTCGGTAGTTCAAACTATTCGGTTTTGGCCATCCGTAGACTGCCCGACAAGGTGCTTTTGACCGTTTTGCGACTTCCAATGCATCAGAAAAATAATTAGGTAGAAAAACATTCTATTTTTTCCCTACGCACCAATATTCGTCTCACCGTTCGAAGAAAAACTCGTGAATTTTTTCAAGACGACCCATTTCTCGACAATTCAAACTTTTTGGTTTTCGCCACAAGTAGTCCGCGCGAAGAGTCATTTTTTTTACCGTTTTCAGACTTCCAATGCATCAGAAAAATAATTAGGTAAAATTTTTTTGAAATTTTCCCCTACGGTTGACTATGAAATACACCGTTCGAAGAAAAAGTCGTGAATTTTTTTAAGACAACATATTTCTCGACAGTTCAGACTATTTGGTTTTGGGAATCCGTAATCCGTTCGACAAAGTGTTTTTTGACCGTTTTGGGACTTCCATCGCATCAAGAAAATAATTAGGTAATTTTTTTTTCTAATTTCCACTACACACGACCATTAGTCACACTGTTCGAAAAAAACTCATGAATTTTTTTAGGACGACCTATTTCTCGATAGTTTAAACTTTTAGGTTTTGGCAGTCCGTAGTCCGTGTCACAAGATGTTTTTTGACCGTTTTGAGACTTCATATGCACCAGGAAAATAATCTGGTACATAAATATTCTAATTTTCCAATAGGCACGACTATTTGTTACACCGTTCCAAGGAAAACTCGCGAATTTTTTTAAGTCGACCTATTTCCCGACAATTCGAACTATTTGGTTTTGGCCATCCGAGTCCGTGCGATAAGACTTTTTGACCGTTTTGGGACATCCAATGCATCAAGAAAATAATTACGTACAAAAATGTTATAATTTTTCACAACACACGACTATTAGTCACACCGTTCGAAGAAAAACTCGTGAATTTTTTAAGATGACCTATTTCTCGACAGTTCAAACTATTTGCTTTTAGCCATCCATAGTCTGCGCGACAATATTTTGTTTACCATTTTGGGACTTCCGATGCATCAGGAAAATAATTAGGTACAAAAATGTTCTAATTTTCCACTAAGCATGACTATGAGTCACATTTCTCGACAACTTAAACTTTTTGGTTTTAGCCATCCGTACCCCATGCGGCAAATTTTTTTTTGACCGTTCTCGCACTTCATAGGTACCAGGATAATAATTAGGTAGAAAAATGATCTATTTTTTCACTACCCACGGTTATACGTCACTCGGTTCGAAGAAAAAACTTGAGAATTTTTTAAAGGCGACCTATTGCTCGACAGTTCAAACTATTTGGTTTTGGCCATCCGTAGTCAGCGCGACAAGTCCTTTTTGACTGTTTTGGGACATCCAATGCATTAGGAGAATAATTAGGTACGAAAATGTTCTAATTTTTCACATCGCACGACAATTATTCACAATGTTCGAAGAAAAAGTCGTGAATTTTTTGAAAACGACTTATTACTCGGTAGTTCAAACTATTCGGTTTTGGCCATCCGTAGACTGCCCGACAAGGTGCTTTTGACCGTTTTGCGACTTCCAATGCATCAGAAAAATAATTAGGTAGAAAAACATTCTATTTTTTCCCTACGCACCAATATTCGTCTCACCGTTCGAAGAAAAACTCGTGAATTTTTTCAAGACGACCCATTTCTCGACAATTCAAACTTTTTGGTTTTCGCCACAAGTAGTCCGCGCGAAGAGTCATTTTTTTTACCGTTTTCAGACTTCCAATGCATCAGAAAAATAATTAGGTAAAATTTTTTTGAAATTTTCCCCTACGGTTGACTATGAAATACACCGTTCGAAGAAAAAGTCGCGAATTTTTTTAAGACAACATATTTCTCGACAGTTCAGACTATTTGGTTTTGGGAATCCGTAATCCGTTCGACAAAGTGTTTTTTGACCGTTTTGGGACTTCCATCGCATCAAGAAAATAATTAGGTAATTTTTTTTTCTAATTTCCACTACACACGGCCATTAGTCACACTGTTCGAAAAAAACTCGTGAATTTTTTTAGGACGACCTATTTCTCGATAGTTTAAACTTTTAGGTTTTGGCAGTCCGTAGTCCGTGTCACAAGATGTTTTTTGACCGTTTTGAGACTTCATATGCACCAGGAAAATAATCTGGTACATAAATATTCTAATTTTCCAATAGGCACGACTATTTGTTACACCGTTCCAAGGAAAACTCGCGAATTTTTTTAAGTCGACCTATTTCCCGACAATTCAAACTATTTGGTTTTGGCCATCCGAGTCCGTGCGATAAGACTTTTTGACCGTTTTGGGACATCCAATGCATCAAGAAAATAATTACGTACAAAAATGTTATAATTTTTCACAACACACGACTATTAGTCACACCGTTCGATTTTTTTAAGACAACATATTTCTCGACAGTTCAGACTATTTGGTTTTGGGAATCAGTAGTCCGTTCGACAAAGTGTTTTTTGACTGTTTTGGGACTTCCAACGCATCAAGAAAATAATTAGGTAATGTTTTTTTCTAATTTCCACTACACACGACCATTAGTCACACTGTTCGAAAAAAACTCATGAATTTTTTTAAGACGACCTATTTCTCGATAGTTTAAACTTTTAGGTTTTGGCAGTCCGTAGTCCGTGTCACAAGATGTTTTTTGACCGTTTTGAGACTTCATATGCACCAGGAAAATAATCTGGTACAGAAATATTCTAATTTTCCAATAGGCACGACTATTTGTTACACCGTTCCAAGGAAAACTCGCGAATTTTTTTAAGTCGACCTATTTCCCGACAATTCGAACTATTTGGTTTTGGCCATCCGAGTCCGTGCGATAAGACTTTTTGACCGTTTTGGGACATCCAATGCATCAAGAAAATAATTACGTACAAAAATGTTATAATTTTTCACAACACACGACTATTAGTCACACCGTTCGAAGAAAAACTCGTGAATTTTTTAAGATGACCTATTTCTCGACAGTTCAAACTATTTGCTTTTAGCCATCCATAGTCTGCGCGACAATATTTTTTTTACCATTTTGGGACTTCCGATGCATCAGGAAAATTATTAGGTACAAAAATGTTCTAATTTTCCACTAAGCATGACTATGAGTCACACTTCTCGACAACTTAAACTTTTTGGTTTTAACCATCCGTACTCCATGCGGCAAATTTTTTTTTGACCGTTCTCGCACTTCATAGGTACCAGGATAATAATTAGGTACAAAAATGATCTATTTTTCACTACCCACGGTTATACGTCACTCGGTTCGAAGAAAAAACTTGAGAATTTTTTAAAGGCGACCTATTGCTCGACAGTTCAAACTATTTGGTTTTGGCCATCCGTAGTCAGAGCGACAAGTCCTTTTTGACTGTTTTGGGACATCCAATGCATTAGGAGAATAATTAGGTACGAAAATGTTCTAATTTTACACATCGCACGGCAATTATTCACAATGTTCGAAGAAAAAGTCGTGAATTTTTTGAAAACGACTTATTACTCGGTAGTTCAAACTATTCGGTTTTGGCCATCCGTAGACTGCCCGACAAGGTGCTTTTGACCGTTTTGCGACTTCCAATGCATCAGAAAAATAATTAGGTAGAAAAACATTCTATTTTTTTCCCTACGCACCAATATTCGTCTCACCGTTCGAAGAAAAACTCGTGAATTTTTTCAAGACGACCCATTTCTCGACAATTCAAACTTTTTGGTTTTCACCACAAGTAGTCCGAGCGAAGAGTCATTTTTTTTACCGTTTTCAGACTTCCAATGCATCAGAAAAATAATTAGGTAAAAAAATTTTGAAATTTTCCCCTACGGTTGACTATGAAATACACCGTTCAAAAAAAAAGTCGTGAATTTTTTTAAGACAACATATTTCTCGACAGTTCAGACTATTTGGTTTTGGGAATCCGTAGTCCGTTCGACAAAGTGTTTTTTGACCGTTTTGGGACTTCCAACGCATCAAGAAAATAATTAGATAATTTTTTTTTCTAATTTCCACTACACACGACCATTAGTCACACTGTTCGAAAAAAACTCGTGAATTTTTTTAAGACGACCTATTTCTCGATAGTTTAAACTTTTAGGTTTTGGCAGTCCGTAGTCCGTGTCACAAGATGTTTTTTGACCATTTTGAGACTTCATATGCACCAGGAAAATAATCTGGTACAGAAATATTCTAATTTTCCAATAGGCACGACTATTTGTTACACCGTTCCAAGGAAAACTCGCGAATTTTTTTAAGTCGACCTATTTCCCGACAATTCAAACTATTTGGTTTTGGCCATCCGAGTCCGTGCGATAAGACTTTTTGACCGTTTTGGGACATCCAATGCATCAAGAAAATAATTACGTACAAAAATGTTATAATTTTTCACAACACAGGACTATTAGTCACACCGTTCGAAGAAAAACTCGTGAATTTTTTAAGATGACCTATTTCTCGACAGTTCAAACTATTTGCTTTTAGCCATCCATAGTCTGCGCGACAATATTTTTTTTACCATTTTGGGACTTCCGATGCATCAGGAAAATAATTAGGTACAAAAATGTTCTAATTTTCCACTAAGCATGACTATGAGTCACACTTCTCGACAACTTAAACTTTTTGGTTTTAGCCATCCGTACTCCATGCGGCAAATTTTTTTTTGACCGTTCTCGCACTTCATAGGTACCAAGATAATAATTAGGTACAAAAATGATCTATTTTTCACTACCCACGGTTATACGTCACTCGGTTCGAAGAAAAAACTCTTGAATTTTTTAAAGGCGACCTATTGCTCGACAGTTCAAACTATTTGGTTTTGGCCATCCGTAGTCAGCGCGACAAGTCCTTTTTGACTGTTTTGGGACATCCAATGCATTAGGAGAATAATTAGGTACGAAAATGTTCTAATTTTTCACATCGCACGACAATTATTCACAATGTTCGAAGAAAAAGTCATGAATTTTTTGAAAACGACTTATTACTCGGTAGTTCAAACTATTCGGTTTTGGCCATCCGTAGACTGCCCGACAAGGTGCTTTTGACCGTTTTGCGACTTCCAATGCATCAGAAAAATAATTAGGTAGAAAAACATTCTATTTTTTTCCCTACGCATCAATATTCGTCTCACCGTTCGAAGAAAAACTCGTGAATTTTTTCAAGACGACCCATTTCTCGACAATTCAAACTTTTTGGTTTTCACCACAAGTAGTCCGCGCGAAGAGTCATTTTTTTTACCGTTTTCAGACTTCCAATGCATCAGAAAAATAATTAGGTAAAAAAATTTTGAAATTTTCCCCTACGGTTGACTATGAAATACACCGTTCGAAGAAAAAGTCGTGAATTTTTTTAAGACAACATATTTCTCGACAGTTCAGACTATTTGGTTTTGGGAATCCGTAATCCGTTCGACAAAGTGTTTTTTGACCGTTTTGGGACTTCCATCGCATCAAGAAAATAATTAGGTAATTTTTTTTTCTAATTTCCACTACACACGGCCATTAGTCACACTGTTCGAAAAAAACTCATGAATTTTTTTAGGACGACCTATTTCTCGACAGTTTAAACTTTTAGGTTTTGGCAGTCCGTAGTCCGTGTCACAAGATGTTTTTTGACCGTTTTGAGACTTCATATGCACCAGGAAAATAATCTGGTACAGAAATATTCTAATTTTCCAATAGGCACGACTATTTGTTACACCGTTCCAAGGAAAACTCGCGAATTTTTTTAAGTCGACCTATTTCCCGACAATTCGAACTATTTGGTTTTGGCCATCCGAGTCCGTGCGATAAGACTTTTTGACCGTTTTGGGACAT
The DNA here is from genome assembly GCA_949130495.1 of Sambucus nigra. Lineage (NCBI taxonomy): Eukaryota > Viridiplantae > Streptophyta > Magnoliopsida > Dipsacales > Adoxaceae > Sambucus > Sambucus nigra. Next base: position 455,539,360 of record OX422207.1, read on the forward strand.
CCAATGCATCAAGAAAATAATTACGTACAAAAATGTTATAATTTTTCACAACACACGACTATTAGTCACACCGTTCGAAGAAAAACTAGTGAATTTTTTAAGATGACCTATTTCTCGACAGTTCAAACTATTTGCTTTTAGCCATCCATAGTCTGCGCGACAATATTTTTTTTACCATTTTGGGACTTCCGATGCATCAGGAAAATAATTAGGTACAAAAATGTTCTAATTTTCCACTAAGCATGACTATGAGTCACACTTCTCGACAACTTAAACTTTTTGGTTTTAGCCATCCGTACCCCATGCGGCAAATTTTTTTTTGACCGTTCTCGCACTTCATAGGTACCAGGATAATAATTAGGTGCAAAAATGATCTATTTTTTCACTACCCACGGTTATACGTCACTCGGTTCGAAGAAAAAACTTGAGAATTTTTTAAAGGCGACCTATTGCTCGACAGTTCAAACTATTTGGTTTTGGCCATCCGTAGTCAGCGCGACAAGTCCTTTTTGACTGTTTTGGGACATCCAATGCATTAGGAGAATAATTAGGTACGAAAATGTTCTAATTTTTCACTTCGCACGACAATTAGTCACAATGTTCGAAGAAAAAGTCGTGAATTTTTTGAAAACGACTTATTACTCGGTAGTTCAAACTATTCGGTTTTGGCCATCCGTAGACTGCCCGACAAGGTGCTTTTGACCGTTTTGCGACTTCCAATGCATCAGAAAAATAATTAGGTAGAAAAACATTCTATTTTTTCCCTACGCACCAATATTCGTCTCACCGTTCGAAGAAAAACTCGTGAATTTTTTCAAGACGACCCATTTCTCGGCAATTCAAACTTTTTGGTTTTCGCCACAAGTAGTCCGCGCGAAGAGTCATTTTTTTACCGTTTTCAAACTTCCAATGCATCAGAAAAATAATTAGGTAAAAATTTTGAAATTTTCCCCTACGGTTGACTATGAAATACACCGTTCGAAGAAAAAGTCGTGAATTTTTTTAAGACAACATATTTCTCGACAGTTCCGACTATTTGGTTTTGGGAATCCGTAGTCCGTTCGACAAAGTGTTTTTTGACCGTTTTGGGACTTCCAACGCATCAAGAAAATAATTAGGTAATTTTTTTTTCTAATTTCCACTACACACGACCATTAGTCACACTGTTCGAAAAAAACTCTTGAATTTTTTTAAGACGACCTATTTCTCGATAGTTTAAACTTTTAGGTTTTGGCAGTCCGTAGTCCGTGTCACAAGATGTTTTTTGACCGTTTTGAGACTTCATATGCACCAGGAAAATAATCTGGTACAGAAATATTCTAATTTTCCAAAAGGCACGACTATTTGTTACACCGTTCCAAGGAAAACTCGCGAATTTTTTTAAGTCGACCTATTTCCCGACAATTTAAACTATTTGGTTTTGGCCATCCGAGTCCGTGCGATAAGACTTTTTGACCGTTTTGGGACATCCAATGCATCAAGAAAATAATTACGTACAAAAATGTTATAATTTTTCACAACACACGACTATTAGTCACACCGTTCGAATAAAAACTCGTGAATTTTTTAAGATGACCTATTTCTCGACAGTTCAAACTATTTGCTTTTAGCCATCCATAGTCTGCGCGATAATATTTTTTTTACCATTTTGGGACTTCCGATGCATCAGGAAAATAATTAGGTACAAAAATGTTCTAATTTTCCACTAAGCATGACTATGAGTCACACTTCTCGACAACTTAAACTTTTTGGTTTTAGCCATCCGTACCCCATGCGGCAAATTTTTTTTTGACCGTTCTCGCACTTCATAGGTACCAGGATAATAATTAGGTACAAAAATGATCTATTTTTTCACTACCCACGGTTATACGTCACTCGGTTCGAAGAAAAAACTTGAGAATTTTTTAAAGGCGACCTATTGCTCGACAGTTCAAACTATTTGGTTTTGGCCATCCGTAGTCAGCGCGACAAGTCCTTTTTGACTGTTTTGGGACATCCAATGCATTAGGAGAATAATTAGGTACGAAAATGTTCTAATTTTTCACTTCGCACGACAATTAGTCACAATGTTCGAAGAAAAAGTCGTGAATTTTTTGAAAACGACTTATTACTCGGTAGTTCAAACTATTCGGTTTTGGCCATCCGTAGACTGCCCGACAAGGTGCTTTTGACCGTTTTGCGACTTCCAATGCATCAGAAAAATAATTAGGTAGAAAAACATTCTATTTTTTCCCTACGCACCAATATTCGTCTCACCGTTCGAAGAAAAACTCGTGAATTTTTTCAAGACGACCCATTTCTCGGCAATTCAAACTTTTTGGTTTTCGCCACAAGTAGTCCGCGCGAAGAGTCATTTTTTTTACCGTTTTCAAACTTCCAATGCATCAGAAAAATAATTAGGTATAAAAATTTTGAAATTTTCCCCTACGGTTGACTATGAAATACACCGTTCGAAGAAAAAGTCGTGAATTTTTTTAAGACAACATATTTCTCGACAGTTCAGACTATTTGGTTTTGGGAATCCGTAATCCGTTCGACAAAGTGTTTTTTGACCGTTTTGGGACTTCCATCGCATCAAGAAAATAATTAGGTAATTTTTTTTTCTAATTTCCACTACACACGGCCATTAGTCACACTGTTCGAAAAAAACTCATGAGTTTTTTTAGGACGACCTATTTCTCGACAGTTTAAACTTTTAGGTTTTGGCAGTCCGTAGTCCGTGTCACAAGATGTTTTTTGACCGTTTTGAGACTTCATATGCACCAGGAAAATAATCTGGTACAGAAATATTCTAATTTTCCAATAGGCACGACTATTTGTTACACCGTTCCAAGGAAAACTCGCGAATTTTTTTAAGTCGACCTATTTCCCGACAATTCGAACTATTTGGTTTTGGCCATCCGAGTCCGTGCGATAAGACTTTTTGACCGTTTTGGGACATCCAATGCATCAAGAAAATAATTACGTACAAAAATGTTATAATTTTTCACAACACACGACTATTAGTCACACCGTTCGAAGAAAAACTAGTGAATTTTTTAAGATGACCTATTTCTCGACAGTTCAAACTATTTGCTTTTAGCCATCCATAGTCTGCGCGACAATATTTTTTTTACCATTTTGGGACTTCCGATGCATCAGGAAAATAATTAGGTACAAAAATGTTCTAATTTTCCACTAAGCATGACTATGAGTCACACTTCTCGACAACTTAAACTTTTTGGTTTTAGCCATCCGTACCCCATGCGGCAAATTTTTTTTTGACCGTTCTCGCACTTCATAGGTACCAGGATAATAATTAGGTGCAAAAATGATCTATTTTTTCACTACCCACGGTTATACGTCACTCGGTTCGAAGAAAAAACTTGAGAATTTTTTAAAGGCGACCTATTGCTCGACAGTTCAAACTATTTGGTTTTGGCCATCCGTAGTCAGCGCGACAAGTCCTTTTTGACTGTTTTGGGACATCCAATGCATTAGGAGAATAATTAGGTACGAAAATGTTCTAATTTTTCACTTCGCACGACAATTAGTCACAATGTTCGAAGAAAAAGTCGTGAATTTTTTGAAAACGACTTATTACTCGGTAGTTCAAACTATTCGGTTTTGGCCATCCGTAGACTGCCCGACAAGGTGCTTTTGACCGTTTTGCGACTTCCAATGCATCAGAAAAATAATTAGGTAGAAAAACATTCTATTTTTTCCCTACGCACCAATATTCGTCTCACCGTTCGAAGAAAAACTCGTGAATTTTTTCAAGACGACCCATTTCTCGGCAATTCAAACTTTTTGGTTTTCGCCACAAGTAGTCCGCGCGAAGAGTCATTTTTTTACCGTTTTCAAACTTCCAATGCATCAGAAAAATAATTAGGTATAAAAATTTTGAAATTTTCCCCTACGGTTGACTATGAAATACACCGTTCGAAGAAAAAGTCGTGAATTTTTTTAAGACAACATATTTCTCGACAGTTCCGACTATTTGGTTTTGGGAATCCGTAGTCCGTTCGACAAAGTGTTTTTTGACCGTTTTGGGACTTCCAACGCATCAAGAAAATAATTAGGTAATTTTTTTTTCTAATTTCCACTACACACGACCATTAGTCACACTGTTCGAAAAAAACTCTTGAGTTTTTTTAAGACGACCTATTTCTCGATAGTTTAAACTTTTAGGTTTTGGCAGTCCGTAGTCCGTGTCACAAGATGTTTTTTGACCGTTTTGAGACTTCATATGCACCAGGAAAATAATCTGGTACAGAAATATTCTAATTTTCCAAAAGGCACGACTATTTGTTACACCGTTCCAAGGAAAACTCGCGAATTTTTTTAAGTCGACCTATTTCCCGACAATTTAAACTATTTGGTTTTGGCCATCCGAGTCCGTGCGATAAGACTTTTTGACCGTTTTGGGACATCCAATGCATCAAGAAAATAATTACGTACAAAAATGTTATAATTTTTCACAACACACGACTATTAGTCACACCGTTCGAAGAAAAACTCGTGAATTTTTTAAGATGACCTATTTCTCGACAGTTCAAACTATTTGCTTTTAGCCATCCATAGTCTGCGCGACAATATGGTTTTTACCATTTTGGGACTTTCGATACATCAGGAAAATAATTAGGTACAAAAATGTTCTAATTTTCCACTAAGCATGACTATGAGTCACACTTCTCGACAACTTAAACTTTTTGGTTTTAGCCATCCGTACCCCATGCGGCAAATTTTTTTTTGACCGTTCTCGCACTTCATAGGTACCAGGATAATAATTAGGTACAAAAATGATCTATTTTTTCACTACCCACGGTTATACGTCACTCGGTTCGAAGAAAAAACTTGAGAATTTTTTAAAGGCGACCTATTGCTCGACAGTTCAAACTATTTGGTTTTGGCCATCCGTAGTCAGCGCGACAAGTCTTTTTTGACTGTTTTGGGACATCCAATGCATTAGGAGAATAATTAGGTACGAAAATGTTCTAATTTTTCACTTCGCACGACAATTAGTCACAATGTTCGAAGAAAAAGTCGTGAATTTTTTGAAAACGACTTATTACTCGGTAGTTCAAACTATTCGGTTTTGGCCATCCGTAGACTGCCCGACAAGGTGCTTTTGACCGTTTTGCGACTTCCAATGCATCAGAAAAATAATTAGGTAGAAAAACATTCTATTTTTTCCCTACGCACCAATATTCGTCTCACCGTTCGAAGAAAAACTCGTGAATTTTTTCAAGACGACCCATTTCTCGGCAATTCAAACTTTTTGGTTTTCGCCACAAGTAGTCCGCGGGAAGAGTCATTTTATTACCGTTTTCAAACTTCCAATGCATCAGAAAAATAATTAGGTATAAAAATTTTGAAATTTTCCCCTACGGTTGACTATGAAATACACCGTTCGAAGAAAAAGTCGTGAATTTTTTTAAGACAACATATTTCTCGACAGTTCCGACTATTTGGTTTTGGGAATCCGTAGTCCGTTCGACAAAGTGTTTTTTGACCGTTTTGGGACTTCCAACGCATCAAGAAAATAATTAGGTAATTTTTTTTTCTAATTTCCACTACACACGACCATTAGTCACACTGTTCGAAAAAAACTCTTGAATTTTTTTAAGACGACCTATTTCTCGATAGTTTAAACTTTTAGGTTTTGGCAGTCCGTAGTCCGTGTCACAAGATGTTTTTTGACCGTTTTGAGACTTCATATGCACCAGGAAAATAATCTGGTACAGAAATATTCTAATTTTCCAAAAGGCACGACTATTTGTTACACCGTTCCAAGGAAAACTCGCGAATTTTTTTAAGTCGACCTATTTCCCGACAATTTAAACTATTTGGTTTTGGCCATCCGAGTCCGTGCGATAAGACTTTTTGACCGTTTTGGGACATCCAATGCATCAAGAAAATAATTACGTACAAAAATGTTATAATTTTTCACAACACACGACTATTAGTCACACCGTTCGAATAAAAACTCGTGAATTCTTTAAGATGACCTATTTCTCGACAGTTCAAACTATTTGCTTTTAGCCATCCATAGTCTGCGCGATAATATTTTTTTTACCATTTTGGGACTTCCGATGCATCAGGAAAATAATTAGGTACAAAAATGTTCTAATTTTCCACTAAGCATGACTATGAGTCACACTTCTCGACAACTTAAACTTTTTGGTTTTAGCCATCCGTACCCCATGCGGCAAATTTTTTTTTGACCGTTCTCGCACTTCATAGGTACCAGGATAATAATTAGGTACAAAAATGATCTATTTTTTCACTACCCACGGTTATACGTCACTCGGTTCGAAGAAAAAACTTGAGAATTTTTTAAAGGCGACCTATTGCTCGACAGTTCAAACTATTTGGTTTTGGCCATCCGTAGTCAGCGCGACAAGTCCTTTTTGACTGTTTTGGGACATCCAATGCATTAGGAGAATAATTAGGTACGAAAATGTTCTAATTTTTCACTTCGCACGACAATTAGTCACAATGTTCGAAGAAAAAGTCGTGAATTTTTTGAAAACGACTTATTACTCGGTAGTTCAAACTATTCGGTTTTGGCCATCCGTAGACTGCCCGACAAGGTGCTTTTGACCGTTTTGCGACTTCCAATGCATCAGAAAAATAATTAGGTAGAAAAACATTCTATTTTTTCCCTACGCACCAATATTCGTCTCACCGTTCGAAGAAAAACTCGTGAATTTTTTCAAGACGACCCATTTCTCGGCAATTCAAACTTTTTGGTTTTCGCCACAAGTAGTCCGCGCGAAGAGTCATTTTTTTTACCGTTTTCAAACTTCCAATGCATCAGAAAAATAATTAGGTATAAAAATTTTGAAATTTTCCCCTACGGTTGACTATGAAATACACCGTTCGAAGAAAAAGTCGTGAATTTTTTTAAGACAACATATTTCTCGACAGTTCAGACTATTTGGTTTTGGGAATCCGTAATCCGTTCGACAAAGTGTTTTTTGACCGTTTTGGGACTTCCATCGCATCAAGAAAATAATTAGGTAATTTTTTTTTCTAATTTCCACTACACACGGCCATTAGTCACACTGTTCGAAAAAAACTCATGAATTTTTTTAGGACGACCTATTTCTCGACAGTTTAAACTTTTAGGTTTTGGCAGTCCGTAGTCCGTGTCACAAGATGTTTTTTGACCGTTTTGAGACTTCATATGCACCAGGAAAATAATCTGGTACAGAAATATTCTAATTTTCCAATAGGCACGACTATTTGTTACACCGTTCCAAGGAAAACTCGCGAATTTTTTTAAGTCGACCTATTTCCCGACAATTCGAACTATTTGGTTTTGGCCATCCGAGTCCGTGCGATAAGACTTTTTGACCGTTTTGGGACATCCAATGCATCAAGAAAATAATTACGTACAAAAATGTTATAATTTTTCACAACACACGACTATTAGTCACACCGTTCGAAGAAAAACTAGTGAATTTTTTAAGATGACCTATTTCTCGACAGTTCAAACTATTTGCTTTTAGCCATCCATAGTCTGCGCGACAATATTTTTTTTACCATTTTGGGACTTCCGATGCATCAGGAAAATAATTAGGTACAAAAATGTTCTAATTTTCCACTAAGCATGACTATGAGTCACACTTCTCGACAACTTAAACTTTTTGGTTTTAGCCATCCGTACCCCATGCGACAAATTTTTTTTTGACCGTTCTCGCACTTCATAGGTACCAGGATAATAATTAGGTGCAAAAATGATCTATTTTTTCACTACCCACGGTTATACGTCACTCGGTTCGAAGAAAAAACTTGAGAATTTTTTAAAGGCGACCTATTGCTCGACAGTTCAAACTATTTGGTTTTGGCCATCCGTAGTCAGCGCGACAAGTCCTTTTTGACTGTTTTGGGACATCCAATGCATTAGGAGAATAATTAGGTACGAAAATGTTCTAATTTTTCACTTCGCACGACAATTAGTCACAATGTTCGAAGAAAAAGTCGTGAATTTTTTGAAAACGACTTATTACTCGGTAGTTCAAACTATTCGGTTTTGGCCATCCGTAGACTGCCCGACAAGGTGCTTTTGACCGTTTTGCGACTTCCAATGCATCAGAAAAATAATTAGGTAGAAAAACATTCTATTTTTTCCCTACGCACCAATATTCGTCTCACCGTTCGAAGAAAAACTCGTGAATTTTTTCAAGACGACCCATTTCTCGGCAATTCAAACTTTTTGGTTTTCGCCACAAGTAGTCCGCGCGAAGAGTCATTTTTTTACCGTTTTCAAACTTCCAATGCATCAGAAAAATAATTAGGTATAAAAATTTTGAAATTTTCCCCTACGGTTGACTATGAAATACACCGTTCGAAGAAAAAGTCGTGAATTTTTTTAAGACAACATATTTCTCGACAGTTCCGACTATTTGGTTTTGGGAATCCGTAGTCCGTTCGACAAAGTGTTTTTTGACCGTTTTGGGACTTCCAACGCATCAAGAAAATAATTAGGTAATTTTTTTTTCTAATTTCCACTACACACGACCATTAGTCACACTGTTCGAAAAAAACTCTTGAGTTTTTTTAAGACGACCTATTTCTCGATAGTTTAAACTTTTAGGTTTTGGCAGTCCGTAGTCCGTGTCACAAGATGTTTTTTGACCGTTTTGAGACTTCATATGCACCAGGAAAATAATCTGGTACAGAAATATTCTAATTTTCCAAAAGGCACGACTATTTGTTACACCGTTCCAAGGAAAACTCGCGAATTTTTTTAAGTCGACCTATTTCCCGACAATTTAAACTATTTGGTTTTGGCCATCCGAGTCCGTGCGATAAGACTTTTTGACCGTTTTGGGACATCCAATGCATCAAGAAAATAATTACGTACAAAAATGTTATAATTTTTCACAACACACGACTATTAGTCACACCGTTCGAAGAAAAACTCGTGAATTTTTTAAGATGACCTATTTCTCGACAGTTCAAACTATTTGCTTTTAGCCATCCATAGTCTGCGCGACAATATGGTTTTTACCATTTTGGGACTTTCGATACATCAGGAAAATAATTAGGTACAAAAATGTTCTAATTTTCCACTAAGCATGACTATGAGTCACACTTCTCGACAACTTAAACTTTTTGGTTTTAGCCATCCGTACCCCATGCGGCAAATTTTTTTTTGACCGTTCTCGCACTTCATAGGTACCAGGATAATAATTAGGTACAAAAATGATCTATTTTTTCACTACCCACGGTTATACGTCACTCGGTTCGAAGAAAAAACTTGAGAATTTTTTAAAGGCGACCTATTGCTCGACAGTTCAAACTATTTGGTTTTGGCCATCCGTAGTCAGCGCGACAAGTCTTTTTTGACTGTTTTGGGACATCCAATGCATTAGGAGAATAATTAGGTACGAAAATGTTCTAATTTTTCACTTCGCACGACAATTAGTCACAATGTTCGAAGAAAAAGTCGTGAATTTTTTGAAAACGACTTATTACTCGGTAGTTCAAACTATTCGGTTTTGGCCATCCGTAGACTGCCCGACAAGGTGCTTTTGACCGTTTTGCGACTTCCAATGCATCAGAAAAATAATTAGGTAGAAAAACATTCTATTTTTTCCCTACGCACCAATATTCGTCTCACCGTTCGAAGAAAAACTCGTGAATTTTTTCAAGA